>JAVKLA010000088.1:17185328-17278063 GCA_034782735.1 Sagittarius serpentarius | reverse complement strand
TTAGGAAAGCTTTTTTGCCTTCCCCCCCCCCCCCCAATGAATCAGAGCTATACCTTAATGTAACACTACTGTACTAAAAAACAAATGCAAGTCAGGAGCCTTAATATGAAATATTTATTCACTAGTGAAACTCACAAACGCCACTGGCATTCTGTACATGCATGGACTGCAAAATCAGACCATTACTCAACTCCTACCTCCAGAGCCTGACAGTGAACAGTTGCATCTGTTACTTTTTGAGACAGCTCTTTAAACTTCTGTGGTGTATTTTCAATTGTCTTACTGTCATTCTGCTGAGATTCTAAGAACTTTAACCTTTTGGTCAGTGATTTTACAATTTCATTTCTCTTGTTCAGCTCATCTGAAAAGAAAGGAGACAAGGTATCTCTGAGAAAACAGCTCAGATACTGTCATGCAATTTTTAAAACCTCAGAAATAATTTAATCCAGCGTTTTAAAATCATGTGGTTCAGAAATGGAATGCTCATGTTGCATACTCTGAAGCAGGATTCCCTAGCTACCCAGGTCAGATGGAATACGAACTCTGTGGTGACCTCTGTACTACGGCTGTCAAACAAGACTGTTCAGAGCTGCCAGGTGATTAGCTGGGTGGCTTGCGGATGATGTCAGAGCTGTGCAGCAGAACCTCAGGGCACAGGGCTCTGCAGTATACCAGCATGTTTGCAAATCGTTCTCTTCCCCCACATTGATTTCATCAGATTTTTTTTTAAAGAATCCACAGGAGCAATTTACATATTCAAATGAGAAAGAGCTATCTGATTATCATACCCCCTTCAAGATGAGATCACTTCAGTACCATCATGGAAGTTTTGATGTCAGAAAGAAAACCACCAAATTTAAGGCTGGTTCCTTATATAATGCAAAACTGTTATTGAGGGGTCTAAGCACGTGAACGTACTTAAAAGACCAGGATCTTAATTCTTTATACACACAATACTTACTTTTTAATAAGTTGCATCGTTCTGCTAAAGTAAGTATTTTTTGCCGATCATCTTCCCAGGCTAGAAGCTGTCTCTGGTGCACTGCAACCATGTCATTAAGTTCCTTATCACGATCTTTCAGTTCTGCAATTAAAAGCTGGAGTTCTTGCCTCTGTTTCTGAATGGTGCTGTTCTCAGGGCTTGGGCTACGTTTCTATAAAAGGTAACACATGGAACACATTTCAACATAAAGCAGCAGCGACAAATTCTCTCATAATAAACCCGAGGTTTTAATTTGTTGAAATATTTTTACGTTATAAACAGAGACCATTCCAAAAAGTTCTTCATGCTTGTGGTACCACCTGTGGTCCTTGGCTGAAACCGTTGGCGGTACAACGAGTACTTTCACGTTAAAAACAGAGCGCTCTGATTGTTAACTGTACTTTCATTTTTTACCTGGGGCGAAGCAGAATGCGGCAGTGATGGATTCATAAGGGACCGGGGACCAGGGCGCGATCAGGCATTAGCGGATGCTCGTAACTATTTATGACTGTAACGTTCATGGTGGAGGCTGCCTCTGATTTAAGCACTACATGGTTACCCCCCGAGACGGCCGCTGACCTGGCAACCCTGCAGGAATGACAAACGCAAGCCGTTGAGAACTGGCCGAGGTGGGGGCACGGCCCTGCGGCCTCGCACAGGCGCCGAGGCCTGAGGCGGGGGGGGGGGCGCGGGGCCTGAGGTGCCGCCAGCTGGGGCGAGCAGCCCCCCTCCGCCGGCCGCTCCTGGGGCAGGCCTGCAGGTCCCCCCATGCTCTCCCGCACGGCTAGACCGTCCCGTTCCCTCCCGCCCGCCGGCCCCCTCGGCCTTCCCCTTCCTCCTCCCCCTTCCCTCAGCCCCGCCGCTCCCGCCCGTTACTCCGCGCCCCCCGCCAAACCCACCGGCGCCCTCGCCCTGACGTCACGACGTCGCCCCGCCCCCGCCAGCCGGTGAGTGGCCGCCTCGGGCGGCTGTTAGGCAGAAGCCCCGCCCCCCCCGTGGTGGAGTTGGAGGTTCGAGTCCCGCAGCCGCCTGAGGCCGCGCTCTGCCACCTGGGCTGGAGCTGCCTGCAAAAACGCGACAAACGCGACAATTACTAATATTATTCATAGGAGACGAGTAAGCACCCGACTGGATGTTACAGGATGAAGGTAACTACCCTGCTCAGCCTTTAAATGGAACAACTACAGAGATACAGTTATCTTGTTATAACGATACGCCAATCTCCACTAAACCCATCCGCTTATACACAAAAATCACAGAAAAAAAGAATTTTGCTGGTAGAGGACAGGGTGTACGATGCGTCACCCCCTTGGGTTTGACCTTGTCTAGGTTTTACAGTGACAGGAGACTGTCAACTCCAGGACTCTGTCACCAGGGAGCATGTAATGTTATTAAATGGAGCAGTGAAATACAAAGCACCAAATCGATGCTTGAGGCTGTTTGCAGGAGTAGAAGACCCAGAAGACCAGGAGGGTTAGGAGATTGTTTGGAATTATGAAAATAGGCTAAATGTTTCAGACGTATTCACATGTTCCTCAGTGTTTCCACTTAACAGAATAAAATAGTTCCGTTGGCAGGGACCTACGACAATCACCTAGTCCAACTGCCTGACCACTTCAGGATTTATTTTCCTTTGTTATCAAACCTTCAGAATGTCCCATTCCGATTCCTAAGATTTTATGCAAGTAAATGAGAGGTATGAGTTTCTGTACATTAGCGACATGCCTTATTCATTTAAGTTCAGCAGAAAGGACAGCAAATGAAAAATAAGCTTTTAATGACTTAATTATCATTTTCCTGTGCGATTGCAGAGGAAAGTAGCTGTAAAGAAAACAGAAACTGTATTCAGTGAGGAACAGTAATTTTATTTAGATCTACTTCATGCGTAAGCATGATAGAACCCTAATTTAACTTTGGCAAATATCACAACAAAAAAACCCCAAGCAGCCTATACAGAACAGTGAAAATGCCAAGGATACCAGTTCTCCACAGTTTCACTGCAGAGCAAATGGATTTAGAAGCCTCACTTTGGCTGTATCATTTATAACCACATAATTAAATAAAGGTAGTCTTTCACTATCACTTCTTGACTTCTCCAAGATCTTCAATGCTATCATCATCCACCTAGGAAAAAAAAAAAGGTCAAAACGTAGCATATTAAGTGTATTTTCTTCTTACATGTCTCACTCACTATTCACCACTGTACATGTAATGAAGAGTGGGAGAAGTATATAGCACCATCCAAGATTCCCTGCTGTAAATTCTACATGAGCAACATGCACCTATAGGACAAAGCTGAACCTATGGGGCTCTGAAGAAAGACAGGCCTAGAGTTATTCCAGAAAGAACACCAATACCAGAAATACCAGAACAAGGGAGAGTCAAAGACTCTGTAAGCTTGCAATTACAGTAACGCAACCAAACCTCTCAACCATCAACATTTCAGTCCAACCCAAAATTAGGTAATCTCTTCTTCTGAAGCAGAAGCGTTTTCGTTTCAGGTTTTTTTCTTTTTTTAAATTTTGCAATATTTTAAGAGATTTTGGAAAATAAGATGGCAATCTAAGAATACTTAGGCATTCACCATTAAGAAACTGTCACAAAGAAGCCACAGATATTTGACAGTTGGATTTATTCCGACATGCCTTCCTCGCTGTAGTATCCACAGTAACAGCACTACCTGTGTAGGGAGTTAATGTTTCTTGGACAATGGAAGCAACATTTGACTTGAAGTTTAATCACTCCTTAACCTAGTCATTCATAGGTGGGAATGCAAAACTGGTCTTTTAGTTCTGCACAACAATCCGTGCTGCCAAAGATTAAACCCTTTTTCAAAATCATTGGAAAGTCACAGGCTATTCTGGAAAACTAGAGTTCTGACAGAAGAAAGGGTTTATTACCTCAGGCCACTTCTCCTGGATTACATCAATAATGTCATCTGTAAAATCCCCCTGAATGATGATTTCGTCTTCTCCTGTTACTGAGGCACCGCAGGAAAATTTCTGAGCAAAAAACCTTTGTGCTTCCTTAAGATCGATTTCTGTTGACAGGAAAATGGACAGTTTAAGTACAGTCATTTCATACAAGTATTTTCAAGTTTAAAACCAAAACTGTTGAAAAACCAGTGGTAGTTTACAGTTAAAGCTTTGCTACAGTTTCCATTGAAAGCAAAAGTCTGTTGTTTACATACAAAACAACTGACTCCACAAATCTAGCAAACTCTCCAAGGCAAAAATTGCTGAATGTCCTCTACACGTTCTGTTTACACAGGTCTACGCTATACACACTCACCAGAAAAGCACATGTAGAACTGGTTAAAAAGACCCTCCAGTTCTGAGTAACTTCCATAGTTATTGAACAAGTTTTTCCATAGAAGTGCTTCAGCATGTTTCTTTCAGAAACACGTCCCAACAATTTTTGAGACTGGCTTCCAGCACAAAGATACATACCCAGTTCAAATCAAGCTAGTGCATATTACTGATCCCTCAAGAAAACTGACGATACACTCATGCAGGAAATATGTAACATATCTTGTTAATACAACCAAGGTTAAAACTTACCTTTTTAACAGGATTCGTGATCAGTGTGGGAAGTAAGATGTTGTTATAGGTATAAATACCAAGTGGCTGTTTGCAGCTGAACCAAAGCTATGTAGGACAGCATTGCTGGTGTACTTAGGTAATGATCTGACTGCCGTACTAGAAAGGCAGCTAAAGCCTTACTTAATCAGTCTCAAGAATAGGTAAAATTAATTGTTAGTAACATATTTACAAGTTTGATGGAAATAAGCATCTTTTTGAAAATAAACATGTTTATAATTAAAGACAATAGACTACTCTGAA
This sequence comes from Sagittarius serpentarius, assembly GCA_034782735.1. Lineage (NCBI taxonomy): Eukaryota > Metazoa > Chordata > Aves > Accipitriformes > Sagittariidae > Sagittarius > Sagittarius serpentarius. The sequence continues at coordinate 17,273,239 of JAVKLA010000088.1, read as the reverse complement.
GCTTAACAAGTGGACTGCTATGGGAAGCCCTGTTTCAAAAAAACCTGTAACCCTATTTGTTTGCAAACACCGTAGAAATAAGGACTTCAGTAATTTATCACTGAGGGAAGTCAGTGTACCTTTGGCATGGTTTGGAACTGCTAAAAGCACCTTGGGACTTTCACCTTGGACAGATGGAAGCAGATCACTCAGTGTAATACAATCAGAAGAAATATCATGAGGTTAAAGGCAAGCACATCTAAAACCAACAAAAACCACATAACAAAAGTCAACTCACCAAACGTTGCAAGGCCACATACTCTTGTGACATATTTTTTCTTTGCCCTAGGAATTTTAGCTATTGTAACTTTCTGTGGTACAGTCTTCTTCTTCTGTTTTATCTGACCCCTTCCGCCTTTAAAACAGAGTACAAGGTTACATGATTAGTTAAATGATGTCACACTTCAAAGAAAAAAAGCGTATGAAGTCAGATTTCATCCCTATAAACAAAGAAACTTATCTCCCCATCTGTGTTGGTAAACAAAAATATATTTTGCACATTCAGGGGTTTTTATTATTTAAGAAAGGTCCCATGTCATCAAAGGTCAGTATTACAAGAAATAACAATATATGCACGTCAAATGTACATTCAAGTAGAGCTTGTACAGCAGACCCCACTACAAGTATCAAAAAAGGGGCTTTCCCCACACTTTACTAACAACTGCATTTGGTCTACATTTAACCCCTCTTTCAGGAATTGTTCTTTGGTTGTAATCCCAGGAACAAATTGTTACTTTAATATTTTTCATGAGTTTAACATCCTTAGGGTTTGGGTCTGAGGCAAAGCAACTTACTCATGGCCGTTTACTGAGGCCATGACAATGTGCCTACTAAGGCTGCTGGGTTAAACAGCAGATTAAGTTCTAGACCCCAGTATTAACCACGTATCTATACTCGAGCTAGCAGAAAACACCACTGAAACAGAAGCCAGCTACAGTAGCTGGCTGCCAAACTTCCACATCATTTAACATCTTTCTTACTGCCTGTTTCTAGGCCAACCTGAGGGAACACCTCACAGATCAGGCATTTATTAGTCTGAGTAAAGCATGCAAAAGATAGATACATTCCACTCAGTAGGATTCTTCAAGTCAGATCTTGGTTCACTTTGTATACCGTCATCAAGTTACTCCACGGCAACCAAAGTTTCATGTTCTTGAGCCTTCTCAGCATGAGAACCTAAAGAATTTATGACACGCAAACTAACCCTGTGTGACTACTTCTTTTTCTAATATGCAGAACTTTCAATTCTACATTGCTATAAATTGATATCTGATATTTTAAGACAGTAAATTTCTGTCTTAAAATTTCTTCGGTAAATTTTTTCAATGTCTTAGTAAGTTTTTGCTTGTTTTTCCTCACCCTCTCTCTTATGGTCAATCTTATAGCATCATACTTAACATCATACAGTAAGTTTTCATGAAACTTTAGATTTTAGCAGAAAATCCCTAAATATTTTAAACACTATTATTTAAACAAAAAAACAGACTGAAAACTAACTCTACCACCCCACACAATAAATTAAGGTTGAAAGAAAATCTCCTGAAGTCTCTGGGAAAAGCATCCAAGCTACAGAACATAAATTACTGTTGGCACTACACACAGCCTACTGACAAGGTAAACGTAACTGGTTACTAAGACACAAAAATAAAACATCTGCAGTGATATGTGGCTTAAAATCTAAATCTTACTGGGCTACTAACCATAATTTCTGAAGCACTACAGACACCACTAGCACTCCACAGGCAAATGCATATTAACAACCTCAGCATTCTGATTTATAGTGGTAAGTATGTTAATTAAACAGAAAGAACTCTAACAATAGAAGATAAAAGTGTGTTTCAATTGTTGCATGTATTTTATATTTTCCAAAGTTGGTTTTTGAAAATGTTTTTCATTAGTATTGCTGGGAAGAGACATAGCTGTTAATGGAGACATAAGTCAGTGTTAAAAGCATAGAACTATTACGTGAATATAGAGGACGGGTGGAAGGAAAAAAGGCCAAAGCAGTGTCATGAGGCATTAATAGAGGAAACCAGTCTTTGTTCTACTCTGCAAGCAACCTACAAACTGCTGTTAAACAGGGCAGAAACAAGTATTCCGGGAGGCATGCCAGCTGATTTTAGGTTGAGAAGAATTACTCCATGAATAAGCGCAATAGCAATGACAGGAACAACGAGATACATGATGCAGGTCATCTTTCACTTGCTATTACTACTATCCAATTCTTTCATCAGCATATATCACCACACCAACTCTGCTGCCACTGGAAGAAAGGTATTTGGTATCTTTTGTGCAGAGTTAAAGCATAGCTAACAACAAAAATGCAAGGAATCCATGCCATAGTCCAGACCAGCAGGTGAGAAAGGGATGACCCAAACTGCTTATAAATCAGTACCGCCATCAACTATTTAGACCTTGCCTCTCTTTTGCTTCTTCTTCTCTTCTTCTTCTCCTGCAGTTCCTTGGCCTTCTCCAACTCCAGCTTCCTGTTTAGGTGAATTTTCTTAAATACATCAGAAAGGAGTGGAGAGAAGAAAGAGAACAAAATTAGTGGTCAGACAACCACAGCCTTACAGGAACAGTAAGTAAGGTACCGTGGTGTTTTGTTAAATCCGTAAACCCTTTGCTTAAGTGCAGCAGCTCCTTGACTGATGCGTGTTACTTCTTCATTATAGTACTTATGCAAATCAGAAAAGCCTTAGCTCAAAGATAGTTACAATTTCAATACAGTCTCTTCACATAATTTCCAGAAACAGAAATTAATGACAGTGTTAACACTGAAATTCCAAATGCAAATCAACAAGTTCCCTATTATTAATGACCTTTCCGCCAGCCATCCGCAATAGACTGGACAGACATAAAATCCAATAAACTAACTTTGATGGGAAACAAGTACATGAATGACTAGTTACAGTAGGAACCTTAAGAAAGCTCAAACGTTATTACTGAAACTACACATTGTTTATTCTGTGTTTTCTGACATTATCAAACATATTTTCACAACATCCAAAAGCATGATAGAGTCCTAAGAAAATTATTAACTTTCCCAGTCGATACAGTGGGAAAAGGGAAGAGATGAGAATTGGACAAGCTCAAAGATTTCTTCTTGGACCATGTCCAAGGGCACATATAAGTTAGAAAATAGAAGAGATTCTTACCTACTGTAAGTTTTGCAAACTCATCTGGAAAATTCTTTTCTAACCATTGTCTGCATTTAGTCACATCAGGCATGTATTCGCAGTACTAGAGAAGAAAGGTCATGTGAATTTGATGTCAATGAATCAAAATATATTTGCTATTCAGCTCAGCCATTTCTCCTTAAGACGACTGAATATGAATACCACACTAGTGCATAAGAAACCTCATGTCATCCTGAAGATGATAATGGCTGAAGCGCAGAACTGCCACAATTAAGAAAAGCCAGAAAAGACCATAAAGAATCGTCTCAGTCAGTAACCATAGGACAGAAAGAAGAAACTCGGACAACAAAAAAATTAACTCACCTCTGTTGGCAATGAACAGACTAGAGAAAGAAAGGAGGAAAGGAAAAAAAAAAAAAGAACAGATTACAAAAAGTTCTCCACTGACAGCCTTAACATTAAATTCAAAATGGTATTTTAAAGTTAGGCATGACTTCTTATGTCGTAACTTCTGGTTATAACCACACATTGACTCAAAAAGATTACTTTATTGATACCACTCCACATTTTAATTTTTTTCTCAGTAGTCATTTGCTCATACGCTCTGCATTAGGATAAAACTATCACAGCAAGAGCAGCCAGTCAATGAAGGAAGGGAATGAGATGTCTACAGCTTTGGGAAAAGTTACAGAAAGAAACACCAGTTCTACCTGAGGCAAAAAGTATACCTAATAAATTACCACATGATTTGGTTAGCTTTCCTTTTTCCAAGAGCTGCCCATGTCCAGAAAAGGGGCTTGACCCCAGAACGGACCCAAACCAATCGTGCAGACTTTCACACACAACAGGGATTATTTCCTAATCCTCTGCAACTGTATTCAAGCCCAAAGCAAAATAACATACCTATCTAAAGCACATACCTGTCAAGATGATTTACTTACCTTTAAATTTCATCCACATAACTACAAATGCAATGAGTAAAGAGTAATTCTGAGCACAGCGCGACAATTACTTTCAGGAATTCTAACTTTATTTTTTATTGTCATACTAATGCTCAGAGGCCTCTTCTGTGCTAAAGGCTTTACTGGCTTTCTGCAGAAAGAGAACCCTGCTTAACAGTTCACAATCTGAGCACCACTCTCACTTATTTTACACACAGAATGCTGCTAATACCTCCATGTCTCAAAGGGGAGAGCCCTACATTTCACCAAAAATGCTTTAGATAAAATACATAACACAAGCTATTTCAGAATGATGATCAGAAAGGTCAAGCTGACCATGGTCTAACTTCTCAATAAAAGCTGACCAAAAGAAAATCTCTGATTCTCTCATTCTTTCTGCTAGGTTGCCCTCACAAACAAGACATTGTAAGAATCATGGACAACTGCCCGTTCAGCACTTGCCTCCGCAGTAGAGAACCCGAAGAGGATAGTCAGCATCTGATCTGGCACCGCTCCTTACGTCTCCTCTGCAGTCAGGGACCACAGGCTCAGCTACATCTGTGGCCATGTCACCAGCCTGGAAGTCACAGAACAGAAGAATCAGGACCTAAGTTCTAGCTTAAAATTATTCACATCTTTCCCAACTCAACAAGAATCCCAGAGAAAATAGGTACAATCATAAGAGCAGGAGAGATCAGGGAGGACAAAACAGAGGTCAAGAAATAATGAAAAAATATGGGGAAAATGGCTGCAAAAGATACCAAGCAGTATGGAATTTTAGCACACAACGGAAAAAAACCCAAAGTGCTATAAAATGCTGTGCAAAATGAAGAAAGATCTGCAAGAACACCACATGGAATTACAGAACATACTGGGCTAAGCAAAATGCGAAGTATCATGTTAAATCAGTGGCACATGAACAGCAGGTACACTGGGAGAGCAGAAGGAAGTACTGCCACTATACTAGCAAGAAAAGGGGTCATTTAAATCAGCATCTGAAGAGTTACAATCTGATCCTAGGACACTGGCACCACAAAACAAGCAAACCAAAGTCAACCCACTAATACATTTAATAATGGTTTACATGCACATTTTTGGGCAAGGGGCTTAGAAAATAGCAGTCAACAGGGAAGGGGTTTGCAATGCGTAGGAAGTCCCCCAGGATCACGGGAGCAAGCAGGCTATGTGTGCGGAAGACTCAGAGCCAGGATGCTGTCTGTACAAGCTGTGCCTGGGCAACGAAGGGAGCTGAGCAAAAATGCCAGGGCGCCAGAGGCGATGGGGTTCGCAGCAAGGGGACCGCAGGAAAAGGCAGCAGACGGTCATAGTGAGGGGAAGGATGCTGGAGTACCCACGGAGACCCCAAATGGGGGAGGGAGGGTGCTGGGTAGCAGGGGGTAAAAGTAAGGGCAGGTGGGGGAGGAAGGGTGCTGGGGTACCAGAAGTGATAGTGATCAGAGACATGGTGCGATGCAGGGGCAGAGCTAAGGGAAAGGAGGGCACCGGGTACCTGAGGAGGGGCAGGCTCGCAGTGCGAGGAGGGTGCCGGGGCTGAGGAAAAGGAGGGCGCCGAGTACCTGAGCGGGGGGAGGAGGACGCTGAGGTACAAGAGGCGAGGGCAACCACTGCCAGGGGAAGGCAGAGCCGCGGTACCGGAGGAGAGGGAGAGGGAGGGTGTCGGAGCTGGGGGAACGACGCTGGCAGTCAGGGCGGAGGTGGGGAGGCCGCCCGCCGGCGGGACGCCGGGGCAGGCCGCCCGCCGCTGGGATGGGGCGGCGGCGGAGCGCGGCTCCCGCAGAAAGGGGCGGGGGAGCCCAGAGGCGGCAGCGGCGTGACGTTACCCGGGAGGCCCCTCAGGCCGCGGCCGCGGCGGCTGCTGCTGCTGCTTCTCCTCCTCCTCCGGCGGCGGCTCCCACGCACCGCGCGACACGTGCGCCCTCCCCTGCCCCGCCGCCCTCTCGCGAGAGCCACGCGCCACCACGGAGAGCGCGGGGGGGGGGGGGGGCGTGGCGGTGTGCCGTTTGAACCCGCGCTGGCTCAAGCGTGCGAACCATAAGCTACCCGGGGCACGTGACCAGGCGAGCTACGGGGCGCCGGAGGGGCCAGTTGCCGCCGTTTCGCCCTTGCGGGGAGGCCGTCGGCCCTACCGCCCGCCGCCATGCCCCGGTACGCGCAGCTGGTGATGGGCCCGGCGGGCAGCGGGAAGGTGAGGTGAGGCGGGGGGGGGCGGGGGATGGCGGCGGGGAAGGCGACAGCGGCGCTGTCGGTCCCTGACGGCGTGTGTGTGCGTGTGCCTTGCAGAGCACGTACTGCTCCACCATGGTGCAGCACTGCGAGGCGCTGGGCCGCGCCGTGCAAGTGGTCAACCTGGACCCGGCGGCCGAGGTCTTCAGCTACCCCGTCATGGCAGGTGAGGGCCGGGAGCCGCGGGAGGCTGCGTGCCGTAACCTTTGGGCACCGCTGTAAGCAAACGGGCCTAAAACCGCCTCGTGTGTCTGTTGTTCCAGACATCCGTGAGTTAATAGAAGTGGACGACGTTATGGAAGATGAATCCTTAAGGTTTGGTCCCAATGGCGGCTTGGTGTTTTGCATGGAATACTTTGCCAATAACTTTAACTGGCTAGAGGAAAGCCTTGGGCATGTGGAGGATGACTATATATTGTTTGATTGCCCAGGTAAACAAATGTCAATGTTTTGGTATCATTCTTCACATGCAGTATAAAATGTGCAGTACTTTGTTTTGTTGGTTGTAATCATTCACGTAATCATTTTTATTTTTTCTTTTTGCGTTATTGACAGTTGTCAGGGTCACTTTCAGATGTTTTAGAAGTAAACTTGGTCCAAGGCTAATCTGGGTGACTGCAGTGACGTCTGATAGCATCATACGGTGGGGGAACACTATGGCAACTGCTAACTAACACTAACTGGAGGTGAAGGGAGGAAGAAAACCCTTTTATTTGTTTTCCACTTCACCCGTATAAGTTCATCCAAATACAGTTAGAGTTGTCTGAAAAGAAAGAGGATGCTTTCTTCATCAGCTTTTGTTTATATAAAGTGCAACACCCATATCTGTATAATTGATAACTGTGAACTGTTCCTGTTAGCTTCACATTTCTGCATACTAATATCCTAAGTGTGCCCTAGGTCAGATCGAACTCTATACACATCTGCCAGTGATGAAACAGCTGGTGGAGCAGCTTCAGCAGTGGGAATTCCGCGTCTGTGGAGTTTTTCTTGTGGATTCTCAGTTTATGGTGGAATCTTTTAAGGTATCCATTTGAAATCTGTTGTAAAAGTTCAGACTGATAAAGAACAAGAAATCTCAGCAATTTAGGGAGCTGAGTTTGTTTAGCCCAGAGGAAAGAACGCTAAGCCAGGGGAGATCTGATTGCTGTCTTCAGCTGTCTCAGACACAGGTTGCAGCAAAAAAAATTCCAGTTGGATGTAAAGAAAAAAGTCCTGCACTGCGAGAGCGGTCAGACTGGAACAAGGGCACAGAGAGATTATGTAGTGTACATTTGTGGAGTTACTCAAAATTTGACGGGCAAAAATCCCTGAGCAACCTGATCTGACTTCGAAGCTGGCTCTAGTTTGAGCAGTTGTATGAACCAGATAACCTCTAAAAGTCTCTGCCAACCAAAATTCTTCTGTGATTCTATAAGAGCTTTCTCAGATCTGGAGAGAGAGCAGGCCACTTTCCCTGTCTAGCAGTAAGAATCCTGAGACGGACTTTGAGTTTTGTAATGGCCTTTTCAGTGGCAGATCCAGATTTGAGGCTCTGGAAGTAAGATGGCAGATGGGAAGCTCCGCACCTCCCTTTTCCAACAGAGATAAGGACTCCCCACTTGGCCTCATGTCCATGTTTCATATATTCACTAGATTTGGTCTCTGGTAGAGTGTCCTGCACGTATTTTTTTTTCTGTACTTAACTCCATCATTTTTCATATTCCTTAAGTTTATCTCTGGAATTCTGGCAGCACTCAGTGCAATGATATCTTTAGAGATTCCGCAGATTAACATCATGACCAAAATGGATTTGCTGAGCAAGAAGGCCAAGAAGGAAATAGAAAAGTAAGTTCCAAAAAAAATTACTTACTCTGTAGTGTAATATCTTGAGGTAAACTGCACTCAAAATTCAGTCTAATGTTTGCCATAATTAAAACATACTCTTTTGGAATGGAGAAGATGCATTTGTTTTGTATCGAACATAGTCTTTAAGTCTGGATAGGATGCTTACAATTTAGCTGGTCAAAAAACTAGCTCCATGTTGGTACATATCTCTGGATTTTTCTGTAAATAATTATCTTGAATAACTTAAGTTATTCTGAATGACATTCCAGGGTACTGTGCCCACCAGTGTACTGTACTTCAAAGCCTAAACTGGAGGTGATCCTATCAGTTTTTTGATACCAAACATACCAAATTACTTACATGTTACTTTTACATTTGTGCTAAAATTACAAAACTAAAGTTCTTCCCTGTGGTCTTCCTCAAAGCTTTCTTGAGTATACAAGTATATTAGCAAAAAGAAAACAAAAAACACGTCAGTTGTTTCTAAGAGCAGTTGTAATCTGAGATATTCAAATACTTAAAAAAACTATTTTTAAACATTTTAAGTTCTCCTGATACGAAGTTAGTTCATTCAGATCACGGAATGATAGATGGTTTTGGTAGCTATCTAAAAGCACAGTGACTCATTTGCTCTGTGGCCAAGGATTCTTTCAGTGTTAATGATGACTTTGTTTCTTCCCAGGTACTTAGATCCAGATATGTATTCTATGATTGAAGATTCTGCAAATATATTGAAAAGCAAAATGTTTAAAAAACTGACTAAATCTATATGTGGCCTGGTAGGTATATTGTGTTTTAACTGGTACCCTTAAATTCAGTCCTGTATTTATAAACCATACTGTATGGTTGGTGACTTCATTGCTGTTATGGATACTGCATGTATTATAATAATTCTCCCCCACCTCACCCCAAAACTATGTATTTACCTGCCAGAGTTAATTAACAAGGCCAGAATCTAAAAGATTCTCAGGCACTTGAGCATTTTACTTTTTGCCTGTTTTAACTCAACTTTTGATCTTTTTCAGATTAGCGTAAGATTCTTGATACTAACATGTGGATTGTAGCCAATACGTTTCCTGTGAATTCTGTTCTATTAGAAATTCTGCAAAACAGCTTTATGTACTGTGTAGAAATTAGGCCTGATAGCCAAGTGTTCTCAGTGGGGAATTGCCATCGGTTTGCAGTGTGGCTTTAAACGGTATTTTAGCAGCCCAGACAAGGAATACGTAAGTTTGGTTTAAGGAAGTGGCCTAGACTGATTGAGAACTAACTTACTGCATTTTCTTACTAATGTCCTCTGAATCCTTTCTCTAGATTGACGACTATGGTATGGTTCGATTTCTACCCTTTGATCGCTCTGATGAGGAAAGTATAAACATAGTTCTGCAGCACATAGACTTTACCATTCAGTATGGAGAAGATCTTGAATTTAAAGAACCAAAGGTAAGGTACTCTTGATGGCAAGATGAAAAATTAAAAAGGATCCATAATATAAATTGTAATATAAATATGTTCTTTGCCTTGCTAATAAATTACTGTCTTAGTAAGGTTCAAAATAAGCCACGTTTAGTCTTTTAGTGACAATATATCATCTTCATTTACAATTACAAAAGTGAAATTCTTTAATATCATCTTGCATATGCAGACTGATCAAATGGTGGTGTTTAAAAGTAATGGTTTGGTTTTCAAAAATAACGGCATTTTAAACTTCAAGTGTCAGAAAGGACCATTAAGATCACTAAGATTTCTTCCTAGATGACTGTTCAAACTCCCCTGATAATTCCTGTGTTGAACCCACGTGTTGTATATGAGATATAGATTAGGAATAAATTTTGTCATGTAAAATACATGTTAGAAGACTGCTGTGTTAAAATCTGTTCCAAGCCCAATCTAGTTTTATTATTCAGCTCATAAGTCCTAAGGAACAAGTTCAGTGTTTTTATTTCATTTTTTAATTCAGTTTTGTACTCTTTAAGTATGCAGAATACCTGAGTCTAGATTTTGACCTATACAATTCCGATAGCTCTAGAAACAGATTGCTTTTCAGAAAGTTTTGCTGCATGTTTTATGGAACCATATTCGAGATTGTTCCTGTTGTGGTTTCTAAAATAAAGCATCGCAGAACACACAATGTATAACAGCCACTAGGGAAAATTCAGGCTTTACCTTTTTTGTTTTCTTTTTGGCAGGAATGCGAAGAAGATAAATCTGCTCTTGTGGATGAATACTTTCAAGATCATGTGGATGAGTAAAAGCCAGATGTTAAAAAATGGGAGGAAAATACCTTGCTTTTGTTAAAAAATAAAAATGTAAAAGAGAAGAAGAAGTTAAAAAACATGCAAAAAAAATTGATACAAACCTACTTACGTTTTATGTGTAAAATAACTAAAATTTATAGTGAAAAGTGAGCTATAAGACCTCGTAACTATTTTAATAAACAATTTTTATTCTTATGTGTGCGTGTTATAAAATACATAGGCTAGCATTAGTACATATAAAAGTTGCCCACATAAAGATGTATCTCATTTAAGCATAGGAATGCTTGAACAAAATGTATTAATTTGCAAAAGAGGCAAAGCCAAATACAAGTATGTTATAAATATTTATCACCAGTACTGAGTAATTAATTAGTTTCATTATTAGCTGAGAGAAAAAAATCATTCTACAGGGTGAAAATTGTATTTCATGAACTGAACCTGATGACTGGCAACTTCAAAGGGACGTCTGGTCAGTGGGTGGTCTCTCACCCTTCTTAAAAAACATGAGTATTTTACATTCACTTTGGAAGACCCCAGATTTTAAACCACCTTAAGGCTGGTTTTTGCACAACGTGCATGTGGCTTTAAGTGGTTTATACATTGATAACGTCTTGAACACAGCACAACACTTAAATAAAATAAGCTTAGATTTCAGTGATGGTCTTGTCCAGTCGCTTTAAAAAGTCAGTTAACAGTTCAGCAACAAGTAAGCAAGCTCCTTTCTTGTCCTGAATAGAGAACTGTTACCCCTACTATGGGCATGTGACCTATTCAGAGAAGCAAAACTTCAGCCCAAAGAACATACTCACCTAAGTAACTAAATGCATGTAAAAATGGTCCTATGAATTTATCAGGGAAGTAGTATCAATTTTGGAATTAGGTGTAGCTGTTAACAGACTGTCATAGTCAGATAATAATTCAAGCCATATGTGAAAGTATACTGCTGAACACACCCCTCACTTTTTATAGTTCTTTTATGTATACAGATTGTTCCTGGGTCGTCTTGAGTGTTTCAAAATGTGTTTTATTGCTTCTCCTAAAACCTCTTAGACCAATTTATTAGCTACATTCAGCTGAATTTCAGAATGTGTTTCTCTGGTGCTCGTGTTGAAGTACGTATCGACCTTTCCTTTTCCTTAACCCTATGGAATGAGATGACTCATGGTGTCCTTGAATTAAAATACTTACCAAAAAGGGCCTCATGGCTATGAAATGCTTAACATCAGTGAATGCCTATATATACGCATACCATGTCTATATATAATACACAGTTCCTGTATTAGAAATTAACCCCATCCTCACAAAATACAAGTACTTCAGTAGAGTAAAGAACAGTTGATGTCATTTTGTAGGAGCATCTTGGTTAGTTAGCAGATGTCCGAGTGCAAGGATACCCCTTATTGGAAACCAACTCAAGGATTGAATACTTGGAAGCAACTGCACTTACCTAAACCTGGAGTGTGATAGCAGCTTGGCACAGTTTAGTTTTGTAGTTTCTTGCTTCTAGTCCAGAAGGTGTAATATTTTTCATATTCATCAGTAGGGTTGTTCTTCATGTCTGTTTAAATAAATGGTTAAACGGTCATACTGTTGATATGGTGCTTATTTTGGAAGTAAGGATCTGCTTTTTCCAAAGCAGCCAGAACAGGGAGAGAGGTTCAACAGACTAGCAAATCCTGCACATCTAGAGGAAATGGGCTCCCCGGAATCCATATGTGGAGGTCAGGGAGGATTGCATGGGATCTTTTAAATGGGAACAAAGAAAAAATGGGAAATAAGATGTCACCCAAGAGCTATTAAAATGGTTTTTCAAAGCCAGGTTTCCAAAAATTGCCAGCCTTATGACCTCTACAGCAAGTCTCATGATACTCAGCATTTCTAAAACCTTACTCCCAGCTCCAGACAATTAGTGAATGCTGAGACTTAAGTTTCAAGATAGTCGTTGCAGTCACCAGGAAGAGGTGAAAAAATCAGCTCTTCAGAGCTTTAAAACATGGGACCAAAAGCCCTGAATATATTTGTTTTTTAATAGTTACGATGTAGGTTAAATTCACGATGGGGCAAGTCTTTATGCCCACACGGAGCTAATCACATCATGGCAGGACCTGATCTGTCTGAATTAAACCATGCAAACACTAGGAAAACATCGGTGGCATAACTCGTCTCCAAACGGTCGCATCCTTGGGACAAGTCACGCTTGAGGCACGACAGAATGACAAACCCCAGCCCTGCAGTCAGATTGCTTTTTGACTCGCCTTCCAAATCTCCCCATTTTCTCTCCTTGACTCATGCCGTAAGGCATTTACCAGGGGACAAATTCAGCACACTGCATCACACAAAAGGTTACGGCTTGATAGTAACCGGATCGTGCACCTTAAAATACTGCATCCCTCCAAACACAACACGTTTGGACCCTGTTCTGTGCCTCCTTACAGTTGAGTGCCCGGCGCAGCGGGCTGTGCTTTGCACACGGGGTCAGAGCAAGCGATACCCAGGACCGCTGCGAACACAACAGGAGAGAAAACCGCGAGCAAAGCATCCCCACCCGCGCTCTTCTCAAGCGCTGACCCTCGCCGGGGACAGGAGCTCGCCTCAGCCAGCGAAGAAGCAAGATGTCAGGGTGGCTGCAACACAGAAGGGCAGCACGGAGGGTCCAAGGAGGGGGGGGGTTACTTGCAGTGCCAGCCACAGCGAAGGCTGGGGGGGGGGAGCAAACGAGCCCCTACCTGAGCGTGCTCTCAAACCACCTTCTCCGCGCTGGCAGTGCTGTGGCAAGAGCGGTGGCTCTCGGGGCGGTGCACGCCGCAGGCCTCCGCTCCGGCTTCCCCTCCTCGCACCGCCTCTGCTGCCTCATTTCCTGCAGCGCAGGCAGAGGAGGAAGGTTTGCTGCCAGCTTCTTTCTGCTTCCCCTCCTGCCCGACCCCGCCGAATCGCCTCCTGCCCTTCGAGATGCCGGTGAGGGGGGCTTCGCACCCGGCGCTCAGGCCTGCCCCCGAGGGCGGGGAGAGAGGGCCAGCAGGCCTTGGGGCAGAGGGGCCCGGCCGGGGCGGGGGGGGGAACGGACGGGACACGGGTGCGACCGAGGGGTGGGGGAAAGGGGCTCTGCTGCCGGTGTCTTGGCCGTGGGCAAGAGAAAAGGGGCTGCAGCTGCGGGGAGCCCTGCCGAGAGCAAGGAATTGCTGTTAATGGGAGGCTGCTGCAAGGCCAGCGCCCTCCTCTTCCTCTTCCTCCTTCTTCTCCTGCCAGGGATCTACCCGCAGTAGGGAGGGTGGCAGCCCCCGGCTCCGGCGAGGGAGAGGGTGGTAAAAGCTGTGCTTTGCTCTGGTTTTGTTCGCCGCACCTTCCTCTGGTTGAAATAAATTCCTTTTCTGTTAGGGGATGCTTTTTACACACACACACCCACCCCCCCCAGTTGCAGCCCCCTCTCCCAAAACCCTCGGCTGTGAGGAGGTGAAGGCTTCCCAGTGGCCTGGCACAGCACAGTGGGAATGTTTGGAGAGTGCCCAAAACTCAACTCATCAGTTGTTAAAAATCGTTTTCCCCGGAAGAATCTGTCATATGCAGAAAGTGGTGTTGTTTTTTTTTTTTTTACTTAGACCAGTGTTAGAGTGCACAGAAAGGTCTTTTTTTGAGTGTGTGGGTAAGCCTGGCTTTATTTATTCTTATCTAGTATTATTAGCTAGACACTGAAATAAAATATAATCTTTTTTAATGACCATCTAAATTTCAATGAACTATGCAGCACGCTGTAACTTAGGTTACCCCCTTGGTGCTGTGCAGAATGGGGTTAGGCAGTCTGGGGAGGAAGCAACGCCTGCAGACCAGCCATACCAATTTTATCCCGTCTCCCACCACTGCGACTGTAAATGGTGCCAGTGATGATACTTTCACGGTCTTCATCAGAATGGCGCTGAGCTCTGGGCCTAATGAGAAAATAGTGATTGTTTGTGCAAGGAAAAATTGCTGGAAGCATCACTAACGAACTAGACTCTGACTCCTATTTGATGAAGACACAGGGGACGTGATGGGACACGGAAATGTCTGTTTTCAGTAGCATTAATAACCAGCCTTCCCCCCGTCTGTAGGCTTACCACTCAACTTTAATGGACTCCGACACAAAGCTAGTTGGGAACATGGCGCTGTTACCCATTAGAAGCCAGTTCAAAGGCCCAGCACCTCGGGAAAGTAAGTTTATAATCATCTCTGAAAACCTGCCTGTATATAGCTCATCATCATCATCTCACGGTTTGCTCCAAGCTAGCCCTAGCAAGAGGGATGAGAGGACTCACGGGTTAGAAATGGAGTGCTTTGCAGTTTATAGAGGAGGAAAAAAGTTTTCAAATACTTAAGTTGTGCAAACCGTACAAAATAATTATGCACAGATAAATCTGCACCATGCTCCAGCTAAATCAATTGTTTCAGTAATTAAAGTCTATGGTTACTATTCTCGTGCTTCCTCCTGTGTCTCACTGTGCTCTTCAGTAGGTTTTGCAGAGGACGTGGCGGTGTGAACCCTCTGCTGTCAGAGGAAGTGGAGGTTTAGCTACAGAGAACTTGGGCTTTGGGCTTGCAGCTGAAGACGCTCGGCTGCTCTGAAGGACAAGGAGTAGGATAGGCAGCACTTTAGGGTAGGAGGCTTCAGAAACTGAAATGAAGCTGAGGGCAACCCGACAGAGTCCCCTTCAGCACATGAAGTAGCACTTCCCAGGCATGTTATCCCCTGGTAGTGTAGCAGTTCAGGTTGAGAAAGGAAATGTAAAGGAAATGTTTCTGGATTTAAGCAGTCTCGGGTGGTAGCAAAAGCAGGTGAAAGTCACAGCTAAGCTTGCTCACCCTTCCTTTTTTTTATGTGCTGCTCACCCTTCCTTTTTTTTGAAGCGGATAATGAAGTTTGTCTGATTGTGGTGGTGTCCTTTCTCCAAAAATATTTTTGTCTCCTGAGAAGACTTCTATGCTGTTAAAAGTCTGGTGATTTAATCAGCTGGTAGAAAAGTGGGGAACTGCTGAATGGCTGCTGTTTGTGAAGTGAGAAATCATGGGGGGAGGAGAAGGGAGTTAAAGCTCCTGCTAAGAGTAGGAAGCTTAAATATTACGCTGTGAGCTCACCAGTGTTTCACACGGCAACGACTGTTTTCTGTTACGTGGTGTTGTCTTCTGCTTTTTGTAAATACCAAGGTTTTGCCTTTGCAATAATCCTTATTTATGTATTTCAGTGAGTAAAAGTTACGACCAAATGTAGTATAATGGTGCAGTGTTTAACTCTGCTTTTCTTTTTTGTTAGCTAAGGACACAGATATTATAGATGAAGCCATCTACTACTTCAAAGCTAATGTTTTCTTCAAAAACTATGAAATTAAGGTAATTTTTTTAGGTACTGTGCATATAGTAGTTCTTTGGGGGGTTAGTGCTGTGAATATACATTTATTTTCAATGAAATAATTGTATTAGATAACAAAAACTCCCCTTCCTCCCACTTAATTTTTAAAGTTGGGTAAACGTTATGAATTGCAAGTCCCTCTCTCATGGGGAAATTGTAGGCCAAAATGGCTTGAACTCATTCCTCTTTCAAACTTTTATCAGTTCCATAAAGTCTCCCTTAACCTAAGAGCGGCTGGGCTCTGTGCTTGCTCTTGTTTTGCAGAACGAGGCTGACAGAACGCTGATCTATGTAACCCTCTACATTTCTGAGTGCTTGAAAAAGCTGCAAAAGGTAAGAAAAGTAAATTACTGTGCAGGAGGGAAACTGAGTCTGTTCTGGGGATTGTACTCAGGAAAGGATTTGCTGATATTCTCCTCCCAGTGGCACAAATAACCCTGTTCACCCCAGTCCTCAGTTGTCAGAGCCACAGATACTCCAAGGGTGTGGATCTCCAAAGAGGCGCTGTGTTGCTATTCTTGATGAGTTTTTATGTGTTACAGACTGGTAAAATATTTGGGTCTAATGCTCCATCAGCTTTTGTTTATAACTGTTAATCTATTGTTTGCCTGGTTCTTGCAGTGTAACTCCAAAGGCCAAGGAGAGAAAGAAATGTACACACTAGGAATCACTAACTTCCCAATCCCCGGGGAACCTGGCTTTCCGCTTAATGCCATTTACGCCAAACCTGCCAACAAGCAGGAGGAAGGTAAGGCTAATCCAGGACCTCTGAAGGCTTCCTTGGGCTCATACTTTACTAGCTGCTTTTTTGTGACTGCAACTGGAGAAATTACTGTTAAAACTGAATCTTTTAGATCTGCAGTTCTGTCTTCTGAGGGCAGCAGACGCTGGATTTTCTGACCTCAGGGGCCCAGTGACTCTCCTGGATCCATAGATCCAACAGAACAAATTAATAGGGGTCTGAGTCTGCCTTTTGCATCAACATAATCGGTAGATAAACCCTGTAATGGAGCCCAAGCCAACTGCTGCACTGGCAGAATAGGAAGCCCATAATAATGAGCAAAGAGAAGAAAACAGTTTGGATGATCCTGATCATAAAAAACCCAAGTATGGCTGTAAATTGAGCAAACCAACTCAGCCAGTGGACAAGTACCTGCAGATGTGAAAACTCACTTTCTGCTTTAAGCAGTGGTGTCTGATGCTTCCCTGTTAAATTCAGTTTGACATGGTGCTGCCTCAGTTTACACTGGTTTTTCCTGTGCTGTGTTTCAGAGGTGATGAGGGCCTACCTGCAGCAGCTGAGGCAAGAAACCGGTCTTCGTCTTTGTGAAAAAGTATTTGATCCTCAAAGTGACAAGCCTAGTAAGGTGAGCTTAGTGCAATCATCACAGATTTAATGAGAGGCTTGGTGTGTTTTTTCAGAAATGTGTGGAGAGAAGGGAGACGATGGTGTGGGTGTGGGTAATTCCGGCGCAAGCTCCCCTGGTTTTACATGCCTAGTGAAAAAGCAGGCTGCAAGTTATCAATAAATCTAATCTGTAATGGGGTAAGACAGCGAATGCCAATTTGGGTTACTTTAAAAGGCAGAGCAGTAATAAGTGGTGTCTGGTTCAGCTCTTCAAAGTATTGCATGTCTGCTGTTGGCTGGGTTTTCAAATGGAAATTCATAGGCGTGAGAGATGCTGTTTATCTTCCCAGGAGGTTCTGATTTGATAGCTTCTTTGAAGTAGACCATTTTATGTCATATCCAGATTAAAAAAAAAAGCTAATCAATGAATGAATTGCCTCCTGACTGTTCATACGTTTCATGTGCAAATGTGACTGCATGTAATATTGAAATTTAGGCTAATTTAGTTTCAAAGGCATAGCTTTCTGATGCATCCCTTGTTTATAAATATACTGGAATAAGCAGTAAAAATAAAATAATAGAAATAAGAGAAAGTAGAATGTCCCACTTTAATTCGGAGTCCTATATTATAAATTCATTAGGTCCACTCCTGTCCTCTTGTTCGCCTAAACTCCAGTAG
Organism: Sagittarius serpentarius; assembly: GCA_034782735.1. NCBI lineage: Eukaryota > Metazoa > Chordata > Aves > Accipitriformes > Sagittariidae > Sagittarius > Sagittarius serpentarius. The sequence continues at coordinate 17,255,386 of JAVKLA010000088.1, read as the reverse complement.
AAACCAGTGTGGAAAACTGTATGTGCAAAACTAGAGCCTTGACATTTGTTATTTGTTAGAGGTTGAATACTTTGAATATTTGGTTTATTGCATGGAAACCACTTTTGCGTATTTTCTGACTTTGTACTTCCTTCTGCAGTGGTGGATCTGCTTTGTGAAGAGACAGTTCATGAACAAGAGTCTGTCAGGTCCTGGGCAGTGAAGAGGCAAAGTAGCAGCAGCGTTAAGCATTTCCACAGCAAGCTGTTTAAGTATTTTGCCTTTGTTTTGGATACATTTTGTACCAAGGAAGAATTAAGTGTTTATGAAGAAAAAAAAACAAAAACAAACCACAAACCAGTCAATGAGGGGTGAAGGGGGAGAGAGCAAAAAGGTAATATGAGTAGTGTAAGCAAATATTAAGCTGGTGCTTAATAAGTGATTTCTAACATGGTGATTCAGGTGCAAGCTGCTTTATTATCAGTGGCTACAGCTAGCATTTAAAACAGGGCTTGTATTTAAGAGAAGAAATGGGGTTGCCTGTGGGCAGGGGGAGCTGTGTAATTGCTCTACTGGCTAGAGTCTTAGTATTGTATGTCCACGGAAAACATACCTCTCACGCTGTGTTGTCGAGTGCAGTGATTTTTACCTTGTTTTCAATAAACTTAGCTTGTAATTAATGTGGTAACTACTTTATGTCTTATGGATAGCCTTCAGAGAAATCAGAGGGACTTTTTTTGTGAAAAGACCATTGTTATTGTGTGATGATAATCAGTAGGAGGTGAATCATTCCGATTAAAACCAGGGGATTAATATGGGAGCTGTAGTTTGCGGCAACATACCTGGTTATTTAGCAGGCCTGCCTTCGCAGAGCAGTGCTCCATTGTACTGAGATTTCTTCAAAGGGTAACACAGGCAGATTATATACAGCTTGGACTGAAGCTGCCTTTGTGGTGGCGGATTCGGTCAAACACAACCATCACATGGTACTGTGACTGTTTTGATCAGTCAGATGACTTCTTGAAGAACTGCAAATCCAAGTTCGGTTTATTCCGAGTTGTCTCTTTCCTTCATGGCAATACTTGTTTTGCAGGCACCACGCAGCACCGACAGACTTGGTGTGACTTGCAGTCCAGTGCTAGCCATGTTGTGCTGCTTGGCACGTTTGTCTTTTGAGAGGTGTATTCTTCTGCGGATGGTAGTGATGGCGCGTTCAAACTGAAAGCTCCCACTGATATGATTTGTAGTAGTAATAATAGAAGGACAGCCACGTTTTTCATTCTTTTTGTAATAAAGGGAGGGAAAAAAAGATTCAGCTCTCCTTTCAGTCTATGCCTTGTAGTTGAGGGCGGCCCTAGTGAGGCATTTCCCCTGACTGTGGCCCAGAAGAAATCTAGGTTTTGAAGGGTTTTTCTCCTCAGTTACCTATTTTTATAGGCAGGAGCTTCATTATCTCTGATACCTGTCACATTTAGCTGCCGCAGCCAGCAAATAATAAAATCTCAGGGAAAAAAGGACCAGACTCAAATGCTGTGCAGACACAGGGAATGCGTCTCTTCCATAAAACGACACCGAACCGAGAAGCGACCCCTCCAACCCTGTGTAAAAGGCAATCGCCTCCTCAGGCCCCGCTGCTCCCTCAGCAGTAACCAACGCCCGCCCCGCCACTGCGCAGGCGCGGGGCTGCTGGGGGCCTGGGGCCACGCGCACCGCCCCGGGCTGCCCTTTGCACGCCTGTCGGGCCGCGCGTCTGCCACGAAGGCAGGCTCGCGGGCGCCTGCAGGCGGTGGCGCGCGAGGACCCCGCGGTGGCGCCATTTTGGAGTGCCGGCGGGCGGCAGCCGTGGTGTTGTCCGACTCTTTGCCGTCTGTTCCTCCCGCCCCGCGCTTTTCCGCCGCCAATATGAGCGTGGTGGAGCACGTACGAGAGATGGCGTCCGCCGGGCTCCACTCTAACGTGCGGCTTCTCAGCGGGCTTCTCCTCACGATGAGCGGCAATAACCCGTGAGTGGCCCTCCCGCGAGAGGGCGCGCCGGGTGGCTGCGGGCTGACAGGGCCGGTGGTGCTGAGGGAGAGGCCAGGCGGGACCTTGCAGGGTGGCGGGGGATGTGTCACGGGCAGGGAAGGAAGGGGGCTCGCCTTTAGAGCTGTGCCTCCTGCCGGGCTCTGTGGTGCGGGCTGCGGGCTCCTGTCCCCGCCCTGCAGGGGATGAAGCCCGGCTCTGTCAGCGCCCTTCTGTCCGGGGTTCAACATGGGCAGCGCAGCCTGTACCCTTCGGGGTACGCGGTACAACGTGAGCGTCCTGATAAAGGTAGAGGGATTTTCTTTTTCCAGGGGTGCCTTGTGTAGGTCACGGCTGTTCCCCTAGCTCAAGTGACTCGCGTTATTTTTTCAGGACTTCCCTGTAAGGCATCATTTTACATTTTGGAGGGGTTTTGACGTACTAATTGAAGCCAAAATCCCTTTCTGAAGCCCTTAACTCTTCAACGCTTCTGCAAACATACTGGATGTGTTATGAAGGGGATTTGTAAAATGTAGGAACATGTGGATTAGGACCAGCATAGCTGTGTAAGGAGCTGGGTTGCCTTGTAAGCTCTGAGTCCATTCAAACAAAATGTGCTTTAATGGACATTGACAACATGTGGTTTGTTGTGGGGAGGATGGGGGCTGCTCTGTCATGGAAAGCAGTGGCCAAGCTAAACGTAAACTGTTGTTACTGATGAGGTGTGAGGAGTGGCTATTACATTTGTTTGTGTACAGATAAAAGAAACTGGTGAGATAATCCCTTTGTGAGGAGATAGTACCTGTTACCTAAGGGCCCTTCCGGTGTGGTAAAGAAGCAGCAGCAGTTGGAAGTTGAAGCCAGACAAACCAAAGTTACAAATACTTTGGATCTGTAAGGTTTTTGTTCTTATGCTGTTAGATGATCTCAGCCTTTCTGTTTGCATTTCTTCTAGGGAACTGTTCTCACCGTCTCAGAAATACCAGCTCCTTGTATATCACGCAGACTCTCTCTTCCACGATAAAGAATATAGAAATGCTGTAAGTAAGTATACAATGGCCTTGCAGCAGAAAAAAGCATTAAGTAAAACTTCAAAAGTAAGACCTTCTACTGGGAATGCTGCATCAACTCCCCAAAGCCAGGTATTTAAAAATTCACTAATGTGCTGCATAAAATGATCATGTTCCTCCTTATAATTACTGTTGCTGACTCAATATTCATAGAATCATTTAGGTTGGAAAAGACCCTTAAGATCATCGAGTCCAACCATTAACCTAACACTACCAAGTCCACCACTAAACCATGTCCCTAAGCAACACATCTGCATGTCTTTGAAATATCATAGATTGCGGATTTATCATGCCAAAATAAACCTGACATTTAAGGCTAATCTGTTTTGAAAATATCAGTGTGGTTTTTTCTAATGCAAAACTTACTATGGTCTCGAACATGAGTGGGTTGGTTTTTTTTTGTATGTGTAGTTCATGCTTTTCATTTGAAGACAGGAGCAATATGAGCTAGCAGTAGGTTACACTGTTAACTTCGTTGCACTAGATTTTTTCAGCATAGTTTAAGTGTTTAATGAGGAAACCTTATTCAAATTTTTTACCTGACTAAACCAGCATTGTACTTAAATCTTTTTTTCTTTTTTCCCCAGTGTTTACCATCAGAAATTGAAGTGAAATATAAAATGGCTGAATGTTATACAATGCTGAAGCAAGATAAAGATGCCATTGCTATTCTGGATGGGATTCCTTCCAGACAGAGGACTCCAAAGGTTAGTTCTGGCAGAAGTTTGTCACAAGTCCTTGGTCAGTGTATCTTGAATCTCTAGGCCAGCATCTGGTCAAAAATTAATGTAGCCTGTAGGTGTAAAGGCATTGTGTTTTGGTATTTGCAGTATTTGGTTTTGTATTCATTAAATGCTGTTTGGAAACACTTCCTAATGTTTAAATTAGCTTAGTTTATTTGGCCTCTTTTCTTTAAAATCAAACAAATTTTGTATTCCCTCTGTTAGAATTCAAAACAGTGAAAAGAGGTAAATGTTTCTGTGCCTCTTTATTAATTTGTGTGAATTACCTGGGTAACTCTTCTGTACTGCACACAGAAGGTACAGAATTTTGCTTGTGTACAAGGATGTAGAAACACACTTTTTTTTTTTTTTTTTTTTTTTTTAAATTCTAAAAGTCTCTAAAGTATTTGTATATCTATACATAAGGTTTGAAATCTCTATCATCCATTTGGTAGTTCTTCTTTACATGTTACCATGAATAGTTTTCATAGGGCAAAGGATAATGGCTTGTCTAAACAAAGGCATCTACCAGGAGAAAAATTCATGCAGTTGCAAACAGCTGAGTAACTGCAAGTTAGTAAGCAGTTGCCAGATACCTGACTGAATAGTTTTCTGCAGTTCTGAGTCAAACATGTGAATGTGAGAGCCAAAGCAATTGTTTAAATTAATGTACTTTGCCTGGCTATAGCTACAGAGTGGAGTCCTCGTCTCCATGGAAGAGTTATGTGTCACTGGACAGGAAAGGCACGCTGTCACCTGCTAGAGCTGAACGGGAGACTTGTAGCCTAGTTCTCTCACGAGGTTGACTGTTCTGTGGTGTTTTCATTATTAGCCAGTCAACATAACTTGCTAAATTGTGATTGCTCAAACTGAGCAAGTGTTATAGTATATTCTTGAACCCAGAACGTGTATGGAATGGCACTTTGTGTCTTACTGTATACTTGGAGCAGTGTGAGATCCTTGAAAGGATGAAGCCTTTGGCAAGTAGAAGGAATGCCAGTGCTCCATCTTTTAAAATCTTTTCATCCTTTTTAATAACAGTTTAGATAATGTTAAATCTTTAGATCCCATTGTGGTCTGCAGTGTCAAATATGTTGAGTCTTTGCTTGCTGGCTGTGTTATGTCATAAGGGCTTAAAAGATTAACCCATCGGGTCAATCAAGTATATTTCATGTTAACAGTATTGCTGTGTTGTGCTAACAGTGTAAGTGGCTTAGACTCTAGTAATGTCAAAGTGTTCTGTTTAAAAACCACCTTAAGGAACAGAAAAAGAAGAAAAGATTGAGAAAAGCAAACTTTTTACCTATACACACTAATAAAGTATTGTAGCAGAAACGAGCTACTTGTGTTGTGTAGAGGTCAAATAATTTCTGTTCTTTTATCAATCGTGACTTCATTCAGAAGCTAAATGGAAACTTTTTCTGCCTTCCGAAGCTAATTCTCTCAAAGACTTCCTTTGATACGGAGAGATCAACTGAACAAAGGCTAATGTAATGGATATACAGGTCCTTCTTGGCATCCTATGTAAACGCTTGCCCATCTTTTGACTTCTTATATGCAAAACACTGAGATTTCAAGATGCACTATACAAATACAAAAGAATGTAAATTTTATCTTTGGACTCAGAAAGAAGCAACAGTTTTAATTTTATGCTATATGGAATGCTACAGTGATCTCAGAAGAAGAGCAGGTAATTTTGTCTTCTGCCCAGAACAGGAGGGAGGGAGGCAGGCGCGCTTGAAGACAAAGTTGTGACCTTTTCTTAGTGAGGATTTCTCCTTTCTCGTACTTAACTCTACCAACATTTCTGTTGCTTGTAGATCAATATGATGTTGGCAAATCTGTACAAGAAAGCAGGTCAAGAGCGCTCATCTGTTACGAGCTACAAAGAAGTACTAAGGCAGTGCCCTTTAGCACTTGACGCCATACTAGGTAGGTGTCTGCACACTGTTAGTGTTTCAGTATTAAACAGTATTATAATTTGAATATATGCTTGGGACTAGGTAACTGTCTTGCATTTGCATGTAATATGTAATGCCTACATTATGCAAAAACATTGTAACAGGCTGTTTGCTTATGCTTGTCAAGGGATGGAGTTTCTTGTCTTCAGACAATTAATTTGTATTAAAAGCAGTTTACGGTGGCTGAAATTGATGTATATACCATCCTGAATAGGCTTGCTCTCGCTGTCGGTGAAAGGTGCGGAAGTGGCTTCTATGACAATCAACGTAATTCAGAGTATTCCTAACTTGGATTGGCTTTCCGTGTGGATCAAGGCATATGCTTTCGTGCATACTGGAGATAACACGAGAGCAATAAACACCATTTGGTAAGAGTTCAAAGAGCATGATGTAATCAAGTAATACATTAATATTTATATAGAATTATATTTAAAATGTCATTATATAAATAACAGGTGTTTTTTTCCTCTTAAAGCTCTTTAGAGAAAAAGTCATTGCTGAGGGATAATGTAGACTTACTGGGAAGCTTAGCAGACCTCTATTTCAGAGCTGGAGATAATAAAAACTCTATTCTAAAATTTGAACAAGCACAAATGCTGGATCCTTACCTAATAAAAGGTGAGTAAATCCTAAAATAAAAAGTTTACCTAGTGTAATGATCTGATGAGTAACATTCGAATAGCAGCTACATGCAGTCAAGCATGCAGTGGAATATTGCATATTGTTGTACCTGCCTTTCAATTCAGAATTACATTCAGAAACTGTGTATCTTGAACAGTTACTGGTAGTGGCACAGTTTAAAGTAGGTGTTTGTGGTTTTGTTTTTGTTTTTTCTTGTTGTGAATGAGCTTTCCATTTCTTGATGATTGATCTTCAAACGTTTCACTTCAGGAATGGATGTATATGGTTATTTATTGGCACGTGAAGGTCGACTAGAGGATGTGGAAAACTTGGGCTGCCGTCTCTTCAATATTTCTGATCAACATGCGGAACCGTGGGTGGTATCTGGGTAAGTCGTTTTCTTTCCTTTCTTACCTCAGCTCTTGATTTGCTGCATGCGGTGGATTACAGTTGATACAGTGGATTCATCTTTTTTGTTCAGAAGGAGCTTTTCTGTCCTATCTGTTCTGTTCGTGGGGTAACTTAAATTAGCTATCCATAAATATCTATTTTGGTTGTTTTCTGTATGTTTAAACCTATTAGAGTTACCACACCTGTGCAGTAACAATTATATATTAAGTAGCTGTAATAGTTAATATTCATACTGCTTTTCTTTTTAAACTCCTGAAGAGTTTTTTTTTTCCTGAACATATATTCTTAACTTCAAATGCAAGAAGTTCAACAGTTGCCTGTAATTTCTTTTTTTCTTTTCCTCTTTTTCTGCTTTTAAACCTCTGTGAATGTGCACAGGCATTACATGTTTACAATCCCTCTTGTCTTTCCGTAGGTGTCATAGTTTCTACAGTAAACGATATTCTCGTGCCTTATATTTAGGAGCCAAAGCTATCCAGCTTAATAGTAACAGTGTTCAAGCTCTCCTGCTGAAAGGAGCTGCTCTTAGGAATATGGGCCGAGTACAGGAAGCAATTATACACTTTCGTGAAGCAATACGTCTTGCACCTTGCAGGCTGGATTGCTATGAAGGTGAGTGAACAGTATTGGGTTTGTGTGAAGGTTGGTGTCGTGATGATGATTAGGCAAGGGAATAGACAGGAGTTCTTTCCTCCTGCTGACTTTCCAGAAAATAAATTATTGTTACCCAAAAACCTATGAAGCTCTGGTAGAAGTGGTCAGATGAGGGATACTAGAGAATGCATGTATTTGTAAGAATGATTTTCAAAAAGGACTTTTTTTCCGTTGTTTTTTGTTTTGTTTAATCTGGATATAAACAGACTTGGGTATTTTGAGCAGATCACTTTTGGTTGATGACATTAATTGTATGGTTACTTCCACTGGGAGCTTCATTTTGTCATACTTCTGTCAAATTTATTTAAATCTTGTTGATCTCAGTGGCAGCAGCTTCAACTACATAGTGAGTTGTGAAGAGTCCAGGTGAAGTATTAATATCTCAGTACTGGAATGTGACAAAAATCTTAGATTAGGTATACTTAGTTTTAGGCTTTTTTTTTTTTTTTTTCCCCCCCAGTACCTCCCCATAAATAAAAGTAATGAAGTCAATTATCTGTAGAATGGATATGTTAAAATATAGGCTTATGAAAATACACAAAAGAATTGTATGAGAGGTGTTAAACCTTGCATCAGTTTGTAGTATGGTGATGCATTCTAGGGTCTGTTTTCTAAGGATTTCCTGATTCTCAGATTTTTTCAGTGGTACTTGTCTGTCTTCTGTGCAGTTGTTGGTTACGTAAAAGCAAAGTGATTACGCTGTAACATTCAGCAGTGAAATTTTGGGGTTTCTTTTGTTTTTATTTTTTCATTTATTCAAAATGGAGAGTGCTAAACTGATTCTTCTGGCTCCTTCAGTTCCATGTCTTGTGATTTGTGGTGGGCACAGTGCTGTAGATTCTCTACTAAAGTGAAAGGCATGCATTTAGAAGTATTGTAATGCAGTTTTGCATTTGCTTGAATAGTTTTGCTTCTCTTGCAATTGAGGAGGAAACGCGTAACTTGTCACAACTTAGTCTTTTGTCAGATGTTTGTCCTGGGAGACGGTCATCCATCTCCTGCCTTTGTCTTAGGTTCCCTGTAGAACTTCGTGCCATTTTAATATTTGTGTCCAAGTTTCCCTATCTGCAAGTTTCTTTGACATCTTTGTACTTTAAAAAATGTTGAGTATAGAGTCACTTTCTCAATTGCAGTTTGTATTTGCTTATTGGAGTGTCAGGTATTTGCAGTCTGAGTGCTACTATAAGTGCAAATAATTGAGGAGGGGTGAGTGTCTGTAGTCCTAACTCAAAAACTGAAGTGTTTTCCTTTTTATATCATCAGGTCTCATCGAATGTTACCTAGCATCCAACAGTATCCGTGAAGCTATGGTTATGGCAAATAATGTGTATAAAACTCTGGGAGCAAATGCACAGACACTCACTCTGTTAGCAACCGTCTGTCTTGAAGACCCAGTCACGCAGGAAAAAGCAAAAACATTATTGGACAAAGCGCTAACGCAAAGACCTGATTACATTAAAGCTGTGGTGAAGAAAGCAGAACTTCTTAGTAAGTTCCTTTTTTTTTTTTTTCCATGTCAACTTACTTAAAGCATATTGTTTTACATGGAAGAGTGTTCTGCAGCCTCATCGATGTGAAGAATGTAACAGTGATGTTACAGCCCAGGGAGTTATCGGTTCTATCCTGAAGGAAAAATCACGGGAACTAATTGCATCTAGCAACTGCTATTACACCAGCACTTAAAACAACTGCAAACAAAACGTTTTGACTTCAAAGTGTATGTAATTGTGAGTGTAGCAGTTGTTCCAATAAAAAGCCATTGTTCAGAGTTAATCTTGCAAAAAGTACATCACTGCTATCACCCATGCTGACGGTTCTGAAGGAAGAAACAGTCTTATGATGGCTCTTTGTGTACATTCTGACTTTTTATAGATTTATCTAAACTATTAATTAAAACTGTAGTTTTGCATATAAACAGGTAGAGAACAAAAGTATGAAGATGGAATTGCTTTGCTGAGGAATGCACTGGCTAATCAGAGCGACTGTGTTCTGCACCGAATACTGGGAGACTTTCTTGTAGCTGTCAATGAGTATCAGGAAGCAATGGACCAGTACAGTATTGCCCTCAGGTAAAGCAGGGACTCTGAGGTTGCAGTATATTGGTAAGAAGCAAGACTAAGTAAGAAGTTGAGCCACTAATTGATTAGGACATGCATCAGAAGTAGCTTTATATCATTCTCCCGTAAAACAAAACAAAAATGTACAAATGATGTCTTGTTAATGAATTAGTTGGTCATAAGGCTTTGAACTGAGAGGTGCAAAATTTAGGGACTGCATTAATGCTAAACATGTCACTAGGCATGCGATTCCTTCACTAGCGAAAGGATTAAGGCATGGATTTATTTATAGTTATTGTATAGTCAGGCACCTTAAGATCCATTCTTTTACACTAGAAGGTGCTATATAAAAACGAGCTATTAAGTAAATTTAAGTAGTGTGATTCAATTTAACATAACCTAAATGTTATTTTAGGGTGTTACCTAACCCATGTTAAATGTTAGCATGTTTTGATTTCAACAAGTTAAATTTGCCTTAAATCTAGCACGCGTATGTCCACTATAAACTTATATAGCTTAAATGGGTCAGCTGTTTTTTGCTTACATATAATATGTTTAGATATGGTCATTTAAATTCTTACTGCTCTTATGTTACTTTATAATTAGTATTGTCTGGAAGAGCTGACTAAGTTTTCTAGAAGAGTGTGATGTTTAGATAAGTGCATTCTTGGGGATCAAAATTGGTTTATATAAAGATTTACTACTCAGTGTTACGGTCAGCCTAAGGTGAAATTGCATCATCTACTAAATTGAACTTCTTGATGATGTTAAACAGGAAGTGCAGACAAGAAGATGAGATTTTCTTTTCCCTTTTTTTTTTCCCCTCCCCCTTTTTCCCTTTTTTTTCCCCCTCCCCTTTTTTTCCTATAACATCACAAATATAAGAAAAAAAATAAGTTTTAGGACAATGCTTTCTTTTTCTTGTTTTCCTCAGCTTGGATCCAAATGATCAGAAGTCACTAGAAGGAATGCAGAAAATGGAAAAAGAGGAAAGTCCAACAGATGCAACCCAGGAAGAAGATGTGGATGACATGGAGGGAAGTGGAGAAGAGGGGGACTTGGAAGGCAGTGACAGCGAAGCAGCTCAGTGGGCAGATCAGGAACAGTGGTTTGGCATGCAGTAATGGCCTGTCATCCTGCTGCTTGTTTTGGCACTTGAATATACTGCTAGGGCCATTCTTTGAAGAACAGAAACTATGGTTTTTGCACTAACAAATGACTTTTTTTTTTTTTTTCCTTTTTTTTTTTTTCCTTTTTTTTTTTTTTTTAAAATAGACTCTGAAACCATTTAATAGCTCTGTGCATCTCAAGGCCATGAAGATTCTTGATGCTTCTTATTTATTAAGTGTAAGGGACTAACTGTATTGGAGGTTATTTGCAACTTTCATTTCAAAAAAATTCCTGCTAAAACTAAAAGCATTAGAATCTGAAGTGTGTAATAAGCCTGTTGTTTATGACGAAAACAATGTCTAAATTCTGTCCAAGGCTAAGTGTGTGTGATGGATTTGTAAATACAGTGGTTTGTACTCCATTGTGGGAAAGGTCTTTCTCTCTTCTTTGTACGCTGCCATTTGGGCTCGTGCTCCTGTTGAAGTCTGGAGCAGTTGCTTGGGTGTGGCTGAAAGCAGCACTTCTCTCTTGCTGTGTTTGTTGAATTAATTTGTCTTTTTATAAGGCGTTACATGTGCTGTGAAGGAGAAGTTGGGTACACTAGGCAACTTTTTGACTTACAGGACACTTTTGTAAGCTGACTGATTTCTATGTGTACAGAATTGAGCCAGTGCTGGAGAATTACAGTCATTTCCTCAATCCTTACTAAACCCTGTAATCACTTAAAGTCTGTACATGAACATTTATTTTTAAATGCAGTTTAGTTTTATTTCAGTGTGTTACTAAAAGGTTTTACAGCGGTGACTCAAAGCACTTCACGTTCTGTATACAGCACTGACATTTAAAATGATATAAAAAGAATTCATGCCTCTTCACTTGCATTGCAGTAGAGATGTTAAATTATTCAAATACACATACTGTCTTGTTTTTGCCATGTTTATACACTTCATGTTTTTGTCAGGTAATACTTGAATTTATGTGTTTTCCCTCACCTTTTGAAGCAAAGTAGCATAGCTTCACGGACAAACTCTCAACATCAGCATTTTAAGGGTGAGCTTCTTTGTGTAATCTAAAAACGGTTTCACTTCTGTGGGCTTGATGTGTGGGAGGAGGAATTACTTCTTGCTCTTATTTTTCTTACAGTTCTGATTTCCTTACTTTTTACTAAAACATGCGTTTTTATATTGGCAATTTGATTCCTTTTGTATTTATTCTGTTACCACAGGTATGCTGGAGCACGCAGACTTTTTTTACAAAGCTAAAAAATAGTTTGGGGTATCAGTTGGAGTAAAAATGGCTGTTTGATACAAATACACGACATGGAAAACAAGCTTCCCCCTAGCTGCAGATGTATAATGCACATAAGGGTAAAATATCTCTCCCTCTGTGATGTGCATTATATCAATTAGAAAAATGCACAACAAAAAGAATAGGCAGATTACTTGTATTATAGTCTATTTTGGAAATACTTTGGTATGTCACATCTTACAAAGGAGGAGTCTAATAGTTTATCCATTTAAAAAAAGAAAACAGCTGGGTATCTGGTCTCTCTGGAATTTTGTGGGCTTTAAAAAGCTTTCCAAAATATCAAACTGAATTATGGTTATTTGAAGACTTTATGGGAAGAACAGAAAAGCACGTGCTGCTGTCTTGGTGATTGAATTGGCATGAGCTGTTGCTGCTCTTTCATGAAACAAATACACCAAGTGGCTGTATTTCAGTAAGAGCAAACTGTTAATTGCATTCTGGCGGATGAGCCACCTGATCCAGTTCTTTTTTTACGAAGAATCAGTTTATACCATTGCTGTGTGATGCAGTGAATAGATTTCAGCTCATTGCATGTCTTTCATAACAGAAAGAAATATATATATACAAGCAAATTCAAAGCATCTTTTTTTTTTTTTTAAAAACCTGCTTTGTTTTCTCCTCATGCTCGAGCATTCATCAGATTGTGTTCTGCACTGGGGAGCTGGGTAGCTTCATTAGGTTCCTAGTTGTATCCAAACCTCTGTTGTGGATGAAAGAACGGAGTTCTGGATGTTACTAAACTAACGAAAGGACGCATTTAATTTTGATGAGAGAAGCGTATGAGGTGTGTGATGTGTATTTTGCAAGCTGCTCGGACATTTTATTCTAATGATTCCTTTAAATGGGTTGTTAATCGCAGATGGAAACCACTGGCCTTACGCATTTCTCTGAAACGTTTACATAGAACAGGAAATCAGAGAACCGCAGTTTTACTAAAACCATTCTGTAGTATGTTTGTAGATAATCTGATAATCCTTCCTTTTAGAACAGGCGGGGAACTAAAACTACTTCAAGATGAGCGTGCTGTAAAGAAAACACCAGTGTGCTTATGTGCAGCTTTAGCAAACCAAGTCCAGGTACGCCTTAGAACACCTTAAGGTAGCTGTCCGAATGGAGTTGTCCTTGCTGCTTTGTTTTTCTCAGAACTTGGCTCCTTGTTGAATGTGAAAAGTTCAGTCGGATCCTGCAAATAACACCTCTGTAAGTACCTGGTGTGTTGGGGTTATATAGCTTGTGTACGGTCTTTGCTAGTATTTGTACAGTAAGTGAGTAAGGACCTTTAAGGTGCCATACATGTCGAGTGCATTTGAGAGAGATAAATTTAGCACAGGCTTCAGAACTCTAGAGGGATTCTTCTTGCCTATTAATGAGCCTTCATTAGCGCTCTAATTTTAGAACGTAATCTGTCGTTTTGCTGAAATCTTGTACTCTCAGTTACTGGCATTCTAGTTCAGGGAATATAACAATTAGCCCATAATAAGCCGCTGACCTCATTCTGTCCCTTAATCATGTGCTGTGCACCCTAGAAGAAAAGATCATAAAGCCAAAAACTGAAGTTCAGACTGTCAAATCCGTGATGTAAGCTCCCCAAAGCAATTTGTAGGCGAGGCAAGAAAGCTGTTGCCATCCAGTTGTACTGTACAGCGCTGGTGTGTCTGGAAGTGCTAGTCACTGGGGCTGGGTAAGGATAGAGTGCCCGTGTTTGCTTGAAATGGTTTAATTTAAGTCACAGGTGTTGTTAGTAAGTTTTAATTCTTCCCTACTTTGTGATAAGAAAGACACAAAAGTGATGCGAAGGGACAGAACTTCTTCAAACCCTACATAGACTTGGGTGAGGGCTGAAAGACTTAATTTACCAGAGTGTAAAAGCAGCACACATTCGTGATGTGGCTAGGAATTATCTAAATAACGCGTGGTCTGTAGCAAGCGATTTGCTCACGCTTTATTGTGTAACATGCTGATAACACCTGAAGTATTGGCAGTATTTCTAATTCTGATTTCCAGATCCTGGGAATCCAAGAATTGTGAAGTAGAGATAGTGGAAGGAACTGAGGACTGCTGGCCAATATAAATGTTTTCTGTCTGACTAAGGTGCTTTTTCCTTTTCCATTACTGCTGATTATAGAGAGATTTTTGATTAACTAGGACTTTTTTTTTTCTCCTTTCAATAACTGTCTTCCTCGTTAGGCCTGGTTTTGTGTGGTGATTCTTCCCTCCTTGCTCTTCAGGAGCTCAGTGATGTGGAAACTGATCCATCCAGGGCAGAAGCAGGGAGGATCTCTTACTCAGCAAACCTTATTTCCTCTCTTATCTCAGCTGTAAGGAAATCTCAAAGGCTGTGTCTGCCATTGTAGTTTCAAGTTACGCAAATGCAATCTAACCAAGTATCTTTTAAAAAAAAAAAAAAAAAACAAACAAAAAAACAGATCTAAATCAGTACAGTCTCCAGGAGTTTTAAATTTAGTGACCTTAGGTGGCCTTAAACTCTGTATAAACCTATGATTTCAAACTAAATAGTCTGAGGCAGGGCTTAAAGTAGCATATTCTAGATAATGTCTATTCAGTACTGCCCATCTGTAAATTGATAAAACTTTATGTAGTACCCAGCAAGGTCAAGCACATTGCAGTCGATTTTGCTGTAGTTTCTTCATCGAAAGGATACAGTGTGGGTCTAAAGAATGATTCCCCTACCCGTTATGTTCCTGTACTGCCAGGGTGACAGTTTGAAAAATAATCCTGCGAACTGATGCCCAAACCTACCTCAAAAATACTCCCACTCCTCTCCCATCCTTCTCCTTTTTCACTCTGTAAACCTTTTTGCTGCTTTTTTTCTACTATATTTTTAAATCCTTCATCTGTTCACTTTGTAGCCCTACAAAAGGTTGGTTGGTTTAAGCATGTTGAGGACGAGAGGGCAAGAACTGTAAAGCTGTTGTTGGATTGCTGGAGCCCTGGCCTAAGGCCTTGCTGATAATTAACATGTTTGTGTCGGAGATCTCGGAGGGAAGGCTAACAGGGCAGGAGGAATGCTGGCCTGGAAAGGGGGAGAACGGGGCTAACTGCTGTAATTTCGGCTGCCTCGCTAGGACCAGCAGGCTGGTTAAGATGTCATTTGGAAGCTGGCCAAGAGGACGCAGGGAGATACCTATGGCTGGGTATTTGGGTGAAAAAAAAACCAAACCCAAAAAAACCCCACCAGTTATTCTGGTGCAAACACAGCTCAGGGAAGAGTGTTACGTTGAAGTTCCCCATGTGAATGTTTTAATTTATATGTTAAGTGAAGCCCTTTGGCTAGTCCACGGCTATCACTGCTGATGACAACAACAAAATAGAAAGAATAATCTGTGTTTTCACTTATGTCTTGAGCCTTGCGCTTACTTTGCGAACGTTAATGGTTGTGTAATCTGGGTATGGAATGTGCAGGGGAAGCCTCCGCTGCGGTGGGTCATTGATGGATGTTTATACTGTAAAAGCCTCCATTTCAAATAGCTTCCCCCGAGAGGCCAAGGACTTTATAAGTTTGGAGATCAGATTCTTTTTCCTCCTTTCTCTTTATCATCCCGTCAAAACACTGATGCATGTAAATAGAGCGATGGTTTGGGGATCTAACAAAAGCAGTACAGTTCCTGGCTTTTAAAAGAGACTGAATTTTCTACATCTGGCCTCTCACAGACAATACCGTTTCTTAAAGGACAGCGGATGCCATCTACTGCGCTGCCTGCCCTGCGGCGTGTCCTGCCCGCAGTGAGTTTGAGCAGAGCGTGGCGTGGCAGGGAACACTGACCTTGCACTCTGAACGTTTGCCTGTGGAAACTTCAGCTATCTTTTTTTCAGCTGTCAGCTCTGCGTTCCAGAGCGCTGCGAGCCTTGTCTAGAGGACAAAGGGGAGAAAAAAATCCCATGTCCTGAGACTTGGACTTGATACAGATTTCTTAAATATTTACAGAGAACAAGAAGTCCAGTTGCATCGAAGTGGCTGAACAGGCAGGCAGCAGCACACTGCTTAGCTAATGGGGGTCTGGTGATTTGGAACATCTCCCAGTTGGGCTCCTTGGGCTGGGAGAGTTTAGCGGTTGGCAGAAGTGAGCTACTTACATTGGCAGTTGATCCAAGAACCTGGATTGATCTGGCAGCAGAAAAGGGCCTGTTCCTGCGCTGGAGAGGCGGCGCCTTGCCCTGTGCTTTGCTATAAAGGCTGTTAAGATGCCAGCTTTTTCCCTGAACTATTTAACTATTTAAAAATTCCCTGAATTTTTGTTGTTCCTGCTTTTTTCCTAACGCTTATTGTATAATATATTGTGTTATTCCTTGACGTGCAGTATGGTTTGATGAGTTGAAGCTGGTAACTTGGCTTCATCCTCTTGGAATACTAAGCAGTTTTCCAGGAAACTTAAGTGTGATGACATCAGCAGAGCAAGAACAGTAATCAGTGGATATGCATCTTCCTTAGACTGGTCTGTGCAAGCTGCTGTCCATATGGTTCTCTGGTTGGGAAGCCAGTAAAAAGCTGGGATCTGTAACCAAGGAGCTTTTTTGTCTCGTAAAACTTGACAGGGTCCTGGTTAGCCAGTGATGGAGCGGGAAGGCGGCGTAACCTCCGTTTCTGGTTTTCCTGTTGAGGTCTGTAGTGGAAGTGAGATGGGGGACAGTGTTCGTATGGATTGAATTGTCCCTGTCGATCTGGTAGTCCCATGTGGCCTGGAGTGCAGGTATCTGTTTAACTAACAGGGAAAGTTTGGTAGTACTCTGAAAACAGCAAGAATTCTTGTATTAGCGTAAGTTCTAGCTGGCCAGGGTAGCTACTGGCTTCTGGCATCGCTGCTGGCTGTTACAAGAGGAGGAACAGGGTACAGAGACAGACTTTAACCTTTCCTCAGCTCGCCAGGACAGCTTTTAATAGGTAGGAAAGGAGGTGGTGGCTCCAGCGAACCTTTCCATGTCTGTTCTGTGAAGGATAATGTCACGCTGAAACTCAGCCAATTTGGTAAGGCTGGAGGTGAAGTGTTTGCTCCCCTTACGGAAATACTGGGCTCTGAGGAGTTTTAAGGACCTTCTGCCCAGTAACGCACGAGCCCTGGAAATACTTGAGTCTTTGCAAAAGGGGTTTAACCCTTCCTGTGCTGTGC
Organism: Sagittarius serpentarius; assembly: GCA_034782735.1. Lineage (NCBI taxonomy): Eukaryota > Metazoa > Chordata > Aves > Accipitriformes > Sagittariidae > Sagittarius > Sagittarius serpentarius. Next base: position 17,238,366 of record JAVKLA010000088.1, on the reverse strand, counting down.
TTTGATTTCTGCTTTTGTGATTAGGAAACAGATGGGTTTCATCTCCTTTTGTGCTATGATTTACCATCCATGCCATGAATTTACATGGTGGAAGAAAGAACATCCATCATCTGGCCTTAAATAGAGACGTTTACAACTTGCTACAGGGATTCCTTGGGTAGGACACGAAGCTGCTGGGCGTGCAGCCATGGCACGAAGGGAAGCGTTGCCTATCGCAGGCAGGACTTGGCCGTTCCTCTCCCCTGCCCTGAGGTGGGGGGAGAGCCTGTGGCCTGTTCCTAACCCCAGTCTAGTCCCAGTGCCAACCCAGTAAGGATTGCCTTTCCACTGGGCTGTTAGCAACAGGTAAAAGAGGAACCGAGTAGCTTGGTGAGACGCTGCCAGCGGGGCTTTCACCGAGATGGAAGTGTCTTGGTGAAGACTTCAAAGACCAATGCCTGCTGTGTAGCTGCTGAGGGGAGCTCTTAATCCCATTAGGCTTTAAGATCAGAGCATCAGCAGCTCCATTTTGTGAAAGGTTGGATGTTGTTAGTTTTTCAAAGTACATCTGTAGGATAAAAGCCCTTCTAGTTTAGGTAGAGACCTCCCTAATGAGCATGTGGAATCTGATTAAGGTGTAGGGAAGAGCTAAATGCTGAGCTGGTCCTACCATTGCAGCTCTGAGTAGATGCAGAAAAGCGACTTCAGGAGTTAGAGCAATTTCCAAGAAGAAGAGAGAAGTATCCTGGGAAGTTTGTGTGCTCCAGGGTCAGCGTCAACTTGAGAAGGGAATTCAGGACTTCAGCTTTAGGTGCTTCAACACCTTTATTTGCTCTGTCCTTCAACCCAGACTAAGGGAACGAGCGCCTCGTTCCCCGCTGCGGTAGCCAGCCACCAGCAGCAGTAGCCTTTCTCTGGTTTACTTATGTGTGCTGACGTAGATCTGGTGCTGTGCAGTGCGCATATTCATTCTTCAGGCTCGTTTTGGCATGTCACATACAGCTTTTTGCTGTTTTATTGCAGAATCTGGTTGACACAGTGCTGGGATGTGGGCAGAAATGCCGGCAGCGCTGCTCGGGGAGGTTCCGTAACTCTGGGAGGCAGAGGACTTGTTAAAGCAGATTCTGGGTGTTTTGGAAAGTTGGCCTTGGTTACTGAAAGGCCGCCTGTAGTTTGCGTGCCCCATCTGACGGAGTGGAGATTGAGTCGATGCTATAGCGATGTCCGTCTGGGTTTTTTGTTGTGTTTTGGTTTGGTTTGGTTTTTTAATCCATGAGAGGCTTGGGAGGTGTGAGCAGGAGCAGTATGGGTTTTGGAAAGCAGCCCACCACCAGTCCGTACTCTCTGGTTGAGGCTGAAATTTCTAGCACCTGATGGCTGGTTTGTGGGCACGGGTGAGTGGCTGTGCCTTGGGTTCCTGTGCTATCAGTTCGCTGAAGGCATAAAGCCCCTCGGCGGGATGTCCCGAGAAGCTGACAGTGCCCACAAACCAGAGGCTTAGATTTTATAATGGTACAGGATTTGGTATCCATAACTTACAGCCAGAGGTGACCTGTGTCCACAGCAAAGTGGCCACTGCAAACCAGAAGTGGAATTGCTGGTTGCAGCACGGTGAGATGATGAGTATTTGGCAGGAATCCCTGGAAAGCTGAATATCTCCATCATGAATTGTTGTTGGCATGGCAGCCCCGAGTCAGCCTGGCTACCAGCAGTGAGGTTGTTCTTCCAGGAAGGGAAGGGACACCCATTTGATGAGTTAAGGGGTGGTGGGAGCTTTCCTGCCCATGGTTTGCCTGCTGCAGGTCAGTCTTGTACCTAAACTGAAGGTCCGCATTTGTGCTTAAGTCATGGTGAAGGGCGGTGACAAGAGAAACTTCTCTCCAGTCACGACTTCTGTCTGGGGTGTCTTGCCTCGCTGCATGTGGGGCAGCAGCAAGCGCAAGATCAAAACGCTCAGTGTTTTGCAATCACAGTACGCTGGAGCTGCGTGACTTAGTTACGAAGGCGTGAGCTGGTTGCAGCTTGATTGTTGTTAGCCGCTGATGTTATCTTACCCGAGCAGTAAAGCAGTGTTTCTTGCCTGCCTCTGTAGGAAAAATTGACTCTGCCACCTGCATAAATAGCAGTGGGTTTGTAGCAGCCTGGGCTTATGGGGTTTTGGGTGTTTGTTGTTGTTTCGAACTTTTTTTCGGTTAATTATGGTACCCTCTCGGCCTCAAAGAGGGGATGAATGGGACACACCAAGCGGTTTTTGGCAGCTGACCGCTGTTCAGAGTCACCAGGGACACGGACAATCTCTTCGGGCCGAGTGACATGTGAAGGGCAGCTCACAGCACCTGTGCTGAAAGCTCCCTGCCTCTCAGCTGTGTTCCTCAGGCTCCTGAACCTACAGGTGTAAAATCGGCCTAGAAGTCCTTTCCTTTGCCGTGCCTGAGGAGGCAGACATTTTACCGCTTCTCTTAACGTGGGTGATGTCAGCAAAATCCTGCGTCTGGCTTACGCGCAAGCTGGCCCTGCCCCAAAAGCACTAATTCAAACGGAAGTCTCTAGGTGCTCCCGTCACACTGCCCGTTCCTCGCCAGCCACTCCAGGAGGGGGAAGGGGGTAACCCTTACCCTCAGTTGGATAACCCTTACAGACTCGGTTCCCACCGTCTCTATTTACAGGGACTTCACCTGACTAGGCAAATAGCCCATGCCTGCTAAATTGATGTCCGAAGGCTTCTCTGCGCTTCCACGTGGTTAAATTGTTGGGAGGTAATATTTTTAGAAGACCTCTTCAGGTGCTCAGAGCTCTGCAGACTGAGCAGAGGGCGGATTGCCGGTCTGTCTTCTACAGTCCTGTGCCTTTCCCTGTGGCTTTTACCTAGCTGAGGTCATGAAGAAAATTTGCCATCTCCTGCCCCAGAGGCTTTTCTTATTTCTCGGTCACCCTCCTGGGCGTGGATGTCGGTTCTAATCATACACAGTGTAAAAACAGGGCTATTTTCTGCCCTCTGTATTTAGAGTTTGATGTAATATGTCTATAATGCCTAATAACTTGAGCTATGGGGGACTGTTTCCTTGCTCTGTGGCTGTCGGTGGGCTCATCCATGCAACTTCAGAGCCAGGGGTTTGCAGTGAGAGGAGGAGGAGGGGTAAGATGAAGCTGTTTATCTCAGCATCTCTTAACCACACACTCTTGCACTTGAGTACCTAGCAGCCCACTGAGCATCACGTTGTCTTCATGTGGCCATACTCCAAGGTGCTGCTTGCGGTTCATTTGGTTGACTAGTTCCGAGTTAAACTTGCAGATCATAATTTAAAGAAATGTTTAAAAGTAAGTTATGAGCTTGGTGTCCGCTCACCAGCGAGGTGCTGTCTGAACGCAGAGATGCTGAAACCATCCATGAAATGTAACTTGCTGTGACAGCAGCGCAGCCTGGGAGCGAGAGCCGCTTTCTGAATAACAACTTCATATTGTCACTAATCTTTACGTTTGGTACCAGCGCTGGTGAAAAGACTTTCTGCAAGTTGAAAAAAGGGGCAGCAGGAGTAACTTTCACACAGATGTGAGGGTGTAGGTCTGAGAAGCTGGATTTCAGCCACCTTCTCCTGTGAAAGCGAGCCTCGTTTTATCCTCTTGTTGCTTCCTAATTGAAGCAAGGCTAGAGGTTACAACAAGGGAATAGCTGCTAAGGGGGCAGGTTTTTCCGCTGTGTTCTGGGCAAATGACTTTAATCGTTTAGCTCAGGTGGCTGTGTAAGTGTTAACAGGGCACCTGCCACTGCCTTGGGGTGTACTGTGGGCAGTGGCCCAGCTGGGAAGGGTTGCTGGTGACAGGGCTGGTGGTGTGTGCTGAAGACAGGCTATAAATAAGACGGCGGGAAGAGCTGCAGCTGTAGATAACGGCCGAGTGCTCAGCTCGGTTCTGACAGCCACAGCCCAGAGGTTAAGAGCAGAGCTCAGCTTGCTTAGAACACCACTACCATAGTAGGAAGCAGCCGCAAGCAGTTCAGCCCTATGTATTAATGCATCCTCCACCGTCCTATAGTTCAGCGGAACCACGGAATGCAACCCTAGTATTTTTAAACCTCACACTGTTGTGTTTGAAGGGTCTGGGACACGTCACCTCATTTGGATAACACTGTTTGCTAGTAGCGTGCCGGTATCATGGGCTGGAGGTTAAGAGGCATTACATCTAATTTCAAACACATTACTGAAGTTGGCTGACGTCACATCTTTAGAGAGGCTCCCCCTCCTCTCACTCCAAACAAAACTTAGTTTATGGGCTTTGGAGCAGAGTGTTACAGGACACTGGGAAAGTCCAGCTTCTACCCTTGGCGTGCTTTGGTCTTGCCTAAAGCTTAACGCAGACGCCTGTGCTGCTGCAGCGCGCTCGCCAGCAGGCTGCCCGCTGTGTCTGCTCCGTAGCAGACAGGGTTGGTTAATCTTCCTCTTGCCCATGGACAGGGGAAAAGAGTAGCAGCTACTTCAGGTTGGGGCAATTTAGAAAATAGAAAAGGACAAAAAATAAAGATGTAGTTGGGAAAGAAATGTTTATTTTAAGTTTCTCAGAGGGATTTTACAAACAATGGAGCATTTTAAAAAAACTGAGTGATCAAAGTACTTGACAGTGTCCCTTAAACACACACACACAAGCCCCTGGACAGAGGAAATCACACCAGCGAGGAGGTCAATACTGCCGGAAGAGCAGCTGGCATCTGCATAGTTCTAGGAGGAAAGATTGCAATGGTGTTGGTGCTAGTAAGTGTCATCCTGGCATTAATGTAAGAGAGCGCTGAAGTATGTACGCATGTACCTACAGAAAACAAAGTGCATAAAATAACACGCGAAGTATGTATTGTAGAATAGATTTATTTACCCAATACAAATGAAACTAGGTGTGATGCTTCTCACTGTCAGCATGTAAATAGACAATTGATCTTATTTACAACTTCTACAGGTCACACATGCAGTTGTGGTAACTGGCTAAGTCGGTTGTTGGTTTTTAGATAAATGCATCACGATAGTTTGTATTGCACCAACATCTGTCTTACTGCCTTAGATTTAAATAAGTTACATTACAGTGCAAAAGAGGTTGATTTGCACACATGATAAAAAATCCAAAGTTATGAACTGGAGGCTTATGGTTTAACATTCATCTGTAATCTTTTCAATGAGTTTTATAAATAGGATAGCATTGTACATAAGCTGTTATAGAGTAGTACGTTTGGATGATACAATACAGAGAAAGATTCGTCTACAACCGAAGGCATGCATTATTTTGATATTGTACATTGTATAAACTGACATTTTACATACAGAAATATGGAAAATTGGCTGACAGCTCCACAACTCTCGTTCAAGGATAAACAAACTCTTCTCCATGCAGCACAGAAACCAAACTTCTCTGGAGAGAGTTTCCGATTCGGTAAGCTATATTGCACATTTGTACATCTGTATAATGAAGTCCTAATGGTACCACACATTTCTTCCACAGAGAACACAATGAGTTTTGTTTTAGGGAAAGCAAAGAATCTTTACACATGATACATGCAGAAGTTTTGGTAGATGTGTTGCTAAAAACACATGCACGCAACAAAACAACCTTACATTTCTGCAAAATTGTTTAGGAAGCGATTACTCCAGTATTGCTGAAAAGGAAAGAAAGAAAAGGCATCAGTTAATGAAAGGATGAATGCGAAGTATCATTATACAAGCAAGACTAAGATCAACAGTGACAGAAGAAAGAATGTTAAGTTTGGTAACTGGCTGCTCTGTCATTGAAGGGACACTCTCAGGTTACTTGGTTCTTAAAGCCCAGAACCCTCTGGATTATGGCTCAGCTCTTCCGAATGCAGCAGAGCTGCCTTTATCATCAGCATAGCCAGCACTTCCTACAGAAGACTGCAATGAAAAAGAATGAAGACCGGTTTTGATAGCTTTTGCCTTTCTCTGCCTGACTAGTGGCAACAGACAAGCCTCACTTACTCGTAATTTTTACTTCCAAGTTCCATACTGCACAGTTGGAGCTCACGTTTTTAAGAACCTTAAGAGTGTTTTTCTAATCAAGGCATTATATGGCAAGTTTGGCCCCAAAGTGACCTAACAATGTCCCTTTTCCAAGTTACGCAGCTTATTCTGGGAAGCAGTAGGAAAGCTTTGAAGAAGTCATTAAACTACACAGACTAATGCATAGGCAAAGGGTAGAGTATGACGTAGTAAAGCTACTACTGTACTTTACCCCTAAAATACAGCAAAAGGTTAGCCTTGCGCCTAGGAGAGAAGAACACTGTACTCTGATTCTCTAGAACTCGATGGTGGCTCTTCAAAACACTGCTTCAACACTATAAAATTTAGGCTCTCCTCCTAAGATTTGAAAATGCGTATTAATGTAATTAAGGATGTAATTAGCAGAGATTAGGGAAACAGTTAATGGTTAGAAGTGCAAAAAGGTAAACAAGACAGGTGCAAGAGACAGACAACTTTGTATCAGTTTTACCTCCCTTCATCTCAGCAAATTCAACCATCTTTAAGCTGTTTACCGTGTATGTTCTGTGCATCAGCTGTGTTCTTGGAACAGTGACAGAGGACTGCTGTACTGCATTTTATCATCAGATTAAAACCTCATTTTCTTACCATTAGCCTTCTCCAAAATAGTCTCTCTACAAACATAAGCCTCATAGCATTTTAACAGACTGGTATATATTTTTCTGCAGCCTCTTTCATACTTATTTGCTATAGTATTTTGGGAAACTGAGTATGAACTATTTTTATTGCTTGGATGCCAGCAAAAAGGAGGAGCTTGTTGTGTAGCGCACAACAGTACTTTGAATCACGCGCATCTGAAAGCAGGGAGGGCCCGAGGCACTATGAAGATAAAAGCCCCTGTCTAAATATTTGACATATGACTGCAGCCGCCCAACCATTTTCTTTGCTCTGATTTGGACCAGGCTACAGAACGCTGAATGGAGGAGGAGCTGCTCCCACACCAAACCCCACTGGTTTCCCAGCACAAGCTGACAGCCTTCCTAGCGTAAGGCAGCATCAATCACATGATCGATACTAGTCTTACACACCCCTCTCACACTAGAAAATAAGCAGTGATAGGCAAGGACACAAAAAAAAAAAAAATCCAGAAAAGAGTGGAGATGAAAAAGCTCATTGAGATGGGAGCAAAGGGAAACAAAAAGCATAGTTATTTTCTAAAAATGGGGTGGGAGCTAAAGCCTGGGTAACTTTTGAGTTATTTCTGCTTAAATAAGTGCTTTGTTTATATATCCACAGGGATAACACATCAGAATAGGAGTTACCTGTTTCTGTCCCCGTATGACCCTAGTACAGTGAGGAGGTTGGAGAGGAAATACATAGGGAACAAAGAAATTAATCGAGAGTTTCAACTTTGACATGCTGGCAAGTAAGTCTATTCTAAATTGAAGGGTCCTCTCTTCTTGGCCTCCCTAGATGAAAGGGCTGATAGCTAAAGAATGGCAGAATCTACATAATCAAGGATAATTTTAGTTAACGTTTTCTTGCAGTGCATTACTAACTTTGCACTGAATTTCCATAGTTTCCATAAATGAAAAGCCAAGCTGTCAGTTGCCTTAAGCTATTCTAATGCCAGAAACAAACTCGAGCAACTTCCCACAGCCTACTCGGCTGCGAAGGGTTAAGACCAGATCCACAGTGCTCCAGCTCCAGGATGACGAGGGATTTCCGGGCAGGGTGCTTCGCTGCCTGGGAGGAAGCCCATGGTAGGTGTTAAGGTTGGGCCAGTCCAGACCACACAAGGCTGGTATTTACCATGTCGTGGCAACACTTGGAAAACAGAAGGACTGAAAGCCTAGCAACAGCTGCCACGGAACCCGAGACAACCGAGTGCTCATCTTAGGGAACCCTACTGCTCCATTTCTACAGCAAGACTGGGAGAAATAAAAGAACAGTAAGGTAGATTAAGACTGCTGGGGCTCCTTAGGCACATGTTATAAAACCTGACTGTTCTCACAAACTCAGGAGCCTGTAGGGACGAATGCCACCACTCCCTTTCCCCACCAGCCATCCAGCTTTCAAAGGCAAACTCCAAGGTACACAAGGCCCTAACGCAAGTGCCCCCGAGACATGCAATATGAGTGAGCTCTCAGGTGTCAGCAAGGACATCCATGACACAAGCAGCAAGATTCATCTTCAACACAGAGAGAGATCCAATAAAGAAGCTGTTGAAGACTTGATTTCTACTTATCAACAGTCATTTTCCCCTTCAGCTTCTTAGAGACAGGGAAAAAGGGGGTGTATAGCAGGATTATCTGGCATAACAAACAGGAATAAGATCATACTAGAAGCAGAATCGTTCATGGTGAGAGTCAGATATATGGCTTTAAAAAGCCCACAGACATGGTGCTCTGGAGGTTCACACAGAACCAGTGTTCAAAGATTTCCAGGGCAGGAATGCCACTGAAAAGTTTGTCCATTCTGTTGGGAGCACATAGAACTAACTTGCTAGTATTTCTTTCCAACAGACAACATACTTGTGCGTATTTTGATCTTAGGAATCCTAAATCACATGACCTATTAGTTTCCTGTTTCAAGAAACAGGGACAAGTCTCATATTGCTCATTTATTATTGGTACAGCAAATGGCCGGTGCTGGCCATTGGTCTTGTGGTATGCAAAACCTTAGTTTGGCAAAGGCAGGTTCTTCCACACTGAAGAGGGCATTCAACAGGATTTAAATGCTTACAGTTTGGCAACACACCTACTACATCAGCAGGTCCAGCTCCCCTACCTGAGTCACTTCAGCATCAACTTAAACAAGTCAAAGTCTGTATAAACACCGGGTATTCACAATGCACTGGAATTTCAGATAGGGTCTGTGTACTTTGAAGTTAGCATCCGTATTAAAAAGCTTGAAACCTAGGGAATTATCTGTGCTCACTGGATTCCAGCTGGCACCAACACAACAGAGCTTTTAACTATCATCTTCCTCTATGAGGAATCAGAAAGCTGTTTGAATTTGGGTATTAAAGCAGCCTGAGCCAGCACAACATAACACAGCACCTGCTACTCTACAAAGACATAATGACCCCAGTACAATTTTCAAAGACTATCCTGTTAAGCTGAGACTGTTCTTTTGTCTTTTCATATGACCACCGTACAAAGTGTTTCCACTTACTGGAAACAATAAGCTGTTGTTGCAAAGAGGAGCGCCTGCACTTTGAGCACTGCAGATATCAGTGACTAGGGGAAGGGTGGTCAGCTCGGAGGGACATCCCCTATTTGAGGGCAGGAAAAAGCTCTGGAGTAAACAAGCACCTGACCACAAGTACCAGAGTGTTTTGGACACTAAACATTCACACGAACAGCTGTCACTGTCTTAAGTTACAGATTTGTCCAATTTTATCTCAAACTTAAGACCAAAAGCTGCAAGATCTTGGGGCAACTAAGGCTCCCAGGTGCTATAAAACAAGACCTAAAATACACTAAACCAAAAGCAAGTGCTTTGCCTTTGGAATCAGTAATTTGAGCTTCAGACCACAAAACAAAGAGTCTAAAGTGGTGATAATAATGTAGCACAGCAGAGTTTGACAAAACACAGCATGGGAATGAAGGAAATTACTATTTATTCTTCAACATGTATACAGCATATGCTATTTTACAGCAAGTCACCACTGGCATGGTGAAATGGAAGAGAAATACTCACTTTAGTCGATGAAAGTTGGAAGGCATTGGAGAAAAACACCACAGTTAGGACTGTTAATGACTTACACATTGTTGATACAGGACTGAATTTGAAAACATGCTTTAACATTTACCGTAATAATGAAGGTGGTTAGTGCCACATTAAAATAAAAATAGTTCTATACAATATGTTCAATTTGGTCATGTGCTATTTACAGATTTTACAAAACACACACACGAGCTTGTTACTTCAAGTCAGGCTAACAACAGGCCAGCAGAGTAACTCCATGTATACAACTGATTATTAGTGCCCTAAGTGTAGGAAATCCATTTCTAACTATGCAGTGCAAGTTTCTTTTCCAGGTCTCATTACAAGTTTTGATCTCAAAGCAGGGTGGGTGGGGGTGGGGAGAGAAAAAGAAAGGATCTGACACATGTAAATAAGGTATTAAAACCCAACTTAAACCTGCTTTTGGAATTAAAACAGATGGTGTTTGTTAAAAAGGCTTGTTTTAGATTGAAGTAGACACAAGTAGCCCTCCCTATCCCTGCAGAATGGGCAGCACTGGCAAAATAAGGTCTCTTACACTAAAATACAATAGATACTTAAATAAATAAACTTAAAAAAACAACCCTATGCATGTTAAGTGTATGGAAGAACCCCAGCAGGCTGCACCTGGAATGATATTTTCTGCATGAGCAAGATTAGGCATACCTCATACAGAAAACTGGTGTAAACAAGGACAGTCAAGAACCAAGAGTGAGGAACAGGAAGAGGGGAAACCGAGAAGAAATCTTGACTGAGGTAGCAGTACTCTCTACCCAGTGCAGAAAGTTCTGCTCATGAATAAAACCTGACTTTATGACAAATTAAGTTTGGATGATCATGCAGAAGACAAACAGTTACATGCTTTTTTAGTTTTAGACAACACACATTCATTCCCTAAAATCTGCTGCCAATTTAGTTTGATAGTGTCCGCTGGCTCAAAAAAAATTTACTTTTTTTACATGATGAATAGACTATTGAACAGAACACTGTACATGCTTTTCATCTACAAAAAAATATTTGCATAAAATAGTGTTAGTTCTCTGTACATGTCAATGGACACTTTAACTGTGTATAAAAGAGGAATATATTGCCCCCACTGAAGTCAGAAAAAGCAAAAAACCAAAATCTAGATTATGAAACCTCCATCACCGGCAAATATGTTCATGTGAAAATTCAGCAGAAATAGACAGTTGCTCTAAACAATAAAAAAATTAAGTTAAACTCTTCCTTTGAATGTAAAACTTGTCACCGTGTCAGTCAAGACCAGAACATATCACTAAAGTTAGTGTCTGTGCTGTAAAGCCAGATAACCAAGGGCATAGTAATGAACACAAACGGCCAGGAAACTCCTTCGGTGCATGCTGACAAAGAACACGGTTTGGTGGCAGGCCGCACACTATCTTTACCAGGTTCCAGGTAGTTACGGGCCACATATTTAAGTGTTTCATCCAGCAGAATGACAGGCAGTGAGATTTTCAATACCATCAGCCATTGTGTCACATTCAAAGGTGTGATCTGGAAGATAATCTGAAAGAGAAGCCAAGCATTACATCTTTTCTCCCCCTCCATCGCTTGCCTGCCTTAAGCTCTGGACAAATTTTTGGTCTATCTCCAAGTTCAGGGATGGGTGTAAGATACATGGACTTACTGGCAGCGGTTCCACATAAAGGATAAGGAAGTGGAGTGACATGGACAAGCAAATAGCGCCCACCAGCCAGATATTTTCCCACGGGGGCATCCTCATCAAGGATTGATTTTCTGATAGACTGCAACAGAAACATGGTACATATGTGTACATAAGACACCAAAAAGAAATCCAGTGAATCAGAAAACTAGCTGGAAAGACGAGCAGCACGGCAAGTCACAATTATCCCAGTCATTAAGGAAAGAAAGACACCAAGATAAGGGTTTATGTGGCAACTTCAAACTACCTTGGAAGTCTGCTTAGCAAAGCAGTCACAGTTCAGCCTCACATTTATTTTTTGGAAAGCTTTTGTGTTCTGCTCATTCCTGATCTAGTCTACCTTTTCTGCCAAAACCCCAGCATCCTTTCCATGGGAGGGGTAAGGCAAAGATGGGCATGGCAGCTTAAGACAGAATCCTTCCCAGTATGCTGTATGCCTGGGGACCTAGTGCACCCACTTCTTCTGAAGTTCACTTAAAGACTGGATACACAGAGGGTCAAGTACTTGCACGTTCCTAATGCTTGTTCTTTAATTCTGCTCTTCAGATTCAATCTGCATTTAGGCTATGCTGCAGAAGAGGCTGAGATCCAGAACATCAGATGTAGAGCAGTATCTTACTATGTAGGACTACCACAGTACACTTGTACACTTGTATTTAAAGTTTATTTGTTTTTAAATTAACTGACCTCTAAGCTATTTGAAGAAAAAATACCCTTGACATTGTGCTATTTAGTGGTTTCCATTTATAATCTAATATTAATTGGCTAAACCCACACTCCCTTAGGGCAAGAAAAACTATTTTCCATATCTTCAGCATTCTTATTTTAGTTCTCCTTGGTATCACTTTATATCAACATAGGGGGGATAATCTGATTGATTAAGCTTAGATTAGAAATAATGGAAAATATTTCAGTTGCTCATCCTTAGTACAATACCAGAGTGAATTGGCAGACTTAAAAATATACCTTATGATAAGAGATCTCAAATGTTATCTAAGAGAGTCATTTTGTTTGCACTACCAGGATTCAGAAAGGAAGCATGACTCATTCTTCATTACTTGAGCTGTCCATACACCAAGAACCAAATTCTACAAAAAGTAGGGTTTTGGATAAGCTATGGAGCTTTGCTTTCGTATTTGGACGTACGAACCTGTTGAGGGCATTGCACATCTCTATGGTGACAAGTACAGAAAGAGCCATTGTCATTGGATATGGAGACTCAAAAACCACACAGTCGACACCAGAGAAGTCTGGATTGTCCTCTTTGCACTGCAGGAAATGGCTCTAGAACAGAACAATGAACTCACTTTCACAGCTTGTTAACTTTTAAAACGTGAAACAGGCAATTATCAAATAAGCAGTATTATGAAAACAAAACTTTCTAATTGGACTCCTATGAGCACTGGTTTTAAACTTCTGCCAGCTTTAGAAAAATTCCCATTAGTCTTTTACTTACAAGACAACAATTAGTCCTTCAAATCGTTTGGAAGCTCAGGTACCCCACCTTTGAGAATTAGTATTAAGACTAAGTATGATCAAGTTTTACAGTAACAAGTCTGAAAACATCTCATTATATAAATTCCTGTAACCTACTGGTTTTCTACAGCCAAGTAACAATATGAAAGAAGCAAGTACCTCCCCTCTCCCCCCAAAGATATTAAACTGAGCAAATACCAGCTGATAAAAGGTAACTCTTGGACCACCATCAGCAGCGATAAACCACCATGCAGCAGCACCCACTGTGGCAGCGCCAACATAACCTTAAAGAAAACAAAGTGCTTTTTTCAGCGTTGTGAACTGCGTGCAAGAAGATCTCACTTGCCACACTTGAACTTCTACCTCAAGACTTACAGTAGTGTAAAAAATACTGCAATTCATCTCTCTCCTATGCAAGAAATCTGCTCCACCAGTTGTAACTTAAATAACCATTAAATACTGTACTGTTGGGACAGATTCAAATACCTGCTTATGGAAGCTGACAGCTAGAAAGGCAGGCAAACAAGGGTATCACTTGGAGTAATTAACCTGCAATTTTTCTTTTTTTCCTCCCAGAACCCAGTGTGTCTGTACTTACATTAACTAATACTGAGGTTTACTTACTTTAAGATCTAAGAAGTCAGTTAGGAAAATTAAGGCAACAACTTCTGGCATGAAGACAGTGTGCATTAAGTACCCACGTAGATACTTATTCTAGCTTTACAGTACTATAGATTTAAACCTTAAATATAGGTATGTTCACTGATTTCACAAATTGATACTCCTTTATTTTCCCCAATTATAGCCAGGCCAGCAAACCTGTTGTGTTCTTCTAGTTAAGCACAAAAATGGTAGGTTAGATACATGACAGTAGTCATCTTCAGATTTAGAAGCAGTAGTTCTATGTACAACCTCAACAGCTAATGCAGGTGTGCATTCACTAATGGCTGGTCTTGGCTCTTCACTCCCAATCCCACAACATGCTTGTCTTCTAAGGCTGACAGCTATTGCATGGACAAGCTAAAATCTGCTGTCTCAATGCTTTGAGCTAAAAGTATTTCAGCCTGGAATGAGGCAAATGGAAAAAGACAAGTAGGTCGCTTCTTGAGAACAGGGGTCACACTTGGCCCTAAGTTCATCTAGTCCTGAAGGGCTTCTCTCTGAGGACTGTAACACCATCCATTATCGGGCAATTTTGAAGGTCTAATCCAGCATGGCAGTTCTAAAATTTCTAATGGTTTCCTAGTTGTCAAAATCAAAAGATGCTGACGAAGTGGTCAATGTCATACCGATGTTATGCAATTGCTACCAATGAAAGAAAAAAAAACCAACCCAACAAAATAAGTCACAACTTCACTGTTCCTATCACAGCACTGCCTGCAAACATGCAAAACAAGTGTGAATCTCAAAACAAAATAAAGAATACCAGTTCCACAGAATATCTACTGCTAGCTTTCAAGATTTCAGCATACAAGGAGATTAGACAAACTGCTTTCAAGTGGATCTCAAAAAAAAAAGTACCTGCCTAAGTTTACTTTAAAAAAAAAAGCTATTACTACTTACATCCAATAGCTAGGTAACGGAAGAAGAGCCATCCACTGATCAGTGGCTCTTTAGGGTTGCGTGGTGGCTTATTCATGATATCAAGATCAGGAGGATTAAATCCCAGAGCAGTAGCAGGGAGACCATCCGTCACAAGGTTTACCCATAACAGTTGGACAGGAATTAGAGCTTCAGGAAAACCCAGGGCAGCAGTCAAGAAGATACTATAAAAAAACCCACCAATTATAAGCTTATTCTTGTGCATGTAAATAAGTCCTTGCAATGCTTAAGCCTAAGCCTGTAGCATCACTTCTGTTCTCTCGTACAGTTATCCATTTAATATCACAAGCTGAATATTCACATTCAGAAAACTAAGAACATAACCAAGAACAAACACTTCTAACCACTGGCATGTAAGTTTTGAAGCACTATCTTCTTCTGGTAACTTCAGGAATTGAACAGTTTCTGCTTTAGCCTTGTTTTTCCCCGACTCTACTTGTCTATATCGGTAAATATATACGTACATGCATAGAGGCTTTCTAAAAGACACAAACTTCTGCAGACGTAATAACATTTTAGCTCAAAGGACTAAGCTTCATTTAGCTAGATTACTGCTAGTCCCTGCAAAAATGTAATGAGCATGTAACTTTCATGGCTCCAAGCCTGTGTGAATAAATAGAACAGAAACGGGCTGCAGCAAGAACCGTATGAAGGACTGCTTTAAAGTTCACAAGAAACAAGGCAAGACAATTGCTGCATTATATTCCACTCTGGTAGAAAGTATGCTTTGATATAAGTAACTGTTAGGAGATCAATATTTACATTCTGTTACCAGAAATGCATTTTGTGGCCTTGGGTCACCATTCCTTCCAACGACACAGAACACGCATTCTTCTGTAACTTGAGGTTAAACAAACATCTCACATCTGCGACTAAGTTATCTGAAATACCAGATCTTGTAATATTTGACTAAGATTTTTATTTTCCTATTCTAGAGAATTATTCCAATCAGAAGTAACTGTAAAGCATTTAGCCACCTACTGAGCTAGAATATTATATGCAATGCAATGTAGATCTTTTGTGGTATGCTAAAATTCTCCAGTGAAGACGAGGCTAGAAGTATGCAGACTTCCACACAATCACAATGATCAATTACCTGGAGAACCTGTTTCTCTGGTTTTAGCGAGAAATACTGGAAGTAAATAAATAACAAAAGACTCCATCATCACTAGGCTAGTTCAAAGAAACAAACATTTTAAACCTACCAAACAACTTCTCCAACGTTGGAGGAGATCAAGTAACGGATGAACTGTTTCATGTTGTTATAAATTGCACGTCCTTCTTCCACAGCAGCTACAATAGTTGAGAAATTGTCATCTGCTAAAACCATTTCAGAAGCAGTTTTAGCCACTGCAGTACCGGAACCCATAGCAATTCCGATTTCTGCTTTCTTCAATGCAGGGGCATCATTGACACCATCACCAGTCTAAAACAAGAATTTAAAAGTTAAAAAAAAAATAAGAAACATACGGTGGGTACTTACATATAGGACCGAAAGGAATTTTGCACTGGGTGTGGGTTCAGATCTTTAAAAAAAAAAAAAAAAAAAATCAATTAAATGCAGAACTATTCTGAGGCTCTGAGTTCAGGGAAACATGGAAGCAAGTGTTTTCCAGAACGAGGCATTAGTCTGATTAGTATAATTTGGGTTTAACCACAGTGTGTGCCTTTCAAATCAAGTGAAAGTTCAATTACTTACCATGGCTGTAATCTCATCAAAAGACTGCAGAAACTCAACGATTTTAGATTTGTGGGAAGGCTCTACACGAGCAAAGCAACGGGCGTGGTGGCAAGCATCTCTTTGGGCAGCAAGTGACAGTTCGTCAAATTCACGACCAGTAAAGGCTTTTGTAGAAACATCCTCATCTTCCACAAAGATACCGATGCGACGGCAAATAGCTACTGCCGTGCCTTTATTATCACCAGTAATCATAATAACTCTAATACCAGCTTGTTTGCACAACTTTATAGATGAAGCTACTTCAATTCTTGGGGGATCCAGCATACCCACACAGCCAACAAAGGTCAAGTTGGTCTGAAACAAGACAGCAACAAGTTTTAGTGCAAGGACCTGCAGACTTCTCACCTGACATTAGCAAAACAATCATTTTGCTTGCATGCTAAATACCTCTCAGCATAGCGACATTTGTTTTTACTCCTTGTCCACAATATTCTGTGGTTTTACGTTAAGCAATTAAGACACTGAGGCCTAGGTCATTCTACCATTTGGTCAAAACCAGTGTATTATGAATTATATACTTGCTCTTATGTCAGGTTTTTTCTCTGAAAGGGTTACTTCAGAGGTTATCTGTTTCACCATACTAAGCACTTTAGCTTAGGTTTTCACAGCACTTTAGCTCTAACACTGAATTCAGACAGCTGGAGAAGAACTCTGAAGTCACAAATCCACAGGCAGGTTAACAAGTAAGAATTTAATGCTTTTGGAATCACAATGCTACATGGTAACATCTACATGATGAGCATACCGGAGGACACAGTTAATTCCCCAGAGCATGACCACACTCTGAAATGGGATCCTATCTTTCCAAACATACCTTGCAACAAATGCACTTGTTTTATTAGTCAAACGTGCTCTAGTTGTCAGCCTTGCAAATTCAACCTGCAAGCAGTCAAGTCTTCCTTTTTTGTAATTAGTGCCAAGAGCACAGAGCACAAGCCAAAACCTCTCATACAACTGTTGTCATTTCCCCACCACCACCCTAAATCCTAGATACAGATTTCATTGGAAATTTACAGAGTAGCTAAGATGATAATCATGGACTGAGCTTTTGCAGCTGACAGCATGGAGGCAGGGAAGTGAACCTGACTCGGAGCACAGAATGCCAGGTATGTTTCATCACAAAATCCCCCAAGAGGTTTTGCAGTTGAGCAATGTCAAACTGAAAACCATTAAAGCTGAAACCACAATGCAATTTTTGCAATATTTTTCGGAGTCAGTCTCTGAGAACAGTTTAAGGTGTTATGATCCTGAGGACCTTATGTATGTATGTAAAATAATACAATTCGCAGCTAGCTGTAACTGGTTTCTTGTACTTTTAGCCAAGCAGCAGCATCTACACCAGCCATCAAGAACACAGTTCCTTCAAAGACACACACAACCTCTTCTTAAACTGAATATTCCCTCCACATGTGTGGCTAACTATTATGTCCAACATAAAAAATACCCAGAAAGAGCAAATTCTCAGATATAACTTCCTCAAGAAATAATCAAACATAAGGAGTCACCATTCTCCAGTTTGGGAGAAAGATAAGTGTTAAAAGGATATTTTATAAAACTTACCTCATAGTTAATGAAATTTGAGGAGTCCTCAAGATTCATTTCCTCTTTTCTGGGTGGATTGTCATGGGTTGCCAGAGCCAAGCACCGCAATGTATCTCTACCAGTTCCCCATTCTCTAATAACAGACATTATTTTCTGTTTAATTCCTGAGGTTAATGGTATTTTAGCATTTCCAACACGGACATGCGTACATCTGTCAATTACACCTTCAGGAGCACCCTGTAGAGGCAATAAAAAAAAGTAATTTAGCTTAATAAAACCCTTTCCATTACAACATTTGCTCAAATTACAAAGTCCTTCCTTCATCTTCAAGCTGCAGTTAGTTGAGCCGTTATTTTTTAGTGTTGTGCTACCTTTGCAGCCGTTCCATAACTACACTTTCAGTGAGGAACTGACCTTAACAAACATCTTACTCATGGATGTGCGGCTTGGTTTGTTCGGTGTACAATAGACAGACATAGACTTCCTGTCTCTTGAGAATTCCAGGGTGAATTCTTTCTTCATGAGTTGTTTTATCACCTTATAAAAAACAATAGCATAAAAATGCATTTAAATACATACTACAAAACTCACTCCCCAATGAATTCCAGATAAAAGAGTACTGACCGAGTTGCAAGCATTTGCACGTTCAATTCTAGAAAGTCCTTTCAAGTCTGTGTCAAATACATTCATCTTTTCAACCAGACAGGTAAGCGCTGTTTCTGTGGCTTCACCAACTTTTTCATATACTCCCTTAGCCTTTAGTTAACACAAAGCAAAAAACAAACACACACAGGAATTTACTTTAAACATCACCTGGAACCTAGCAGAGACAAAAGTTCAAGTTTCACAATGGAACGAAAGCTTAACAAGACTTACTACGGCTTACCAAACAAGCAAAACTATTTTTAAAAAGCAGCTTTGCAGAGTATGATTTGTAAGAAATTTCAAGCCTTTACTCTCAAGACCAGGGAAGGATGTCAGTACTTCATCATCAAGCATTTAAGTCATTAAAGTCATTATGAGATACGGCAACCTTAAGAAGGCAAGGCAAAGCAAGAAAGTAGCAGTGTATTCTACGCACCAGCAGATCTCCAAGTTCCAGATTACACTTGCTGCCTGGCTTTAGTTTTCTCAGTGTTCAACAAACAAGTCATTCCCAGAATTAATACTTAAGAGGACCTAAATACTCTCCCTCTTGTCTGAGAAGGGGATTTACCACTGAAAGGTATTACCACAGGCAGATCAGAAGAAACGTTTATCCTCATTCTCACACTCTTCTCTGTTCTAGGATATGTACTTACTTCATTGTAATCCAAAGAGGAATCATTACAGAGCGCACAGATCGTTGCAAGTTCCACAAGGCCATCATACTGGCTACATTTAATAAGTTTGTCATCTTTATGCCTTTCCAAAGGAAGAAAAGGAGGAGATTTAAGTTAGTTATTTAGTATTAGCATCTCACCTTTTCAACTTCTTTAATCCCTTTCCATGTAGTACGATGCTTGTTAGTTGGACTTGGAACTACAGAACCAGAAATTATCAAGAGCATGTTTGATAAAGGTCAGTTCTAAAGTTTAGATCAGAGTCATGAACAGAATGATTATGATTAGCAATGAAATCACTACTTGAATTACAAAACCTTATTTCTGCCAGGGACAGTCATACAGCAACGCAGAAGAGAAGTAAGGAGCTCAGTGAATAGGCAGATGAAAGCAGTATGAGACTATTCACAGGACTTGGAGGGGAGTTCCAAGTAGGAGAGGGGAGGGATACTGTTGGATACCTTAGGAGTTTAGCTTCCTTTTCCTTTGCCTTACTGCACATTCTGCAGATTGACTGCCATGCATGAAATGCATGCACTGGGCAGGCATAAAAGCAGATTTGGCCTCTTTAATTTCTTAACAATGAATCTATCCTATATGTGAACATCCTAAACCAATGAAAAGCTAAATCATTTCACAATACAAATTCCACTAGAAAAGAAACACTTTCCTAGTAGTCACAATACAGTTAATGATAAATATCTGCAGTCTTTAGAAAGAAGGAAGGTACATTTTCCTAAAGTAACACACCATTTAGACATCACAAATAAGAAGCAACTTCTTTGCTTTCACATTTGGAAAAAGAGAGTAAATGAATTCATTTTCTGGAACATTAGCATACTTCTACAGTAAGCATAAAAGAAGCAGGACAGTGTTCAATACTGTTATTTCCCCCCCTACCAAAATTAGCAAGACATAACTCAAATATAACATTTTTCATTAAAGCTCTCAAGGAGGGGAAAAAAGGTCTGGTGGCAGAAAGACATGGATCACTAACTACTCTCTAAGAATTTGTAACATAGACTACGACATGTCCGATTATGTAAGCTTTTGTTCAGTCTCTTGTAGTACTGCAAACAAATTCAGTGTTGTGTAACGCAGCATGTGAACAAAATGCATCTTAAAAAAAAACAAGTATGGTTTTAAAGTTTCATTTTGCATATAAGTCTACAGCCATAAGCAGTGGCTTTAAAGTCTGAACTCTTTAAACTTCCCAGCAGCTCTCAGTTTGTCACCTTGTCTATCACAGCTAATACTTCCTGTTCTCACCTGTTCTAAACTTGAAGAAAACCAGCATATTTGAATATCCATAACTTGTTATACCAGGTTTGTTTCGCTTTGTTCCCCCCCCCCTCCCCCCTTGCCTGTGTGTTCCTTATCAACAATTTCTGAAGAATGGCAAGTGCACATGGAATCTAAGTTGCTGGGGTCAGTTCTGGATAAAGGGGTTTTTGGGTTTTTTTTTTTCCTTCTTAAAACTTCAGGCTTTCCAATTAGCTAAAGATGAACTCATTTGAAGGTCAAATGAAATCTGCTAGCTTGTGCCACAGTTCTTAATTACTGTTAGGTTTATGCTCTCAGTTTGCAAGTAAGCATGCAATTGCATGTGCTGAGACCTGACAAAACTACTCCAAACTGTTTTGACAATCTCCTAACATCCCTGGGAAATCAGTCAGTATGAAATTTTAGTTTTTCAGTAAAAAATTTTTGTAATTTTTTATTCTGAATGCATCTTAAGGGAAAGTTATGTATCAAATAATTGAAGAATAAGTGAAAAATCATTGATTTATTGCAAAAACGCTTAATGGTTATGAAAGAGTAGTCTGCCTGTACGGCCGTGGAAGACAACAGTATCTGAAGTGAAGTACAACCAAGAAACATCTGTCAGGAATGGTTCATATCTAGAGCAGGTCCTGCTTTGGGGCAGCGCAACGGACTAGACTACCTCTTCAGGTCCCCAAACTTTCTTCAGTGACCATTTGCAAACCAAGGTGAAGTCAGTCACTGTACTTAAAATCCTTACGAAGGCACTGATTTAAAAAGCTGTTCATAAATGCAAAAATAAATCAGCCCTAAAGGTTTGAGAACTTAGCTATTTCTTTCCTTCTGCTCCAGTAACAGCCTTTCTGTAGTAATTTCCCTTTCACAGAACATCCTTTACGTATGTGAATGCAGCGCTATTAACATGCTTGTTCACATTTCCCCAATTTCAGCAAGTAAAAACAGAATGTTAACATACACTGATGACTGTCTTATTATACTTGACATCTGTCACCACACTATATTTTATTATTTTGTTTATCTAAAGCTCTTGCAAGACCAGCTAAAGCATAATAGCTGGATGCTTTACAAGATCTAGAATGTCACCTTGCCTAAGTAAATGCCGTCTCCTGAAATAAAAGCTTAAGCTTTTGACTGCAATTAGCTTTGAAACAAAAAGAGAATTGGGGAATTAAGACTTCCAGCTGCTGAGAACACCATGGTCTTAACTGCTATGAAAATTAAACAGAGATAATCACTACCGAGATCGGTGAAGATTGCATGGAGTCAGAGGCATGGATGTGAAACTCCACAGGTTGAAACGTTTACAATAACTGAATCTTAATTCTACTTCATACATAGTAGAATTCTATTCTGTAAGTAATACTGAAGCGATAAGATTAAAAACACATGAAAGACTGGCCACGTAAAAGGAGCTGTAACAATCCAGTAAGGGGCAGCTCTCCTAGAAGCAGAGCCCTAAAAATTCCTGAAGTTGTCAGGATGAACCACCTATGCCACTACTAGAGACCTGCAGCTGATAAAGTAAACCAAACGTATCATTCCTTTCCCAAGGGAGTGGGTTTAACACCAGCTCAAATACCAAAGGCTGATACAAACGCACACATTCAAGTACAGATGCACCGAGTGCAATAAACTACTGAGGGTAGGGGACAGGAATTTACAGTATATTTAACTCCAACACACTCCTAAGATGCTTTAGGAAAAAAAAAAAGCTTCCTACCTTCTGAGGCAGGGGAGTTGGAAACAGTGTTCACAGATTAACAGAGGCTTACCTGGTCAGATTTATGTAGTTTTTTAAAATTAAAAAAAAAAAAAAGTTAACCTCAGTTTGAAGCACTGGGATAGCTAATCTCAGTCCAGTAAGATTTCAGTAAAATAAATCCTCTCAACCTACCCCTAATTTATTTTTAGATTATCAAAGGAACATTGCAATATTTGAGACTGTATTAAGCTTCATGAAGGTTTACTTTTCTAGAATTTATCTTCTTTTTGCTGTTAATTACTCTCCCCCCAGCCCTTTAGTGTGCATTCTCACTGGTTGAATTTATTAACAACCACTACTGAATATTACATGCATCACTTTTCAAACCTAAAGTAGTCAGTGCATAAACAGACAAATACTTAACTTCAGCAGAACACTTACACTTCTCCCATGGGAGCATATGTTGAACCAGTTACAGTAAACTCATTCAGAGAACAGCTATCTCCTTCTACTCTGTCCAGGACAAACATCTGAAATTAGAGTTAGAAGTGTTATTATCTTTGAACAATAATTAATGTAAGAGATTTAAACAGGCCTGAAGCAAGCAGGTACAAGAGGCAAGTTCAGGTTGAATAAACAAACTAGACAAAACCAGATATGATACTCTGCACTTCGATCCCATGTATGTTTGAACAACTCCCTATACTGAAGCAAGTAGTAGAGAAAACAGCACTTCTACTTAACAGATCCGATTTGAAAATGGAATTGTGGCACAAGTACATCAGAGCCGAGAAACACATAAACTATGTACACTTAACTTCAGCTGTGAAGACCACTCACACATCCACTTGACAACCCTGACTATACCCAAGCTCTTCCTAGGCTTCAGACTTGTAAATTAATTCTCATGCATATGTTTGAAACAGCAGTTCCAATCAAAAGCAGCACAGGGCAGCTTGGAAACTGACAACTCTTGCCAAATTAAAAACAAAAGCATCCACAAACAGGAGAAGCTTCTAGATCCAAGAGGTGAGGTTTTAGGCAAGAGCCAGACTACAGCCAGTGTCCCTTAATACCAGCCACTAAGTGAAACTGTTTCCTGTCCTGGTTTTCTAGTTATAATTCACTTTGCCATCCAGTACACTGGTAGCTTAAGAACATTCAGACAGCTCAAGTGCCCTTCTAGTACAGGCTGGAATGTTATTTTCAAATAAACACACCAATTTGAAGGATGCAGTTTTACCCCATAGGACACCTGCATCTGTCTTTCCTTTGTTTGTTTCCTTTCTAAGAGAGCTGCAGGCAGAACTACATCTGGTAAGATGGAGATAAAAAACCATAGTGCCAGAAGCTGTCATACTCTTACCATGGCTTGCTGAGGTGGTAAGTAGAGAAGAAAATGTCTCAATAATTGACAGTATATCTTAATGGAACTTCTTACCCATTGGTTAGTATAAGCCATTTTGCCATACTACATTTTAGCAATGTCTTACTTTCCCCTCATTGCACTGCCTTATGTTTTAGGCAAGCATCTTCACAAAATACAGCCTAATAATTAGATGTTCTGCATCTGATCTGCATCAATGTCTGGAGATCCTATAATCCTCACAGTGGTTTTAAAAATCAAAAAGCTAGACAAGCTGATAAATTAAAAGCCCACAAAGTAGAGGAAGTGCATTCTGAGGGAGATAGCACAGGAAGACATTAAAACAATCCTTCAAGTCTCCTGTCCTAAAGCCGTATCATTTCTGAGACATTTTAGTATAGGGTTCCTTTGGACACTTGGGAGTTACTACTTAACACAAAAACTAAAACTACAATTAGAATTACTGTTGTAAACCAGTCTTAAAAAGCTAAGCAATCTCTCTACTTAAGAGTGAAACCAAGAAGAAGCCTATTGTTTACAGGTATTAGAATTTTGCTACATTTTGCAAAATCTTGCAATTAAGGTTACTCTGCAGCTGTCAGAGGTTAACAAGGAACCAAGTAAGTTGCACTGTACAAGATCTAAAACATTTAGCCCTCTAAATATAAGTAGCAGAGCATTTTCAGCTTTTAAATAAACACAACTTAAATGATGAGTTAACCAGGAAGGCTTCTGCTTTTGGCATCTGCATGATGAAAAATCCCTGCAAAGACTAGGGCAGTTATACAACTCTACTGCAAGTAACCTCCTCTGGAATACTGATGAGCAGCTGCTTTGTGTCTCTTAAATATAAATGCTACAATACTTAAGGAAGTAAAACGAGTCAACCACCAGTTAGAAAGAAAAAGCCATCAATCACATAAGAATAAAGTGCTTAAGACTTACAAACTTTTGCCGCTGGTGTGCAGTGCTCAACATTGACACATTTGGAATTCTAACCCAGTGTAATGATTCCGAACATTTGATATGATAGAATGGCTACGCCACTGAACATCTACGATTATTAGAAGAACCTACGTTTTCTCCATAAAATTCCTACACAGAATTATCAAGTATATGAGAAGCACAGAGAACTGGCAACTGAACAAGCATTATGTTAAATGACTAGCTATAAAAGTCCCAAATTAATCAACACTAGAAAGAATACTGGGGGAAGGGAGGAGGGGCACCTAATTTATGCTTACCTAAAAATACACCATACACTGAAGATGACCCTGGCAACATTGAGGACAGGGTCAACCACACCTCCAAGTTGCCCGATTAGTCATGCAATATTGCACGTTGAAAACACTACAGTGATCTACATCAGACCAATAAGAGCTACTGAAGATAACCAAATAAAGGTGGAACCACTCAGTAGTGAAAACACCTTAGACTATCCAAGTTACTACAGTAAGTCTACCTTTTTCTCATTGCTAGTTTTCTCCACCATTGTCATCTTGCTAACTTAGAGAGGCAAGTCTTTTCTACTTACACACATCCTGCTTCTACAGTGTAACTATTACCCCGTTTCAGAAAGGCAGGAATCATTAAATAATTACCAGTAGACTGAATGGCTTACAGACAGGTCAATGGAAAGCTGCTTGCAAACAACTTTCTCTTCCATCAAGTGCGGGTACAGCTATTTTTGGCCATGACTAAATAAGGGAAGAGATAAAAGCCTTAAACACTACACAGTGGAAAACTGAATTAAAAGTGGAAGCTTATCTTAAGAAAATAAAGCAAGATTTTGATGATATGAGAACCAAAAGACTTGCAATCAAAAGAATTTAAGCAATGCTGACTATTCAGACAGAGTAGCTGAGGAGAAAAAGCAAAACAGAAGAAGTTAGTTCAACATACCCTGCAGACTGACATCTGATTCGTGGTCAGTGTACCAGTCTTGTCAGAACAAATAACTGAGGTGCAACCCAAGGTTTCCACAGAGGGAAGACTTCTAACAATAGCGTTCTTCTTGGCCATTCTCCGGGTTCCAAGAGCCAAGCAGGTGGTAATGACAGCAGGCAGACCCTCAGGAATAGCAGCAACAGCAAGAGCAACAGCAATTTTGAAGTAATAGATAGCACCTCGAATCCAGGAGCCACCATGAACTGGATCATTGAAGTGACCAATGTTTATTATCCAAACAGCGATGCAGATAAGCGAGATGACTTTAGACAGCTGCTCTCCAAACTCATCCAGTTTCTGTTGGAGTGGGGTTCTCTCTTGTTCAGTAGCCACCATCTCATCACGAATTTTGCCAATTTCAGTGTTTACTCCTGTTGCAATAACCACTCCCATAGCTTTACCAGCAGCAATATTAGTACCCTAATGTAAATAAAGAAAAGGGAAAAAACTTGTAGTCAATTTACAAACAGGTTTTGGTGGTCGGTTTTTTGGGTTTTTTTTTGTTTGTTTTAATTAAAAAAAAAAAAAACAAGCAACAAAACAACCAAAACCAAACACCTTATACAAATCCAGACTGTGTTTGAAGAGAATGACATTGCCCCAGTATCTGTAAAGGAATAATCCAGTGTAGAATTTCTGCTCGCAGAATGGGCTCAAAATGAACCACTATTTATCTATTATAAGCAGCATAGTCAAACCTAGCTGCTGAGTAAGCAGTATGTATTTCAACTGGAATCTTAAGTGTCTTTTTCCTTTAACTGTGTTTTTCCTTTCTTTTTTTTATAAGGATTGTATTTTGCCAGATTTAATGTTATTTACTATGAGTAACAGACGGGTTCTCTGGGGCTCCCTGTGTGAACATACTTAACATGAGAAAGGACAGTTAGATTTTCTACAAGGAGCCTACCAACAGTAAGAGAATTGCTGTTATCTGAAAGGCATTCAATGTTTCCTTTAAACAAATTTGAATTAACTTTTTTCATTCCTATATAGAAAGTTAGTTCCCAATTTTACCCACACAATACCACAATTTGTGTGGGCATTCTTATCAGTCTTAAGAACTATCACTTTAGGAAAGTAGTGTAGAAGCATTTTAGAAGTGCTTGTGCTCCAGCCTTCAAGACTTTGTCAAGGACAAAAATCAGTTTCCTCATACAAACTGGTTTCAACAAGCATCCCTGAGGACAGCTTTATTAAAAGTTACTTCTAATTTTTAATTCTTTTATTTTGATGTATATGGAGACAGGCATACAGATGCGTATAGAGAATACAGCAAAGTAGTCATACAGCTTTTAAGTAAAGACCTGAAGTTCTGCACATTTGTTTATCAGCTTCAGTATTATAAGAGTTTTGAAAATTTCAAAATAAATAACTCACAGAAAAAAGCATGTTCTTCTTGTCTTGGTTTACCGCACGAGGATCAGGCACAGGGTCAGTGTGCTTAATAACAGACACCGATTCACCTAAAATAAAGATAATAGTCTTAAGAAGAGATTATACATGTATCGTCTTGAGTCCTGTAGGGAATCAAGAAGTTATAATCCTCAGTCCTAGAAATTTTTAGGATGTCAAACTTCTTTCTGCTAATGATTTTATTTAATTGTTTAAGTGAAACAGGAAGTATTTCAGCTGACCAAAAAGACTGAATGGCTGGCTTTTAATGAAAATACGATAGGATTTAAGTAAACATTTTATATAGTTAGCATACACATCTTTACGGAAGAAAAGTAAGCTGCTGGTACTCCACTCCTCCTTTTAATGTAACGAGATTACTGCACGAATTAGGTATTTTGTGCGCTTCTCATGCAGTAATGAGCATTTCTATTCTCTATGCACTGTAAGAGGTATGTTCCCATTTAAATAATGAGATGTTACCAATGTTATACATCTATGATAGTATATATCAGTTTTACTGGCAGACTTTTTTTTTCTTAAATGTCATGTAGCCATCTGTTAGTTAACTCCTTTAGTTGGAAGTCTTCAGAGAACTCTTCTGTAAAGACCTTAAATACATCAATTTCTATAAACATGTCACATAGGTACAGAAAGGTGTCTTTTTTTATAAACACAGATGTTAATTACTACATTTCACAAGGTGGTAACTCAGTGATTGAAGCCAAGTGCATGCTATTTTTTGTAAGCTCAAGAGAGCCACAGCTTCCTACTTTTAAAAGCTTTGTTAAGTAGCATCTTAGACTTAAGGCCTACTTTATTGGTCAGGAGACTCAAGCATCAATTTAAAACAGGCTGAAAACAGAAAATACTTTGTTTAAAAAAATAATTCTGTTAAAGGCAAGGAATTATTCCCTTTATGTAGGCTTTTGGTATATTTCTTCTACTTATTTCAGTTCTGACAGCTTGACAAACACGTAGTGCCTACATTTTCTTATGCTAAACATAAGCAAGCTTAATGAGTTCTGTGCTATTCAGGATCTATACTGAGAAACTTTGGGGCTTGTTTCGAGACAGATTTGAGGATCAAAACTAGGTTTCTTATGAATACTTTACTGTTTTAAAATTCAGGGCTAGTTAACATTAATTTATGCTACCAAAACAGGCAGACAGATCTTCATGTTCCAGCTGAGAGAAAAATATTATAGCATGCTTGGTCAATTCCTAGCTTCTTTCCTATATTCAAGAAGTACTGCTACTTTATTTTGTTTTCAACAAATCTGAAAAGTGCTCTAAATATAGCTCCTGCACTTGAGAGCCAGTACCAGAAAACACATGAATGTGCGTGCACAGAATTTCAGCAAATAAGGCTTTAGTGTACCCAGTCATTAGTAACCGCAGTTTAAAAGCTGCCCATGTTTCAAAAAAGTTATTCTCTCTACAGAAAACAGGTAACTTATAGAAGACATTTAGTTAAGATTTCCATCCTTTCATATTTGAGCAGCAACAAGATGTTCAAACCTAGAAGGCTGCGTAAAACTAAAAGAGAAATTGTTAATTTTTTATTTTAGTTTCCCACAAGTTACTACTGTGTCTCACACGCAGAAAGGAGAGAGACGGGAGGGGGAGAAAGACCAAAAAAAGCAGTAAAAGTCTCACTAAGAATGTTCATCCCACTACAGTGAACATGTAAAGCCAACGATGAAGCAATGCATTCAGCCACTCTAAGAGTTAAGTTAGATCAGAAATTTACCACACTTGAATGCGGTGTAGTGCTTGAATAGCTACAGGCTTGTTTCTAATGGATTATTCTAAACAATGAAAAGGCACTTTCAATTACACACATAATTATTCAAAATTCACAGAAATTATACCTGTGAGAATTGACTGGTCTACCCTTAGAGTTGTAGACTTGATAGAAGTAATTCTTATATCAGCAGGAACCTTGTCTCCAACTACAAAGAAATGAATAAGACAAAGTTAGAATTTTGCTATTTCAGAGATTTTTAACCAAGCGTACTATTACCTCTATCAGCCAGGAAAACAATTTTCCAGTAACTGTTCAGATGACTAAGATTACTAACAGCTTATTACTGCTTTTGAGGTTTGCAATACACTCCGGTTTTCTGAGTATCTGATATACTTCAGCAATTTAGATTTGCCTTCAAGATCTCTACCCCTACCTAGCCTCAAAAATAAGTTGTAAGTCACTGGATGTTTTTCTAATCACATGACTACCACTTGAAAGCAAACAGAAAATATTCTCAAGAGAAAGATACTAATTTCAGAATACGTACTTATAAACAAGCAAAACCTGTAGCTAAAGTGAATCAAGTTTCCTTTTCAGAATGACTGCTCCTAGGAAGTCTTCTGGTTCTTTTCTCTATGCCCAAAGTCAGTCCTCTGCTCTCCGAAGATCAGAATGTTATACACATTTATTTATTTAGAAACTAAAAGAAGTTGTATTTTCCTTTTCTTTGGCACCAATTGTGAGAATAACATGCTTCTGCAAATCTGCTCTTTTAATGTTCTACTTTGAATACTGCCAGGTGTTTCAGAGCTGGAAGTTAGTTTCAGATCATACACTAGCTTTATTTTTCAGTAATGCTACTCTATTAAGTATACCACAATCCTTATCCCAGCTAAAATTTTCATAGAACTCTATGCTATGTTTGTCCTATCATATCTATTTCTACTTTGCAGAAGACAACACTGGAGGGAAAAGAACCAACCAAACCTCCACTAGCAAGTGTCTGAGACACCAAGGCAGCAGACGATACAAGAATTTAACAGCACGCTCCTAAAGATGGCAGAGAATAATCAAGTCAGTTGCCAGAACTGTGTGGCCAGTTTAGCTCCAGCATCTCTATCACCCCAGAGTTAATTCTTCCACCTTCTTACTGTCTCTTATCCAGCTTTTCCTGGTTTTTAAGAAAAGAGCTATAGCTCCACCATTTTGTGACTACTGCAAATAAATGGCTGCATGCAAATTAACTGGCTAAAGCATATTAATGAGAGTCACATTTCTGACTCATGGGGGGATCTACATTCTGCATGTCAATATTGCTAATGAATGCATATAATCAAACATTCCTAGCATAATTTAGCACTGTGAATATCTGAGTGTCAACTTCCTTTTTACTATAAAATAACACAAAGAAACAAAGAACGCAGAGTAACTAGCTAAAAAGAGCTGATCTTCTCAGTAGATGGGCTCTGTGTCCCTGCAGTAAAATTAAAACAAGCTGCAATTCCTGCAGGAACTGCTTATGCAACTAACAGCAATAATGCACATTAACAAGTAATACCATGGAAAACTCCGCATTGGTGTTTCAGCCCTAGAATATGAAGCCACTCACACAGGAAAACTATAGAACAAAATGCTGAAGAAGAGAATTAAGTGCTCTTCAAATGTTAAGTAAACTTGCACCACATGACTTTCTGTAAGGTCAAAGAAACCCCAAGCGTTAAAATCAGCAAAAGATTGCATAGTTTTGCTTGTAGACTTAGATGTGTGTTTTTGTAAGCATATGTATATGAAGAGATCCAATAAACAGCCAAAAATTCTCTTTTTGTATCATTATAGCATCTGAAAACTAATTTAAGCCACAATGCCCTTGAGCAGCAAGAGAAAATAGCATTAGACAAACCATGACCTAGGCCAAAAATGGCAAAACTATTCAATATGCTCTCCTGATGTCATGAGGAGGTTTGTATGCAGACATATAGTAGCAGCTGGTTTTCAGATATCACTGAACAACAGGCTAATACCTCAGTGCAATGTGGTGTAACACCTGTCAATCTGCATAAACATTTTCAAAGTACTTAAAGCAGCTGGAAAACTACAGCCAGCTCAAATACACTACCACACTTGACAACACTGTTAAAGACTTAGTCACTCCATAACACAAATAAGAAGCCGTTAAAAAAGAAATCTTAAAACATTCAACTGGACAGAACATATGGCAAAGTGTACAAGTAATTTTCCAACCTACTACTTCTGAACAGCTCTAAGTTGTTCAAACTCAAACAGAATATTCACAAGATCTGAAGTACTAGGAGAGACCCCTGCTCTAGCAGACTACTGATATTCAAGCATCCATATTCCCATGAAAACTACTACTATTAATTGCCTGAATCACCAGAACTGAAGTGTTAAATTTATTATGATACTGTAGCTTTATCTCAACAATTTAAGATAAGACACATTATTCACTCACCATCTCCGTTTGAGAAGGCTGTAGTAAAATATTCAAGGCATTTCCAATAGCCAGGAAAGCTGTACAGAGTCAATTACAGAACTATTTTAAGCAGTTCTTTGCAAAATAACAGCTATGACATTAAGTCATTTATAGTCTTGAATATACTTTCATGAGCATAACCAAAACTGCATATAGATAGGAAATCATCCCATGATAGACAGGAACCCACAGGAAATGTTTAGTGAGCAGTCTAGTGCAGATTGCATCTACAAGTGAAAGGCTTTTTTCCATATACTTTAACACTGGAAAGAAATTGGGGGGGGGGGGGGGAGTGCTTTAATTCAATCACATTTCGGTCCACAGAACCAGTAAAACCATTACCTAAAGCCTGAAATAGAAGAAATTAGAAGATGAGTACGTATTTGCATTGCTCAGTACAGAGCTGCTACAGTCTGAATGAGTAACCCCATAGTTTTATGTCTAAAATAACAAGTCAGTTGCAGAAGTGTGTTCATCCATTATTTTAACCAAAGTTTTTAACTGTAAATACTCACTTGATTTCTACAACAGCTCTGAAGAAATCAAATAAGCTGCTTTCAAAATTGCCCAGATACGTGTTCTTAAAGCATAGTTTAGCCAACTACGTAACTACTGAGTAAAACAGCCCTTCTAACTATAAAATTGACTGCTTCTTGGAAAAGTGAGAACAGGATTTGGTTCAAACCATTACAGCTTTATTCATAGAACCCTTTTATTCATGCAAAAAATACTATTTTAGTTTTTAATACTGAACTTCAGCACACGATAAAGGAATCTATTTAAAAACAACCTGGCCCCTCTACGGGGGTAAAAAAAAAAAATAAAATCCATTTTATTTAACTGTGCACGAGTCTATACCGAAGCAGACAATTTACAGTTTCCACTCCTTGATAGAAACTGGACTGGCATTTAGTTGCAGTACGAATTTGAAGTTTATGTCAATCATTTCAAACAAGTCATATGCCTTCACTGAAAATACAGACAATTTAATATCTGAAAATACTGGGTTCTTCAGCTACCTATAACTAGCAATGCTATCTTGCCAAGATTCCCACTGATTATATCCAACACTCTAGCTTTTCTTCTCAAGTTCAAAGCTCCCCACATTTTATCTTGCTCCTCCCAGTGCTGTGACAATGTTATAGGTCAATTTCCACTCTATTACGTGTATGTTTGACTTTAAGCACAGTACAACCCTACTTACAAACAGAGCACATCAAGCAAGACAGGTGTGCATTTGCAGAAATGACTGCAGTTCCCCACAAAGGGACTTCCTTGTTCCTCAAGAACACAAGTCTTTAATTCCAAGATAGCAGTAACACTAAACATTTAACTTCAGAGTTCCATCAGAATATTGTTTTAGACACTCACTGGAAGACCACTACAACCAAAATGCACTATTAGCGTGTTGCAGGCTAGATCAGCCTGTGGTTTAAGCAGCCAAGGAAGACTGGCAGAACTGATGGGGCACACATTCTATGAACAGTGAAGCTGGAGGGAAAATAAACTATTAAAGCTGGGTGGATTTCAGTCCTGGTTGTATTTTTAGCTACATCTGGGTATCAACAAAGAACTTTAGACTACAACAGGGCTGTACTTATCTTTCAAGTCTCAGATGATATTCTAGATCTTCTAATCAAACTTGTTGGTGACGGTAGGCTCAGGAAGCAGTATTAACTTTACTCCCCAAAAGCCACTATGATACACAAGAGTCCTCAAAACAGAACCACTAATTTAAATGTGTACTTTGAACACCAGTATCAGCTCTGTCAACTGTCTCTGATCCCTTCTGCAACTGAAGACTGGCTAAGAGAAGGTTTACAGACAGGTCCATGACAAGAAGCGTGAAGTTTTGCTTCCTTTTTATGTTAATGTGTTAACAAGAACAATTCATTTTCTTAGCAAAGAAAGTGATTTGTTTGCAAAAAGACCATCTAAGCGACCACAGTAAATGAAAGTAATTTTTCCCATAGAAGTTAGAATGGTTGTTCATATACAACATGTACCTAAGCACTTCTTATTTACGTTTATCATTAACCAAAGCTAGTGTCAACCTATATCTGCTATCAGCAGGTTGGAGTTGGCACTGGACTTTTGCAATAAAGATTATCAGTACAGTTCTAAACTATTCTGCCACTGTTGTCCGATTTGGTAACTTTTTTTTTAGACAAGTTCTAAAGAAGTGGGATACTATTTCAACATATGGTTAAACAGTTCAGGAACACAAACAACAGTTCCTGAAAGTGAGTAAAAACATCCCCAAAACAACTTCCATAAGACACCAAATGGAAAGGGAAAAAAGAAAAAGTATAAAATTGTGACATCTCCCCCCTTTTAGGTGTCTTAACAGATAAAGGTTCATCATTGACACTTTCCATGTATTTTGGTCTTTCACCTCTTTATTAGGATGGTCTAATTTCATCAGGCTAGGGAAGATACACTACCCAATTCAGCAGATATAATCTACCACACTGCTATTAAAACATCTCTGATTCAAAATACACTATGCATAGGCTTTTACCATCAAAAGGGAAAAAGAGTAAGTATTAATTCTTTTGCCAAAAAACATTAAATGTTAGCAACTATTTTCTTTAACTGTTTCAACATTACATATTGTCATGGGTACAGTTATTTAAACCACTTTTCCTAATGAGATCTTTAGCCTCTTTAAAAAGAGTCATTTATTTCAAAGTCCCCTCTCTTGCCCAAAAATAAGTTTCTTATTCTCTAAATTAGAGGACACACCATTGTGTGCGTATTTAGTAGTAAACTGAGGCAATTGAAACTTCCTACGTGAAGTACAGGTACCACCTTAAGGCTTAAGAATTGAAATGAGTAGGCTTAAAATAACACATATGGGACACTACATACTTTGACCAACCAGAACTGAGTATTGTTTCTGCTGGGTGACATTAGCAGTTAAAACTTAGACCTGAACAGAATGGACTGCTTCTATTTAGAAGTACAGCCGTTGCAGGACAATTGATTTTTATATTAAACTTCCCTAACATGAGCTCAGCTTCTTCCCCTCCTTGCATGCACACAATATAGTCTTCCTATTGTGTTTGATTTCCTTAGACCATTAGAAACTTAATTTTTCTTCCATAGTAACACGTTTTAAGTATTTAATGCTTCCTGAACAGGGTATAATAAAATGCTACCAAAAATCAGAAGCTGTACAAAACAGGAAGATTGAGTCCATCTACGCTTTCATACAAGGCCAAGAGCATCAAATCATCAAAATGACAAGGGTCACAATGAAACACTAAGTCTGAGTTCCCACTCCAAACTAGTAATATAGATTTATTTTCCAACAAGAGACAGATAAGGGCACTGATCCATTCAGTTTTAACCCTACTAGTAAAAGAGCACTTGCTTTTACTGCAAAGATGACAGAACAATACATTTGAATACACTCATTCTTTGCATTTATGATGCATGCTACAGATTAGACAATGTTCTTGAAATAGCCTTCTCCATCATATGCCATTCTGCATTCTGGACACACAGAAAACAATCACAGAGCTTACTGTGGAGCGTATGCAGAAGTGTGATTATCTTAACCCAAGAACTGTTAGAGGCAGAAGTTAAAAAAATTCAAACAAAACACACATATTGGATTCTTCATCAATGAAAGCCAAAAAGACAGAACAAGCGTAGCTTTCTGGGAGCAAAACATTTTGAGGTCTGAACTGAGGGCTGTATTGAGAAAAACTGATATACTGTATTAAACAGTACATAAGACTTTAATTATTCCTATTTTATTTCTTCTCATTCTGTAAAAAACATACTTGTAAGTGTCATTCTCTCTGAAGAGGGCACCACAACATTAAATAAGATGTGCCCATGGACAGGTACCCTGCCTCTAAGTTTGTGCTTATTTCTAATTTCAATTTGTCTAGCTTTAGCTTTTAATCAGTGGATCTATTTATACCACTGTCTTCTAGATTGAAAACTCTTGTTATCCACCTATGAAAATATCGAATAGCAGAAAGAACAAACTAGTAAGTTAACCTTCAACTTTTGCCCGATCAGGTAGAGAACAATGACATCATCACATCAAAGCTGAAATCCTGTTTCCAAGTTACACTGCATTTGGGTGACACAAGAACAAACAGTAAGAATTCTGGAAGTGCAGCACAGCTCCAAGTGCAAGTTTTCTTTAGCCTTAAAAATGCTTGTTTTGCCAGGATAATATGGTATTAACAGAACATTATCTTGACGTTCAAGCATTTTGTTCAGTACTATCTGTGCTTATAATAAAACCCTGCTGCAGTATCGGTTCTAATCAGAGTATAGAACATCAAATATGTTCTGAATTCAAACAATTAAAACAGAATTAGTTTCCCTATGTTTACTTAACAGTTTGGCAACTCTGGAGGAAAATGCTACAAGAAGTGGGAAAAAATTGGAGATGTGTTTCGTAAGTTTTCAAATGAGTGTTGAAAGTGACACAAGTTTAGGCTGTGCCCTGACTTGAACCTCATTCCATACTCCACTGAAGTCTGGAGTTATGTGGAGTTTGGACTGCATCCGGTTATCTCAAAACTGCCTCTGATGTCCTAAGAGTTTGACACAAAAATGTTCACTGAAGCTCACAGATTTATGCGCTACTCATATGTGTTATTTATTAACCACTGATCTGACTTCTGTAATTTTTCTGGCTCAAAAGCAGTACTTTATGGAAAAAACAAAATACATGCTTGATCTTTAAAAACCAAATGCAACAGCTTGCACCAGGTAAGAAAAAAACCCCAACAAACACACACCAACTTGCAGTCAACTTTTTTCCATATCAAGAGATGCTCTCAGCAGTATGCTTTTAGGACAGCTCCCAGTAGGTCACTGTTCTGGACTTAAGTCTTACTCCATCTTTTTCTTTTTTTTTTTTTTTCTAATCTCAATACTCTTCCAAAAAAAGTAAACCTGTATCTCTAGCACCGAGTCTGAAAATCAATTCTAATTATTAGAAGAGTAACACAGGCACAAGGACCCAGATGTTTTGGAATAAGATCTGCAACATCAACATTTCTTGCTTATGCTATCAGAGAGAACCTGTAGCTCTTCATAACCACACTGGAGTTTGACTAATTCCCCTGAAGAATCTTCCTTCCCAATCTTCACCCTAAAATTTATCTTTCCTTAGTTATAAGGCATCTGTGCTTTAGGAAGAGTCCTAAAGTGCTCTGCAGTTAGAATTAAAAGCCTTGGAAACTAGTTCTTGCATATTTTATGCCAGGTATAAACTTAGAACTAAGTCTTCTGGAATACACACTAATTTAATAAGCAACAGCTTCTGGGAACTCTGTGTATTTTTAAGCTGTTGAGTACTTACAGATATAATAACATATCACAAGAACCATCATTCAGCACTCCAGGGAAAAGAGGAACTACTGTAACTCCAGTTTGATCACTTACAGATTGCAACTAATGAACATTCATTTATTAAACTACAGAAAGTCACACATGCTGTATCTAAAAATAGATCATTTTAGACAGGAAAATACAACGGAAGCAAACAAAGCTTATTTCTGTTTCCAATGTGCTTCTTTAAAAATAAGTTATTTGCAACCAGTTTATCCCAATTTGTCAGACTGGGCTTCATACAGAACTTCTAAGAACTAAGGCCATGCTGGTTTAAGTTTCTCTTTAAAATGTTACTTTAACCAAGGCAAACAAAAACTCAACTAAGAGAAAGGACATCTCTACTCTATTAAGATAGCCACTAGTTACAAATTTAGAGCGCATCCTCCAATAAATTTAAGCTTTCATAGCAGGACAATAATCCACTTAAAGACAAGCAAACTGAAAAGCCATTTGAGGACAGCATCTGGATCTTTTTCAGTTCATCAATTCTAAGAGACAAACAATGTATCTTAGTAACCCTTACACACTACAGTTCTGAGAACTACGCCCACCGGAGGTCTGGAAGCAAATTTAAGGCATACATACCAAACCTGTAACCCCAAATTCATCCCAAAGAGTTCCTGTTCATTGTACAGTATCTTTTCCACCGTCTCTGCTTAAGTGGATATGGAAGAAAGTCTTCCTAATATATACAGTTAAGAAATTCGTATCTGCAGTGTCTGAGCAAACATGGACTACAGTGTCTGCTAGTACACCTGCACAATTGTAGTGTAGCATTTACGTTAAGTTTGTTAGCTACTAGGCATAAGGACCAGCAACTGCTCATTAAGTGTTGTACGGTATCTGTATGCACATTGATCCCCAAGAGACAAATAAGACACTAGGTTATCTACCACTTGGGGCATAATCTAGTTCAGGTTACTCTGTATTTACTACAAGGTGACAATGCAGACCTGCAGTTTCCCCCCTATTATTTCAAGTCAAATCAACCACTGTTCATTTTCTCTGTTGACAGATCAATTAAAGAAAGTATGTTCCAGACGCTTTATTTTCAATGGCCATGAGGCAGACTGAACAGTCTATATAATGAATGCAGTCAAATTCTACAAATGGCCTAAGGAGCCAAAATAAAAAACTAATAGTATAATCCATTATTGCACCTACTCTCAGGGAACTCCTGCAATGTAAAGAGGCAAATATATTCCCCCCCTTTTTCCCCGAACTGCAATACCAATCTACCAATTCCTACAACAAAGAATTATCTCTGTGTCAGACCCACATGTAGCTACTTCAAATTAACAAAGCTGTTCTACCATCAAATACAACTATTTCGTAATGGAAGACCTGTAGAAAGTCATTCCAAATTAGATATCAGCACAGGGAAGAAACCTATCACCTGGTTATTTATGCCACTTGGTTGAAAGATATTTCCCTGGACACACAAATGTCATTGGCACTTTGCCTAGAATTCCATACCCAGATATGTATCCTAATACGAAGTGCTCTGTCACTTCCCTAAATGGTCATCTTTTTGCAAACACCATGTCAAAGGCCATTGCAGTACTCTTACACTTGAGGCACAGGCATGCACACAGTCTCTCTCACCTCCAGGTCTTGACACTAATGCTGGTACATAGTGTATTGCTCTTCTCTACTTGCTCAGTAGCTTTTCTGAGTTTGATTACAATTAAAATTTCATCGTTGCCTATCTATGAGTTAGAATTTATTGTTTCAGCATCAGAGTTCATATTATGCTGAAGCACTTATTTCTGTATTAAGCATCCACATGACTTGCATTTAGTTACCTTCACTTGAAGCTGCAGTCGATTATATTTGCCAATATAAGAAAAATATGAGTGCTCAAGACTAGCTTGGGACTGTTTGACCTACCAGTTTGAGTATTTTAACCAGGATGAGCTTCTACTGTCAGTTAATAAGCTAGACCACCTATCTTAAAGAACAGTCAGAAAAGTTGGGTAATTTTTGTTTCTCTACATAAGCATACTAGTTTAAGTTCGTTCTTCTTAAAGAAAATTAAAGTAAGTTCTACACATGTTGCACTATCAGACACTGTTCTACAAGCAGATTTTAAAATAATGCAATAGTAACCCTATGAAAAAAAGGATACTATGTTTGTTAAAGACAGCCTAGTGTTATAGGTGTACTAGTCAGCGGTTTATTACCAATTCGTTTCTCTACTTCAGACATAGGCCTTTTAAAGAGATGGCACAACTAACTGATTTTATTGACACTGACAATATATAGCAAGGTAAGTAAAAGCCCACACATCCCCCAGGTGTTTCACATACAAATTTAGCTTTTTCTGTAAGGTGAAAATGCAATCTCTACCTCTTCCAAAATAGCAAAGAACCAAGCAGAAAATTTTCTGTGCTCTAGACACCTGGCAGAGCAGCAAAATCCAGCATTTTTCCTTAATGAGATATCCCAGACCAGTAGAAAATACATTGTCATCAACTTGCAATTCTACCAATACTGCTTTAAAGTACCACAAAACACAACCTCAATGTGTTCCCACGATACAAACAGCTTCCAAAACCACCATTCTATTGCTTACATTTAAAAACAGGATGAAGATTTGAACTAGACATATACTGCAAAATCTGTAATTTATACAGTTCTGTTTGCCTCAAAAGGATGCAGAAAATGTCAGCAGCTGAAACAAAATCTCATTGTAGAACTCAGATTTGACTGTACAATGCAGTAATAGTGAGTCAAAACAGGACAGTAAGTGACAAGGTATCATAATTCACCCTTTATTTCAGCTATCAGCACTTTGTATTTGTACTTGCTCTTCACCAACAGATTCTAAGAGGAAACTAGCTTCAATCTTCACGAGATACAAGCTCTGAATTAGCCTAGCCAGGGCTGCTGTAGCTGAATCATCCTATGCACAAAACGGAAGCTTGAAACAGGGCTCAGTGAATGTTAAAGTTTCTCAAGGAATGAAAACTGGGCAGACAGCCAACACCAACTTCATTTTGAGTACATACTCTCTCTGCTTGCTAATTAAAATAGGAGGATAGTCAAGTTTAAGGGTATATATTTATCTCCTCTTGAGACGGCTACCACC
Organism: Sagittarius serpentarius; assembly: GCA_034782735.1. Taxonomy (NCBI): domain Eukaryota; kingdom Metazoa; phylum Chordata; class Aves; order Accipitriformes; family Sagittariidae; genus Sagittarius; species Sagittarius serpentarius. The sequence goes on along the minus strand of JAVKLA010000088.1, from coordinate 17,198,926 downwards.
TCTAAAAGCAAACTGACCCTAGTGGAAGCTTGATGTACACCCTAAATTGTTCCAAAAGGAACAGTAACTCAGTTAACAGTTGATAACGACCTCCAAAATACAAGTATGCAATCACTCCTGACACATAACAAGAACCACCCAGTTTCACCTGGGAAGGAAGAGGAAACAACAGACTCACTGACAAGTCCAGTTCAGAGAAAGAGTTATTGGCATGGCATTATCACCAAAATGAAGGAGATCTAGCTGTAAGTATATGATACTTCTATTTTTGCACTCCTTCCAAATAAAGATACACCTTTTAGGGCGAATCTAAGTTATTAGAAAGCTTGATGCAGAAGTCCCATCTTTTAAGACTGATACTTCTAATGCTTATACCAGAGAAATAGGAAGCTCTACTTTGTATAGTTCTCTCCATTTGCAGTCTCCTATACAGCAATAGGCAAAAGAAGCAATAAAGAATTAGGAAAGATGAGAAAACAACGATGTCACATGTCAGTCATTCTAGCTGAGAGGACAGAGGAAGACACTTGTGAAGAGAAGTTGAAAGGCACCGCTACTAGAAGTGTAAGAGTTGGAAAAAACCTTCAGACGAAATTATCTTTCCTTAGATAAAGAACAGAGCACGACTGAAAAAAAGAATCTCTGCATTCTAAGGAAACGGAACACATTTAAAAGCAAGGAAAAGAGTATTTTGTGATAGAAAACAGACAAGACACTCTGAAACCAGACTTTAGAAAATAAAATTTTAGAGTCATGACCAAGCCTTAAAACCTTTACTTCAATTAAGATGCTTTGTTTTTAGACCTACCAATTAAACTAAGCAGCAATCTGAAAAACAATCACCTTAGCCTAAGTGCACATTCAAGGTAATTACAGACGAACAGAAGCAAGACTGTTTGTAAGTGAAGCATACACTTAGGCATCTCTGAAAACTCCCCCCAGGGCCTTAAATCATTACGACAATGCCCCACAACAATTTTACAATAATATGCCAATACATGTATGTACTACATAAATGAGCCTTACCTGCCACTTCTACAATATCACCTGGGACAATGTCTCTTGCTTTAATCCTCTGTACACTTTTTCGGTCTTGTCGATATACTTTGCCCATTTCTGGTTCATACTCTTTAAGAGCTTCAATAGCATTTTCAGCATTTCTTTCCTAAAAGACAGCAAAAATATGTAATTTTAAGAGCCCTTAATGAAAAATACCTATGTCAGATCTGATTTTTCCAAATGCGTTATCAGAGGAATACTACTGACTCAGCTCAGCTACATTTATTAACACAGAAAATTATGTGACCCCTTACGAGGCTGCTGACTGGAAATCATTACAACATAATTCAGATATTAGTGGGCACGTAGAACCTACAAGTTCTCTATTCAGAATTGAGAAGTTCTTTATTCAAACCCTGCAGCATTTCCCATCAAGAATATCCACTGTGTCTTTTACAGGGAGGCCACACAAAGCGTTCTATGTAACATATGGATGCTTTTTGACATTAAAAAAATGCATTAAGCAGAATTATGACTCATGGCTATAGTCTTGTCTCAGCTGTACCTCACTAGCTGGAGCAGCTTAGACTCAGACTGGAGTGGACTAGCGCTACTGAATTTCACTTACTGACAGAAATCAAGGGTCAAGTTAAGACAAAGTTCAAACAGCATATTATCAACTTTGTTTCAGCAAATCAAGTCACACTAAAGTGAAATTAAACCATACAGACTAGAAACTTCCCTAGAGTCCCTGAACAGTTTATAAACTTACATGAATCCCCACACGACAACCTTTTTATTTCCACTAACACTAGAATAGCTTTCCCATCTCAAGTGCAATTTTCTCAGCTAAGCACTACCAGAGATTATCAACATCATGATGCCACCTAGATAAAGGACAACCTAAGAAACCAACAGCTTATCAGTACTGCTTCCCCAGCTCTTAGAGAAGTAACTTATTTTCCATTTTCAGCCTATTGACAAGTACAAGCGTCATATAGTCCTGATGATTATAGATAATGGTAAGGGTGCACATAGTTTTTAGAATGTCTGCCCTTCCAGCCTTTCCAGATAATAAAAACTTCCTCCTGTATGTATCAAAGCAGAAACCTAATCTTCAGAAATTCAAAGGCTGAGTTACTAGGTACTTCCACACAAAACAATGCAGCTGAAAACTAGCATTACCAAAACTACCTTGAAGGACTAACGTTTACATCACACAGCTCGGCGCCAGGCAGTGCAGAGATACCAGCACAGACCCATAAAGTTTTAACTAATACTAGCCTCATACTCCGCCAGGTAAATGAATTCGGCTCCTCAGCATAATAATGCTCATCTTGCTTTTCTGTGGATTACCTCAGAGTTAACATTAGGCAAAACCTTAAAGGTAGAAAAGAAAGTCCCACAAATGCAAGGTTAGTTAAATGGAACTTCTCCTGCAAAAAGGAGAAATAAGAAAGAATTAAACATGATTCAGCTAGGACAGCCAGCTCAGTGTGTTAGACTATCTTTTTGCTCCCAGTTTGCTTGAAGTTATGGCAGTTAGACTATCTTGCCAACCACTGAACTACTAGCAGATGGCACTTTGGGAAAGTGCACGTGACAGGAAAGGTTGAGGAGGGCAGAGCTAAGACAATGACTCAGTTGCTCATATCTACTACCTGTAGAAACAAGATACATTTATGGGTGGAGACTATGTATTGTGACTTACTTTCCATGCCCATTAAAACAAGAGAATGAGTCATTTAATCTGTACAGCAATTCTGTTTCACAATTAAGTTCATTGCATGTAGAGAGAGATACATATAGGTATTCCTTGCACACTATCATGTCTGAAAAAATTGGTTATTCCCTACAAGAGGGTATACAACCACACAAGAAAATCCCCAAACTATACAGATAGCTTTACCTTACATTTCATGCTTAAAATCACTACACACAGAATTGTAACTCAAAGCTCCAAGTTAAAGATTAATTCTTGCACAATTGTTTTATGAAGATTTGAATTGAAAATGACACTTAAGGGGACAATGCTGTCATCCCTTGATCGACATTACCTCTTCCCTCCATACCACCTCTAGCAGTTGCTAGAGCAAGCTGGGTAATGCTAAAAACTGACTTTCAAGGGTTTGTATTCAGCCAGCTCACTTGAGCTAGCACAAAGCACAGTGCAGGAATGTGCAGCAATGACACTCAATGCCACCTCTGGTGCCTTCCAGTGTGTAGGCTCCTCTCTGACATGTTTTAACCTGTTAACAGGGCTTCTCCTCTTAATTTTTCTTGTTATTTTGGACAGGCTTGGGGTTTTTTTATGCATGAAACCTAACATGCTAAGATAGCAAGTAATTATATCACACATTAACACCATCCCTTTAAAAAACACAAAGCTAACCTTACAAAGATCTTAAATTACTCTAAAAATTCTAGAATATTTACTACCTGAAAACCAACAGTTCTAGTAAAACATGCCCTGTCTGAAGTGATCAAATTAGTAAACTGAAGTTGTATGAACAATTTTGCTTTGGCATCTCAAGAAGTGTTAGAATATGTTACTGATATTACTGCCGATACGATTTATAAAAAGCCACCTAATTCATCTCACAGCTGGTAACGTAGAAAAAATTTCACGGTATAGATGTTTTCAGAAGAAACTTCTGCCTTTTGACAGACATGCAGCCTTTAGATGTACAGTGAATAGGTACTATAGTAATTGAATAGAAAGAATTAATACTGTATTAAATGTATTAATAAATGTACTAAAACATAGCATTTGTCTCAAGAGGAAACAGACAAGAAACTAGATCACAAGTGTTCTATCCTTTGCTCCTTAGTTGGGACAAAATCCCTTTTTTTGCAAGCCGATCCAATTGATTGTTTAACTTTGCAAGATTTGATTTATTTCCTGAATTCAGGCCTTCATTCTGGCCTGCCTAGTTCATGTGTTTACTGGTGTGTAGCCAAACACACTGATGGGCACTTTGCCTTTTTGGCAATACTTCTGAAACTTTCATTTTACCTTTAAGTCAACACTTTCTGTCCAGAAGTTTCATGGTATGTTGACCCGCAGGAATCTAAAGTTAGCAACACATATTACTTGCACTGTACGAAGCACCTGACACTACACTGTACAGTCCTTCCTGTTAAACCAAAACCCCCAAAACATTTGTGACTTGATGTTGTAAAAATATCTGCATACCTGCCACACTCCCACAATTGCATTGGCTACTAATATAAGTAAGATTACAAAAGGCTCTACAAATGCTGTGATTGTTTCTTCACCTTCTTCAAACCAGGCCAGGACCTATAAGAGAAACACAATGATCTAAATTACTAATGAATTTACACAGACTCCTTGCAAACTTAAGACCCAGTAAGTTTCAGCTTGAGGTTCAACTGCTTAGACTTGAGCAATTTTGGAAACCCCTCAATCTTCTGAGGTGTAGCTTTGTGCTTCATGAATGAGTTGGCAATATGCAATGGAAAAGGAGAAAAAGAGTCTGTACTAAAGTAGTAGTACAAAGTTCATTTCCAAGGCTGCTGCTCTTTTAAAGGAGCATGCTATTTATTTGGGAAACATATTGCTACTTTTGCTTCACAAATGAAAGCAGAACTTGTGACAACAGCTACGGCAGTGAAAAGTTTTTAAAAAAATTCATTACTGTATAAAACAGGATACAGACAGATTAGTCTGACTACTTGAACACTGAAAATTTGCCAGAATCTGAATTTTAACCAAGTTAATTGTTCTTTATCAGTAACTTAGACACACAAATGAAGACAGCTTTACAAGTTTTTAGTGAGTAGATATGAAAAATAAGCATCTACTTATTTAAACACAAGTACTGTCTTATTGAAGCATTAAGTGATTTGTATAGTTACATGTGAAGTTGAATTCTGAGCTGAGTAGCTGATAACTCTCAAAACTGGATTTTGAAAAGTAAATCAAACTTGAGGACTTGCATAAAAGGCTCCACATTGATTTCATTTTAATTCATTTGCTTTAGAATTACACTCCAGTTTTAGGCTTCTGCCATTCACTTGACTCAAACGGGTATGTGTCCGGGCCTCTGCAGAGTTCTGGAGTTACTGAAGAAAAAAAGTCAAGCTAACACAACCAGAGAGGAAGAACTTTTTCGTCAACACGTTGAGCAACAGGAAGCCTGGAAAGTGACAGTAAATAGGAACAACGTGTTGAGATAATTAGGGCTGGTAGTCAGGCAACAGCACTCTGAATCACTGGAAGACTGCAGCGAGCAAACCGTTACTAAAGCAAGTGCTGTAATTCCACCAACATTCTGCTCAGAGCTATTGCTCAATTGTGAAACACTCCAGGATGTTAAAAGGAAGGAGCACCAGCATGAAAGCCTCAAGCAGAAAACAGACTGTCAAGCAAATCTAATGCAACAACGAATTTTTATTACAAAAGGATAAACTTATAAGATCCAGGGTATGATTAATAAGACTGAAACATTTCAACTGGCAACTCAACATTTTGAGGGTCTGTGTAACCCCTCTGGAGAAGAGATTTAGTTAGGATCTCTTACACTACGTCTTGGTATTTCTTCCCTCCTCCCACACCACTAATCTCCAATCCCCAGTAACTACTTCTGCCATATGACCTGCTAGAGCAGTCATACAGTCTACATTGTAGTCTTCACTCCACACATCACCCCCTGTATCATGGACAGCTTTTACTCTGCACCAGCACTGCTGCCTCCTGTGGAGCTGCAGGAAAGGCGAATGGTACATTTCCAGTTTTCTTAGCAAATACAACGTCACGTGCTGCCATCAGAAAAGCTGCTTAGTATCTGTTTCTTCCCTCCCTTTCTTTATTGGAATTTTGTAGAGCCCATTTTGCTTCCAACAAAGCAAGTAAATTCAATCATTTTGTGATGTTCTTAACAGAGCAGGTACCTACAATGTTAACTGGAATAAAACATCTGCTTTACAAAATGCTAAACCACAACCTTTTCAGATTGAAGACCATGTGTGTTGTAAAGTAACATTGAGAAAGCCTGCAACTTTAGAGGCAAGGAAAGTAGCTACAAGGACAGCAAGATCCAAGTATGTCAAGGAGAACCAAAATTAGGTTTTCAAGGGATCCTGTCTTTCAGTAAGACGTTATTTCAAAAAGAGCAGATAAACTCAGATTAGAAATCCTGACAGTACAGATTTGATGTTTTAGATCTTCATTGTTGTGGTTTTGGCAAAATTATCAATCTGTGACCAGATTAAAATGAAGTATCTAGTTAATCCTGGAACCCAGCAACACCCATTTTGCCCCCAAAAAGTGTCCACACAATTACTAAGAGTGGAACAATCTAAGCTCTAGCTCTAGAACATTTTAGTAAATACAAACATTTAAGTAACAGAATACATTGTGAGTTCTTGGTTTTGTGTAGCAGACTACAGTGACATTGACACTCCATTTAGGATACTTGTGATACACAACACATACTGCTGTAACAGATCACGTTGATAGTAGCCTGAAGTAAAAACAAAACCACAGTAAAAACCAAAGAGAATGTAGAACAAGGAATACAAGTATTTACCCAGGCGTTTTTAGTAACAACAGATCATATGCTGAAGTCTGGTAGAGACTAGATAATTCTTGTCCAAGGCATTGAGTCCCTGTCAAAAAGTTTCCATTAGCACACTTTTAAGACCCTGGAGAGGTTTACAATGACAGATGTTTTGACTACTGCTCAGAAGGGCCCCACCGTATTTCAGCCCTAATCACTTTACGACTCACATGTAGAACAGCTTACTTTCCAGGTCATTGATCTCCAATGTACTGTTCAGGCAGTATGGTCAGTAAGTAAAGTTACCATGTATTTAAGAAGCTTAAAGGCGGGAGGAGAGAGTAAGATAATTGCTCAAGAGAAGTGCAAGTCTGAAAATATAAGGGAAATTAATAGCAAGACATAAAAGTCCCATATCAACAGCCAACATAAGCAGCTTAAAGGACAACTTTCATTCAGCATATTTGCTTTAGGGCTGCCTGAGCTATGGCTTGCAGAAGCTTATTTTAATCAAAGCCTAATGGGGTGGACCTGCAGGACACTAAGCCAAGAAATACAAAATGACAGGCAAACAGCACTTAAGTTTTCATAGTTATTTGTAAAAAGAGGGCAGAGGTACAATGCAGAAGTCAGCCAGCAATGAGGTGACTACTGATGAAAACAGCTCGAAGAACAGAAGTGTCCTTACAGCTTTTTGCATTTCTACAAGTTACGCATCTCTGTACTGTCAGGTAAGTTATGGAAGCAAGTTGTCTCAGATGACTATTTATCATTATGTAACAAAAACAGAATTAAAGAATGTAAGTTTCAAGGTAGAACTCTGTTGCCCACTTACTACCAACAGAGGAAAAGCAAACAGCTTCTTGCCAGCAACCTAAAAAGGTTTTTGCTTGTTTTTCATTTTGAAAATGGAAACTTAGAAGCAAACTGGGAGAGTAAGATCTCATCCTAACAAAAAGCAGCCCTGGACTAAAGCAGGTCATGTAAAACTATGGACTGCTTTTAAGAGAGCTCTCTTCTCACAGGATACTGTGAATTAAGATTTAGTATCTTTGGACAGAGTACTAATTACTGCTCAGAAAACCCTCTTTTAATGATTTCTGTTTTCAATACAAATTAGGTTAAAATTAAGCAGATGCAAACTATTTTAGTAGTCCTGATACTTGTTCTATGTCAGTTATACTGAACACCAGGAAATACTAAAGAAAAAACTCCCAATTTTAGTTCCATTATTCAGTAGATTTTTCTTTGCTACCCAAGGAAAGAGGAAGAAAAGAACCCCCCCAAAACAACAGATCTTGACCACATATATAAGTACAAAATTAAGAATTTTACTGAGTTAGCAGACTGTAAGCACCCATCAGATATGCTACTCCGTATTTCTGAAAATAAACACATTCTTGTGTTTAGTGTAGCAATAAAGAAAAAAATACATAGCACCTTCAGGTTAATTTCTACAAAGTAAAATGGAATCATAATTACTTCTCACAGTTTTATCACCCCTACCCATCAGCTGGTATCTCGGGTGCTATTGAATAATCTGCGTTTAGCTAAATGTTCTACAACAATCCTAATCTTGTGCCACATACTCACTGCTACTGACCTTAACAGGTAGCTTTTGGAGTGATTTCAGGGCAAAGCCTGCAACATTTTTACTGGCCCATCTTACTTCCTCCAGTAGCTTTGCTCACCTTTTAACACAGATTAGGTTATACTCACACTAATTTACAGGCTGTAATAATCTCTGGACTAAATCACAATATATTGTTTTAATCTAAACATGAATATCCGCTATTAGAAAACATTCCCAGAACATTTACTTCTAAGTCATCTTAGGAATCAAAGAAATAACTGGGGGGCAGGGGGGAGGAATGCTCTTAGGAAGCTGTATTAATATTTAAGGTTTTGGTAGAGTTCAGAGTCTATGCTGCATCTTGAAGAAAATTCACTGTAAGTGTGATGCAAAGGTAAGATTGCAGGGTTAAGCACACATCACTGTTTAAAGCATACATACTTTACCAAAGAATTATTCTACATCAGATGAAGTTAACATCTTGCAACTTGTCAAAGTCATTTATACAGCAAAGCAAGCTGTTCTTTTATGTAAATACTGTAGGTCTCAGTATGTGCTACACAAGTAGCAAGAATTAGAAGCCACAGTTCATGGAAAATTAAACATTCTCTTACTTGCACCCAGAAAGTCAGGCTATGAAGGCCCTCGAACTGCCAAGATGCACTCTACAGGTTTATTTCTGCATAGGCTTCACAGATTTGACAGAATATCGAGACAAGGTCCAAGCCTGTATGTAGATCCATTTACTCACCATCAGAAATTACTTATATTGTTTCTCTTCGAAAGCCATACTTAAGGCTTCTTCCAACTAGGCACATCTGTAACAGCAGTTCCGACTTGGAATGCGGGACCTAGTATTTACAGCCAACAAACATGCAGCGTATGACCCCTACAATCAGCTAGGGTGACACAGATTCAGCTGTTAGTCTGATTTATTTTACTGACACATACCTGACAGGGGGTGTGGGAGCAGAGGACACAAAAGGCACTTTGAACACAGAAGTTTATACTGTATGTAATACGGGATGTTTCTGCACAAAAATCTAATGCAGATCTCGATGTTAGAGACTGCTGTTTCTGTGCAGTCATAATAGTAAGAATCTAGTATGATTTACGACCGCAACACAATCACCAGAAAAGCTTCCACGACAAAACAATGATCTATATACCTCAAGATCCTCTCTCTCATACCCAAATCTTCGACTTTTTTTTTAAATTGACGCTGTGCAGCTGGTAAAGAACACTAGAATGCAGGTGATGTTAATTACATCCAATTTTTGCAGTAATACAGTCTTCATACCAACATACTCAACAGTTCTTTACAGCTACTACAAAAGCCTCTAATATGCTTTCATCAAGAAAAAAATGTTAAAACCTAAGAAAAACAGACAACAGATGATCACCTTCTGAGCAAGGAAAAAGCCAGAAACAAACACAAAGGGAAGTGCTTGTAAAGTACCAAAATTATAATATATTGAGTTTTTTCTTTTACATTTCATCAAAAGAAGAAAATCTTTACTAGTAACACTAATTTACAGTGGGTATGCACAACTCTTAAATAGGAGACAGAAAAGGCAGAGCAGTAGCCCAAGGTCATATACCATGCCAGCTGCACAGAAGCAGGGAACCCAGATCTATCCCACACTCCATTAGACTACAGTCTCCTCTTAATTAGATAGGAAAATTAAGCATACTCAAAAAAGAAACTGAATCTAGTTACTAATCAAGTTTTTAAAGAGGTCTTGGCAATGCACATTCTAAGACCTCTGTCAGTCTGGTATCATACTTACTCAGATTCAGCAATGAAAGCTTAAAGTTTTGTGAATTTAATTTTTCACTTAGTTATAATAAAAGCAAATAATGTACCTTTGCACAAAAGGCTAACAAACTTCTGTTCCGTCATTTATCTCATGAGATGAGAGAAATACTCCTGACTTTTCAGGAACAAAAAACCATCCCGTTCTAATCCTCTGGGAGGGGAAAATGGGAAAGAGGAGGGAAAAAAAGCTTCTAAATGACCTGTTTATTTAATTTTCTATAACCAGCCTGATTTCCTCCCCAGGAAACAGAAGAGTGGGTAAGGCACATTTGTCTCCGTGGTCAAGATCAATGCCGCCAATCATTAGTCAGCTGGTAACGGTATATGCATACCAAAACCCAGAGCACTTTGAAAGGTGTCAGTGTGGGGATAGCTGAAGCCTCTCTTGATGGAAGATCAGCAACACAGTATATACTGCAGCAGCCACAACAGGGCAACCCTTCCCCCATCAAACACAACAGCTTCAGAGTACATTCTCCTCTGCCCATCCTAATTAGCTCGCCCTTAGCTAAAGAGTCACCACAATTTCCACTCCCCCCCAAGAGCTGCAGCGTTTTGTTGGGTGTTTGTTTTTTTTTTCCAAGTAGTTAATTACAACTGCAGGGCAAAGTCTACTATAAACTTTTACTCCTACCTAAACAGTTTAATACTCTGCACACTTTTGTTTGTCGTCCAGCTCCCCAAGACATACAGCCTTCATCTTCCTTCTATACTTAGCCTTTGCTCAGTTTTCTAGTTTTTCAGCAAACACATACCCTTTACACATTATGTAAAAAGACTGCTTAAACATGCTTTTTAAAAAAAAAAGTGTTCTTGTTCTTTTAATCCTGTATGCAAAGCAAGATGTCCATTTAATGACTAGACTATCCAAAGGTCAGTTACCAAATTTGGTCAACAATGGTGCCATCACAGCCGTCATCATTCTTGTCACTGTCAAAAGCAACAACTGTCACCTTGCTATTATCAGGAAGGGAAGGCAACTGGAATATTCGCCATGTAAATTCTATTTACAGTCTGCATTGCATCCAAAAACGTCTTCCAATGATTATACATTGAGCTTGATAACGATTAACTCAAAGACAAGAAGAATGTCCAGTTAAACACTTACTTACTCAAGGTTAGTTTTCAAAGCCAACAAAAGCATTGGGAAATCCCACCTCAAAAAAGCAAACTGGGTTGAACAAAAAGCACTTATTTTAAAATACCCGTCTAGTGTAGTTACATCCTTATAACTCATGCAATGAAAGATTCCCTGAGATTTTGTTTTCTAGCATACAGAAACCTCTTCACAAGGCAACTAATTTAAGAGATAGCAATTTACTTCGCATCTTATACTTCTGCCTTCTGAGAAAGAGTAACTTCAGTACGTACAGTTCCTATACATTGTAACATCTGTCATTCTGCAATATAGAAGCCTATGAAATAAAAAAGAAAACCATACTTACAAAAGATATGCAAGCTGCCAGCAACAAAATTCTAACTAGTAAGTCTTCAAATTGCTCAATCACAAGCTCGAGTAAGGTTTTTCCTGCAATATGTAACAAAGCCATTTACTTGTGCATATTAAAAAAATGATGAATTATCAATAAGAATTAGCAGAAGATTTCATGAACATGCTTACCTTCCTCAGCCGGTAACTCTGTCAGTGAAAGATTTTTCCAGGAAGCATGTCAAAGAAAAGAAATCATTGAAGAAACACATTAGAGCATTGTAAGACATCCACCAGATATTGTTCCTGAATTGCACACTCAACTGGGGTGGATTTGACCAAACTGAAAGCCCCATTAAGGTGGCTCTTTTCATTACAGCATCTGAACAGGCCCAATAGTTTTGCATTTTAAGACACATACAGGTTAGCTGGAATCTGCTAAGGGTTATCATTCAGCCAAGTCATCACTCCAGCCAGCTGTGGGACTTCTGCTGTTGCTGCACACAAAGGGTCAAAGGCTCAAAACGCTTTTCAAACGCTTTCTGACAAAGGTTTTCCTCCACATTCATTTAAAAAAAACCAAACCACCAAACTTTGTTCAAAATACTTCAAACTCCTTCCTCCATTTTAAGGATATTTTCTTATTTCTGCTCTATTTCCCCGTAACTAGATTTAGTAATTCAAGAGGCACAAAAGCAGTGTTAAAGGTAAAAAAACCCCACCGTATAATCTTCTCATAGCTTTTCATTTTTACACAACGGCATAGGAGCTCAAAAGGGACTAGAAAGGCCAAGCAATAAGAATTAAAAAAAAGAAACACCTTATCGGCTGAATTCTGTGCCCCGACTCGAGAGAAGAATGTAAAATAAGGGACAGAAAGGCACTGAAAAGCAGGGAAAAACGAAGGTCAAGACGGACAAAAAAATAAACCACCCCACAGCGCTTCATTTCAGAATGGAAGAAGATTTCCCACCGTTAAGGTGAAAGGAAACGGAGGTGACATCCTCCTTCCCAAAGCAGCCCTGTGAGCTTGGGGTATGAAAGAAACCCACGAGGTGGAGTTCAAGTCAGCCATCTTCTCTCCCTCGCTCCTATTCCGGGTCCTGTAAGAGATGCCGGCTTTGCAAATACACACACGTTAGGCCTTGAAACAGGGCCCCGAGAAGGATGAGCGAAAAAGAGAAAGGGGTGGAAAGGGAGCGGGGGTGGTGGTGGGGAAGACGACGAGTGCCAGCGACAGCATCCCCGCGGCGGAGGGAGGCGGGCGGCGTGGGGCCGGTTCACCTACCGTTGGAGCCCCATTTCTCCTTCAGCTTCTTGACTTGCTCCAGGCTGAGCCCGGTGCTTTCGTTGACGCCGAAATAAGCCAAAACTTCCTCCACAGTCTTTGTGTGCGCGTTCTCCATGGTTGGGGCAGGGAGCAGCAAATGGTGCCTCGCCTCTTCCTCCTCCTCAGCGGCGGCGGAGGGCGCGACGGCGAGCCCCCTCCTCAGCCCCTCGCTCTCTCCCCCACCGCCCCCGTGCTATCACCATAGACCCCCTCCCGCAACAGAGAGGAGCCCCCGAGCCCACCTCGCCGCCTCACTCTTCCCGAAGGAGGCAGGAGGAGAAGGAAAAAAAAAAAAAATTGAAATTAAAAAAAAAAAAAAGACAAAAAAGAAAAAAAGAAGGGAAAGCCGTCGGAAAAAAAAGCCCCCGCCCCCCTCCCACCCCACACGTCCTCCGAGGGAGCCGAGCCGCCTCTCTAGCGAGGATGAGCGGGGCTTCAGCCGCCCCCCGGCCCCGGGCGGGCAGCTGAGGAGAGAGGCACAGGCCCGCGGAGCCGCTGTCGCCTCAGGGGCGCGGGAGGGCGTGCAGGGGGGCTCGGCGACGCCGGCTGCGGGTGCCTGCGCGGGGATGGGCCGCGACCAGGTGGCCGAGCGGCCTCTCCGTTCGTCTCACCAGGCTCCGAGCCGCCCCCGCGGCAGGCGATAACGGCACGCCTCACCCCGCTCGCCTCCAGAGGCGGGGAGGGGGGGGACGACGGCGGGAGGGGGGGGGCGGGGGTAAGAAAAAGGTGCAGTTTCCCCGCTACCCGCCTCGCCTCCGCCGGGAAGGGTCGGAATCGGCCCCCTCCCTCTAGCAGCCCGATCCTCCCCTCGCCGGCCCAGGCCGCTGTCGCCGTCACGGCTTGGGCTCACGCGCCCTCTCCTCTCCGCCACGGCGCGGGCAGCCTGCAAGAAGATGGCGGCCAGGGGCACGCAGCCCCGAGCACCT
>JAVKLA010000088.1:17153924-17185219 GCA_034782735.1 Sagittarius serpentarius | reverse complement strand
GGCGGCGCTGAGGCGGTGGCAGCGGCGCCTGGCGCGGCCCTGCGCAGCGCGGTCGCCCGCCCGCCCTCGGCTCGGAGGAGGAGGCGGAGGCGGGTGATGCAGGCCTCATGCGGCGGCGGGAGCGCTTCCGCTCCGCAGTGGGAGAGGCCCCGCAGGTGGGGTGTCCGCTTTCCCGCCCGCCCTCCACCTCACACACCGCCCACCCCCCCTGCCCCGGCGTGAACCGCCGCGGCCGCCCTCTGTCCCGGCCTCAACCCGCGCCTGGTGGTGGCTGAGCGGGGAGCCGGGCTGCCTTGGCGGCAGCGCGCGCCGCCTGAGGGGAGCTGCCCGCCTCCCGCCTGAGTGCGCGCTGTCGCGATAGGCATCTCGGCGCTGGGGGTTGGCGCGGAGCTGCCCCGGCGCATATCGTGACCGGAGCGTCCGCCTGCCTGTGGGAGCTGCCCGCTACTTCTGACGTGACAGGAGCCTCATCCAGCCAAAGGGTGAGTGTGGGGCTGCCCCCACCTCTGTCGTGGCAGGAGCCTCATCCAGCCATGAGTGTGACAGAGGTGAGGGAGAGAAGTGAGAGCTCTGTGCCTCCATGCTAGCACTGAGGGGGTTCATTCCCCAGAGATCCTCCCCCTGCTCTGACGAGGCCTGCGCTGACACTGAGCAACGTCTTGCACAACTTCCCTAATTCCCGTTGCAGCCATCACACGCTGCCCCGCCAGCATAACAATGACACACACACTCGGCCCTGGCTTGCACAGCGATAACGTAAGGAGGTATAAACTGCACAGTGTGATTTCGGCAGCGTGTGTGGTGTGAGATACCAGCTTTCCTCAGCACAGTATCTCGATAACTGACACAGACTCAAGCCAATATAGAACACAGAAAACTGATTTAGCCATCCCACCCAATAATTCACAGAAACTTCAATGCACACAATACAAACCGAGAGGGATCAGCACCAACTGACATTGATGACACCTTCAATACGTGCATGACACATAGCAAGCAATTCAGTACACAATACAAACACCGTCCCTTAAAAGCGCTTGGTGCGAGGCAATGTTCTTGTATATGTATGTGCAAATACAAAAGCTGATCTCTACATGTGTGCTGGCTTACATAAATGCAGATCCTACATACAATTTGCATATCCATCACTTACAAACCACCCACAGTACCACGCTATGAGAAACTGTCTGATCTGGAAGGAAAATATCTTAGTCTTACCTCTGTATTAGCAAAAGGAGTAAGGAGAGGGGACAGCCAATATAAAATTACAATGTTCTAGGGTATGTGTGGCCTGATATCCTTTCTAGCAAAAGTACAACTTTCCTAAAAGACTCCTCTGTAACTAGCCAATGTCCAGATAAGAATAACTTGACAGCATGTCTACACTTGACAGGGCGGTTCTGAATAAAAATTCATGAGTTAGATCTGATGATCTAGTTCAGGTGTGACAATGACTTATTCCATGCCTTGCCTGTATTAATTTTATCTTGCTTAGCAGCAGGATTAATCAGCATGGCCAAATGTTGCTTGAAGACAGTTATGTTGCTTCTCGTACCGCTACCTCACACTGCGTGTATGTAGACGTACCCTAGCTATTACAGAGGTAAAGAATGTCAACCTGACAGTTTCATATACTTTATATGGATTACCAAAAATTTCTTACCTAGTTTTAATACTTCTCTTGATATTGTATGAACACATGATCCCGTCATCCCCAAAACATAACTGAAGTTACAAGGTGCACATGCATCTGAAATTAATACTCTTACAAACAGTTATGTGTTCGAAAACATGCCCTCAATGCCTACAAAACAACTGAGCGGTGCCTCTCACAGGCCCACCTAACCCACACCAAAGTTTTCAGTATCCTCTAACACACAGGTATGTACAAATGCACCTCTGTCTTCAGACACGTCTGCATGATAGACCCATTGTCAGTCCCCGTATTATGTGCATATGCAACATTAAAAATACATAATTTCCACAATGATCATATACGGAATAATGCCAGCTACTTGACTCAACATATTTCCCTGACTAACAGCACAGTACATCTATATGAGTAGTTCCTTTCCTTCTACCACATTAACACAGCCTGCATTATATGTAAAAATACATTTACCACAGCAATGTTTTTACACACAAGCATATTTTATGAGCCGTCATATACAAGAGCACCTGTAAAGGACTTGAAAGTCCTCCATTTCATTTTCTTACCATTTTTAAGTATTACTTTTAAATGTTGTAAAAGAGAAATACAATTAAACATCAGTAGCAATTTTTAAAACAAAATGGTATTAGAAAGAAACTGGGGTCATTTTCATATTATTTCTCCCTGCGATATACTTTGTATGTCATTGTTGGTTTCCTTTTTGTGCCCGTTTTCAAAAAGGCTTATGGAAAATTATTTTAAGCATACCAGAACCATGGCATGTGCAATTAGAGCTTGGCAGAGTGTATAATAAAGTAGATAGGGTCTAACTTTCGGTCTAACTTTTTAACAGGCAGAAATGCTGCTAGGAAAGCGAACGGAGCTTGCGTCCTAGCGAATCCTGGGGAACTCTTGGCATTCTCTGGGATTCACTAGTTCAGCTACAGTTTGACAGCTCCACTTCCATTGTTTCTCTCTCATCCATTAACAATAGAGGACTTGATTCTTCCCCTTTTTTTCCATCTTTTGAACATAGACCCTACATAAAATCTGGAAAGAACCTGAAAGCATAGTATTCTGCCTGTATTTATTTCTGTCCTGTGTTCTGTTACGGCTTAGTGAATTTTGAGAGAAGAATGACTGAATTAAGGAGTGTTCTGCAGGTCTTTCTCTTCCAGAGCAGAAGAAACTGCATTTCCTTCACGATTGCTTCCCTGTCTTTCCACAGATGTGCAAGACCGATGCTAGCTGACCAGTGAGGATTTCTTTGTAGGTGATGCCCTCCAAATCATTAAAGATCTTCTGACAGCTGCACATTTGAAAAGCATTTGCAGATACAATGCTTGGTCTAGACAGCATAGCGCAGAATGAACTACAAATACCCATGTAGATACTGCAGCAGAAGCAGTACCTGCTAATTTTGGCATCACTTGATATCATACAAATTTAGAATTGTGAATTGAAATCAGTGTTATTTCCTATCGCTATGCAAGGATTCATAGTTTCCTATGAAATTTGTCTCTCAAAGAAGATGGTTATCTTGACCCAAATCAGAATGATGGCACCTCAGCTCTGCCTTAAGCAATGCGAGCCCATGAAAGCTTCCAGGTGATTAATACTTACAGCAGGTGCAGATAGCTTTACATTCTCCATTTTTAAGGAAGAAGGAAACCAATTTATTTTGCTGCTGCAAAGTGAAGTTGCAATTTGTCTTTAGAGTGGAACCCCTTAGAGCGGTACCTTGGAAAGAAACACAACAAAATGGGCCAGCTTTGGCCTTGATGAAATTCCATTCACATAATGGAAGTATACCATTCATACATTTGGCTTACCATCTTTTTTTCACTGTAATATATTAGAAGAAGCAGCCAACACATCAGGCAGCAGCATTAAAATGGTTCCTGTAATGCTTACTAATTGAAGTAAATGGGAATTTGGCCTGAGAGAGGACTGCAGGATGCTTTCCTTCAAATTGCAATAACATTAAGTCACCCCTGTTGCTGCAAAGCAGATTCACAATAGTTAGTTACTAGTCATAATGTGAATTGTCTCTTGCTGTACACAAAACCAGATGTTTTGTAGCTCAATTTTCAAAGAAGATTAATAGCTTTTACTAGAGCTAAATGCAGCACAGAAAGACACTACACAAAATGCCAGTGTGTTGAGCCAATACACCTGAATGCTGACCTGCAGTAGCCTTCCTATTTCAGGCCTGGATCTCTGTCAGTGGTCATAGACAAAATTATACTATTCTGCATAACTGTGCCAAATTATATCATGATTTTTGCAAACTGGCTAATTGCCTAATGGGGCTTAGGTTGAGACCACCAAACTCATTGCTCTTATTACCCCAGGTGATTTAAAATACAAGCCTTCATGAGTGACAAATGGGGGCATTGTTTCTTCCTCCTACAGTACTATTTTATTCCTCTTAAATTGCAGTTATTAAAATGTTTCAGCCACTTGAAATCTACTAAGACATATTAAAATACTGCAGAAGTGCTGTATCAACGTGGAAATGTTTAAAAACTGCAGTTCTGTCATAGGATAATGCAGTTTAAATATAGTAACTGTTTTTTCCAGTCAGCTTGCTCTTTGATTTCATGGTATTATGTCAAGGGTTTTTTTTCCCCCTCCCCCTTTAAGAAGCTTATAGCTTCAACAGCAAAATGCAAAAAATACTGAGATGAAATAGTTACACAAAACCAGTAGAAAAATCAGTGATAAAATATGACTTTGAATTTTGATCATTAAGATAATCTGAGTTTGTTCTGAATCATTTTTATTCCTAGGCAGTGTGTGTTCCTGTATCAGCAGAAGGTAGAATTTGACTTCCACTGAGACTGAGAGACTCAATACAAAGGATAGTGTTGCTGCTGGGAGATTTCTAGAACTGGATCACTGTTGCTGCACAAAGCAGCTGCTTGCTGCCTTGGTAGTGTAAAAGGGACAGTGAGACAGATTCTGATCTCAGTGACAGCGACTGTAAGAGATCACAGTTTGGCTGAGTAGAGTTCTTTTATTTCTGTATCCTACTGCTAGTCACTTGGTTTGTCACTGAAGACTCCATTAGAGTATTTGCCACAATAATCTCCATTTCCCTGTTTGGAAAAATCTGTCTATCCCACACTGATGTCAATAGCAGATCTAGAAGTATGGGAGAGAGCAACATTATATCAGAACCAAGGTCCATCATGCATATCTGAAAAAATTTATCCTTATTTGATGGCCAAGTCATTTCTTTTAAAGAGAAATCAGTTTAACTGCTATCTTAAAAATGCACAAAACTTCAGAAATAAAGCACTGGTCTGTGCCCATGAGATCTGAATTCTTATCTCATCCTGACCTGAATTTTCCATCTAATTAAGGTCTAATTCTGATTAATTTGGCAGCTAGCTGCCATTTTTCCTGTGTAAATATCCCTTGTGTGCTTCTAGATCTCAATTTTGCTCTGTGTAGAAAGGGCTACGGACACTAACAAGCTTGCAGGGGGCTGTGTGGTCAAGCACAATATTTGTAAAACGGCAGTTTGTTGTTTGTAAGGTGTTACAAAATTGCCCTACATTCTCTATCTGTAACAAGTTGATGGCTAATTGGGATGTCATAGCTGTGATTGTACTATATAGTACTTACCTGTAGAAGGTAATAGTGCCATGAAAGTTGAATGACTTTGCTATAGGACATGGGCCACCACTACCTGAGCAAAGAAGTTGCTTGTTTTGAAGCTGTTGGTCAGGACAACAGTACCAATTCGAAGTTGGACACATAAACACACAACACGGCCTCATTTCTTACAGTGTTAAAACTTCAGTTAATTATTTTGGATGGTTTATTTTTGTGATTCTTGAGAATGTTAGAAATAGAAATGCTAACATGGCATTTAGAGTTTACCTTGTACTCTCTTCAATGTGTAATGCACACTGTTTTATATTAATCAGGTTCAGGTGAGCTAGCCTGGTACTTAGCAGGCTAATGACAAGTCCTAGAAACTACCAGCTACAAGGTAGGGCAATAATTACTATAGATTAATAGTACCATTGTATCCCTCTCTAGGGGCACTATAAATTCAAATTCCTTTCCTGCTTCATAGATATTTATGGGGACAGAACCAAAGTCTTGTACACTGAAAGCAAAACAGAGCGGATTGTACTCATCCACAGTGCTCTGCATGATCCTGTCTGTGATAGGATGGATGAAGGAAAGGGTGTCCAAGAAAAGTACATGAACAGCTGCACTTTTCGTATGTTTGTATTAGTCTGTACATTCTGATATTTATAATCATCTGAGAGCAGAAATGACAAACAGAATCTAGCTCAGTAATGCCAGGTTTTTATCTTTTTGCCTTCTATTTACTCAGGCTTTGTACAGTAAGACGCTTCGGTTAAAGTGAATCCTCTGAATTACTTGGGTTTAAAACTTTTTTTTTCTTTTTTCATCTCTTGACCCTATCAGAGGCTGTAATCAAGGTGGTATAAAATATATATTTCCTTTTTTTCAGTGTTATAGTACTGTACCATGAACAGTTCCACCATGCAATGGGTGTCTGTCATTTCATGTATTTATTGAATCACAATGAAAAGTCACCCTCTCTCTGACTTTTCAAGATTGAAAGGAAGACATCCAGGTGCACTCCATGTAGATGAGTAGCAATAATGTAAGACTGAAAAGCTTTTCTTAGTCATGGAGATTACTTCATTTTCAGCCATTGTTTGGGACTAATGACACATGACTACCACTTTTATTAGGCTCCTGACATTTTGTGATGTGACACAAGCTGAAGTTACTTCCTCTGTTTCTTGTGGAGGATTTCCTCCAAACTCATAGATAGTTATTAGTAACATAGTGAAATAACACAGTTCATTTTTCAGACATTGATAAAATTATCATACACCATCAAACAAGCTCTTTTATTGGTTATGTGGTATATTAAACAGAATTTCCAAAATTCTATTTAATATAAAATTCTTTTATGTTGATTTTTTTTCATGAAATAAGGCAAAATGAGGGATTGAAACCAAATCCTCTGTTTGGTTTACCAGTTAAATTCTTCCAGTCTGAACCATCAAAAATCCATGCAACCCACAATCCGCATGTTTTTTTTTTTTAAAGTCAGTATTTCTGTGGTAAGATTAATGAGTGCAATTACACTGTGTCTGTCACCTTCCCCTACCTTTCTTAAGGTCTTCACACCTGCTTCCTAACATGGGCTGTTCAGGAAGAAAAAAGTAACTGCTGGACTGCCTTCATTCTCTGTTAATGTAACTCTAACCAAATCAGAACACATTTTTCTTTAGTGGAGTAAATGCTATATTGATCTTCCATGTTTCCACTTCCTCATCTTATTTCTACCAGTCAATACAATCTATATAGGTATTTCACAAAAATGATAGATTTTCGAAGGGGCTTTAACCTTCCAAATTACCAGCGGTAGTTTTTGGTCACTCACAGAACAAAAATTCTTACAGTTAATCTGTCAGAGCTCACAGCTTCCAATATGAGAGATCTGGTTTTCTCTGTTGTTTATGCATAGATTTCTTATATGTCAATGGTGTTGCATGTGAACTCAAATTATCCTGACCTACAATACTTGTTCTGTTTCAAGGTTCTGGATTTCTAAAAGATTGTTTAAATCCTGGGTAGTTTTGCTGTTCTAGGGTTTTTTTTTCCTCCCCAGTTCTGTTAGAAAAAGAAAACCTCTTCTGAGTCATATTTTAAAAATACTGTGAAGCTCTTAAATCTGCTTCTGCTCCTATGTCACAAATCATTATTGAAAAGATACCATTTTTACCACCTACAATTGCTCGGATGGAGAACTTGAAGAATTCTTTTCCACTCCCGTATTGAAACTATACCAGCAGCATTCTTGTTCCTAGAAGTGGGCTCCAGTGATCTTCCTGCTATGTGCAGGTTGGGCTTTTTATGAGAACAATGCTATTGAGCATATAATTTAATATTAATAACATTAACAAACATTATTATTACTATTAATAATAATATTAGTTGTAGTAGTAATAAGGCTGTTACTGTGATTACTGTTACTTGATTAATAATATGCATTTGCAACTTCTTCTAATCAAGGATCTCAAGCATTTCATAAATCTTAATGAAAATGATATTATACAATAGCCGTGAGAGAACAGTAAGTATTATCATCCCTGTTTCACAAAAATGGGAGCTGAGGTTCAAAGTCATAGTCACACAGTCTGTGGCAGAACTAGAAATAGAAATAGTCTCCTGGCTCCCAGTCCTGTTTCTTCTCCAGTCACCCTAAATAGTTTCTAGTGTAGTTTTGTAAGACATCTATCACATGATTTTCAAAAATCTTGTCCTCTTTGTTAAGGAAAACTGACAAAAAAAAAAAAAGATAAAAAAAGGAAAGTACCTGATTTTTGAATGAGGTTTCTGAAATGATTCTAGCTGTTTCATGGGCAATGCCATCCAAGTTTCATGAGTTAATCCTGACCCTAAGTACACCTAAAATAGATATCTTTGCCTCCAGCTAATCAACAGGCTTACTAAGATTGCCTAAATAATTTATGTATAACCAACCAGTGGAAACTAGATCTTCTGTGATTTCCCTAGATACATATTCTGCATGTATCATGTATATCCTTGTCTATTTCTGATATTCATTTGAAATTCAGTTGGGACATTTCAGAACACTTTTGTACTCCAGCTGTATAGCTCTAAGAAAAAGCCAGCTGGAGACATAATACAGTATGTTTGAAATGGGCAAAATAATGTTTTAAATCCAAGTGGTTAGTAGATGAAGATGCTGAATTTTCTGTTAATGAACAGTGGATTAGAATTAAAAAAACTCATAGTTTCAACTCTAACACTGGCCCATGTGGATAAGTATTTTGTCTCTCTGTGCCCTATTTGTACAGTAAAAATAATGGCATTTAGCAACAACATTCAAAGACAATGTAGTAATACACAGGCAGATAAATATGAGGTATGAGGGGATGATTAAATAAAATGAAAAATGAAATAATCTAATTTTCTTGTTTATAGCACAGAAAATATGAAAAACATAAAGTACCAAATTGTGGTTTTTGGACACATTTGTGTAATGATGCCTTCAATGGAGTAGTGAAATGAAGCTTGGATTAAAACTTGCTCCACTGTGGAGAAAACAGATTTTCTTTTCCAGTGTCTGCAAACAGAAAGCAAAAGCATTAGCAGACAGTGTTCTACCTTGTTCTGACTGCAGATTTGAGAATCTGTTTCACATCTGTAGCTGAAATGGAAGGTACAGGTAGAAACTGTCTATCTGGAGTTCACAGCTTTTATCCAGAGTTCATAACTGGAAAATATACTCTGTCTCTTTTGGATAGCAACTGCTAAAAGTTCTTGCTCATGTCTGTTCCACTGTGCCAGGAATGCTTTGGACTGTTTACTGTACTTGTTGAGACTAGCTGCAAAATTAGGGCCAGCTTGTAGTTTCAGTCAGCCATGCAGGAGGTGGAGGAGGAGCACTAGGTACTCCAGGAATAATTTAGGTGTGGCAGCCAGAAATTTTGCAGCAGTCACTGAAAGAATACACCAAGTATTGTTGCTACCCCACATTAGTTCAGCTGTACTGGTTGGTGCTGCCTTCATCTGGGGAGTTTACGGCAGCACTGAACTAGAACAATGCTTGTGTAGCTCTTTATACCTGTGCAAAAGGAGTGTGAACCACTATTGTTCCAAATTCTCTCATTTCACATGCACCTCTACCTCCCCATGCTATTTTTATCAAGCCAGTAATGCCCATCTATTCTCACAGTTAGCAGTGTCACCATGTTCCTTGAATTTCTGTCTTCGCATATTCTGTCTCTGCACAGTTGAAATTCCTTCAGGCCTGAGCCTCAGGGCAGTATGTTGAGTTCATGTACCATTCCCAAATGTGAACTTGATTACCTTGCACATACAAGAGTTTTCATATTTCAAATGTCACAGAAAAGAACGAGGAGAAAGACGAATGAAAATCTCATTGAGAGTGGTAAAGACATGAATTGTTTCTGCCCTGTATTCATGTAGCACCTGTTTATGACAACTGTAGGAAGGGATAAGCAGATTTGCTAATTCATATTTGCTGTGCAGAACTCCATGCTGCTCTGCAAAGCTGGAAGATCTCTACTGCTTAGACCGACCTTTAAGACAAGCACCACTTTTTTCAAAATGTCCACACTCACCGAGCCACAGTAATTGGGCAGGTATACTGTCAAAGCCTGTGGATGCTCGGAACATTCAGTATTCTTGTATGTTGAGACAAGAGTAGGGTTGTGACACCTGTTAAGGCCTCAAAATACTAAAACTGGGCATTTTATGGCCATTTTGTGCTGAATATGATGTGCTGGACCCATTACCAACTTCTGTTGCTTCTCTGTTTTCTTCTTTCTTTACAGACAGACATCTTGGCTGATGGGAAAGAGAAAGCCCTGTATCTTTCCATGTGGCTAGGGATGTATGCAGCTCCTCTCAACTGTTGCTAAATGCTCTGTCCAACTTTTTGATTAAATTGCTTATCTCCTATATATTTACAATTTTTGCTTGAAAAGCTGCGGTCACCACCTGAAACCATGACTTTCCA
Source organism: Sagittarius serpentarius (assembly GCA_034782735.1). Classification (NCBI taxonomy): domain Eukaryota; kingdom Metazoa; phylum Chordata; class Aves; order Accipitriformes; family Sagittariidae; genus Sagittarius; species Sagittarius serpentarius. The sequence goes on along the minus strand of JAVKLA010000088.1, from coordinate 17,174,993 downwards.
GTTAATCCTTTTGTTTGATCCTGGCTGACATATAAGAAATTGTCATTTGTTACTGTTTCTGTACATTTTAATTCCTTCTGCATCATCCAGAAAAGAGGCCTGAAGACCATGGTAAACAGAGGCAGTACCAGTAATTTAATTTTTAGCTGTTTTGGCTCAAAGAAGAATCAATTCAATTATTCTGATTAGGAAAGAGGCTCAGTTAAATACATTCTCACTTCAGTTTGGTGAGAGGACATTCTTCCTTTCCTATGATGAAATAAAAAGCAGACATTGAAGGGGTTTTTTTATGAAGGGAGTGTAAAAATCTCAGGCTATAAATTCACCGTGACAATAAAAATATGTATCAGATTTTTTGATGGGTTGACTTGGTGCCAGTCAGCAGTGTTTACGCTAGATCATGTGTTGTCTACGTGAACCTTTTTTACTTTATGCCGCTATAATCTTTATGTGTCTGTCCTCTCACAAGCTGAATAAATGTCATACAGTACATTCTGTCTCATTTGTCACAAGTGCTACTGTGTGTCTACCCTGGATCCATACTGAATTAGTATTGATGAGAGATCCCAGGTGCTTTATACAAAGAGAGTATGAAGGCGGGTGTATAGAAAATACAGACAGGAAAACAAAGCTCAAGTGCTCACTTTTGGAAGTAGCTGCATTAAAACAGCCTCCTGAAAAATATTTTGGAAGGTCATTCTCTTATTTCAGAGACGTTTGGGAGAGGTTTGACATTTTTATTAGTAATTGTTTATTCTTTGAGGTGTAAACCAGCTGTTGTGGCTTTCATGTGACTAACTATAAGTATCTGAAGTAACACTTATAAGTAATATACTTTCAGAAAATTCTAGAAGAAGCTGTACTATACATAGAAATGCCACAATCTCAGATCCTCCAAGACCAAAAAGCAAATAATGCCTAACAGGCAAGACAGGAATCTCCCTTTTCTGAAGGCATAAAGTTTCCACTTTTAGCTCTGGAGTTTCATGGCCTTCCACCTGCCACTGGGCCAGTGATGACCATTTGTTGGCTTGCAGGGCAGTGTCATTTCAGAAAGAAATTCCACTTGAAATGGAGAAAGTGAACATTTTTGTGAGGTATATATCCAGTTACTTACATGACAGCTGTTTGAAGAAAGAAGCCAAGCACTTACAAGGATGATTTTAAATAGGCAGACATTCTTAACAAACCATTCAGCTTTCTTTTAACTGGATTCATACAGAAACAGCAAATAATTAATTCAGGCCAAAATACATGTCATACTGAGTTTGCATTAGCTGGAAGGTTTGGAAATAATTAAGAGCAAAACTGTTAATACTCCATTTAAATAGCTGCTGCCTATCTGTCCAGTATGAAAGCCCAATCTGTTGTATTCAATCAGCTTTCAGCTGCTACTTGCCAGCAGCCTAATTCCCCAGTCTTGTCTCTGTGCTGTGCTTGTGCATTCCACTACCTGCTAAGTTAAACCCTGCTGTCCTGCTTCTGCACGGAGATTTCTACTGCTATTCAAACTATCTGCACTGCTTCAGAATAGAGCCCCCAAACCTGGAGGCTGTGTGGACTATCCATACAAACGCGCCTGGTTTCAGTGGAGCACCACATGGGCGAAAAGGGGAGTCGGCAGCTGTGTAGCTTAGCTCACAGGATTAGGACTGTGTTCATTCATACCGTTCTCTGAGCATTTATGTAGTTTTGACAAGCTGTTGACCTGCAATATTTCCACCTTAGGTCCTCTTTTTTTTAAGTGATGCAGTTGACAATGCGGAGTGAGTTGCTCATCCAGACTGCTATTGACCACTGTCACACTTCAGGTGATAGTATATCTCAGCTTTCCTAAATCTCTTTGCATTTGTGTTTCAGGCTGAATACATTGGCTAATCGTTTATATTGCAAGAGGATTCAAAAATCAATAACTGAACTCCTTATGTGCTTAGTTTGTGCTAGGTTCTGTGCAAATTGTGAATGAACGCTACAGGGAAGTCTCTGCTAAGGTCTGAGAGTTACAAAGCTGTATGGATAGTGTGAGAAATACATTGCGATGAAAGGTATTTTCAGGTTGAGAGGCATGCTAAGCCTCAAACCTGTACCACCAGTTCTTTGCTGAGGAATCTGTATTAAAAATGGCAAAGTTCATTGCACAGGCGTTTGGAAGGAACTAAAGAGTAATTCATTGACCTTTGCAGATTAAGTAATACCTATTGTCATAAGGAAGTGATATTTGAGTAACAAACAGCAAATGTACACAATTATCTTTCATTAACCTCTCAATGGAGGCAATCAGGATTTCCTGATCCTAACATGTTTAGTGTTCTTGGCATCTTGAATGTATGTTTTCTGTGGTCTTTGGACACATTAGTTCTCTAAGCATGTCAGAGGATGCTTAGTGCGTTGCCTGCCTTTTTTTTTTTCCTGAAAGTGTGCACATGCAGGAAAGAAGGAAGAAGGCTAAAGAATGGGTGTGCAGATGGAATACTGAAGGCTGTGCTCTGTTCTCAGGTTTAACAGAAGCCTCAATGCCTGACTCTGTGTGCCTCAGTTTTCCCTGAATTAAATGGGACTGAAGTGGTTGCGTAATACACAGAGAAACTTACTTCCACTTAAAGGGCTTTGAGATAATGAACAGTAACAGAGCAACCACAAGCAGTTTCGCTGCATTTGCAGAACATTTATATTATTGAAAGAGGACATGAATGAAAATGAGCCATGTGTATAATTCAAATTTTGAACACAATAAAAGTTAAATGTTCTTTTTTCTTTTATAATTTATTAACTCAAAGGATTTTTTGAAAATTTGTGGGAAAAAATTTATAGGAGACTCTCTTTCTTTCTTCTGGAGAGCGAAATAATCTGTTCAAGTGCAAATGAATATGTCACATTCTTATATGATCTGCAAGAAGATGAATTAGTGGGTCTCCTTCTCCAGTCTTTCTTCCACTTCTCTAATTCTACATAGAGATTATTTTCAGATTCACTGTGTTTGCCTTTATGTGGCTTGTTGCACACTGAAATAAATTTGCCATGCTCTTGCTAAAGCAGTTTTTTTAAAGCTACTTCTTTTATTTAGAAATTCTTGGTACAGCATTATACATTTTTGAAAAATTAAGTTAGTGAAATAGAAAATTTTTCTGTTCATCGGTCTTAATGCTTGAGCTCATAATTGTGTGGCAGATGAAGCAAAAAAAAAAAAAAAAATTGGAGCAACCCAGAGCCCCTGGACAAGAGAATCACTTTACCTCAGGACATTGAGATAATTTATCTGGGTGGCTTAGAAAAAATGCTATATAAGAGTGAAATTTGGAGAGGCCGAGCATGTCCAGGCTCAGCCTTTGGATTATCAAGAAGCGAATAAATCCTGCAACTGGCATCTGAATATGTTAATACTGTAGATTCTAGTGTGGAAACCGGAAACTGTATTTATGAAGCAAAAATATATCAGAGATTAATTCAGTTCTATATATAATATATACATTTTACATATACAAAATCTTTGCCAAAATATGAATAATTTGCAAGCACACTGAAGTTAGAAAATACCAGAATAAAGGTTGCCTTTCCATGTATATGCCCTAAAGTAATCTTTAATTACATGATTCCTGGCTTCTTTTTCTAACCCTGAAAATTTCTAATTTCAATGCATGCTGATTTTGCAGTCTTAATACTTTATTTTTGAATAAAGACTTGGGATGTATTTCCCCAGGTTTTCAAAAAAGCATTTGAAAACGATGATATTCCATCCTACTAACATCCAGATGGGTCATCATCAGATTGTAACCTTTTTCTGTTGTCCTAGGAGACTCCTGAGTGGCTATAACTGATGTTTGTGTGATGTTGAAGTCTGAGCAATGATGCTGTGTGTCTTCTGTCATATGACATAAAGCTATAGGTGTCAGACAAGAGGACTGTAAGGTAAGGGAGCACCTGAACAGAGTTTTAAATAAATTACTCTTTATTGCTCTCTCTCATTCTTTTCTGTTCATAAATACTCCATATTGTGCAACCATTAACAACCTTGCTTAGACAGTGGTCGTGTAAACTTTATCAATCTGATTCTGTACTGCCTTGTACCATACGCATGGTCATTTCTACTTATGCACAATGAATGTTAAATGCTGACTTCTGATTTGCTAACATTTTAAAACTACTTTGCGCTTAGTTTATGAAGCTGTGAATGGTAGCACATAACACTACAGCATGCAAATCCAGGGCCCATATGCTGAAGAGGGTTATACTTTAAGCTGATTTTTTAAGCATGGTTGTAAGTCAGAGTAGTCACACCAACAGCGCAGAAGTTGGATCCAGTGTGCTGAATTGTTACGCCTTGTCTACTTCTTTCTATTGTGGATTGAAGAGTTTTGATCAATAGTGGCAGCATGCAAAGCCTTATAAAAATTGTTCATTTCCTACAATCTACTTCCATGCTTAGGCATCTAGTCTTTTGTATTGGTAACTGAGAGGGTAATACTTCAAATTTCTCTCTGTGCTCAACAGAATGCTCCAAAACTAGTATTCACCTCTGCTGCACTGAAAAGGCTGTGCAGTTCCAAATTCTAAATTGTCACAGAAGAGAAGCTTTCAGGACTCCGGAACCTGACTCTAATGAGATAGCTTAGAGTAGAAAAAGATCCTACCTGTGAAGATTCAGACAGGGTGTGAGAGGGTTAAGTACTTACTGTATGTTATTTTTTAGTTGGTTAATTTAAGCCAGGACTATGCACCTGGTACTGAAACTGCAAACTGGAAGTTCTCTGTAAGATCTGGAAACAGCAACAGGCTGGCTTCCATAAATAATACTGGAAGTTAAACAATGATTTCACAAGGTCCAGGACATAGTATAAATAAGAAAGCAGAAAAGTCCAGGAAATCCTTAGTTAACAAATGTTTTGTTTTAAACCTTATATGCTTTTCTTGATCTTTGAGAATCATATTCACAGTAGACTCTAAACTGAGGGAAGTAAAAAAAATTTTTCTCTGACTTGGGCAAGATATTTTGACATACTGAAAGCCTAGTTTGTTCTCAAGCTTTTCAGAGTTAATCCAAAAGCTTATAGACCAGGCGAAAGGTAAGAAACCAATGAAATCCTCTATTAACAAGAGACCAAGCTTGTGTCAAAAAATGCCGCATGCTGACATCAACCATTACAGCATTTGGCAACTGCAGGAGATTGTATTAGTGCAATATTTTGAATTGAACAATCCCAAAGGATGTTCTAGGCCTGTTGGGCCAAATTCAGCCAGGAGGTAGCTGTATCCATTTTACTAGATTTATACCCAGGGGAATCTGATCCTTTTTGTTGTGGCCAAAATGCTGTGCTCGGGTTTAAATTGAGCAGCTGTACAAAAGTTGTGACTTCTTTTTTAAAGAAATAATTTTAAAAGTCATCCAGTTATCTCAGGTAAGCACACGTACTAATTCAGATAATTGATTCTGCTGTTTTCCTATTTGGCTTCTAGAGCAAACTGGGTTGCTTAAAAGTGAAAAGGAGGGAAATGGGAGCAATTTTGAAAAAGTTTTTCCACTTATGGTGTACACTGATGCTTGCTGTTTCTATGGCCTGATTATCCTCAGTCTACCCCATTCTAGATTCAGGACCTGTTTAGGTCACAAGTGTTCCAGTTCTGTCTAAAGCATCATCTCTGTCTGGTATTTATTACACAGTCCAGTGGACTGAACGACCTGTGAGCAGGCCAAATGCCAGAGGAAAACATGCGCAGGCTGGAGGCAGCCAAAAAGCTACTGGACAGTCATTGAGAAGCCATGAGGGTTTTTGTCCTGTTTTGCTTTGTTTATGTTTTTTCGTAGCTATGTGGTTTTTGAAAACCACAAACTCTAGTCTGGAAAATATGTATTTTGGCTTTGTACAGGTTTCTATATTCTGTTCAGCCCACTCAGTAGTGTATTAACTTTGTCATCTGATTTGTTTTTTCTCTTCCCATCTCCATGGGAAAAAAATGTTGGAACTGTAGTCCTTGTTGTGTGGTGTTTAGGTTTATTATTTCTATGTTTGCAATACATGCAAGTGAGGAACTGCGTCTTGCTTTAGAGGAAAAGGTATCCATCAGTTCCTGAGCAAGTTCAGGAAACCTGGTGCTTGTACAGAGCTCGTGTAAAATGTGTGGCAGTGGGTAGCTGTTCTGTATAAAAGGGAAGGATTTTCCTTATCCTGCTTCAGAGCAGTAGGGAGGCATTTCAGCAGCCATTACAATAATTTCTGTATCTCGGGAGGCTCAGAGTTGCTGTAGCAACCTTTTGCTAGATAGGAATTTGGCTGGTGAAGCCCCACAGGAATCTGCTCCCACTCTCAACTAACCTCTCACATCACCGGTCTCAACTGCCAGGGAGAAACCCCAGCTGCGAATCAGGCAGGGTGAGGGACCTCTTTCCACAGGTTCCTCACAAAACCTTCCCCTAATTACTGGCATCAGATGGTTTTTGGCAGTTTTCCACAGAGACAGAGCTTTGCTATGTGTACAGAGTTCTCTGCCTGAACCCAAATTGTAAAAATGGTCATAGTAAATTTTGTGCCTACAAAGAAGCCCTTATTCATGCAGCAGATACAGAAACTGAACATGCAAAAGCAGGGAGTGCAGTTTTAGAGACCAGTGTGGGAAGTTTGACTGGGAGGCAGGAGTAGTTCTGGCGACACAAAAGAAGTATTATAAAGTCACTGAGGGGATCAGGCAGATGGGAACAGACTTGAGTAGGAAGGAATACAGACAAGGTCCCCAGAGCTTGTTACTTAGATTTGGATAAAAAATGAAGTGTGAAGTTGGTCAGCATGAGGGGCTGCATCACTGCTAAACCAGTTCCTTCAAAAGTGTGAAGTAGTTTCTAGAGTAATGAAAGACAGTTTTTTGGCCTTCCAAGCTGCTGTGTGGTTGAGAATAATATTTGGGAGATTTTATTTATAGATAATATTGCCCAATGGTTATAGAGAAAAGACAGTTATTTTGGACTCTTGGCTTTTATTTCAAATTCTACAGGTGACTGGCATTGTCAAACCACAGGACCCTTTATGTAAAGCCTAGAAAACAATAGATAATATGATAATTAAAACAAGACTTTGACATAATACATAGTTCAACAAACAACTTAAGCTGCCTCAAATCTGATACTTCTGCCAAAAGAAGTTGTGCTCCCACCTTATACCTTGCTATTGGTTTCTATCCCTGTATCCTCCCTCACTGGATGCGTACAGGCACTGGAAACTTATCCAGGGAGGAAAAAGTTGATTTTAACCAGGTAGATTCAGTGTTCAGCCCTACAAGCAATTTTACGAGTGCAGCTGACAGACAGGTCAGTCATCCTGTGAACTGAATGCCGAACAAGGCTGGCTGCATGTTTTTCCCTGCACTACTTTTCAGGTGGACAACTCTGTGGTGTTGCTTGCAATCCTGCCACATGAGCACTGGTGCCAACGTGACTGAGGGATGGCACAGCTGCACAAGGGCAGGGAACCAACTGCAGTGCCTTAAACCCAGACTGAGATTTCAGAATGCCAGCTATAGCCTCAGTCTTTGGAGGGTTCAGTTAAGCAAGCATGCTCAGATTTTTTCTGACAGCTGTCAGGTAAGACTGGGTCTTCCTGGGACTGTGTGCTGCCTTCTGTTGTAACTCTGTTGGAGGAGGAGATGGCATAACTATTGTTTTCTGTTTATATATTGTTTAGTGATTATTGCTTTGGAATCAGGAAATGTAGGGCCAGTTCCTTGCCTGGTTTCCAGTTCCTGCTCCCAGATCTGCTTCTGTAATTCATTAATAGTCTGCTTAGAGTAAAATATCAAACAGTCACAGAGCAGGTACCAGAATCAGTGGTAGTTTGAATTAATATGCTGAGCTGGAGAACTAGATGGGTGAGGAGCCAGCCCACATTCATTTTAGCCAACTGTGTTGCAGGTCAGCTGCTTCTGGCAAGCAGACAGGTAGGGAACTTAAATTTAAAATTGTCCGACAAGGATCGCCAAAGCCAGCCTTGAGGCACTCTGAGGCTCTTTCTATACTAGACATGTACCAGCTTAACAAAAGGGGTTGTGAGTCTATGAGGTTAAACCAGGTCAAATCCTTAATGCTAATGGAAGATTTAACTCTTGCAGATATTATCTTAAGTTGTACAGACAGGTCACTAAATACAACAAACTGTGAAAAATACAGTTTAAAAAAAATTGATTTGTGTATGTAATGATTTTTGCTGGTTTAAAGCACAAGTAAAGCCGGGTGAATTCCAGAAGAAGACAGTCTCTGGTTTTGTTGGGTTTTTTTTAAACCAAATACCTTACAGTCTGAAGCACTTTTTAATTATGCAAGAAATAAAAAAAATCTATACCGACAGATGTCTTAGGCTGCAGACAGATGTTAGGTCTCAGACAGGAAGTAGGCCCGTGTATGGTTATAGTCAGCTAAATGTGTCACCAAGTGGCAGTAAGAAAGGCGAGTGGGCTTTGGGAAGCTGACTGATCTCTGTGCACTGGCAAAGTAATCAAAACTGAATAGGGACTGTGCCCTAGTTAGACTTATTCTAACTATTCAAAGCTGTGTGTCATTTCATGCAATTTGGGATACAGCCTGGGCTCTGTTTTGGGGGTGTATGTCTATGTTTTTTACCATATATTTTTAAAAAGAGGACCCAGTTCTGAGGAATCTATTCCCAGCTAAAGCGCACAAGCTCTGGAAAGGTCAGAGAGAGGCATCTCTAGCTTTGGTAAATAAACAAATCTCTGTGGCTGCGATGTTGTATTAATAGCAGTAGATTTGGTTTCGCATTGTGGAGCTCCTCCTGTTTCATTGCTATTGAAGATAAGAGAACACAAAATGTTCTGTCACCCTCCCTATGAGAAAACACGCCAACAGGCAGAGACTAATATGTTTAAAGATATTACTGAGGCAAAGACTTAGAGAACGCAAACACTCAGTTTTGTATTGAGTAACTACTGGATACCATAGCTGGCACACTGGTAACTCGACATTATTTAGTGTCTTACGTGAAAGTGTTTGCAAGATAAAATCACTGCAGTAGAAATAACCTAAAAATAAGGGTTGAACCTTAAGAAGATGGAAGTTGATTTTTCCCTTTTGCATTTTTCTTAGTGATTCAGTTGCAGCAAGAACTAACAGGTCTTTTCTGCTTCTTAACCTATTCACCAGTCTGCTACAATCTGTTTTACTTCTGTTTGCAACCTGCAGTTATTCAGACCTTCATTACAGGATACTAGAATTGGAAAAGTTTCTCCAAACAGTTCCTCAAAGGAAAAGATTTCTTGTGAAATTGTAAAGCCCCCTAACTTAGCAGTAAGCATGTGTAAAATAAATTAACCGAGCTGTACCCTAGAGCTTCTCTACACAAGTTATTTGGGAAATATTAATTCTAAAATTCCACATGTGGAATATTTTGCCTTGGAATATGTAATCCTGAGTGGAAGGCAGATTTAGCCTACGTTAGCTAGTGGATAAGAAGCGTGATGGGAAGAAATGAAGAATTTATCTTTAGCTAGTTAACATACATGACACATACAATTGCTTTTACAACACTAGGCACCTATTACGTTAGCTAATACATGCTTAAGACATACCTCTTGTCCTTAGTGGCACCTTTTCTCCAAATCAGGCATCAGTCCAAAAAGGAGACAGTCTTCTCTTCTGCATATAAGCATCTTCTGTTGGAGAGCAGATTGCTAGATATAAGTAAAAATAAACACGAACCAAATCAGATAATTCTCCTCTGAGCAGTTGTTTTCCTTGCCCTTGAAATGTCATCAGCTACAGATTTATTTCTTTCCCTGATGCTCAGGTAGTGAATCTGTTCAGAGGGGAGTTCTTCCTGCATGCAGAAGGCATTTTGTAAAACTACACCTCTACAGAGTATACATAAACAAACCAAATGACTCAACAGAAAAAAAGAGTTACATGCAGCAAGATGTTTTCCTCTGGGAATATTTTTACTGAAGGAAAATAAAAATATTGGCAGAAGACAAAGACACTGAAATCACCAAAATCATTCTGTCCCCTGTCCGAGTCTGACCAGTCTAGAATTTAATTTTTCAATATGGTGCCTGATCTGGCCCTAAGGTAGCAGTCCACCTTTCTATCTGTAGTGGGAAAAAGGCAGTCTCAGTTGAAGTTAAGGTGCTGCTTACATGTAAGTGTTTGTAAGCGAGTATCACTTCCCATCTGCTATACTCATTGTGTTTTACAAAAAAGGATTAATTATTTCTTCTAGATCAGTACATACGCAAGCTCCTCTAAAAAATTCGTAAGAAATTCTGGGCAGAGACAATGGACTTATTTGACAGCTACTGATGACTCTTTAAGATGATTATAGATGTTCAGAGAAAGTAACAGTCTCTGTAGTTAGGAATTAAAAAAAATGGTAATTGTTCCATATTGTAGCTTCCTTACCATTTGAGAACAAACCCAAATTTAATTCTGCTATCACAGGAATTTTGGCTGAGTTAAATGTGAGAAAAGATTTCAATTTTGAGCATGAAATTTCTTTTAACTGTGATTTCTGATACAACATATGCCATAGAAATGAGGAAAAAAACCCTGCAGTTAGTGTGAGGGCCTTCTGATCTTTCTGAAGGATCCTGTGTACCTCAGTATGTTAGCACCTGAAAGGATTTAATGTAGATGTTTTTGGAAGGGAATGAGTTTTATTAGTACCTGATACCGATAAGGTTATCTTTTTCAAAGGGATTTAGTAGTCATCAGAGCTGTGCTATGAATAAGATATTCTAAAGAAAATTAAAATTTTTGCACGTAACATTTTTAATGTAATTACATCATAAGCTACTAAAATAGAAATATTTATTTTTACTTTAAGAGGTATCATTGTGGAATTTCAAAGCCATGTGTAACCCACTACATTTATGTACTGACCACTGGAAAAGTAGCACTAGAAACAGTGTACCAATTTGGATTATTCTAAGAATATCATGTTCTTAAAAGGCAATAGACATGAAATACCTAGTACATGAGAATAATAATACGGAAATTCATTCTTTTATAACTTCAGTAGTGATCCAGTTTTTTGGCTTTCTAAAAATGGATTTGTGTAAAGAATGCCTTTGCAGCTGAATTTTTGTGTTGTGATTTTGGCAGATTGAACCTGATACTAAGAACGTAAATCTAATTGAACAGCACCTGAATTTTCCTGCAAGGTATAATAGAAGGCAGCAAGCAGACCCCCAGTTATATAAGCAATAATGTAATTGCTGTTCTGCTTGACAAGGTTATAATCTGATTTTTGATTATATATTAACAGCAACAAGGTACTTCCAAGAAGATGGATGTCCAACATCATTATTTCAGTGTTCCATGTGTCTTTTAAAAATTTCTCTTTTCTTTCAAGAATGAAGTCTGTTCTCTGAGTTGCAGCTGGAGAATGAGGGCAGCTCAGGCCACCCCAAATCTCAGGAGATCAATAGTGTTAGCAACTGATGATCTAATTATGGATTATTTGGGTCAGACTCTTTTTTCCTAGCTAGGTGTGACTTGATTGACTCAAAAGAGGTTAGTTCATTCAGCTCATAGGGGTTATAGCATGAGTGAATCATTCCCCTAATAATTGCCATCCTATTAATCATAAGGAGAGTCTAACATTTCCTGTAAGCAGACATTTTGATCTTATAAGACATTTTTATGCATAACTTAATGATATTGCATGAATTGCTGGCAGTTATGTATGTTATTATTACATTTGTATTACTTATGTGTATTTTCAATAAAGCTCAGGATAAAAGCATTTACTCAGAAAAATACTGTTAGGAATGTTTCCTTTGCAACGTATCCCTCTTAATTTTGCAAAGGCATATATCCAAAACAGGCTGTCATAGTGTGTAGTCATTCCTGCGTTTATACCTTAAGCTGATCATAAACAAGACACATGATGATGTAGGGTTTATTACATATTTTAAATTTTCATTGCTTAAAAGATTGAAAAAACTTGAATTACATAATAACCCATAACTGGCTTCCAGTATTTTGGAGTTTTCCACAGTTTCTTGCATAAGCATTTTTATAACCTCCCTATTGTTGTATTTTACCTCATATTAACTATCAGCCTTACAGAACATGTACAGTGTGTTCTGGGCATTAATGTAGCCCTCAGTAAAACTCATGAAGTCCTGCCTTACAATGAGCAAGGCTCAGTGTAAATGATGGGGTACGCTAATTAGGGCAGTCTATTTTCTCTCTGGTTGTTCCAAACTCCTGTTCAGGAAATAGGAAGGGATCTGTCCAAGACATTACATCAGGAAAGCAACTTAGGCTGATTTATACCATCATGTAGGCAGACAGATTTCCAGAACCTTATGTTCTCGTTTAACAGATGCATACATTCTCTGAGGGGAGAACAATGGGTTTATGGAGGGAAAAGCATTCCCTGGAAAATCAAAAACGTGATCATTCTGCATCTTTTTATTTCATTTTTTGAGAATCACACAAAGGAGAAGAGCATGACGCCTCTGACAAAGCTAATCAGAAGTCATGCGTATTAATTTCCTGCCTTCCAACACTGGTCGCCTGGTAAGCATTTCTTAAATGATAAATATTTCTGTCTTGTTTTTTGTTATTTAACTTTCTGATCATTCAGCATCCCATTAGGGCCGTAGGTTTTGGTGAAGGGGAGATTTCACCTTTGCTTATGAGCTTTTTAATAAAATAGTTGTTATTTTTCTAATTTGTCTTCAGACTGTCTTGAGCTCATCACTGAAGCACATCGAGGACACTAGGAACTGCAGACGTAGGTGCAGTTCTGCAAAGCATTTTCTTTGACAGCAAATGCAGTTTAGGATACTCCAGACCCTTGTTCTCTGTGTCCCTGCCCACTTGCTCCCAGCTCCTTGCCTGCTGCTCTCTGCCCCTTTGGCTGTGCTTTTACAATTATTTGTGGCTATAAACTGAGTAACTGAGTTATCTCTTTCACCAAGAGACTGTAATAAGCCTGACCGTGCAGCCCCACAAAGAGTTGTGCCAGCACAACTGAAAAAACATTTTCACAATAATTGCAACCTGCTTTAGACTATGGTACCACAGAGCAGGGCAGTCCCACCTCTTCTGTCAGGCTACCAGTTGGTTTTTCCTAACTGTGCAGTAACGCATATCACTGTGTGCTAGTGTAATCTATCAGTGAATATACTCATGTAGAATTTTTTAAGTCATCTGGGATGAGATTCTTTTGAATGCAAAGTTTCTGTCTTTCATAGGCGTTCTATCCGGGCAGTCTGGGTTTTCTTTACAGCTGTTTTGCTCCACAGGCACTGTAAGTGAGAGTGAGTGTGCTCTGCCTGTGACCTAGGCATGTTCTTTAACTAGCCCACTCATCTTAGTGTAGAGCCTTCTGGGTTGTTGACAGCACTTAAAAACATAATTTATTTTTTAAAAATTATGCAAACAGCGTGAGCCTGCATACAGTATCTCATGCGTATCTTACACAGATACTGCATTTGTGGACTTGTGTGTCCATAATGTGTGGCTGCAAACAAGCCTTGAAAAAGGGATTTCAGATGGGTCAGTTCTCCAGAACTTAACATGCAGTCAGTCATACAAGCAGTTTGCTGATGAAGCACAAGGTGGTTACAACTGGAGGAACATGGGTGTGGGGACTGAGGGTTTTTTATCATTAGTGCAGTAATGGCTATGAAACAGCAGTCTTATGGGAAAATAAAATCTCTTCTGTAGAACATGTTTTCTGATGGCTCTGCTTTGGGCAGATTGGCTGGCATTACTGCTGGTGCTGGTCTTATGGCAGGAGGTGCGTTCCTGTGTGGAGTGCATGTATGTGCAGTTTCTCTTTTGAAACAGTGTTTTGTGAATTTTGGTTTACTGTATGTGCCTTGTAAAGATAAATTGCACAGAATGTATTAGTATATACCAAGTAATGATTTAGTTAAAAGCTGAGTTCTCACTACTATTTTACTGGAGGGATTTTGGTTTTGAAGGAGCTTTGGCTTAAGTTCCATACAGTCTGTGCAGCATCCTGCAACTTAAGAAGCTCCATCTAATGTTTTTGGGCCTTCTTTTAGATTCCAGGTGCAAATTATTGCTGGATTTAATCTCTTGGAAGCCTACATCCTCATTGTATTCAGGGAGCAACCATAGTATGTGCAGTAAGAGGGCAGGCTTAATCCATGATTACTTACTCTGTGCTTTATCTCCAGCCAATAATCACCCCCAATTTAATTAGCTAATGATGTGTTTAGGTATTCAATATTTATGAATCAGTGAAGCAATACATTGCAAATCACTCTATTTGTTGAACGCCTTTTTATAAAAACTGGATGTGCCCATATGGGTTGTTTCAAACAAAAATAAATTGCACCAGCACTATGTATTTGCAGGTAAAATTGGCTCCGATGCAGCTGCTGTATCAAAGACAAATTCCCTTATTATGAAACCCCAGTGTCCATGCCTTTCCATGGAGAATATAATACTGTAAGCATTGCTGAGCCTGCTGTGCAGAGTTTGTTTGATTCTAATGGAAGTACACAGTAACAAGCTGTACATCTTATAAGTAAGGAGAACATTTCCACCAAAGCTATTTGAGTTGGTTGTATTTTTTTGTATTGACTTAACAGCCTTTTTGTTGACTTTTTTTCAAAAAGTATAAGTGTTCTTTTGAAGATTTTAACCTTGCATTAAAAAGCTGTGGGGTTTTTTTAAACATGATTTTTCAGTTTTTTTTCAAGAAATAATATGAACATTTAATTTTTTTGCTCTCTTGAGACTGAAATTTTTCATGGGGGAAATGGTTATACTGCCCTGTGGTATATGCTTGTATCAACAAAAGTTCAGTTTTTGTTTAAGGCCAAATTTATCAGAGTAAAAAGGAGTTATCACCATTGACTGGGCTATTTGTTTCCTGAGGTTACCCTGGATTTGCTCTCACATATAAAAGCAAAATTTAGTGCTCCAGTGATAAATCTGCTGCCTTTCTATTTGAGGTCTAATTCCAACCAATTTGAGCCTGCCAGTACACTGAGGAGGAGACCAAACGAGCAGAAGCCGCAGCTTTGACCACAGCTGCCTGGGGCAATAAACCAGAAGCACAAAGTCTCTCATCCCTTACCACGTTCTAAGCCAGCCAGTTTTTCTCTTGTAGTGCTTTCACATTCATGCATCTTTACATTTTTTGAAGAAAACATTGAATAACATTCAAAATCTCTTAATTTCCTCTAGATGTTTAAGAAGAAATAGAATTTCCTGTTATTTCTGTGCTAGGTTATATAATCAATGTGTTTTAGCTACAGCACAAAGCAGACACTTGCAAAAACCTGAAAATGTAGACAGAATAAGCACACAAATAAAAAGTTGCCCCAGAGTGCTGTGTACCGGTTTATAACTGAGAGAGCTCATCTCTGTTTGCATGCATGCGTGCACATGCACACACACAGTGTTTCTATTTAGGACTGCTTCTCCTGATACTTATCTCTCTGGGATTATAAAAAGATCTCAGGGTAAGGGAAAATCTCACGTTTAGTTTTGTTGACTCCATCAGCTCAATGAAGGTAGCTGTGATGCTTTTTATGTTTGAAATTCCTTGTTACAATTTAAAAACTCCTTCAGGAAGTGGCTTTACGTTTGTCTGCATCATATTTGTTTATCTGTTACGACCTTTCTGTTACACATTTCAATGAATTATCACATTGCAAATGTACAGACATTTTACTTCTGAATTACTTTTTGGGGAGTGGCAGGGGTCAGATGAGGAAACTCAAAGCTAGGACACTGACTACTGCACTGGGAAATTTTGTGACGTTTGCTTTATCATTCCTTTACGTTCAAACAAACCAAACCTTGGGCTTGGATGAGGGTTCAGGGGGTTGAACAACAATATAAATAGCAGCAACTTGTTTATCTGGCTATATGGTCAACAGACTTTACTAAGAGTTGTTTGTAAATTATTTTGAGATTCTGTGATGAAAGTTGCTATACCAAATAGTTTATTTCAACCTGATTTGTGCATATGCTAATGTAGTCATGCTCACATACATCCAGGTTTACATGATCAGTTGCTTCTCTTAAGCTGTCCGCAACTACTTTACGTGACAATGCCATAAAATCAGGGAACTGGACATTCTAGAGTTAGAACTTGAGCCATCAGTCATAGTAAGTATATAATAGAGCTACAAAAATACGTACTGACACTAAGTGTGATCAAATGAATATAAACAATATACTCGCAAGTAGTATGTTTACATCTGCATTTGTATATACCACTTATGTCAAATAGATTTCACTGGCATGTCTAGGGTTAGTTTCCATATTATACGTCGTATTTGATCATTAGGTAACACCGGACAACATTATTACTGAAGAGAGATATTGTACAGGGTAAATGAGAAGAATACTGTACTCTGTCACTTCTGTTTTTATTCACAGCAGTGAAACTGCATTATCATTGCAACAAACTAATTCCATTTTGTTACAGAGTGCAGTATGCCTATAACAGAGTAATAGAAATGAATTAAAAAATATTGATTATATAGAAAATTAAGTGCAAGCTATTTAAAACATCTTAAGTGATTAGATGTAATAAAATTTTACAAATACAATTGCACAGCTGGCAAACCAAAGTCAGAAGAAAACACTCTAGATGTACTGAGAACCTGGCTCCTAACCTTGGCTTTTAAACTTGAAGCTTGACAAACAATATTTCTCCTGTGATCTGGACAGGTGGCAGTCCCGTCACAGAGCATTCACCAGCATTACCACTCTCCTCATTTAGACTTTACATCAAGTCTGTGTGAGTTCTGGCTTGAAATTAGATTCTTCATGTCTATAAGCAAAGACAAAGGCTGACGCTTACTTATTAACACTAGGTCTAAAGAAGCAAAGGTATTACATAAAGGACCACTGTTCATTTAGATTACACAATATTTTTAAGGGATGTGATACATCAGAGGACTATTTATATGTACATTTGAAAGTAACTGTTGTTTACCTAAAGTAATTCTTAGCCTAAACAGATTGACACTGCGAGGAAGGTACAGAAAAACAATTCTACAATAGCATAAAATGAAACTGTCTTATTTGTGGGTACGCAAAAGGATTAAAGAGTATAATTTTACTCTCTTAGACCGAATGAAGTCCTAAATTGGAAAAGCAGCTCCATCCAAGGTCGCCTCTGTTGTTTCCAAAAATATCTTGAAACAAACGCAAGAGGGGCACTTTGTTGGGTGTTATCTAGACATATATAGTTTCAATCAAATTCTTCAAGAAGTGTCAGAATAAAAGTCGAACATTTGTTTGACACTGCCGAGTCACTAGCAAGTGAATCCCTTCAGAGGGTGAAAATACCTTTGATAACAGAATTAAGAATTATGGGGTGTTTTCTTTACACTTAAAAAAAAGCCACATTAATTTCGGATGGAATTGTAAACACTTTTTAGACATTTCATGAAAGGACTGTATAATTCTTTCCGCTACACAGGGTGAAGTGTTACATGGTTGTGTTAATGATCCCAGGAAAATATTTATAGTGCGTTTTCCAGTATATGAGTTCTCTCTCCCTCTTGTATTTTACGCTTAACCTTCACTTCATTCAATTAAATCAACAAGCAGAAAAGAACCTTCAGTGCATATAGATTTTAAAGTGATGCGTTTCACATACAAATGTGAAGTTGAAGTACAGTGTAGTAAATAAAAAATACAAAAGGAATAGTAAGCACAACAGTAACAACCCACTACGAAGTATGCCATGCTCCACCTCTTTGTTAGAAGAATTCAGATTGCTTTCTAGTTATTAGCTGCAGGAGATACTTTCCTAAGGAGACTTAATTTTGAGATGATGTTGTCATTACCCATGAAATAATAAATGCCCAATTTTCATTATTGTCCTCTGAACATTAACTAGATCTCTCACTGTGTCATGGCTCACTCATGCAGATACCTGAGCAGTCTAATCAGCCTACGTAAAATGAAAATGAAGTAGAGAAATCCTTTAGAGCAAAAGATGCAACATGAATGTAAAATATTAGTGGAGCAGGTTGTCTGTGGGTGACTTTCAATGTTCTGATACAGTTCTGTTTTCTTTTTAATGTGCTATAAAAACACGGCAAGCTTTAAAGCACAGAATAAGGGAGATGGGTACAATGTTTTATAAATACTTAAAACAATTCAAAGTTTTTGAATGCTGCAGTTGACAGAATGCAGTCTCAGAGTAAGGCACAATTTAAATACCAGTTGATAAACAAAATGCATAATTTTCATGTGATTTTTTTTTTTTAGAATCCCAAATTAATCAGCCCTTTTTGCTTTTGGTAATTCTGCACTAACGGCTCTGAGATTTCTGTGATAACTGCAAAGAAATGCTTAAACACTAGTTTAGTTGCCAGAAAATGCTGCAATTGTGTATACCAAGTAAACTGCTGAATTCTTCGTATTTTATAACCCTAGAATTTCAACTGCTATTTAAAAAACAGTAATCCAGTAAAAAAAAGCATTATAATCCCACAAATTTTATTTTAATTGCAGAAAATCTTAATCAAGAATTTTGTGGCGTTTTCTTCAGTATGAACCAGTTGTAAAATTTATAAAGAAGAAATTGTGAGATTAGTTCCTTCATTATTTCCCTTACATGGTTATAATTTGTACGTGATGTATGCCTTTATGGTTTTGATGTTGTTGCTCCCCAAGTGCCAGGCATATTTTCTATTCCATTCCAGGGGAAAGAATTAGGGAGAGAGAAAGGAATTTATCTTCGAAAAATGGTAAGATCCCATTTTCCATACTCCTATCAACTGCATTTTTTCTTATATTAGCAAAATATGCAGGATTTGGCTTTATCCTGTTTCAAAAGTAGACCTAATTAAGTGCTTATTGTATAAATGAGTGTTTTTAAAACTTGAGCGGTTGCAATAAAATGTAGAAGCTTAAAAATGACATCTTATTCTGTAATGACAGTCTGAACTGAAACAGTATGATAGACATTGCCTTGAGTAGATCCATTTGCAGGAGAAGATCTCTAGTTCTTGGCATTCAGCAAATGCTAGTTGTGTGTATCCTAATTTGCAAAAAACATACTCTTTTCAAAATTATGAAGAATGGAAATGCAAATAAAGGTAAAAAATATACCTTTTTTTTTTAATAATAAATATAAATAATGCCTTTAAAGGTAATGCATAGCATCATATTTTAATGATAAACACTATAAATACTTAAGCACTAGATTTGTGTGAGACAGCCTCTCCTAAATGCCTAATAAAAATCCAACCGTATTGCTAAGGACTTCTGTATTTTGATTGTTTGTGCTGAGAAAAACTTCCACAAACATTTAATTTTTGTTATAAATTAGAATGTGTCTAATGGACCATTGATTTGTGTTGGATGAAAGCTGTTATTTTAGATAATTACAGTTGTTTTTTATTCTCTGTGTCTTATAAATCTGATGCCGGCCCTTTAATTCCGGCTTGTTCTGTCAGGAGGAAGAATACAGAGCTAAATCCAGCAGACCTTATTTTGGCAAAACTCCCACTGAAGTCAGTGAGAGTTTTGTGAAAGTAAGGGCAGCATGATTTGTCTCACAGTTCCTGCTGATTATTTGGAATATGTTTGCTCCCTGCCTCAAACACCAGAGCTCCTCGCCGAGTTTGACATCACCACAGTGCAGGGGCTACAGCGGGTTTTTGTCTGTAGACTAGAATCAGGAAAATCAGTGTAATGCAATTGTGAAAAATACCTTTTCACCCTATGACCTTGGAATAAAACAGATTGCCTTGGGAGTTTGGAGGCTGCTACTGTGGAACTAACGCTACAGAAACAGAGACGCTGAGAACTTGGAGAACCAATTTTAAATTCAGGCTGAGAATTTAAAGAACTCTTTAAACAAGCTGGAAATAGGTCAAATTCTGATTGTTAAAAAACTAACTACCGATTGGGTGTTGCCCAGACAGGTGGTACCTTGTGATAAAAATTGCTGATTCATGAAATACTTCCTCACTGGAACACTGGCATGCCCGTGAAAATTTCAGTTCCGTTTCCATTACAAATTGCAATAGAGAAAGGCAGCTGAAGAGTTAACAGCGTTCTTTCAGCGGGAGACCTACTGCTACGAATGATAACACAGGACACACGTTCAGATTGAGTTCATTTTTTTCACTTAGGTCTGAGCAAATACAGGGCCAACGAGAGAAACCAGATCTGCAAGCGTCAGTGCTCTCCTCATCCACAGACAAGATGATGGAGTAACAGCTTCCCACACTCCACTGTGTCAATGGGTCATGACCTCTCTCCCAAGGGGGACGCCATTCGGGTGACAGCACTTCAGTCTCCGTCGTCTTTCAGTCGTACGGTGGAAGCTGGCTCCAGGCTCGCCAAACACTGCCAGAGTGGTGATTCAGGAATTGGACTGATACTGCCAAATTGCTCTGCATAGCTCACTTGCTGAGGCCAGGCACCAGGTAGCTAGCAGCGAGCTTTCAGTCGCTGTTTGTCTGGGCCAGACACGAAATTGCGATCTAAGGAAAAGCAGCTCTGTACTTCATTTCCAGTTCCTGAACCAGCAAGTCACTTGGAGAACAGATTTTGTATTACTTATTGGGTGCTATACTATCCGTGCTTATTAATCAGAACATCCTCATTGTGAGGACATTTTCTAGGTGCTGCTGACTACTTCTGCTGTATTGTGTTTTGTAACAGTGAGCAGCAGCATATTGTAGGAAAGCCTTCTTAAGAAAGCTCTGGAAATCGGTATATTTAAACATAATAAATACAATAGCAGGGCCTGACTCGTATGATTGTGGGCAAGTAGATGCATATGACTTCATTAGTAGTAATATCCATGTGAGTAAAGATACACAAATAAGTATTCCTAGATGTGGGCTACTTAAGGAAGTCTAAGAACATTTCTTTTATTTATTGTAGTTCAAATGGAAGTAAAATGGTACCACTAATATAAACAAAATAATCTGATATCATAGAATGATAGAATGGCTTGGGCTGGAAGGGACCATCAAAGGTCATCGAGTCCAACCCCCCTGCGGTAAGCAGGGACACCTTCAGCTCCATCAGGTTGCTCAGAGCCCCATCCAGCCTGGCCTGGAATGTTCCCAGGGATGGGGCTTCTACCACCTCTCTGG
>JAVKLA010000088.1:17125444-17153824 GCA_034782735.1 Sagittarius serpentarius | reverse complement strand
GAGCCTTCTCTTCTCCAGGCTGAACAACCCCAATTCCTTCAGTCTGTCTTCACAGGAGAGGTGTTCCAGCCCTCTGACCATCTTTGTAGCCCTCCTTTGGACTCGCTCCAGCAGGTCCATGTCTTTCTTGAACTGAGGACTCCAGAGCTGGACACAGCTGGTCACGTAACACACTAGACATACTGTTTTCTCATGCCTATTTCTGATGCATGTAACTATTTCACCTCTTTGGTCCATGTGGAACTTGCCTGTAGCTCTCAGGACAGCTGAAGTCAACATGACTAAGTAACACAAAGCTGCAGACTACTGTAGTAGTTCTAGAGCTGGACTACTTCCTCATCCATGCCTGGGTAAAGAGAAGGAGAAGCCTTTTGAAACAAAGTAAGCTGCTGCTCATGAGTGACTGCTCGGGTCAGTGTTCCGACTGGAAGAAATTTGGTAAGAGCTATGCACGTTTTTGATTTATTTGGACCTTCACAAGGGAAAGGCAGGTATTTTTCCCTATGGTACGTTTAATCTTATTAGTTAACTAGGTAGGCTATTAATAATAACGAAGTAAAAAAATTAGAAGTAAGCTTTTTGTTGCAAGTTCGGAATTAAAGATAAAACTGTGAAATTGAAAGATTTTTGAATGCTCCCATCAAATCATGAACTAGGTGGAAAAGCCAGCGAACAGAATCCATTAAAGTTGCATTTATTAAATGTCCACTTGTATAAAAAGCTAAAAATAGCATTTGAGATTTTCCAGTTTTCTTTTCATAACAGTTATTAT
The DNA here is from genome assembly GCA_034782735.1 of Sagittarius serpentarius. NCBI lineage: Eukaryota > Metazoa > Chordata > Aves > Accipitriformes > Sagittariidae > Sagittarius > Sagittarius serpentarius. Next base: position 17,153,052 of record JAVKLA010000088.1, on the reverse strand, counting down.
GATTTTCTGCTTCATCTCAGAAAGTAATTTTGCTGCTGCTGTAGTGTATAATCTGTGTGCCCTTTCTTGGTGCAGTACAAATGACAGAACACTAATCAGATCAGAACAACAATCACGTCATCTTTGAGTAACTAGCAATAAACTGTTTTTACAAGGAAGAAAGATGTACTATTTTTAGGGTAACTCTGAACAGAAAAACAGAAAATTATCATACTCAATCTTACTCAACATCATTGCTATGAACTTCAAAAGCATTGCTTCTTCCTGGGCAGCAGGCTAATCCATGTAATGCATCTTTGCATAAATGGTCCAGTCCAATAGGGTTTCTACGGTTTTGTTAAAAGTTTTTACTTGAAGCATATAAAATGCCCCTTCTCCCTGCCCTGTCTGGTGACTCTGAACCACAGGCTGATTCCCAAGTAACCTAAATGCCCATTTTTGGTGATTATCCTGTGTTTTCAGCGTGTCTCATATCTAGTTGTCTGTGTTATTCTGCTATTGCTGGCATGTATTCAGCAAAACCCTCCTTTAGAAGTCCAGGTATGCGACTACCATAACTTTCTTCCGCTCAGCAGGCCCTACAGCGCAGTGCTGGTGAAGTATGGTAATACACGGCTAGCAGGGAGAAAATGTATGGGTGCCTCTGGAGACGGCTGTGCCCGCACTACATAGTCTGCATAAGTCCTTTTCCTGAACTTCTCCCTTCCAGATCGATAGGTTCTCCCTTCAGTGCCTCACTAAAGCCTGTCCTCCTGCCACGTAGCATTATCAACTCATGGAAGCAGCGGGTGGTGGCACTGCTGCACATTCTCCCCACCCCGGCCAGCTCTACCTGTGCCGGTGTCCTACACCACAGCCTTGCTTCCCCACTCGCTGAAAACGTGCGTAGGGGAAAACGTGCCGCTTCTCCTTGTCCTGGGAAAGATTAGCGTGCAGCTGTTGAGAAAGACTATCTTCAGCTATTCAGCAGCGTGGGAGGGCTTACATGAGGATGTCCTGGGAATCTACGGATCCGAAACCCACTCCTTACACATACACTGCAGTTCTGAACCCTGTGGGGGCACCTGAAATAAATTTCATTAAATGACCCAAACCTCTTTTTCCTGGGGCCCAGCAAGCTACTGGTCACTAACAATTTACCTTCTGTCACCTAAGAAATGTTAAAAAAAACCAAAACCATACAGTCAAAATGTAGTCATCAGGTTTTATTTCAGTTCTGTTAACAAATACATTTGATGCAAAGGCAAACTAGGAACTATATAATTACCATACTCTCTCTTAATATAGAAAACAGCAGAAGATCTTATAGTTAGGTACCAGAGAAAGCAAAATTATTTTTTATGTCCTGAAAAGACATTCTACTTCAGGCAGCAAAAACTAAAAAAAAAAAACCAATCTTATCTAGAGATTCAAAAAGCCAAAAGACTAAAGAAGAATAGCAAGAGTTCTGGTCCCTGCAGACTTATCTCTCTGCTTCTGATCTTTGATTGTGGCTAAGAGGCGCTCATCCCAAATGATGAAGCGTGAGGGACAGTTTCAAGCCTCACCTACTTTCCTCTTACCCTGGGTCAGCTGTGGGTCTCATGATGCAATTTTAAGGGCAGTGACACTTGCCTGTAGCTTACGGGTCAAAGCCGGAGTACACGGCAGCCTTGCCTATCTACCTGTTTTGCATACCCTAACGTATGCAAGAACCACTGTGCCATATTTACATCCATCAATAACCCTCCATCCCTGGGATGACCCTCTCTGGGTAGTGTAATCGCTTTGGAACCATGCTGCAGAGACGAAACAGCACAAAATGTCCTCAGTGGAGAAAGCCGTTGGTCGACCACCATTTACACTTTCACATGGGCAACTCGGCAAAATTAGAAGAAGGTATATGTGCAAGAAATATACATTTGTTAAAAACAACAACAAAAGATAATGGAAAAAGCTCAGAATCCAAGTAATTGTTCTCAGAACCTACTCCTGACGTTGTAGCAACTAACTGTCTCCCGGAAGCACAATCGGTTGAATTCAACCGTGCAAGGAAAGTATGACTAGGAGTGTGCAGGCAAGGTCTGTGCAGCTCAGAGTGAAAATGGCTCCATTCTTGCCAGTCACACTAGATGAATAAAGACAATAGGGAAGGAGTGGGCCAAGCCAGGAGGTCCACAATTATACAATATCAAGTCCCAGGCCTTGTAAAAATGTAACCTTAGGTGAGACAGAAGAAGGAGCAGAGCAATTACGTAAGTTTTCTGTGACCCTGGAGAAGGATTTCTTTTCCTTTGATCTCTCTGCAGATGCATGCTATTCCCAGCCTCATAAAACAAAGATTTACGATGAGGTTCACCCTAGCGCGGCTCTCATAACAGATCTTCCTAACCATGTTATGTTGTCACTTGAATAATGGAGGAAGAGCTTCTTAGAGTGGTTAGTTGCACTCTTTGTTTATCCACCAAAACCAAATAGTGTACAACAAATTTATGCAGAAATGATGAAAGCAACAATATTTAGTAGAGGTTACCTTTACAAAGCCAACACACTGTCTTCCTACTTTACGTTGGTATCACGAAGGAAGAATTTATAATACAAGCCTATCTTTACCTCCTTCCTGAATGACTTGACCAATGGCTGTTTGATTTTGTTGTTTCAGAAAACATTCTCTCTTACATTCCATTAACTGCTCAAAATCCTGCCACATTTTAATTTGCTTCATATTTGGCCCGTGACTTTCCCGTACAACTTTCTGCTTCTCTCGTAATTTCTGTTAAAAACACAAAAATATTAGATTTTTGGAACAGTTCCAAGCCACAAAAACTGCTCACATAGGCAGCTTGGAACGACAAATATTTTTATATGCTACTGAAATATCATTTTGTTCAGGTTTATAACACTCCTTGTAAGTGATAAATGCATTGACACCTGGGACTCAGATATCTGCTTTGTACGGATTGACAATTATTTCAGTGTTTTAAAACTCTCTAGTCTTATCTATTTGAGAAATTATGCTAAAAATCTGAGTTCATTTCCATACAGAGCTCTTGCAGTATCAAGTTGCAACTTGCAATGGATTCATATCATGATATTATAAACATGAAATCAATGTTTTACAATTAAACCCACTACTGATTATTAATAGGGGCAGCCCAAACCTGTAGAAATTGCTCACAGACCGTTCTCATAAAAAGGAAACTAATAAAAGAAAGACGTTTAGTGTGAATTGGTAAGCCTAACCGTGTCCATGCTGATCTGAGCTTCATACAAGATTAAAAATGGACAACTGCTTTTGTTTAACACTGCTGTGCTGATGATCCCCTGGCCTTTAATAACAGTGATAAGGCTGACAGGCTCAAAATTTATTGTCTTCAACAGGTTGCTTTATATACAACATAAAATTTGAGCTGGCACAGTTTGTTATGCCCATGTTTCAGTTTCTTATCCAAATGGTTTTCAGGGAATGTGCTGTCACGTTAAGCTGTTTGACTATCTTTTACAAGCGGCTCATGCTATACTCTGCAGGAAATCAAGCCCTGAAGAGTGAGCATGATCTCTTTTCAGGGTATTAGTTACCAATGCCAGCAGTAATGGAATTTTCTTTGTAGGCTGCAATATGCTTTTTATAAAAGACTGACCACAGTCTTCAGTAATAAGCCCCGCAAAACTGTGAACTGTACAATGTTTTTACAGGGTAAAAGCCTCAGTCTTACCTTCCCAAGGTTTTCTTGTTCAAGGATCATCCGTGTATACTGTTCTCTGAAGGAAACATGAAATAATTTTATTATGTTTCTATGTGGTTCTATGTAATAGGACAGAATAATGATGCAAGCATGGAAAATTATGGAAGTGTTGGCAGGTTCATAAATGAGATAGAAGAGAAAGCACAAAGAAACCTTTTTGTCATTGGACAACATCTCCCGTGACATCAAGGGTCAGATCTCTCTGCTTCTCTCAGTTGTGCAGGTGGGAAAAGTGACACTGGATAAGGATAAGATCTCTTACATTTTAGATTCAGGCATGATTACCGCTCCTTTCAGCTTGAAGACAACAGCAAGATCATTTAGATAAGATATACCTGATCCCTTTTTAATAATGCATTTATCCTGGTGATATTCTGAGGTTAGCCAGTGGCCTCATTTGTGCAAGTGTCAGAGTTTACAAATCCATGGCCCTTAACTGCTGTGAATGTAGTGTTAGAATGAGTGGGAAAATACAGGAATGAAGGGGAATAGTATTTCACCCCAGGTTTGACAAATCCAAAGACTGCAATGGGACCGCTGTGCGTTCCTCACTTTCAGAAAACAGCCGTCACATTTAGGTGCCTAAATATAGGCTTAGAAGCATAACTGTTGACATTTCATTATTAAAAATCTTGGCTGTACACCTTTGTCTGTAACAAGTGGCTGGATCACTTTCTGACATATGCAAACTTGATACCTGAAACCTGACAATATAATATGCAAACCAGAACAGCAGGATTCAGATACATTACTATGGGGTTTTGTGTTTTTTTTAAATTTGACAATAAAAAAAAAAACTCTTCACTGATTCACTTGGAAAAAAAAAAAATCAATTACTACATTTCGTGTGTAACAGGTACACTTAGAGGTTGAGAGTTTGCTAGCGGAATTCAAAATAACCCGGCTCATCTAAAGAACTTTCCACATTGCTCAGGGTAGAAGAACATTGCACAGAGAAATCCTGATTTCCAGAAAGAAACATCAGCCTTCATGATACCAGAGAGTGAAGGTTTGCTAGAGCATGGTGAGCAGCCGTGTAGAACCAACGCATTGCGTTTCTTATGGTCCTTCCATTTCTACTACGTACGCCAGGCTTTTGACTGGAGCACTTGGGCCCCTGGCCACCTGGGCCCTGCCTGCCACACTCCCTGCAGAACGGACGTGCAAGGAATGAAGCTGGATCATTTTATGATCATAAAATGATCCATCTCACGCTTGGACAACTCTCGCCAGAACAAATCAGAGCTGTCTTGAGGCTGCTCCAAGTGCTGTGCTGCACAGCTGATCCCTAGCAATCCTCACCAGATCAAAGAGATGGAAAGCCACACTGAATCTTCGTATTTCCACTGGCACACAGCGTATGTTCACACGCATTTGGCCTCAAGAACATACTTTTTTTTTCCCAAGTAGCGTTTTCAAAGTAATCATCAAAAGATTACATGTCTTTCCTAGTAAGTTTTTCTTTACTATTTATAATGATGACTGGAAAGAATGCAACTTAATAACTTCATTAAAAAAACACCGCAACTTTCTATTTTTAGAGAAGAAAATTAACTTTTCACATTCCTAAGAAGTGACTCCACGGAACAGAGAGTTTATATTCAATAAAGAGGGTTGGAATTAAGACTTTTTTTTGTCCAATACCTTGTTAGGAAAGTGCTGTTCTATTTATGGTTCATTTTTACTCCGTTTACATTCCAGTGCCTGCTGAAAAATATATTCACATTCTAAAAGGATGTCTAGAAAAAAAATTTATTGTCTCATTTTATATTTTGCAAAGATCTCTACCTTGAACTTTCTGGCAATTCATTCAAATGCGACAGGTCTGCGACCTCTTACAGAAGGTCAAAAATGTGTATAGTCACTGTGAGAGCGTAATTTCCCTAGCTTCTGTGCCCACAGCCAGCAAGTGAAACAGGGACAGCGGAGAGAGTGGTAATGCTCCGTTCACATTCTCCTCACCATACCTGGAATTACATAGCTGGACTCACGCTTAATTCCAGCATTTGGCTTTGATGGCTTGTCTGTGTGAATGCTCAACACTGTGGATGTTCATTTCACAAGTATTTGAGTTGGAGCATTTTTTGCTTAGCATCTGTGAATAAACTCGGACCCTCCCCTTCCCTGCGAGGCCGTAAAAGGACAGTGCCTGCTGTTTGACCCGCATTTCCTCTCAGCTGCTCGGCTGAGCTGTGTTGCTTTTCATACTAATGAATATTCACATCATCAGTAAGATTTTTCTCACAGCCACTTCTCTTTTCATCCTTCTGCTTAATTTTGCTGTTTCATCGTCTTTCATTAGATGAATCTTTTATCTCCTACAGTTTTCCATTATTTTGTGAGATGGAGTAAGAGGCTTCTTAGCCTTCACTCAGATTCTATTTCCTCATCCTTTTCTTCTCCCACCCTAACATTAGTAGTTTTGATTCTTTACTTACTCTCACTTTTCCTACTCCACAGTGTTTAAACATTTCCATGCCTCAGATCCTTGCAGAAGGTCTCCGTGATGGATATTAATCGAGCCCTTCATTTCCTAGTGATCTCTGCCTCATGTTCTAGAACAGCAGGAGATGCGGCTCTGCTGGTACGATGCACTGCAAGGTGCATCGGGACAACTTCTAGTTCATGAGGGATCTGATGGAGGAAGAAGATCTCATCTCTCAGTGTCTCCTCAGGGAATCCCTGGGGTTTTCTCACTCAGCCTGACACATCGCTATCCCTGTCGATGGCCCCATTCCAGAGCCCATAAAATCTTAGCGGTCAACTGCTGCCTTTTTTTCACTCCACTCCACGACGAGTGAAGAAATTGCCACTGGTGATACCGACTGACATTTGATTACATATACTACCAATTACCAGTGCTTCCCTCGTTGCCACCACTGCAACCGAAAGGTCCAGAAATTGTTCTGAAGGGCAAAAAGTCCTAAGAGGACAGGTATCGTGGGAAATTAATTCATTCTTCCATCTCCTTTGGGAAGTGACAGACTACTACTGGTTCTCTTTTCCTGTTGTGATGTCAGCATGCCGGATGGTCTGAAGCTTTCAAATGGAATGTAGAATGATTATTAATTATCTAATTAAGCAGTTCTATCTTTGCTTTTCCACTGTCATGTTTTTAAATTGTTTTGTGAATGGGACAATTTTGTGAAGCATTTTGGCATACTGTACAGAAGACTGTACGTGAACCACAGCTCTGACATGACAGATTACACAGATCTCAAGCAACAATCTGTCCTGTCGCTGAAATACTAATGCGGAAATCTAAGAAGAGGCCTCACATCAAGGAATTATATTGCTGCGGCTTTTTAAAGCCTAAGCAATAAAGCAAACTGTAGGAATGCTGATTGATGCAGACTGTGAGATGGAGAGGTACAAGGCAGAGCTGATGCCCCCTCTGCACTGAACTGAAAATGATTTACTCTGTGGAGGTTCCTTGGTACAGTAACGATGACACATTTAAGGAGATCCAATGCTGCTTTCAAAACATCAGAGTGTTTTTCACTCATTCCATCCATTAAAAAAGAAACCAAAAAGACCCTTGATCAAACCCAGCAAACAAATTTTAAAACTAGTGTTTCGATAAATATTTTCATGACTGTGGTGTGAAAGCCAGAAACGACTTTGTAAAACTTGTGGCAACAATTTAAGCTTGTTTATTTTGTTGACAGCTAGGATCTAAGATTTTTTTTTTTTGGCTAAAGATAAAACTAGCTGGAAAACAGAATTTCTATTTCATGCAAAATTCTGAAATTTTGAAAAACTAATTATGAAGAATAAAAAACAGGTATTTTGACATTTTTACCAAATGAAAGTTATTCAAACTTCTGGTTTGGATTTTCCTGATGTTTCATTTTGATGGGGTTGAACCAGCTTGTTGACTTTACTGCCTGAATTTTGTTTCAACTTTTCTGTTGTATTAAAAGATTGAACATATTCAAAATTTTAAACAGGATACTTTTATAAAAATATTTAGTATGCAGCAAGGTGTAAAAAAAAAAAAAAAAAATCTATTTAGACTTCTTAGCACAGATAATTAATCCAAAATATCTCATTCTCCGAAAACGTTTCAATCTTTGGCAGGACTGCATCATTTAAAATAGAAAACTACACAAGCAAAATCAGCAGCTCAATTCATAACCTTTTCTGCTTCTCTCCCTACCAGGCAAAGGCAAGGGGTCCTGAAAAAACTCACAGGATGAAGCAGCTGTCTTTATATTGGCGTAAATTAAATTGACTGTAAAGATAAAGGTTAGTGTGATGGTGGAGAACAGTATTTATTCTACCTCCAGTAAAAACAACACATAGGAGCAAACCAAAATCCATTTATGATGAGTATACGCAGTCCTCCGTTCCTGTACCAGTGACGGCAATAGCTATTATTCTTGAAAAAAAGAGTAGAAGACTTGCAAGAAATGGCCAGAATGTGAGGGCAGCATACCGTTGCTCTCTGAGAGGTGGTAGACCTGCTTCTCCCACACACTGGAGTCTCAAGGCGAAACTTGACAGAGGCATTGTGTCTGGTAGAGCCACGCTTGCTGCAGGACCTAGCTGAAGCACAGCTTCTCTGAGCTTGTGCCAACAGGAGCTGCAAGTTAAAACCGCTCTCTGGGGCCTATAATCTCCAGCAGGAAGGGAAAATCTTTTGGTATGTCTGAGAGAACTCATAGGTTTACAGCCATATATACTGGAATTTGAGATGCTTGTTTTTAATTATAGTGTTTCTAATTTTATCAGGTGAAGTCCTCCAGTTCAAATGCCAGTGAGAAAATTCTGAACTTCAACCTTAGTTTATGAATATCCTTCAAGTTAACACAAAGGAAACACATTAATGCACTTACCGAATTGCCTTTCGTCTCTCTTGTGGATCTGGGGAGACGTACGCTTTCATTTCTTCTTTAGCACGCTGCAGCTGTATTTCTAGATTCTAAAAAGAAACACATAATTTAAAAAAAAATACATATTATAATTGCTATTTCATTTCACAGTGAACAATTTGGTCCCTCTTGTGATCTTACCCTTTTCATGCAGTTAATGTAACGGTAGTTGCTTTCTTCCTGAACACACTCCTCAAGAAGTCCTTTCACTTCCTGTAGTACAAGAACAAGATTTCAAAGGACATGGGAGCTGACAGACTGCAGGAGATGCCCTGTGCTGCTATGTAACCCATGAGAGTCCGTAATAGAAATGGGCATAATACTGAATCGATAATTTCCTAAATGTTTATATAATTGGGCTTTACAGAAGTCTCTTTTAAAGTAAAAGACAATTGACTTTTTTAGATTTGCAGTTTCAGTCACAGTTAGAGATGCTAAATGATTGTTAATAGGTGTTTATTAATATGACCGACTTCTAACAGACACTTCACAAGTGCTGCCAAGACTCTTGTCATCTAAGTGCTAAATACAGTTGTGAATAAGCATTTCCTGGAATGCAGCTGCAAAATGTAGGTTGGAAGCTACAGACATGTTAATAGTATGTTAATTAGCAATCAATAATTATGTTGAGGATTACGGAGGAAGTGGTCCCATCACTACATGGTCCATACCAAAACAGCCTAAAAAGCCACATGGAATTCATGTACTCCCGGTCGCACAGCAGTTGTCGACTCCAAAGCTCTGTCACCATGTGATTTTCAGACCATCAGCTGGAAAACCGAATTCTACTGTTCAACTGCAAGAGTTTGCTGACACTCATGTCCAGCTTAATCAGTGGGTGTGATTGTCATCATGTGTTAGAAAATGACTACGATTTGTCTGCCAAGAAAAAAAGCCTTGATTGCTATTGTAAAATAATTCTTACGGAAGGTCTACTTCATAGTAAGTTTATCTGTGGATTCTTTTATTTTGCTTGCATTAAGCCATACAAAGGTACTTTTGGTACAGGAGAAGAATTATCTATATATCCACCCACACTTTAAATGTATCATTTTTTTATTCTGAAATATATTCCTTATGTGGGCAAGGCCTTGAAAAATGAAGTCCAGACAAAATTCACAGGAGGCGATCTAATGAGATAAAGCAGATTCATATAAACATATTAATACTGTCCCCACCTTAAAGGGTTGTGCTGGTTTAAGTACCTCCCCTCCTAAAAGTGCTACAGTTCAAGTAATGCATAAACTACATACACACAAAGCTTTTAGCTATACCTATATGGTTGTATTTTAAAAAAAAACCTGTTGTATACAAGAGTACCGGACAGTCATATTTAATGAAGTATCCTTGCCATCAATTTCAGTGCATTAATTATCCATTGGATTGGTTGCTAATTTAATGAATCTGCTAAACAAATACAAAGATTTACCTTTAATCCTCATTTTATGGTCAAATTCTTTCCTGAGAGATACTATCTAGGTCAGCAGGATTTCTGGCAGATGCGTCTTCTTTTACAATATCCTTGCTAATCAAAGCTGGATGTCGGTGGGTGGACTGACGTACCACTGAGTTCGTTTGTTGCTATTCAGAAGAGGAGATGTGTGCGACTGTAGCTAGTCCACAGCAGCTTCGGGCACAATTTGCATAGTTGTGGTTCACTACTGACTCATTTCCACCTAAAGTGGATTTGTACTTCCCACATCCAGAGGGAAGGCTGGGAAAATATTGTACCATAGTGAATAACATGTTGCACAGCATTTATTAATATGCATGAACATGCCACCATCTTACCTGTTCCAGCGTAGAGCGATTGCTTTCTAACCCCGCTGCACAACTGTCGTATTGGATTTTTTTTTCATCGCATTCTTGAGTTAATTCCTTATGCGAAAAGGGCAAAAGGGTACATAAATGAAATCTTCAATTGACTGACATGTGACATTCAGGCAGACTGTGTTCTTGTTGGTCTCACACATCAACCTCAGCTATTGGCACACTCACAGACACTTACATAAACCTAGCAGGCACGTGGGTATTATTACACACGGGGAAGCCTCTAGCCTCCACTCGCATACTGGAGGATCAGCTGTATACACCACAACACAGCATGCAAATGTCCTCTTTACGGCCACATCCATAGCTTTAACGTGGTAGGTTAATAGGGCAGTGTTTGCAAGAAGAAAGGAAAAATAATTATAAAAACAGAGATTACGAAAGGATTAATATACTTGCTACCCATGAAAAGCCAGCTTTCTACTTGTACGCAGCAAACCCTTAGCTAGTTTTCATTTACTGACACTTTTAATAGAACCATTAAAAGTAAGTTTTCTGGAAATTTAGTTGATAGATAAATGGATAGCCCTGTTACTTCTATGGCAAGGAGCCAACTCACAGCAGCTATGGACCTAAATGATTTTTTTTTTTTCTCAGCTTTACAAAATTTTGAAAACAAATGGACAAATCTGTCATTCCTACAGACTGATACAGGACTTAGATCAATGCATTCAACTATTTGGATATTATTTGCAATCCATTTAAAAAGGAGAGCGTTAGTGGAGATCATTAGTGCTGAGATGCAGAAAAAGCTTTGAAACCAATTTGAAAACTAACTTTGCTATGGTTTTGTACCATGATTTTTTAAATTCTCCCCCAGTGTAGTAATTTTTTTTAATTGCTATAAAGGACAGCGTGATTTTGTGCCTGCACTGTCAGCTTTTATGAATTCCAGTCTTTAACATGCCGCCTGTTGCAAATCACCCTTGACCCATTCCGCTATTTCCAGCTTTCCTTCAGAGCTGATTATGTCCCTGTACAGCACTACAGAGATCTGTAAATTAGACTTATTTGTGATTCTGACTTTATTTATATAGAATGAGAGAAGTGTTTCTACTAACCTGGCACTTCTGACGCAACTGTCTCAGTTCTTTGATAACAGGAGCTAGGCTTGCCTTCTTCTCTGCCACCATAGTATTCAGTTTTTTGACCTGAGAGAGGGATAAAAGACACATTAACACTATGATACTAATAGGACATTTAAACGATTAGGAATGTGAAAAGAAAGGGAAATAAACCAAAATATGGAGAGGAAAAAATATGCAATGAAGCCTGAAATACATATAATATGAGTTCAGGCCTAATTAACAAAGAGAAAGAAACCGTCTTGCCGCGGGGTCATTACCACAAATGAGACAAATTCTGCTCCCATTGTTTCAACTGAGAACATCACAGAGAAGTCCAGAAGGCAGCCTGTGTGCCAGGCACCTAAAGAGCTTAAGGAGCAGGGGAACATGAAGGAGTTGCATAGAGGTGGACTGAGAGAAAGGAAGAAATCCTCAAGAAAACAAACAAACCTCCATAGGTTACATAAAGTTTGAAAATGCTAAAACAGAGTCACTTTTAAATACCTATACTGAAAATTCAAATTTGATCCAGCTTTCTATTTGAGAGTCATTCTGTTTTAATTATACCGCTTTATTTTAAAAGTGACCTCATGATTTCAAAGAATGCTATTTTGCTTTTTGGTCTTTTATAATATTTTCAAATTAGAAATTCACGTTCTGTCTTGCTTCTATGGCTATGTGGGAAGTTAAATTAAAACATGACAGATATAAGGGCAACTGAAAATTAGGCAATAGAGAAAAAGACAAGATATTTAGCTCTTTAGGCATATTAAGTATTTTTTTAACAAATGCTTAACTCCAGTGATTTACAAACATTTTCGAAAAAGATTCCATTAAAGATTCAAACCATTTGTCACTTGCAAATAGTGTGCAAGAACAAGTATGAAACCACTTCAGAAATCACAAAAAAGTAAAAAAACCACAGATGACAAGACTTGATATCCCTAATGTTTCTGAAGGGGAGGAAAGTAGGGTTTATTTGTAGGATTTATTTTTTTTATAATTCTAAATTTCTTCTTCGTACATTAAAAGAAACGCACATTTTAGTAAACTTTTTCAAGATTACCTTTGCAGATGCATACTGTTTGAAAATTTTCTTAATATATAAACATAGATTAAAAGAAAATTAAAAACCCAAACGAAAATACTAAACTTGGTTTTATATGCTGAGGAACCAGATACTCAAATTAAGGAAATACAATAGTTTAAGACAAAAATCACCATTTCAGACATGTTATCTAGTGTCTGGCCTTTCATTTCATCCATTTCACTCTTTACTGCAGATACTCTTTCCAGCTCCTCCTGGGTGTAACTATATCCAGAAATACCTTTCTTGTCTTCAATGGCTTGCTGCAGACACAAAAAATAAATGCTGGATGTGAGTTCATTAATCAAGTAACACAGAAAATTCCTTCATAGAGCCAAAATATTGTAAGGAAGTGGAAAAGGTAAGTACTGTAGTCAATTTATTTTAAAAGTGATTAATAATCTAGCTGCCAGAAAAACTAACTTTTTATCTAGTGCCTGTACAGTACGATAATGTCAGCTTTCTGTAAATACACTATTTGGTCATCCAATGCCCAGTGAAATTACCAGAAAGTTTCCACACAGTAAGGTGGGCTTCAGGTCAGGCCCTGAAGAAGTTCAATGTGTACAACCCACACGCTTAGTCTGAAGATGTTTAAAAAATAAATTCGCTACAACAGTCAAGCAAAACTAAGTATTGTATTCATTATAGTAATACCAGCACCATCTTACCAAATTCTAACATCACATTACGTAAAGCTTACATTTAATTGTATGTTGATGTAATGGTCTTTAGCAGTGCTTGCTCATTAAGTATGTAAGGAGGGTATTTGCTGAAATCTGAAAGCTAAGTGTTCATTTACATATGCACAATTTGTTAAAAAGCAAAACATTCCTTCTTAAAAGCGCCATGTATCTGTGAACTCCCAGTCCGTAATCCTCAAAAACCTTTCACAACCATATGTTTAAGAAAACATTTGTCTCTACTAATAGCTATTGCTGCCGTGATGGGAGGGAGCATTTTCTAGACTCAACAGCAGTGTGTAGTTTGACAGGGCTTGAAAAAGTATGTTTGAGTCTATGGGTGGTAAGAGCTTTATGAAGTCAAAGCTCCGTAGTTTTACTACAAGGTAGTTTAGAAAAGGTCAGACTTGAATGAGAATATACTGTTGACCACGTGTAGCCACTTCACAGAAAAACTTCTAGTGCTTTGTCTCTGCTGTGATTTTCCTGTGAGATGATTAGCGTACATTAGTTATCTGGCTGTAAATAAACACTTTGTAAGTGTTTATTCACCTTCCTTCTAGCTGAGTAGCAACCATGAGAAAAAGCTCTGATCCTACTGCTTAGGTGCTCCTTTCTACCCAGGTAGCGGTTCTGGTTTTATTTTTAATTAAACAATGAAGGCCCTATTGAAATAGCATGACATCATCCACTGCATCTATGTGAGTATCTTGCCAAAGTCTATCCCATGTATTTTCACACTTCCAATTTTCTTTTAATAAGGCAAATACTTTTATGTTTAAAAATGCAAAATATGTACATATAATAAAACAGACATAAGATAAATAAACCCAAAGTATTCTGATAACAAGAATACTGGTATTGGAAAAAAATACTACAGCAGTAATATTGCAGTTGGGATGCATGTATATTCCCTGGATGCTTACAGTTATGCATAGCAGAAGTCCTTTTCCTGCTGTTCTGGCTTCGAAAAAGCATTCATCCGGTTTTACATTTTTCACTGACTGCGAAATGCATTTTCTTCTAAATATTCTGGGGTTAGAACGCTTCCTTCCTTTTTAAATACTCCTCCTATATATTTTGCAGCAGTAACTTGCAGAATCCTGCCTGCTGCTGCTAATTTTCAAAGCCCTTAGTATGTATGTGGCTACCAAAAGCTAATTTAAGAATCCAGCCTTGCTCTAGCTGGAGTTAGTGACGATTTACCATTGACTTTAAAAAGCAGGGTCAAGCCCCTCAGTCTAAAAAGAAATCGCAGAACAGTCACAACTGCCTGTAAGAAACAGTTGCGGAACATCAAGTACAGCAGCTTAGCACAGTCAACAGACAAAAAGAAATTTTATACCCTAATGACTCTTTTACTAATGACAGCAGGAGAGCTGAGGACGATATACATTAGACCTAACAAAACAACATTCATCTTATTGTATAGCTACTATCAGGGAAGGAAAGGTGATGGACTGTGGGAGCAGTAAATGCTTGTATTACCAACTGCTGCTGAATAGCCTCGTGGCGCTGTTTTAGAAGTTCTTCTGTCCTCTGGAGGATACCAAACTCAGCTGTAATTTCTGCTATTTCCAGTCGCTTCTTTTTATAAAATGTGTTCTTGCTCCGGAGCTTATTAACATACTGTTTAAACTGGAAAGACAGAGAATAGAAATATCATTTAAGTTAAAGTAAAAAAGGGCCTTATCACAGACTGTTGCTATATAAAATGCAATTATCCTATTTGGACTGCGTATTGAAGATTAAGCGTTTAGAACAGAGGACTGGAATTCAGGATTCCCAGGGTCTATTTATTTTCAGCTCTGCATTTGTTCACTGAGTGAGATCAAGAAAACCAGCTCCATTGCTTTCTGTCCCAGCTCACTCATTTGTAATAGTGAGATCATTCAGTTCTGCTTACCACCATTTGACAGCTGGAAAAGTAATTACTCTTTGCAAAATGTTGTGAGAATCATGGATAATAAAAAAGTTAATGTAATAGTAATTTGCACTTGTAACAGAGCACCAGATCTGCAGTGCGCAACCCCGAAGAGCTCTGCAGCCCGAGAAACATGGTAAGGAAGTGCAGAAAAATTGGAAGAGAAGAGGGCATGGGAAAAGACCATCTTTTTTTTTTTTTAAATGCTAGTTCTCTATAGTTAAAATGTGTTGTTCCCTTTTCTTGACTCTTGCAGACCTAAATGATATCACTGGCTAGGTTTTTAAAAACAGGACGATAAAAGCAGAGTCCTTGCATAGGAGCAGAGAAATGTAGTATCTATTTCACTCAAAATCCAAAGTAATGGAGAATTTATATTTTTATTAAAGACTAAGTAAAATAATACACATCCGTACAGATCAACAGCCTTAGCTAATTTACATCTGAATCTGTGTGTGCTCAATTTGTAACACATGAAATAACCACGTGTTGAAACAAACATGTAATGTTTTTCTTTGCCTTAATGTTTTCCATCTGTCAAACAGGCTTAGCCCTTATTCTTATGTTTTACGTGAGAGCTGTGACTGGCATTTGCCTCAAAAATGCATTCAGATCCGGAGATGGAAGGCAAATAAAATTTATGAGAGTAAATGATGCAAGAACAGGCTTCAGAACGTTCCTTGATGAGGAGGGGCTCAGCGTGTACCGAGTGAGCATAAAACCGGCAGCCCCAAGGAGAAAATAGGAGTCCCACTGTCACTGATACACGTTGAAAACTCAAAGAACTTAATTTTGAAATTTACATTAATTTTTCTTTTTCCAAAATTACGCCTCTCCCTTCTCAAGAATAAATCCAAAAAACCAATGTGACCACAGCCTAAGAACCCCCAGAGTAACTGTATGTTCTATAAAAAGTGTCCTGGGCAAAATGCCCAAAATGAAATCAACCCTGTTCATCTGCCATCCTGTGCAATATCTAGGCCAAAGCTGCTTCTCTCTTGCTATGCTCCAGAACTATTTTTAAAGCCAAAAGCTATAAACGTTTTTGGTGAAAGAACAAACCCACAAATTACTCAATGTGCTCTATGCAGATTGGACTATGTGTGGCTTTGGAATACCATTTTACATTGTGCGTACTACCTAGGACAAGGATAGACAAGGTCACCTAAGCCACAGCACACAGCGGAGGCAGTTCCGTTACTGTCATACGTCTTCGTTATATTACTGGCACACGTGATATAGTATTACCAGAATTAGTTCTTTTTCATAGCAAATTCAAGTATATCCTCTTAGTTAATACAAAAGACTTTTTTTTTTTTTAATTGCTTAGACAGTACCAAGTTTTCTGTGATTTTCAAGAGATTATAAAAGTATAAATACAATGTGTTCAACTAACTGAGGAAAATGTAAGGGAAGCACAGTTCTCCTTCTGGATCGAGTAGTTCCTGAGATACTTCATTTGACCAGTGCAGTATAGCACAGAATGATGTAAAGGATTAAACTTACTTAATATGTGACCACATACAGCTATCAAATCTGAAGGATTTTCTGTCAGTTTATCCCAGGATGCAAAGCAAACTATTATTCTCTTCACTTCTAAGGTCTTGAAAATAGCTCAAGTGGGAGGTTGAGTATTTGCATATTCAATATTCAAAGCATAATGTATTTTACAATGGAAGTCAAAGGATCTTGTTGATTAAGAACTGATTCCACCAACGTTCTATTATTAGTTGATTAAGTTAGGACTATACAATAAAAATTTCATCCAAAACGAACTACAAGTTGCTCATATTGACAAGCAAAACCTATTCATTTTAGGAGATGGATGTCTTATCTTTCATCGCAATCTCTGGCTTTTTAAAAGCAAACCTAACCTTTCACATAGCTTTTATTGCGGCAAACAAGGTAAAACAAGATATAAACGACGGTAGCAAAATGATAATATCTGTAGAAAATCGATCAATAGGCAGTATTTTCAAAAGACTTCATCTACTCCAAACACAGCACAGAATTGCCCCTCAAAATCTCACTAACTGAAAGGCTTCTTTAGCTCCAGGGCCAAATTCAGAGCTGGAGTTATTAGGTTTGACTCCACTTAAATCAGCAGCTTGTAGGGATCTTACAGCAAAATTAGGTTTCTTCAGCCTAAAAGCTGAGAATCATTCCATAGGTTTCCAAAAATTAAAAGCTTCTTGTAAAATACCAGTGCTTTCACTTGTGTAAGCATTACTTTTGAAGCTTTATAGATCTCATACTCCCATCTATGTGTAGATGAAAAATCAAGCCCTTAAAATGCTACAAAACATTGTATTTTACTGCAGTAAAAGGTCTTTTAAATAATTTGAATAGTTCACAAAAGAGTAACATTGTCTAGCCATATCACTTTAGAGTTAACTAACCAAAAGGAATCCATTTTTGAGCAGCAGCATTTTCCCATAGACCAGGTCAGCCGCTCCCTGCGTAGACACTCAGCAGGCTCAACCTACAGAATTCCCATGGATCCGTCAGTGCCCGCAGTGATGTACCATTCAAGGCTATGTCCACTAGTAAGCTTTTCTTTCTCAAGCAACTTAACACAAATAGTTATTTAAGCTTCAAAGATTAAATGACTGGAAAAGAACCAAATGCTGGCACTGAGTTAGCAGTTAAAGTAAACAAGCCTGGAGACCCGTGCTTGCTAGCCGAGTCAGAGCCCCCTGAGATATAAAAACTATCCAAATGAAAGCAAGGAAAGATTATGCTTTTTGACTTGGCTGTTTTTATGGGTGACTGTAACATAACAAGCGTGGAATCTAGATTATGAAATAAAGTGAATGAAAACAGGACTTTGATCTCTCATATAACATCCTGCAGCACGCAGGTATCGAGCATCCCTGGGCAGATTTCCTGTATTATGCTCCACGTTTATTGAAAGAATCCAGCAACGCTAGTACTTTATGCTTCTCCACTTATTACAATCTGAAAGGGATTGCTATCACCAGATTAAGTTTTACCACACTTTTGTGAAGTAATTAAGTATTACAACAATTCTAAATAGGACGAAAATCAAATCACGGCTATTAAAACAGCTTCTCCAGGACCAGATAGAGTCTGGCAGGTTACCCCCCTCCCGGAAAAAGCATAAGCATGTTGACCACACACTTCAGTGCCCCATATGAAGTTTTAACAAGGTTCTTATTCCAAGATTATCATTAAAGGAGAAAATGAATAAGCTTGTTTTCAGAAAAGAACAAATCCCAGATTAATCCCTCACTTTCGAGTCAAATCTTTTAAAAATAGTATTTGCTGGATTACTGTATCAATTTGATTGTGTTACAGTAATCAAAATATTCTTCATACGAAAGTACTACAGAAAATAAAGTTTTAGCTATAAAAAAAAAATTCTTTCTGAAAAGCATAATCTAAACAAGGTTCAAAATGAAGTTTTGTTAATAAAATTAATTTGTATAAGCACAGTAATTGCAGAAAATCTTAGCTGACTATCTCTATTTTTATTAAGACTTGAGAAACAGATGTTTTAATTTTCTAACTAGACCAATTAACAGGATACAGACTGTCTAAAGTATTAAAATTCAGTCAGGAAAAGTTCCTGATCATGACAGATTTTCAGTATTTTTTCTGAAGAGGCTCTAAATTTAAGCCAGTACAGCCACTGTGGGATACAGTTAATTACTCACACATAGAAGGACAAACTTCTAAAAGATACGAGCAGTATTACCTCAGTCTATTAAAATGAAAGTATCCTACAGCCTGCTCATTGGGCAGATCAATCAGGAAAATTCTTCATTAGCTTTAAGTAGGATATCTCTTCTAGGAGCGCTTGCTTCTGGTCAGGAAAAGAAGTATTAAAGTAGCCATTACTAATAATTTGGATCAATCAGAATATTTATAATGAAAAACCGTCTTCAGTTATCACTGAAAATGCACAGATCAATAAAACTGATGATTTATTCATGCCAGTGGGTGCTGCAAGAGCATTCAGTTCAGTTCAGTTTTGTCTGAATCACTGCATACATTCGGCTTAAACGATGGTTAACATCTTACAGCAAAAAGCTTCTGGCTTCTGTAAGAATCCTATAGATTTGCCACTTTTGTTCTCACAACTTGACTACCAGCTACTCTCCTGTTTTCATGTGTAAGGAGGCTTTGACAGATAGGAATATAACTGTACCTAGAACCTCAGTGAAAAGTGGAGAGAAAGATCGCAAACTGACAGAATAATATATCCTGGGTCCGGGCTTAAACCATTTCACGTTTGACTTGTGAGCTCCTTTATAGCTACTCTTAAAAATCCATCCACCTAGTTTGGAGGTAGATAACTGCTTCTGGTGGATTCAGATGGACCTGACAGTTTTAGAGCAAAAGTGACCAGATCTATGGTCTAAGACTGACTGTTTTCTTTGTGTGCACATTGAAACATTTTTTATATTGTTTTACCAGGGCACAGGTAGGCATGGCTGAGCATTTGTGTGGAAAAAATTAAACTCCTTACGTAAATGAACATGCAAACCTCACATATCTGTTAACAAACTGATAGAACTTGCTGTGCCACATTCTCAAAAACATATTCATTTCAACTACTGTAGCTAAGCACAGCTATGATACTATTCTATTCTGATACCTTGGGAAAGTCTGGGTTCTTGGGGCCCTGTGCTGAACTCTGAAAAGCACAAAGCATTGTGTAAAGAGCTAAAAATATCACAGCTTTACCTAGGATCACTTGTAATTGAACCATCTAGCCTTCTAAGTGTCAACATTTGATTCCCTAATTTTCAGGATCTGACAGCTGCAGCTAGTAGCCTGCCAACTGCCCCATGCTCATTGTACTTTGTTTGAAGTACTTAAAAAGATTTCATAATCCCTGAAGCAGACAATTTATTCCTACCTTTTTGTGCCTCATGTAAAGGAATTGGTTATTCCTGGCTCTTTCTTGGAAGTTGTATCTAGCTGTACAACCCCTCCCACCAACTGGAATGCTGTAACATTCCTTTTTATGATTAGAGAAGAAAGCAAAACACTAGCACCTAAAAACATAAGCCAGGATTGACCTTTTGGTGAATGAAGTGCTAAGAAGACTTCAGCTGGAGATCCAAATACTGGTACGGGAGCACAAGCTAGGAAGGCACTGATTCTTTGATTGCCAAGCCTTGTGAGTGCCATGACATAAGAGGATACAGCGAAGCGAGAGAAAGAGAAGATGAGAAATACTGGGTATAGGAGAAAAACAACTCTTTAACAGGTTAAACGTGGCAGCATTAAAAGCCTGTTTTAACCTTAACACAGCAAAACTATTTGTTAAAAACCCCTCTTTCTTCCTTTTTGAAAATGGAGGAACTAAACATAAAATGTGTGTGACTGCAACAAGAAAGCACAGGGAAGCTCTCAGTTGTCAGAGAGTACAAAGCAAAGGCTGGATGTACCACCTCTTCCTGTCCCCACTGAACACAGGTATTGCAACAGTGACTCACCACTACTACATTAATCAAGATTTCCTTCGGTATTGGCTCAAAGCTGGAGTAACAGAGCACTGAATCAGAAAATACAAATTTAAAAGCATAACGTATCAGAAACAAATCTATAGCAAAAGGTTGTCTGGTGAGTGATGAACTGAGACTTTTACTGATGAGACAGAACCTGTTCACTTCACTTTTGCTTCATCACCTCTTCCCTGCCAACTTATTTACCTCATCTATCAGTCCTGTCTTCTCACAGCCTAGACTCTGAAGCAGGACCTGTTTCTATAATACGCGTTTGCAATGTACTTTAAGGAGATACGAAGACCGTAGTACTGAGGTCCCATGCAGCATTTTTGGCAGCAGACATTTACTAAAAGAATTAAATATCGCTATCTCCATCTTCCAGACGTGGAAACTGCAACCTTTGAAAAAGAAACTGTCAAAATCGGCAAGAATACAAATCCTTTCCTAGTTTTCAGCCATAGGAAACACTCTTTTTACTGCTTTACGCTGGTACCCGCGAGTACCACTACAGTACACCTAACGAAGTAATAAAGAAGACCAGAACACAGATTGTATAATACCGGCTTCCTTGGGCCAACGTGCAGAAAGTATTTTACAAAACAGGAAATGTTCCTTACAAAAATACAAACCCTTCTTATTTTAAGCTGATGGTTTTGTCCAAAGTGCTCAGTCATTTATTCTTCACTCTTCAAAATGAAGACTTGAAAAAATTTAAAATGTCAAAAGCAGAACAAAAAGAATGCAGGTTATGTTCAAACAGGTCTTGTCTTTTTTCTGTCTTGAGCCTCTTCCTTGTGTCAGACAACATAAATTTTTCATTATTAAGCCTCTTACAAGGTTCTGTAACTGTGTTTCCCTCCTACCCTGCTCTCCTTAAATCACTGTGGATCAGAGTATGTTGTCCCCCTCCAGAACAGGCACAACGTGAATTATTTCTTACCTTACAATGCATTTACAGATAATGTAAAACATATGTTGCTGTCTCGGTAATGCATTCTCATTGATTAATTAACACTTCTTTCCCATCACATGTCATGAAACACAGATTGTCTGCTTTCTGTTTTTATTTTTATTTGAAAAGCTATCAAAGACTTTAGCAACATGCCCAGTGGGGTTGGAAACCTTGTAGTGGAGAGAAATCTAATGCAGTGGTGATCTTATTATTGCTACCTATAGAACACCTATGGCATATGTATTGTATGTTATTGTAAAAGAAATCAACATCTTAACTCTTCAAAGTCTCCGTGCCTTTGCTTCCAGCTGTAGTTTTCATCTTGATTTCCAGAAGGAGCGAAAGGCAAGAAGGCACAAGTGAAATATGCATGGATTCCCTATTATGGAGGAAGCCTTTGTGCATGAGTGTACACATCCATGTTCCCATACTCGATTCACTCTTTAAAAGAAAACTGATTTTTGTGGAGCAGGCATGGGATCAGGAAGGGAGTTCCTTCTACAAAGGGCGTTCCCTGTATTGAGTAGTATGTAAAAAAAGCACAGAAAAAGACAAAGAAAAAGAAAGTGAAGAGTGTTACTCTTGATAAATGATGGCAGTGCTAATTAACACAATTTGGAGGGAATTAAAAGATACATTAAGTCAGAGAATGATGCAGCTAAAATACTCTTTGCTTTAGCAATTCTGCCTGTAAGTACACTTTGCAGGCTTTTTCCAAGCTGAGAAAAATTATTGCCTTAAGAAAAGTCAATTCATTTTGCTGACAAACCACTACCCAGCTGCAGCAGCTTTATTCTTTGCAAACTTCTGAAGAAGAAAAAGCTGCTTTGGTAAGTACAGCTTCAAATATAACTTTGCCTGAGCTATGCTGTTTGTCCTAGTCAAAGTCTGTATGGCAGAGAAACTTCAGGAGGGTCTGGGAAAACTTTTTTAAGTAAAAACTTTTGTGGGTAATAAATACAGCAGGACTAACTGTGTTTCTGATAATTGCTGGTATTATGATTATTATTATCGTACAGAGAACGGACAGTAACACAGGTTTTTATTATACATCAAATCATAAAATTGATCTACCTGACTTATCACTTGAACTCCTAATCCCTTCATTACTCTCTCTGACTTTTATAATTAGTTGTTTACCATCATACCCTTGCGATGTGTGATGATACTGACATTATTTTGACTCAGAGTCTGGAATGTTAAGACAGCCCAATGTTAAGTCCTCGTGTACCTTGCAATCTATGAGGTACAATGTGAAGAACTGAAATTCATAATTTGAAAATAGCTACAAATCAAGCACTGCTGCACTATAAATATTGGATAGCATTTGAAAGCACCGGACAGCATTGTACTATCTGCACATTAAAAACAAAAGTCTTCAAATATGTTAATTTTGGAATTTGATGACAAAAAATGTGCATTAAAAAAAATGGAGTTCAACCTGTTGCAACACTGAGGGCATGTAGTTTGACAACATACTATAAAAATGGATAAGATACCGTAGAAGCAGTTATTGCAACGTGAAGTTAAAAGGAAATTGTGAGTTAACAAAAATAGATCCGTTAAAAATTTCCCCTTCCTTATACCCACTGTTATACTGCATACCTCATCCCCTTTCAGAACGTCAGAGCCTTCTAACTCATGGGCCTGACTCGTCTTCTGTAGCATCTGCCTTTCAGTGCTGGACATCTCTTCCTTAGCAGCCTGCAGTTCTTCCGCCTTGGCTTCCTTTTTCCGGGAAATTATAGATGCCTGCGTGATGGTTAAAAATGCATATGGACAAGTAAAGTAAAAATTGCCTTGTTTAATCATTAGTAAAACCTAATCCATTAAATTTCAGGCACTGCACCACTGAAACCGCCTTTTAACTGTCAGAAACTGATTTTCATTAAGAAATGTGAGCATGTCTCACTGCAAAGAAAAAAGCATCGATTACCCATTATATACAGCCGGTGAAACCACAACTTCATTGAAGTTGATTGCAGACTCCCAACTTTCTTCAGTATGGCTGAGATTTCAAGCATACTTTTTTCCCAGATTCATGTTGATATATTTTACTTTATAGATTTACATTTCGTCACCTCATTTTTTTCATTTTCATTGAAGAAAAAGGTAGGCATTTTAGCTGCTCCAGTTCTTCTACTTAGTCCCTTTTTGTGCATATGTAAGATACACCAACATGGCTTAACTGGAAAGTTATCCAAGATTTCACAAATGTCATAATACAGATTTTTATAACTCCAACCTACTCCAACCTACAGAAATATGTTATACTAACAGCAGAACCAAGCCACTAAATCTTGGCAAATCGCTAGAAGACGATGAATAAAGCAATACAATACAGAAATAGTATGGATTACAGATTATTCTTTTTTTTTTTGAGTCTAGAAGATAAAGCATTTAAAAAATAGTATTTTATACAAGACAGAATATTTAATAGTACCTAACATTTGAGCAGAAGCTAACAGATTTGGGAACATAAGTATACATTAGTTCAGGTTAAAAAAAAAAAAAAAAGCATTTTCATCTTGCCAAAGTATACTATTTAAAAATATTTTAAAATAACACAACACATTAATTTAGATGCATGCACATGAATTTGGAGGCACGGTTGTTTTTTTCATATGAAAGGGAAAACTTAAGAAAAAATGAAGCAAAATACACACCGGCTTTCTCACACTAGGTTAAAAGGACCAGCTTTATTTCTGAAAATATCTCTAACAGAATTCTGCTGGGGTAGTATCTCAGCCCTTTGCTTCATGAGATAGCTGCAGTGACAAATTGCGGTACAATATATATGATTATTTTGTGAAACAGAAGCCGGTCCCTAGCAGAACAAAGCGAAGACCAACATATGCCTTCAACTCACAGCAGCAACCTGAACTCCTGGAGTGGTTCCTCCATTGAACATTATTATATCACAAGCCAGTTGGTGCTTTGGTCCCAGCACATTATTGTAGCACGCTTTTCTTTAGGGAAGAAGAGCACCTCTTACAAAACAAAATGGTGCGTTTCATATTGCATATGTGATTGAACTGCAGTATACATTTTATCACCATTTTTTTCCTCCCACTGATACGTTTTACTTAAGCCTTTTTATTTTTCAAGCCCTCACTGTAAGTATCATCATGAAAAACTTCAATAAAATTAGCAGCGGTACAGGTTGCCTGGAAAAGAAATCACTTGCGTTTCTGCATAAGCTCTGAAAATCTCGGAGTTCATAAATCCTCTTTATAACCTGTGAATTTACTAAGACTGGACCAGACAGCCTATTTTATAGGATTCAGGATGAAAGAAATCAAAGAATACCTTCTTAATAGATGCAATGAGAAAAATAGCATGTGGTCAAACACAAGCAAGGGATATAACTGAAAGCAAGCCTTGCATCCAGGTCTGACTGCAGCAGTCAGCCCACATGCTGCCTTTCCAGAATCTGTCCACAGCTGGAGCTTTACCAAAATAGCTCCTCCAAAATGATCCTTCCAGAATTGCTGTGATGCAGCTGAAGGGCAACACCTAACAGCTTAAGGACAGCAGTCAATACAAACTCCCTAACATGACCGAAAGCAATTGTTTGACTCAGCCCTAAACATACATACGTTCAGCAGCTATTTATTTTCTTTTTGTCCTCCATTATTATCTGTTTTTACTGATTTATGCTAAATAAATTAAAGAAAAAAATCAGTATGGAAAACAATCAGTGGCTGAAATTGCTCTACTGCTCCTGCTTAAAAAAAAATGTTTTGTTCCTTCTTACCTGTTGGCGATACATGGAAAATTTACTATCAATTGGCTCATACTTCATCATTCTTTTCTCAATAAGCTGATTAATTTGTGCATTTACTTCATTTATCTGCAAGACACAATAGAAAACTAAGGAAATGGAGGATAATTTCTTTGTCTTCTCCAAAAATTAAAGGCTTTGCAAACCAGATTTACAATCCAGCTAGTTCCATTTTTAAAACAGAGAAACAAATCCAAAAAGCTCAATGAGTCATTTAAGTGCTGGCCAGGAAGAGGCTATGTTTTTGGATTTCCAGTTCTGTGCCTTTATGATAAGGCAGAAGCATGACGTTGGCCCTGAAAATGAAGTAAACTGGTGTACGTGGAGAGAAAATGCATGTGAATTGGTAACAAACAGAAAAAAGACTGATGTCACATACTATGTGAAAAATGTAATTTTATCAATATTAACTAAAATTCCTTTTCACTCAACCATTTATCAGAAGTTTAAAGGGGAGCAAATAAAGACTAATTGACATCAAATTTCATCAATGCTTTGAAGAGTCACAGACCATCGTATTCCAGCTCTATGGTACCTTCTTCCTACTGCCAGAAAATGTACTTGTTTGTCCATAGTCTCAAATTGTTGATCCTTCATTCTAGCTGAAGCTTTAGAGCCTGCTGCAGCTGGAAACTCATAAACAGCTACACCAGTGTACTGATTCCAGCTTTTCCAGTCCTGACTTCATGCTACACTGGGACTCTCATCAGCCATGGAAACCACAGCCCTAGCAACCTTCCTTTAATTCTCTGCTAACTAGATGAGTGCTGATAAGCAAGCAGCGTAAATATGTGCTGAAATCCAATGAAGTCAGAACGTAACGCAGGTACGGTGCCGGGCATTACCCTAACATTTCTATGAGCAATATCCGTGTACTTTGAAAGCTAAGTATTTCAATTGAAGTGCTCAATCGGACTAAAAAGAGTCCAACACCTGAAAAACAAAACTCCTGTAAATTCTATTCCTTTACAAAAGCCTGTAAGTGGTAGAGCAGGCCTGAATTTGAAGATGGCATAAGAATTCCCTTCTATGAATAAATTCCTGGGTTATATATTATAAAAAGCATGACAGTAGCACACTTAGTGCAATTCAGCTCCTTTTTAAGACATTAAGATAACAGAAGGCTGACTTTTAAAAAAATAAGTGCTAAGGCCATGCTGTGATAACAGGCAAGTATATGTCATGTTTTTATTATCTATTAAGAACATACTTCCAAAATATAAAAAATTAAAAGGTTACCTCATGGAGAAAGAGAAAAAAAAAACCTTAAAGCTTTTTTAAATATTGCCAAAACCCCAACAATACTCTTGGGAAAGAAAGGTGCAAAACAGGGCTTCAACTATGCCTAAAAGAAGTAACTGCAACCACAAATACTGTTTTGATGAGAAGAAATAACCTAGGAAAGCAGAGGCTGAATCACAGAGCTAGTTTATTATTTCAGACCTGATCTACCATTTACTAATGCTGTCATCCTTAGTAGTATAACAATCAGAATCCAAAATGGCATTAGGCTGTCACTGATTTTACTTTTGTAAAAAGTAGTCTTAACCTTAAAATAGGATGTATTATTGATGACACTTGACTACTGGTTCTTGTCTGAGCCAAAAAACCTGGGGGCATTTCTTTATTACCTTACTTTGGCATGTTCTGTGTGTGAATGCACAGGCTACTGTGATGTTGATGGAGTTGCTGAACCTCACTCTGCTTCAAGACACAGGAAGAAGGGTGGATGGCAGCCCTCACGCCCATGGGTAAATCATTCTCTGATCTATTACAAATACTCTGTTTCCTCGTTATCTATATTTCACAGGAAAGCCTGAGTTGGAGATCCTAGGAATATTAAAAACCAACTGGTAAGAGAAGATATTTAGGCTGAACAGTGTACCTAGTAGTATGCAGGACCAGTCTTCCTACCCTAGCTAACATTGTTGTAAATCTTCTTCATCACCAATAGGAATACTAATAATTAGCATTCCTCTAAATTCTTCTAGAACATAATATTACGTATTTAATCTTTCATTTAGGATTATGCAAATATGAAAACTTCATTGAGTGAAATGTATAAATGTACTTCCGTGGCAACAAATCCCTCTGCACATTTTGGATATCTATTACAAATAAGGTGACTGGAAAAAGGGAAACATCACGCCCATTTTCAAGAAAGGGAGAAAAGAAGACCCAGGGAACTACAGGCCAGTGAGC
>JAVKLA010000088.1:17108214-17118349 GCA_034782735.1 Sagittarius serpentarius | reverse complement strand
TAAAATAAATGGAATCCTATTCAATGCACTGTAGTCGCTTAATTTCAATTATTTAAAAAACACAGTTGGCATTCTGTGATTGCTACTACAGGCAGTGTCTTTGTAACTGTTACAGGGAAAAGCAATTACCAAGCTAAGTTCTGAAGTCTGTTTGGGCAAAATTTCAACACAAGTTTTCTTAAGTAATGACTCCAAGTTTTTCTTCAGAACATCTAAACACTTCTTTTCCCTGCAAGCAGGACTCAAGGAAATTAAATACATTATCTTTATTTTCATCTCAATGATTAAATGACATATTTACTGGCTTTTTATTATGTTACCTTTGCTTCTGTGAACTGAACCCATCAAGTTTCCATTGGCCTTAAAAAAAACCCAGGAACTGAAATAGAAATGTTGACACAGCTTTGCCGTATAAACTCTCTGATAGCTACTGCAAAAATGGAACAGTTATAAAATCCACTGCAGGTCCCTTTGAGTGAAGGAGATAGTTCAGATACTCTTTTAGGTTCACTTGTGGTTCAGTGGCTGATGAGCATCATAAAAAAATTAAAGTAAAATTACAAAGTAATAACAATGTAACATGCTGGTGGCTGAAAAACAATTTCTAACTCAAAATAGCTGCCAAAGCAGTTATGTGATGCAACTGGAATATTAAATGTACTTGAAAAAGTAGGACGATGACTTGCTTTACTAAGTTTAAATCAATAGTCAGATTTTATCATTTTGGAAGCAATTTCTACATATAACAAAAATCATTCCATGGCATTTTTTTACCACAGCAACTTAGAATGCAACTGGAAAAGCCCTGTGAAAAGGACCATTCCGAGTCTCATACCTTCACACTACGTTACCTAGAGTAAAGTGTTTCCCTATAAATCAAGCCCAATGCCTGTATGAACAGCACATAAAACCTCTATCAGTCCTGTCATGTGTTGTTAATAACCTAGCACAAGAGACAAACTGAAAGGGTTTAAGCAATTTGCCAAAGATCACATACATCTGAAACACTGAACCCTAAATTGACTCCCAGTTTTGTTGTCAAACTGCCAGGCTAGTCCTTGTTACATTTCCTTCAAAGTGCCTGAATCATCAGGAACCTAGAGGTTGTAAAATTGTAGCCTTTGGAGACAGTTAGTTATGCATTTATCTAGTAACTGCAATTCCTTCCCACCTGCTATTTTTATAATTGATCATAGACTCCTAACTTACTCCACAAGTAGTATAATTTATTTTGCTGAGGTTATTTGCAGACTGAGATATCACTGAAAATGAGGAGAAGCAATCTAGCTGTTATTAATGTAATACAGCAACATACAACTCAATCAGCTACAGTTGTATCATGAGAACAAAGTATTTTCATATGTGAACAAATATATTCGTATAGAAATATAGAGGCTTTAATATAGATATATCTAGTATATATTATATATACTTATAAACATAATCATATATAAGAGAGCGTGTGTGTGTGTGTGTATAATCCATGATCTATAAAAAAAGCCTCATTAGGAAGTAGCTTTGGTTTTGGTACCATACATACACTACAATAAGAAACAGGCCTTAAAGCTTTTCAAACAAATATTTATAGAAGGTAACTAGAAAAACAAGTCTACACTGAATAAAACATAGTATTCAATGTGTTTGTACATTCATTGAGAAAATGTTTTAACCAGCAGTATTTTACCAATGCCCAGTTACAAATACAAAAGGCATAAAACCTTAGGAAACACAAACTTCTGATTTAGTAAGAGGTTTCTGCTTTTTTCGACCCTTTGTAGTTCCAACTGGTTTTTCTTGCAAAGTATTATGGTTAGTATTCAGTATTTAACTCTTTTCAGATTTTTTAAAAAGTGGACCTCAAAAACATGACTGATACCATTTTCCCTTGTGATGGTCTCCCCAGCTTTTTGTGCCAAGGCACATTCAGCCTTAGGATCCCCCAGCCTGTGCCTTTAGAACACAAGTTATTTCTTTCTTCAGATCCTCTTAATTTCCTATATGCTTTTTGGCAGTACCGTATTACTGACAGCCATCCAGTTTTGATTTCATTTCTAACAGGAGTATAAACCCCCAGCCTGTATAGATTACTACTTACTTTCAGGTTTTGAATCCACTACTGCATGATGCATCTCCTTCAGCTGGAGCTGTGCTCTTTGCAGTCTCTGCTCTGCGTGGAACAACTTTTGAGAGAGAATTGGACACACACAAGCTCATTTCTCTGAAACGCATATTCAAACAACTAAAGCAAAAGAGTATCAAAAAGAATCCCAAATACAAAAAATGGTAGCTATAAGCATCTGGTGATTATCTGTATCACAAGGGAACATGCCAAAACAATTTTTCAGCCATTGGCCTGGGTTTACTTGATATTCTGTAGTGTTAACTGAGGAATGTATTCTTGTACTCCCCAAGTGATATTTTCTCTATAGCAGAAATTCATTAAACAATTTTCAACCAAAAATACGAGTAGCTTGAACATTAGAACAATTTCAAAAAATCAGCAAGAATCAGGACTGAAGCACATAACTATCCCTATACTGCAGTTCTTCAATGCAGCTGAGTTGTCACAGCAATCTACCATCCAACCTGAGAGCACACAGGAAAGCTTGTTGCCAAACAACACTCCATTGATTAGCATTTTTGTGATTTAGAGAGATGAGTACTAAGAACTAGAATCAGCTGGACATCACATTCATTTTACTTGTGATCTCACTCAGGTTCAAGCAAAGACCTAACAGCTTAAAAGCCTTCTGATTCACATTGCTTCCACATCCAGATATAGACTGCAATACTAGGAATCTGGGGTTTTTTCCCCTTTTAATACAGTGCTGAAGTTCACGCTACAGAATTTGGTGAGATGATATAACAATATGGCAATGGATTTTATTAAAGTATCTTGTTTTGACAGCATAGCTCAGGAATAAAACCCACCCTTATATTCAGATGTCAACTGCTTCCAGTGCTTCCCAGGACATTGTTTTTCTTAAATTTCGGGACCAAAATCCAAAGGTTGCTCCTGAATACATATTCCCCCAACCCAGTGAAAAGCTGAGGTACTTGCTGTGTTACTCAGCCCCTGAAATCTCAGTGCAGGTGCAGAGAGATACAGATCAAACTAATGAAACATTTGCTCACTACTGTAAATATACAGAATTCTCTTTGGGTGCTACAACAGTAAGTCATGGAACATTTCCTGGGACTGCTACGTGATGATGTCAGTGGCAGCTGAGGCAGCCAAGTACCTTGAATGAGGTGTTCAAAACTTGCGGGGTCAAGCCTCTTCCCCTAAAATGTAGATAAATATTTCTATTTCAAATAGGATTTAATTTTCTGATGTTGGGAGAAACTCTGTACTGTTGTTCCTGATGTACTTTTTAAAATGCATGATTCCCAAACAAATGTCAACTATTTTAATAGGTATGCTTTTATGCCAGTACCTGATTTTTTTGTTCTTGTTTCTGTTGAGCCAAAGATTCTTCTCTCTCTTTTTCTAAGCGAAGCTGCCTTGCTATTTCAAGCATTCGTTGATGATTTTGTACTGTCTCCACCTACAGCAAGTGGATAAATAGTGCATGTTACTGTCAGATAGTTGAGAAATAAATTAAAGAGATCATATGTCTCACAAGCCCACTTAGCACTTCCTTTCCATACATGTTACTACTCAGAAATGACAGCAAAGTAGTGGACTCAAGATTCTTAAAAGCTCTGGACTAACGCCTAGGGAGATTCCCTGTGGGTCAGTTAGTTATTCGATTCCTTCCTAGACATGCAGTGTGTTTATCTTAATCCTTGTTTGCATTCCAAAATCAGAGCTGCAAGCCAAAAATTATGACACTGAAATGTAACAGTGTTACTTCTCTTATTACCCTCTTCTTAAGACGCTCTACTCTTTTGATGAGTTGGTCTTTCTCCTCTTCCATTGCACTGATGTCCTAAAAAGCAGAAAAATAGATATAGAAATGTTAATTTATTTACAATATGATATGGATTGGACTAAATTCTGATCAAATTAATATGAAAATCAGAATTATTCTCTGAACACACTGAAGCGGTTATAATTTTATTGATCTATGATCAGAACATCCAGGATTCCAATCTCTCCCTTCTCTCATACTTCCCCCACAGTTCCCACTCTCTCTATGTGAACATTCCTTCATGTGCATCCGTGAGTATTGATGTGAACGTTTAAAATAAAAGCAGGTGGATTTCTCCAAAATAAAAACAAACAGAAACAACCAAGCAAAAATCAGCATGAATTCAACATCTGATGCAGTCTAACATATGTTCTTAATGTTACCATCATTACTCACTTCCTGGCAGACAATTTTGCATGAAGTTGCATATGAGTGATGTTTGCTACCACTTTTTGTATTAAAATTGTGTTAAAAGAAACACTTTCTAGTTCTAAAACACGTATCTAATTATTATTCTTCTTTAATCCTATCTTACAACAGCAGGATTCCAGAGATTGATAGTTATGAGAGAAAGGGAAATAAATTCTCCAAATTTAGGCCTTATCTCAACATTTGCTTAACTTGTCCGTATGTCTTACTGGAAAGCTGTACCCGCGCTTAAATATTTTGCTGAAACAGGGCAAATATCTTTACTTAACACCTTAGCCACACAGGATCATCATTTTTGTTGAATTAAGCTCTTAATTCATTCAACACCCTCTGAAATTATTACCCTAAATCAGTAAAGTAAAAGGCTTTATATCAATTTGCATTCACAGGAAAAGGAGTTCTAATATTTGAAAGTCACGCGAACAGAGCCTTGGCAGCCTTGTTTCCCAGTCTGCTTCAGAAAGCGCAGTTCTAAGCATGAGTGGGGACTTTCTAATCTGTTTGCCAACAGAGAACAGTTTCAAAAAGGCAGCTGCAGTGCCTACCAGCTCTGACCTGTGCAACTTATACACTGCAATGAGTCCACAAAAGCAACAAAAATAGAACTGGCATTCAAAAAAAGCCTAAACAAAAGCTATGCAATTTTGTCAGATTTTTTTACCCTTCTTATTTCTGCAGTTGATAAGCCAGATGTTTTGAGCTGCTCGCACTCCTTATGTAGGTTTTTAAATGCTTCCATCAGTTCTTCATACTATAAAATGAAATAAAAACCATGGAGAATGAGCTCTGTGTCTAAGGACTTTCAGATCAACATGTTGCTTTACTACTAGGACAGTAAATATAGAAATAGAAATATGGTGAGAACAAGAATTAAAGGCATTTTTTTCATCACAAAAACATGTCAACTTGTAAAGCAAAAATAAAAAAAATCACAGCGAATTATCTTCCATTTGAAGGTACACTCAGAAGTCTCACAATTTCTTCAGTATTTTCCCCTCTTCCCTTGTAATACATAGTGTATTTTCAAAACAGGAAGAGATGTTATCTGAAATGGACAATGTTATATTAACAAACTGTTCTCTTACTATAAATCTGTGTATATCACATACATAAATTTACCAGCCCAAAAAGGAAGAGCTTGATCTAACAACATGGTTGATCGAAGCAATGGGGCTTGAATTTATAGAGCACTGAGCTTCAATCCAGCAAAGCAGTCCAAGAGCACACCTGACTTAACATGCAAGAAATAGTTTTGACACATTGCATAATCATGCCCTCAGTATATTACAGAGATTGATACATGTAGTTCGGTAGTTAGAAAGAAGTAGACAGCGTGCTACTTCCACACCAGTACATTGCCCACCAGTAATCCTAAACTGAGAGGCAGTGTGAAAGTCTGTGTGGGAAGAGAAATAACAGGGGACAGAAAGAGTTTAGAAATATGGATAGGAAATAAATTTAGATTCAACTCGGAGAAATGCAAGCTGAGATATAAGGAAAGATAATCTCCACAGAAACAGCCATTCAATGAGATGGAAAAATCTAAAAAGAGAGTATCAAGTCATTTTTTACTTCCTGGAAAGAGCAATTGATACGAATGTTGAACACAAAATGGCAACGGCAAAGGCCAGTTCAAACAAAGACATCATATCCCTGAGCAGTGAAGCAGCAATTCTATTCTATAAAACCCTGGAGAACCAGCATCTAGAAAGTTCTGCTCATTTCTGGTGGTTTCAGTATCAGGCTCACACTGACAAGCTGGAATGAATTAAAAAAAAAAAAAAAAACCATCAATAAAATGGCTACTGAAAAGAAGATAAAATAATACAGAAAGAGCTTGATTAAATGACAAATGAAGGTATAAGGTATGCACACACTGGACAATGAAGAACAAGTTACAAAAAAAGCAGGAGTAAAAATGCAACTGGCCTGCATTAAACACTTATGCATTATAGAAGTTAAGTATTTTAACAAATAATGAAATAGCAGGCAGTCTCTGAGCAACTGTATTCACGATTGCCGATGTCCAACAGCTTTCCTCTGTGTGGATTGTCTACCTCTTTCAAAAGGGGAGTTTAGTAAGTCTTTTCCTTATTGCGACATAAAATTTCAAGATCAATGGCAAAATTCAGACAACGGCACAGCAGTTTGCCAGATCCTACCAAAGGGAAGGTTTCTTGCTTTCACCAAATAAAAGCTGCAGCTACCCCACGTGCACCTGAAATGACGGAAGAACACCCAGGTTCCTATAGCAGAAAGAAAGATTCCTGGCACCTGGGGGCAACTCACTGAAGACTGGACAACTAGATTTATGCCTGAAGTTGCTCACTGTTTAAATTACATACTGCAGCTAATCAGATGTCTAAATAGCAACACAACTGGGAAGGTGGCAAGTATTTTGAGTATCTTGCTTAAATAAGTTACAAAAGTACATTTAAGCTTGATTCTATACACTCATAAAACTTGACCATGTTCTAAGATTTCAAAAAAATCTCATATTTGAAATGTTTCTCTTAAAAAACACTATTGCAAGCCTGTATATCTAAATAATTTAGGCTAAATTCTTTAATTCATTAGTATCTAAATATTTGCATTCTAATGTTAAATTACATTAAAGGCAGTATATTACCCCAGCTTCTGCTTTGAATTAATCAGAAGGGTGTTAGTTTAATAAGACGGTTATATTACTGTAACCCCAAAAAGGAACACATCTTACGTAATGGAAATAATGGAGCTGGATATTTATACATATTGAGACTGTGACATACTGAAAAAACATACAATCTGCATTCCTTTCTCTCTTTGCTACTTCTCCTTAGTTATTCCAAGTTATAAATCCAATATTGTTAATGCTCACAAAAGAAGTGGGAACATAATGAGTGGTAATGTCAGCCCAGGAAAAAGAAAATTTTTGCTTATTCACAAAAAAAAAAAAAGGTTAAAGCAGAAGTGGGATAAGGCTAATACAAATATTAGGTGCTAAATACTACACAATCAATTGACAGGAGACATTGGCTTTTGGTCATAACATTTTCTGGACTAGTTTGAAGTGCTAATTTATAAAGTTAAAAATATCCATGTCGTAGTTCATAGGAAAAAAATCGTTTAAAAATTAAGAAATAAAAATCTGTCTTGGCCAACATGGCTCTGAACATTATTTAGTACCCAGTACTAACGGGCTTAAAACCTCTTAATCCAATGCTACCTATTAATATACAATTTCAGGGTTATTGGAAGAAAGGCTGTCAAGACATACATTTCTCGTTACAAATCTTTTCTCACCCTTGATTCTAACATGCTCTTAATGTAACTCCCTTGAATATGTATCTCAACAACATAACTCCCCAATTCATTTATCTTTCTTCCTATTGGCACTTTTATTAATTAACAGAAAACGCTGGCATTCATGAAAAATGGTACCTGTTTGTTGATGTCAGCCACAGTATCATCCTGTAGGAACTCCACTGGCACTTCCAATTTTACTAAGAAACGTGCCAGGTAAGCTCTTTTCTTGAGTTCATTGGTCCTCTGAAGAAGCCAATGTAAGACAGGATGAATTACAGGTTTGCTTCCAGTAACTAATCCTTGGCGAAATGCACTCCTATACAAAAAACAACAAAAAGAAAATGCCAATAAATCTCAAACTAAAGAACACTGGCTTGGAACAAACAATTTGCAATATTTTGACATTCCCTCTCCATTTGCCTAATGATTTTCTTAATGCTGTTAGAAACCACTCATGATGCCAGTTTGCTATTTATGATCCAGATTCTGCTACCTTGAGACAGATAAAAATCCCATAACACATCAAAAGGCTAAAGCCAGCAACGACTCTTCCTCTTCTGCGATATTCTCTGGGAATAAACGCAATGTGGAAAGAGGGTGGGTTTTCTGGGTTATAACCTGGCGCTGGAGGGTGCAATCCAGCCTCCAGCGGCTGGTCTGAAAGGGATGGGGAAGGGACTGACCCTGCCAGTCATGCGGCACCCTCTCCTGGCTGGCTCCGCAATAGCAGCTGCTGCAGCAGGGCCCGAGGGACCCCCTACACCTGCAGGAGCCTTCTGCTGGCATCCCCTATACCATACTCTATAGGGACAAAGGAGGAACTGTCTTCAAGGCGTTACACGTACCCACTGGGATAGGCGAGGTCCAAAGTACACACAACTACTGAATTAAAGGTCGTTACCGTATAAGCTGTAAAAGATGTTTTACTGTGATTTGTAGACAAAAAGATACTTACAAGTCTGATATACTTCCTGGAGGTTTGTATTTAAGGATACCAAGAAGACTTAACATTCTTTTAGCTGTTTGCTCGGGCAGCTCCTCTCTAATGTCAACAGCATGCTAAATAGTAAAAAAAAAAAAATAAAAAAAAAATTTATCCACTGTTTGTCCAAGTCATGTTAACTAGAAACACTGTAAGAACTGGCTTTATCCATTCATCGCATGATAATGTCAACAAAGTGAGATGCTCGATACAGAACATTCTTTTTATCACCAAACTTCCATTCTCTGCTAATGGATTTTTCTCCAACATGTATATTCAGGTAAATTTACTCTTGGTATACATTCTCCCTGCTCATGGGACCTCATCTATGCAGACAGATTACTTCCACCAAGGAAGTCAGATATCCTAGCACACCAAGGCACACGTATCTGCGCCCCAGATGTAGGAACCATCCCTTCTGATCTTACACACACTTTTGGTAGCCTCAAAGGAGAGGGATTCAATATCTATTGCAACAGCCAAATCATGAGGTTTAGTTCTTGATCAGTTCCTGCTCTGTGTATTATGCAAGACAGCTTGACTTTTGACCTCAGAACACAACGGTTGTCACTACGAACGAAGTTAAGATCTGTATCCTGACTCCCAAGGTAAAATACACAGTCATCAGTCTCTGGGGACAGGGATCCAGTATCCCTGGCCCAAGAAACATTTCCTGGTTTGCCAAAACCACATAGATGTATAGACAGAAAGGACTCTTGCCAGGCACATTTATTTCTGGGAAGATTCATACAAGCTATTTTGGTACACCAAAGATGCCACAAGATTATACAGAGCCAGACCAAAATAAAAGCAAATTTCTGTGTCAAGCCCATTTAAGACGCTCACAATTACACAGGTGCGAGCACCTCTGACTGCCTTCCTTACCTTTGGGTCAATCTCCCCCAGAACATCATTGAGCAGCTGCAACAGCTGCATTGACTCCAAGGAGTCAAACGTGATTAAATTGTAGTTCTTCCTGAAGGGCTCCTGATTGAGCTTCTCAACAATGAACTGGATTTGATCACTCATAATCGTGTCCTGGAAAAACCTCTGCAGAAAGGACAGAAGAGATGTCACGAGGCCTCGGCAGGGAGAGGGAGCTGGAGGCTGCCGGGAGGGCGGGTGAAGGCACCACCTCGGCGAGGCCCACTGCAGCCCAGAGGCGGTGAGCTGGCACTGGGCTCGGAGGGGCCCAGCCCGGCCGCCCCCTCAGCCCCGGGGCGGGGCGCGCCCCGCGGCCTACGAAAGAATGTCCGGCCCCTCACAGAGACTGCGGGGGGGTGGGGGGGGGCGGTCGGGCCTCTACCGCCAGCCGGGCCCGCCGGGGGCCGCCCCCGCTCTGAGGGGCAGCGCCCTGAGACGACGGGGCGGCCTCGGCCTCCGCCGCCTCAGCCCTCCCGCGCGGGCGCGCGCCTCCCCGTTACTCGTGGTAACGGTTGCCAGGCCAGGGCGATGGCGTCACTTCCGACGCTGCCGCGCGCCTCTGCCCACGCGCCCGCGGGGGGGGGGGGGGGGGGGGGGGGGG
>JAVKLA010000088.1:17059742-17099222 GCA_034782735.1 Sagittarius serpentarius | reverse complement strand
GTGGAACCCATGGAACCCCCCCCCCCCGAGTAAATGAAAGAGATATCTGCATTTTTTTAATGTCAAAAGAAGGATTTACTTTGACAAAGTCATGAAATTCTAGGATAATCCCTTTGCTTAGCCACATATAGATCTCATGTATGTAAAACAGCTATTTCCTTCATAGCCATACTGTTAACACTCTTTATAATATCTAAATAACTTCTAACAATCTGTCCTGCTGTATGATTCTGCAGTGAAGTCATAGCCTCCAGTTTGTATCATCATGCAGCTGCCATAGAAACAGTTTTAGATGTCACAGGCTCATCTTGAATTCACTAGAGGCATTTGGCTCATTAATTCAAATGTCAAGGCAAATGCATCAACGTAAGATAGGTTTAATCAGTGACAGAAATAAAAAGTTTCCTAACTTGGGGTTGTCTTCAGCAAGGCTTAGGGCTCTATGGTGTAGAAGTTCTTTGTGGGTTCATTTATCACAGTGAGGTTGCTTCCACCTCCCAGAGCAGCAGGGGTAGATTGGTTGTCTGTATATTGTGTTGCAGGCTAGCATTTGAGGATCCACCTCAGGCTGAAGAACGGTCTCTCCATCCTCTCTAGGCAGATGATGAAGACCTCAATGCTGGCCTTCTGTAACAGTGAGCTGAAGAAAACTCTAGGAAAAAGAGTCCATAGAAGAATGCTGCTGTGACCTAGAGACTAGGATGGAGGGGCCTCGTAGCCATCTTTTTGTGTAACCCCATGGCTGTACGGTGTTCCAAGATGAAAATGTTCTATTTCTATTCTGTATCAGCCAAAGAATGAAAAATTTTTATAAAATACTTGGTTTCAACTGAAATGATGGAAATTATACTCTAAGAGAGTAAATGATAATCAATTTTAGCTCCTCTCAGCCAGCTTTGAAATACGTGTGTAAGAAACTAGGTCAATTATCACTTTTATTAACTCATTGCTTTTAAAAGATACAAATGTGATTCTATGTGTATATCCCACCTTTTCCCTAATTTGGGGTTTTCTGCAGAGACTGAGCAGGTTTTTTCCACTGCCAGGTCCCCTCCAGAGCCCACAATGCCTCCTACAGCTCTTTCTGCTGAGGTTTTTTTCAGCTCTTTAGAGGAATTTCCATTCCCTTCTCCTGCGGACAGAGTTGTGATCTGAAAAAGGCTTTGTCCAACAACAGGAAGGCTGTAATTGTTCATACAGCATCCGGGAAAGATATGCATGAGCTTCCTGAGTTAATGAAATCTTAGGGGTTTTTTATAAAGTTTCAGTGACTGCCAGTCATTTTTAAATGTCACACTGCGTAGGCTCACTGCTGCGTATGTTACAGAGGGAATTTAACTTTTAATTACATCTCACCATTGACACATTCTGTCTTGTTCCCTGACCTTCCTCTGAAGTGCCAGTAGCTGGTCACTACGAGGGACCAAAAATAATGGATGAGAGGTTTGATCCAAATCTCTGATGTTTAAAGTTCCTTCACAGGTTCCATTGGCAAGGAAAAAATGAGGAGTCACTAAAAAGCAAACCTGAGTGTTTATTTTCTACCAGAACGATACACAAGACCAAGGTCAGAGCCCAGGAAGCTTTGCCATCTGGTTGAGATAGTGAGGTAGCAGTAGCAATGTTGGACTTCGGTTACACCCATGATGGTCTTTATTGTTCAAATTCCTTTGAAAGGTAAGTTTCATGAACTATACAGGAGGCCTCCTTTTCCTTCCCGTTAGTTATGGCAGGAGCTGAACAAAGCCATTGCAGGCTGGCAAGAAGATTCTTTTATTTTTGATAGTTCACTTAACGCCTGAGGCAGTGCACAGTTGTCAGATTAGCTGGCTGAAGGACAGGTGTTTACAACACCTTTTTCAGAAGAGCTTTGGATCAGATTTTAGTTGCCTCCCAATGGATGAATTATGGGCAGTTTCACATTGTGGGTTCATTTGGTTTTAGTTCTTTAAAAATTAACATTATTAATTTCACACTGAAACTCATCAGTGACTTTTGTGTCCAGGTAGCATCTACAAGAGTTAATCTGGTTTGCAATCACGTCTCATTCATTGACTTGGTTTGGAAGACACTCATGAGAAGTCTTTCATGGAAGCTGCATGTCATCCAGCTAATGTGCTTCTTGTCATCACAGATCTATGATGCAGAGGCATTGCTCAAAATACAATGATAGGAAAAATACTCTCTGCTTAGAAGCACTGTCCTTTATGTGGCTAACTGCTTTGAAGACTGTGTGTCCCCCTTGGCATGGCTGTCTTCATGGAAATTAAAATATTCCTGGCTCATTCTTAAAATGGAACAATGCCAATATTCCAGTTCAGCATAGTCCCTATGCTAGGCAAGCAACGCTAAAAATTGTATCTCTTACTCTCCTATAGCCCTGGCAAGTCCTGGAGTGTGGCAGAGGTTGTCTCACACTGTCTAGGCCAAGGTTACCCAGCTGGCAATTTGTGGGAAAATTCCTTCTTTCCTGGCACATTAGCTTCAGAGATATCAGTCTTTTGAAGAAAGGTCAGACTGGCAGCCTGCTTTCCGTTGTGTTTGCATTCCACCTACATATTTAGTGACACAAACCACTGTGACAGAAACCACTGCAGGGGAGATCCTCAAACCGGTGTCTGCTAGGAAGGCAGGACAACCTTTGGTGATGTGATTGACACCTGACTTCCAGAGACATCCTCTAGGATTGAGCGCGTGGCTCATTCTTATACTCTTACTAGTTGTGCAGCTCTGGTGTAAATGGCCACCTGTCTGTGGGGACCACCAATGAAACTGCCAATTCATTGTGCAGAAATCATCAGCTGTCAAATGGTGTCATTTCTTCCTACTATTCTATAGGAAAATTTATATGAGAAGTCTCCTGAGATCATATTTCAGCTGCATGTAGGGACTCTAGTTAGGCTTGGCCCATACAAACAGGTGCAATAGAGAACAATTTATACCTAAAACTGAGAAAAGCACCTATATCTTTCTTAATCCCCTGAGCCACCTAACTCCCTGCCTTTCAATCTGTTATTCTTAGCAACATATTCCTCCTACTGACAGCTTTCCAGGTAATAGTAAAGTAGCATAACTTTAACTGATGTATTTAAGTAAAAGAAGTTTGTTAATTTGATGTTTCTTTTTTAGGTCTGCTGTTCTGAGGAGTTCTGAAGACTTCACTGTGCTAATAAAGAACAACATTCACTTCCCAAAATTTAAATACACCATGTAAGTGCAAACATTCCTCAATGCTTTCTGAGGAGTGAGTAGTTGCACTCTGAAAAAAAGGTTGTATAAATTGGCACCTTCTTTACTCAAAAAGTCTATGCGTTCAGGGCTGTGTCTGCCTGAGTGACAAATACCAGGTTTCTGTAATTCTTTAGCCCTATTAATCCTTCAGAACCAAGAGAAACAAGGAGAGCTTGGGAACAGAGCCTCGCAGCATAACTTTTATTTCTCTAATGCACTGGACAATAGAATTGTTCATTCAGATAAACTAGTTTATGTTAGGGTAAAATCACTAAAATACAGCACAACAGACATGCATTTCAAATTATAAGGTGAAAGCATTTAGTTTACATGGGTAAAATTTTGCTGGTGATAATATCGAAAGAGTAAAGAATTCATCTTGATTCCCAGATCCTAGTTAAGGATATATAGATCTGGTAGCTATAAAACCAAAAGCTTGTATACTTCCAAACTGAGCACATTTAACACAGGTTTTACTAAGTGTGAAGTAGCTTACCTGTATCTGTAGCTGCTCCAGCTTGTTTTTAAATTTAAACAATTGTGTATTTTCTTCACAGACTAAATATTCCACCAAATTTAAATACTTCCTGCACATACAACAGGATAACTTCCCTGCTCTGTCCAGTTTTCCATCTGGGAGATATATCCTTCAGGAAGCAAAAGAGAATTTTTCTGAGGTGGCAGTAAAGGTCTGTGATACCACTTTTTTTTCATGCTCAGTGTTAAAACATTTGCTTGATTCTCTTCCTGCATGTTTTGCTGTCTTCCATATAATGGAATTGTTCTAGGTTTAGAAACTGATTGTGTGAGAAGCAAAGCAACCCCAACTTTCAAGAATTAAATGTACTTAACATCTCACAGGATGGGACAAGATACAATTTTGTTAGTATTGTAGCATGCAGAGCCCCTTTTACAAAGCACGGTGCATTTAAGTAGGTCCTATAGAAGCCTGTCACTCGCGGTCATCTTTTGATTCTACTCAAGCAGATCCTAAATCATGTCGCTGGGGGAATTATCCAAAAGTCAGACTGGCACAAATGGCAGCTTACATTCAGAGTCAAAAAGCACTTATTTTTGCCATTACATTTTCAATCTGTTCTTTAGGGTATTGAGCCAAATGCCCTTAACACAGTATCCAGCCATACCTCTAGAAAGGCAATATTAACAGATGGGTAGAATAGAAGAGAGACAAAGTGTCATGCCCAGAGTCATCAACTGAGACACATTTATTAATTCTCGGCCTGGCACAGTGTATTCGAGATGAAACATTTGGACTGGGTGCCTACAAATCTTAGGCTTGCCCTCAGGCTTTTGGTTTGAGCCTATACATGGTTTAAAGCAATGAAACGGAAGTCACAGTCTATTGGCTGCATCCACACTTGTGCTACTGAGATGAAGAGAAATAGACAGAAGATAGGAATGAATGGTAGCTTCTAGCTCACGTAACTAAGTCACTTCCATAGAAGACTGGTTGATTGGCAAATGTTGCTTAAGAGTTAGCGTGTCTATAGAGACATGTCCCTGCCAATGGCATCCCTCAAGTCTCTGCTGACTTTAACCGTAGTTTAGCACAGGCAGCGATCACAGTGCTAGTCCCTAAGCTTACTGTGTCTGTTTCTAGGGGAGAATCATTGCCATTGAGATTAACTGGGAGTGTAACTCGGACAGCTGGTTTTACGACTGCAGTCCAAAGTATGGTTTCCACTGCCTCAATAACAAAAAAAATAAAGCTTGATTCCACTTCAGATAAAAGATGTCATATGAAGCAAGCAGCATGTTTTCTGCATTGAAGCGAAGATATGATGACACGTGGGGAATGATGACCTGGAATGACAAGACGTTTGGTTCTCCTTCTTCAGTCTTGTAGTCATGTCCTTAACCTGCAGTTACTGCAGTTGTATAGATGTATCATCATGGTGATCTTCCAAGTGAGCATGCTTGTATTGCAGGAGATTTTATTTCTATGTTGAAAGGCCTAGAAATTTCCAACAAGCATTCTGGGAGCTAACACAGAGAATAGTTTGGGCAGATTCCACCATATGGCAATTGAGGCTTGAAACCACCTAAACTTGTGAATTTCCCAAGGCAATTAACACAAATAAAATAAAAAAGTGGTTTTCTTCCATCTGGGTAATCCCACAGTTCACTGAATCAAGATTTATTCAAGAGCGAATTAGAGCTTTTGATTCTATAGCAGATTTATGAGAAGTTTTGACAAAAAATCTTGATGTGACTCCTGTTCTAAATAGTCAAGGCGTTTATGAAATGCTTATCAGCATGTTTAAAACTAAAGTTGTCCGTCAGATCTAGGTCAAAACTCTTGTGTAACAACGCTCTTTTTTTGACTCATGGCATGATTATTATTACATTATGGGTTTTCATACGTTTGTGAAGCTAATATGAGTGCCATAACTGTCTGGGAGCTGGCAGCGTATTCGAAAGCTGCATTGTGCTGGAGCTGTGCAAACGAAGACCACAGATGTTCACTCTGACCTGACAACCACAGACAGGAGGTGGGGGAGATCACAAGGAAAAAGCAAGACAGTGCTGTGAGGCTGAGGCCAGCAACCTTTCGGTTGAATACATTTTTGTAGGCAAAGCAGTTTCTGCGAAGGCTTTTGGAAGAAGACAGTGGAATAGTTTTGAGGATGTTTAGTGTCAGATTAACAGCTGGGGTCAAAATGCCAAGAATGGGTTTGCCCAAAGTTTCTTATCTTTTCAGCATCAAAATACCATTATGTAGCAAGATTATTTTGCTGCAGTTCAGCTGGAATCTGTGCTGCAGGAAGTGAGCCTGGTCTGAGAACATAGGCTGCTGGGAGAGTGTGCATGATGCCAGACAACATCCTGGTGGCCTGACTCTGTATCTGTTAATCAAGGGGTTTATTGGCAAAAAAAAGTCATTGTTATGTCTCCAAAATTCAAAAAGAGGAGCAGAGTAGTTCAGTGCAGCAATTTAAAAAGCAAAGACAGTGAAAGTTGAAGAGCAGTGAATAGATTGAACATAATACTATTTAAAACAAACACTGAAGGTTTTGGCGAAGAACCCGCACAAACCCTGCCACACTGTTGAGCTAGTGTATGCCAGCCTGTATAAACAGAGCTGCTGATTTCAGTCGAACTACCCAAGTAAGAGGAAGGAGAGCTAGAAATGTTCCTACAATTAATGTGTTTCAAGAAAACTTTTTTTACATCAGTGACATGTCATAAGAATGTAAAATATTACCGTATCAGAGGTCCATCCAGCCCAGTATCCTAAAGCTAACAAAGATCAATAGGAGGAGAAAATTTTGGAAAAGAGCATAAGAAACAGGGCATGTATAGAATGCTGCTTCCCCTGCAGTCTTGCTGTCCTAGAAGTCAGGAAAGCTGCTTTGGGCAGCTTATACCTCTGTCTGCATGGAGCCGTATTGATTTCATCTCACTTCCAAAGGCATTTTGTGATAGACTTAAATGGAGACAGGCTTTAGCCTTCCGAAAGAAAAGAACTACTTGAGGTGCAAGGGAGCAAAGCTTCAGCCAGTGATCAAGAAAGCTCTTAACAGGTCAGCTCAA
Source organism: Sagittarius serpentarius (assembly GCA_034782735.1). NCBI lineage: Eukaryota > Metazoa > Chordata > Aves > Accipitriformes > Sagittariidae > Sagittarius > Sagittarius serpentarius. Next base: position 17,092,436 of record JAVKLA010000088.1, on the reverse strand, counting down.
AGCACAAAGCTGTTACAGAGGAGAAGGCTTCTATGCCATCAAGAGCAGATGTGAAGTAACCTCTACCTTGAGGGCTAGAGAAAACCTCTGATCCTGGAAAGAGTTAGGAAGACTTTCAAATAAAACTTAACTGACCTGCAGGCTTCAGAGGCTAAGAGCTGGCCAATAAAACATGTCTTGGCCACAGACTGTGGAACCATCCAGCACAGGAAAAAGGGCATTTCATGTCTGTGCAAGCAAGGAGAAAGCAGAACACATTACAATGTGTTTTTCTGAGTGACTCACTGCCTTCAGAGAATACAAATCAGATCGCAGTGAATGGGAAGCAAATGATCGCATGATCTAGGGAACTCTGATTAAAAGCACTCTGAAAGTCTGCCAAACTTAGCTTGCAGTAGGATGTGCAGGAGAGAGTGGAATCAAGTAAAAGCTTGCTCTGGGCTGGTTTGTTAGCATCAGGATGGCAAAGCAGAGCAGCAAGGACTGAACCCAAAGAGAAAGGGAAGGAGGAAAATGTATTTTTCTTTAGATGTCCCTGTCATCTGAATGAGTACCTGGAGGTGCTAGAAGGCAGAGGGCTGAGCTGATGGCATTTACACTAGACAAATCCTCTTAAACAGCTTACTGTTTCAGTAATTGAATAGGCAACCAACTATAAAACAAATTTTGATTAGCAATGACAGAGTACTCTGTGAGTATCTGCCGCCCCTGGAATTGACCTTCTGTCCTTTCGGCTAAGCAAATTCCCATTCAAATTATGTATCTGAATGAAGGAGAACAGGACTTAGAGATCACTCAAGAAAACCGGTCAAGAACAATACAGCACTTTAAGTCCTGACAGTGTGTCTGAGGCAGAAGACATATGGGTGTTGTTATCAGAGGCTGGATATTAGTACCATTGTGTGTTTTAGTATGTCTTTCAGTTTAATGTAATGATTTCATCTGTACTGCCAGCTCTTCATTGTCGGATTTTAAAAGATCTCTCTCTGTGACTGCTTATTAATCCCTAAGCTGACGTGAGCTGTGCATCAGGAGGGTTATGTTCTTGATAGAATGAACAGCTGGAACTTAGTAAAGGCTCACATGATTCTTGCCACTCTCCACTGATCGAAGAATGGAAAATGGCTGAAACGCAGCATACTGAAGTGTGCTCAGGAGTTCAGAGTTGGTCTTGCATAACATGATACTAAAGCCTTCAGAGCATGGGCACTCTTGTCATTGCCAGCTCCTCACCTATTCTTGCTGGGTTTTTCTGTCTGCTTTAGCTATGATTGAATTTCTTTCTGCAGCTTCAGGTTCCCATTTGAATTGAGACAGCAAAACACTTGTTGGACATTAGTTGGATTTTTAATTTGTCTAAATCTCTATATATGTATTAATTTAGTTTAGACTGCCAGGTCAGATGCTGCGCAAAATACTGTTCATCAAGCTGGCCTCAGCACCTTCATTTCAGAAGGCTGAAAGGGCTGGAGGAAGAAGGGAGAAGAAAGTATGCCTCTTTTTGTGTTCTGCAGCCTCATGGCATTATATCCCCGAGGGAAGGTGGACAGATGTTCATTTACTCTTTTGCAGATATGCAAGGTACGACAAGCTACCACATGGGAAGGAGCAGAGAACCCTTTTCAAAGTCTATGGAATACGGTTTGATGTCCTTGTCTTTGGCACAGTAAATGCAATTCTTTTTGCATATGGAGGGGGAAGAAAGCTTGCTATTTCCTTAGCCCTGCTTCTGCCATATACCCCTTTCCTCTCTCCTGTCCATCACTCTGGGATGGAAGTCATGTCAGATGAGTAGATCTAAACTGAACTGAGCAGCATAGGAGAGCAAAGTAGAGGATGAAATGGCAGGGCTGGGAGAGAGGCCGGATTGTTGTTTAACACTGAGACAATAACAGGTATCATCATGACATGATGTTATTGTCATGAACCCTGTGTGTCACCACTGTTTCCCTCTCAGATTGTTTATTCTCCCCTGCCAAGTGCCTGAGATGGCCTATGAAATTCTGGGATTGATTGCATTGTGAAGAGACAAAGATATATTGTGAAGAGACAAAAAGAGAAAAGCCATTAAGTTGAATGAATGGTAACAGATCTTGCCTCCCACTTATACTTTTCTGCTTTCTTTAACGGTAGAAAATTTAATGGCATTGAACACATTTAAAACATTGGGTCCATGATCTCCTCTTTTGGTTTGGTGAGAGACTTATTTTTTGTCTTAATAAAACCAGTTCTGGACATACAGTCTCATTAAGAAAGTGGAATCACTACTTGCTTTTTTTTCATATGCAGGTTGTGAGGGCCATTGAAATTGCTATTTGTGTAGGTAATTGCTCCAGCTGCGGCAAATCATCATTCTACAAAATTTACAACAGGAAGAAGTATGAAACTGTGCTGAATCCAAGACAGGTAAAGAATGTAAATTGCTGCTCTATGGATACAAAAATGCAGCTGATCCCGGAAGCTTCCATGGAGTGGTGCACAGCATGCACTGCGTGAGTGCAGTGGGCTCTAAACACAACCTTGCCATGGCAGGGTCACACCAGCTCTGTCGTGAAAACCTGCAGGGAATAGTGATCCTTCAAAACAGCAGAAGGATGTCATGAAAGGGTTGTCCATGAGGAGGGCATTGCTGAAAGCCTCTTCCCTGCCAACTTCAGTTGCTTCTTCCTCTTTTCCAAGACATTAATGGTTATTTCTCTAGGCTGCCTCTACTAATCCCTCAGCATTTTAGACAGGTATTTTTAAAGAAGAGAGGAGAGTAGCTAAAGGCCCTGCACAACCACAGTCCTACAGTTCGTTCCATACCCTCTCTTCTTGTTCCCTCTGTCCCCACAGCTCCCCATGTCCTTGCTATTCCGGATACTGGAAATATGGGCCCGTGCAACACGCAGGGGCACGGGATTGTTATTGGAGTACAGACTGCAGAACCCGAGCCCTGAGGTCAGATCTGTGCTGTGTTTGTCCCCAGTTCTCCCAGTAATTACTCCAACTGACAATGCTCATTTCTTCCGCTGCACAGGTGATGTTTGTGTCCTATGTTGATGAGCCACATGTTACCTTGATAAAGAAGCCTCTGAAAACAAGCTTGCAGCACGATCAAGGCAGCATTTTTAAGGTAAAGACAGTCACTTAACCATTGGGATCCTCCTTTCAGAAGGGAGAACTGAGGAATGTCGTTCCAAACTGATTTGGATTTCCACTCCCCCCCACCCCATATTTACAGATTAGATTCTGAGGGGCTAAAACTAGATTCCTATTGTCTGCTTCAAGTTAATAGGTCCTGTGACCAGAGGATGTATTTTCTAGAGTCAGCTAAAAATTGCTGCTTTCCTGTGGTGGGTATGTGCCAACAGGAGTGTGTTGGTGTTGAAACAACTTGTGAGGTGTCGATTTGATTTCGCTAGGGTGGGCGTTGGCAACACAGAAAGACAATCCTCCTCCAGATCTGCTGATCTATCATCATTATCCCCATTGTGCTGTGTCAAATGAAAAACCCAATGGTGAGGATCACTGTTGTAAATTCTCTCTGCAGTTGGATGAAGCAGCAAACGCTGTTTTCTTTAATTTATGTTGGGAATTGTTGTTGCAGAGCCACCCTGTGAAATTCTGTGATGCTGGCACCTGCTGCACCAGTGAGACCAATGAGAACCATGGTAATGAAGAATATGAACTGGGGCAAGCTCTCAGACAAGGGGCCTCTTCCCCAGACTGCCAAAAGTGGTGCTTCTGTGGCAAATGCCCGCCAACACAGAAGTACCATGAGCAGCCCTGCTGCCGAAGGAAAAAAGGGCAGTGCATCACAATCTCCCATTGATTTCAGCAGCTGGTGCTGTCCAGTCACACCCTGAAGAAAGCCCTTCTCTACAAAGACCTCTTTCTGGACCTGACGGATGGCAATATCAACAACCATCTGTGTCCCCTTCCTTGCAAGCAGTGTGTTCAGTGCCGCTTTGGCTCTTTTGATCTGGAAGACAGCCGTCATCCCAAGCTGCTGCAGGTGGAAAATGAGGGATACTTATCCCAAAGCAGTCAACAACTATATTGGTTTTAAGATGGAATGAGAATGTAGCAGAATTTGAGCTCACACTGTGACTCACCTTGGACATTTAACCTTTGTTTTCTTTCACAGACCTTTAAAGAAAAAAGAGAAGAAAGCGTGTGACTTCCCAAAATCTTCTGTAGTACAGCTCAGTTCTTGTATAGTGTCTTTGGAGAGGCACAATTGCCTACTGCTTAGCATAGAGGAACAAATACTTTGAGCTAAAGTGCTTGCTTCTGCCTTTGTTTCATTCTGTAAGTCGCCCCACATGGTTTGGAAATGTAGGCTCTGAGGTGAATTCTTAGGGCTACATTTTTATGGGAGGTTCCAGGCCTCCTGCCTTTGCACTGATGCGTACCAGAATCCTAGCTGACTCAGGAGGTGACCAGCACCCTGGAAATAAGATGAAGCCAAGAGTCATCTCAAAGCATGACCCCTGAAGGAAGGAAGTCCAAAAGAGGTATCACTTGAAAATGTGGTCCTGAGCATTTTTCTCCCCCAGCCTCACCACCTTTCTGCAGTCCTGCGTCAAGAGGGTCTAGAAAGAGGCCACTGAGCATCTAGTTTCATAACTCGCTGTTGAAGGCCTCACGATCTGTCCAGATTAAACAGGCTCATTTTAGATTATTTCAGTGACACAGACAAAGCATTTTCTGAAAAGCCCAGCTGTTCTCTTTGTATTACTCCTTTTAGCTTGAACTCAGGAATTACAATGAAAAGTACTTTTACTGTCTTTGTGTAATATTTTTGGGCATTTCATTCATACTCATTGAGATTGTAATGTTGGACTTTGGTCTCCTGTTTGCTCTTAGCTTCAAACAGGCCTTGTGTCCTACACCTCCTCCTGCTGAACTTGGCACGGTGAGAGCTGCTTTGTGCTATGATGCATAAGGCCGAGTACAGCCAAGGAGCAGCAAATTCAGGGTAGATTAATCTGTGCTCCAACACCTTTTCAGTTCCTTCTTTTTGTTATACTTGGACATGTTCTATTTTTGTAGAAACAAGGTGAGAAGGATTATAACCTGTATATTCTGCGCTCCTTTCAACTAAGCTTTGTTCTTACTGAGCTAACCCAGCAGTTTGCCATTTCCATTTCCCACATATATTTTAAGATACATTACTGGCAGATTATGCCACCTGTATTTGTATCTTCAGTTGTAATATGCATTAATTGTATTAACATTCATATTGCAGCATCTTATATATCTAGAGTAGGAAACTATTAAAGAGGCATTAATGCATGCCTGTTCTGACACATGAACCGACTCTCCTTACACTGAGTATTCCCTTAAAACTGTGATTTTAATTCCTCTTACATTCGTATGTATGTTTTTCCTTATCGTCTCCCCCCTTTTTTTGGTCCTTTCAGTTTTGACTGTTTTTGTAATAAATAGAGCGTTTTACTAATATAGCTGACTCAAAGTCTCTTTAATAAAAGTTCTGTTCTGTCTGAAATTCCCACTGCCAGTTTGTCAGTTCGCTTCATCTCTTTCTCATGATTTACCTGCTATTATGAGGGTTATGGTGATGTTTCTAAAATAAGCACTGTGTTGGGCAGCTCAGCATCAGGTGGAAGGTGCATGAATTAGGTGGTGCAGATCTCTGCTTTTATAGCAAAGATGAATTCTGCGAGAGGCTAAGTAAAGGATTTGCTCATTGTGGATGGGAGGGTGACAGTCTTAGATATGTTTCTGCTATCTTTTGCAGGCAGGTGATCTGTCCTTGCCCTGAGCTGGCCGCAAGTTATGTCTTGGTGTTAGGACGGCCCTTGCGTGACCAAGGTGATCTGTCCAGCTTCTGCGTGAGACTTAGTAGCCAAGACTCAGCATATGGCTGACAGCAGCAGACTTCTAGGTAACGGCTGACTCATGTCTGGTCAGTATGGAGGTGAAAAACTCCCCGTTAACTTGCTGACAATAAGTAGCATGGGAAAAAATCGCCCAGATTTAGCAGCTAAGGTGAGAGCATCCTCCTCGGGATGACCCACTGCCCGCACTTCCCAACCCTGTATGGACGCACAGCAGAGCTACAGCAGCGGGGAGGCCTCAGGGCAGAGCCCGGCCCTGGCTGCCGAGCCCCACCTTCTCCCGGGCAGCCCCAAAGGGCTCAGAGCGGCGGTGAACCCCTCTTCCCTACCGAAAAGAGCCGGGGGAGACGCTGCGGCGACTCCGGGCAGCCGCTGCCTCCTCGTCGGCCGCGGGCAGGGCCGGCGGCTGGCCGGCAGCCCGCAGCTGGCGGCGGGGGAGGGCGGCAATCGAGAGGCGCAGCCGGTACAAGCCCCGGGGCTGCGGCAGCGCTCTCCCGGCTGCTCGGGGCGCTGTGGCTCCGCGGGGCTGCGGCAGCCGCTGCTCGGCGTGTAGGGGCTCCCGCCCGCCGTTGCAGGAAGCCGCCGCCATGGTGGCGTGCGGGGCTTTTTACAGCTTTCTCTTCGAGTACGACACCCCTCGTATCGTGCTGATCCGGAGCCGCAAAGTTGGGCTCATCAACCGCGGGGTGCAGCTCGCCATCCTCGCCTACGTGATCGGGTGAGCGGGCGGGCGCCGACCTGCCTCCCCTCCCCGCCGGCCTGCGCTCGGGCGGCGGAAAAGCCCGCATCCCCGCCGCGGCTGGAGGCGGGTCTCAGGGTTGCCGTGAGGGGAGGAAGGGCAGCTCCTCGCTGGGAGCCCCCGGGGCGTGGGGCCGAGGGGCGGGAGCCGGCCGCTTCCCTCAGGGCGAGGCGGGGAGGCAGCTCCTGCCTGCCGGGACCCCCTTTTCTGTCAGGGAGGCGCGAGCCGGGCTGGGCTGGGGTGGCGGGAAGCGTCCGCCGCGGGGCTGAGGGGAAGCCGGAGCTCGCCCGCGGCAGCCGTCGTGGGTGCCAACCCCAAGAGGTGACAAGCCAGGTGGTGGCACAGCTTCACTGGGCGGCCTTAACTGGGATTGTAGGGCTGCTTAGAGGTAGCTGCAGACAGGACAGGACCCCTCAGGAGCAGAGACCGTCGCGGAGGGTGATCGTCGTTCACCCGGCGGGGGTGTGCATAAAAGCAATAATTACACCCTGGCAAACCACTCGGGGGGAAAGAAAAGAAAAAAAAATCAGAAGGGAGATTGCTAGTCCTGTGACCCTTTTGTAGGGAAACCCTACGAAACTATCTGGACCTGGTCTCCTGAAAAAAAGGAGAAATTCACGCTGCCTGTGCTGGTTTATGGTGTTTTTCTGGGTTTTTTTCTTTCTTTCGCGCAATCCTTTTGCAGCTGGGTCTTTGTGTGGGAGAAGGGCTACCAGGAAACAGACTCCGTGGTCAGTTCCGTAACCACAAAGGTGAAAGGAGTAACGCTGACAAACACCTCCATCTTGGGAGCCAGGATCTGGGATGTAGCTGACTATGTTATCCCTCCTCAGGTATCAATTGCTTTCACATGCAGAGGGAGGGTTTTCCAACAAACAGCTGCTGCTCTGCCAAAGTTCACTGAGGTCTGGAGCAGCTTTGGCTGCAGCGTGGTCTCGATACGAGAGAATGAAGCAGCTTTGCTGTGTTGCAGATCATGCTGAGCACCTGCACCACTAGCCCTGGGGAAGCTTGTTCCAAGAAAAGTGTGTCTGTGTGTGTGCTTGTATAGGAGGGAGAATTTTGCAGGCTTCAGGAAAAAGTTGCAACAATAGCCACGTCCTCTTTCTTACTGCTTTCTAAAGCAAACAACTAAAAGTTGACTTGTTGGCAGAAACCCTGGGAATAGCCTGCAAGGCACTTGATCCGGAACTGAACGGGAGTTACTGATTGACTGTGTCTGTGGGAATCTGCGCTGTGTGGGCAATATGTGGCAGCCTTTGGGGTTGGCAGGCACGGCCAAGCTGCTAGTCGTGGGTCACTCTGTGTGTGAGATGTGGTGCAGAAAAAAGTGACAGATTTAGCCAGATTTTGGCGGAGTGATTGTATTTGCGGATCAGTGGAGCAGACAGATCCCAAATCATACAGATCTGCAAATAATGGAAGTGGTGCTCCCTGGAGAAACAAACTAGGACTGGTCAAATTTCTAATAGATATATTGCAAAAAAAAGGAGTGGGAGTTGTGCTCAGACTTGGAGCTGGAGCTTTATTTCTGCTTCTGCCTTGCGGCTGCCCTGAAGAGCTGTGTGATCTCTGTTTTCATAATGTGAATGAGGAAATTTGGGCCAATTGGGAGGATAGAAAGGGTTGCTAGTCCCACAGTCCTTCCTCTGCCTAAAGGGGGCGGCATCAGGCGATACATGTGGGAATCTGCTCCTTTAGGGCTACACCAGCACTGTCCAAAGCAAGTTTCCTCTGTGGGGCCGCTTGGGCTCTGTCAACAAAGGCATTTGGGGCAGTGCCTTGGATATTCTTTGCAGACTGTCTCTCTTAAATTTCCTTCTTGTTTTGCTTGCTCAGGAGGAGAACACTGTGTTTGTCATGACCAATGTGATACTCACGCTGAACCAGCGCCAAGGCCACTGCCCAGAGGTCGGTACAGGATCTGCTTTAATCCTGCCTTGTGTGGGTGGGAGTGCTGGGGAGAGAGTTCTTAGAGTTTAGTGTAATTATTGTTCCTCTCCAGCTCCCAGATGATAAAACAGAGTGCAAGGTGAAGAATGACTGTGTTCCAGGGTATGTCACCAGCCACAGTAACGGTAAGAAGCCTGCTGCAAGGACTCGTTTCAGTCTGTGTTGTGATACCTCTGTGCTGTGCCTTCCCTCCTGTGAAGGAAGCAGCATTTCACTTCAGCCTCGTTGTTCTCATTCTCTCACACCTAAGGGAACTGAAAGGGAAGCTCAGATTTTTCTTCTTGGGGAGAGCAGATGGGCTTAGACTGTGATGGGTGGATGCTGGATAGATGTGTGCTTTGGTGAGTTAGCAAACAGTGTGAAGACTTTTTCAGGACCTTGAGTCCATGAAGCAGTATTTCACATAGATAAGGATTTGACTCAGAAAAAGGACCTGATGCTTCTTTCTCTGAAATTGCACTACAAATTGCAATGGAAGACAATGGGGGTCTTGGCACTGGCACTTCACCTCTGAGCAGATTGCTTTCACCTTATGGAGTGAGGAGATATCACAGGGCAAATACTGCCTCTGTATTTTTGCTTGGTAGTACCTCCATTCACATGTCTTTCCAGGCATCCAGACCGGGGAGTGTGTACCATACAACAGCAGCATTAAGACCTGTGAAGTCTTTGCATGGTGCCCTGTGGAGGATGACTATCATATACCAAAGTGAGTGCTCTGTCTTCCTGTGTTGCGGTGACCCTCCTGAGAGGACGCTAGCAGTGTGCAGCTGATGTTTCTCCCTGTGAGATACTATTGGGAAAAGCTGAAGAGATGATCACCAAGGACCCTGCAGGGTCCTGTTCATGAAAATATAAGTGAAACTTAGTTACTTTTACTATTGTTTTGTAGGCCAGCATTCCTGCAAGAATCTGAGAACTTCACCATTCTGGTGAAGAACAACATTTGGTACCCCAAGTTCAACTTCAGCAAGTAAATAGTGTGGGGGGCGTCGTGCTGCCTGGTCTCTTGGACAGTAAGGGGAGCTGGAGGAATGGAAGAAGATGCAACAGATCTTCTCTCTCTGTTCCTCTGTAGGCGAAACATCCTCCCCACTATCAACTCCACCTACCTCAAGAACTGCATCTATGACTCCCAGACAGATCCCTTCTGCCCTATCTTTCGTTTAGGGAAAATAGTTGAAGCTGCAGGGCAGAACTTCCAGGAAATGGCTGTGGAGGTATTTACAGACCCTTCTCTTGGGCCTCAGCTGTTTAGAAGAGGTGGTTGTCCCCCTCTGTCTTGGGGCATGAGCCACAGGACACAGAGTAACTGCAGAATGGAGAGCTGCTCTGGCCAGAGGGACTGGAGTCAATTGTACTTAACAGATATTTGGCCTTGGCTTGTTTGGGTGGGGTTACGTGCAAGGAGGGGAAAGAACGTTTGACTCGGACAAGGGCCAGTAAATCGGGGTCCTGGTCAGCAGAGAGCCTAGTGCTGGGCTGGCTGGGCACTTGGACCGCTCACCTTCTCCTCTCCCCCCCCACTTGGCAGGGTGGAGTCATGGCACTGCAGATCAACTGGGACTGCAACCTTGACAGAGCTGCTTCCCACTGTGTGCCAAAGTACTCCTTCCGGCGCCTCGACAACAAGGACTCTGCCCACACTGTCTCGCCTGGCTACAACTTCAGGTAATGTGACTATGGAGGGCACCTGCTGTCCTTGCGGCTCAGTCTGCCGCTGGCACAGTGTTACGGGCTGGCTGCCTGCGCTCCTCTGGCGGTTGCAGGTAGTCCTTGGACTTTCGATGATGCTGTAAAACTTGGAGAGTTTCTCTGATGCTGTATAACAGAGCAGGTCGGATCCTCACTGGGTGCAAACCACAGCAGAGGGGGAAGGTCAGTGAAGTGCCACTGGTTGTGGCAGAGTGTCTGAGTCATATTTGCATCAGCATTCGGGTGACTCTTTGGGCCAGCCTCCTGTGGCATGGCAATGTGAGAACTGACTGTTTCAGAGTGTGCTGATAGGGCAGTATTTGAGGGGGTTGGGGTGTGGGGGTGGGAGACTGAAGCACCTTCTTCACTGTGCACGAGGGAAAAACTAATCTCTGGAAAGTGGCTCTGTCAGTTGAAGACCATATCTGCACCAGGAGTGTCCTTCTGGCACACACCACCACGTATACATTCTGGCCAGTATAGATAGGTCCAGCATCTCCAGTAAAACCGCCAGTGCAGAGCCGTGTAGCTGGTTGCATCCAGCCTCAGAGCTGTAATAATATGGATTGGCCACCTTGCCAAGATCCTTGCAACAGTCCTGCTCGTGAGGAAACATGACTCAGGGCTGTGCTTGTTTCTAGAATCACAAACTGGCACTTAGCACAGGGGATCTCTTTTGGTGGAACTTGAATGAATTCACTGAGAAGCTGCTGTCATGCAGACAGCACAAGTGTGTGTTTGGGAGGTGCCAGGCGTGCCAGGTATTGGGGTGTCAGGCGAGACCCGCTGGAGGATATTGCAGCCCGGCTGGTGCGGGTTCTGAAGTGTTCTTGCTAATTCCAGACCGTGGTGCAGCCCCTTACCAATCCTTCCTCTTCTCTTCCACCCTCTTCCCTGCTTCCTCCTGGCTTAGTCAACCATGTGGCGGAGTAAGTCTGATCTCTTATTTGTTCTCATCCCTTTTCCCTATCGTTTGCCTGTGAGTCACATTGTGAACAGCCTTTGTCTGCCAGGCTGAGCCGTGCTGCCTCCCTCGCTGCCTACTCCCGCCCCTGCCCTCTCGTGGCTGCCTGCACTCCTGCAGCCTCCTGAGGGGGCTGATCCTCGCGTAGCTGAATTTCACCCTGTCTCTCCTTCTGCTCCCCTCGTAAAGTTAGCTTTCTCCCCTTCCTGTGCTTTGCAAGTTTGCTGATGTGGCGTGTGCTAACTGCTGTCTTAAATTCGCCTGTTCTGGGCTTTTTTCCTATATGTGGTTGCCTGCATGAAACCTCCCTCCATCATTCGGGGCTTGTCTCTGGAAGTACCAAGGGTCAGCCCATCCTCTTGGGATGTTGCATGACCACATAAGTAACCTCAAAATTTCCAACTAAGCTCTGACCTATCTTTTCTCCAGGTTTGCAAAATACTACAAGGATAGTAATGACACTGAATCACGGACACTTGTCAAAGCTTATGGCATCCGCTTTGATATCATCGTGTTTGGAAAGGTAGGGTGACTTAATTCCTGGAGGTCTTGTGGTGAGGGCTTTCAGAGATGCTGAAAAACATATTCACCCTTGTAACCGTCTTCTAGGCAGGAAAATTTGATGTAATTCCTACCATGATTAACATCGGCTCTGGCTTAGCGCTGTTTGGCGTGGTAAGTGCCACTGTCTGCATTTGGACTCAATTCTGGATTAGTGCCTCAGTTCCAAGGATCGTTGTCTTAAACTCTTTCAATCTCCACTAGGCAACAGTGCTGTGTGACGTTGTTGTTCTGTATTGCATGAAGAAGAAATACTACTATCGGGAGAAGAAATACAAATATGTGGAGGATTATGAACTGGTAAGCATCAATGAAGGCAGAGTGAGGGCAAAATTGCTTCTTCCTCTGACTCTGGAGAGATTCTGAAACAGGATGTAGAAAGTCCACATCAAACAGGGACTTTGAACCACAGCTCTGAGGAAACTTTGTCTTCGCCAGAGAAGCTTATTTTTACCTCAAAGCTGTTGCAGGGAGGAGCACTAGAAACAAATATTGTCATGTTTCCTGGGCAACCACTGTCGGAGAGGGAAATGTGTGTTCAAGAACTTGTCATGCTCCTGCTGCACCTCTTTTTTGGGTTGCAGTCCTTGGCAGTTGCCTTCTGAGAGCTGCACACAACAGCTCTGTCCCCATCAAATCCTCCCTTCTTGGCTTTTGGGGGTTCCTGCTGCTGTGGACTAACTCATTCAATGGGTTGGTATTTTCTGAGACTAGTATGCTGACAGCTACAGCTGCGGCTCTCGACAGGTACCAAATGGTCTGTTTGGCCTGCAGAAGGATTTGGTGGGGTTGCGGGGTTGCCTGACTGGTGCTGAGGGTAGAGCTCGGCCCTGCAGCCCTGTGCTTGGTGGAAAGTGTTGCGTCAGAGAGTGGATTTCTGAATCGAAAGACCTTGTGGCACTGGAAAAGTCTGACTAGTGGAGAGTAGCTTGCCTGTAAAGAGGGTTTTATGTGAGAGGAAGGGGGAGAAAGAAGAGTTTTCTGGCAGAGAACTGTAATCTCTGATCCTTGCAGGGAGTCAATGAGACATATGGAACAAACTCCTGACCTCCTGCTGCTACAGCAACACCTGCTGCTGTAAACTGCTGCTGTGAACCTTACTCTGACCCTGCCATGAGACCCACCCCCTCTTTGCTGGAAGGAAGCGGGGAACAAACCTGAGAAAGGGACCTTCTTCACTACTCTTCACTACTTTTGCTGGCTGGAGTCAACGCCCAGAGAAAAGAACTGGGTCTGCTCTTTGTCTGCTGTCTTTCCAGGTTAATTGCACTAAGCCCATAGGGAGAATTGTGCTTTTATGCCAGGCCTCTGCGCCGGCTAAGCTTGGGACAGGGACTGCTTCGACACTGTCATTTTGACAGTCCTCCTTTCCCTGAGCTCACCAGTACCAGACAGCACAGGGTAACAGGCACAGATTTTTCCTTACAGTGAACATGGGCACTGCTGGGTGTTGCCTCACTCTGGGAGAGCAGCTCCTTGCTGTTATCAAATCACTTTTCCTTGCCCTGAAGGATGTGATGCTTAGCTGAGCCTATGCCTACTATTTAATGGTGTCTCCAAGCTCCAGTGGCCACAGACCAAGACAAAGCAGTGTCTGGTTCCATTGTGCTATGGTAAATGACTTACTGGTTACAGGATACATAACATTAATGTTTATGGTACTACTTTAAAATTTACTTTCTTTTTAATAAAATATTGCCCTCTCTCAGCCCTCTTGGAGTCCTGCAAGCTGGGTTTTGCTTGTTTCTTTTTCTCCAGGGCCTGTGAAGGTTAGGGTCAGTGAACTGTCTTTGTTTCACACAGATACCAACGGTTACTGGAGAGCTATCAAAGCCAGTGCTGCTGTCTGCTTTGCCTCTTGATTCTCTCGGCAAGAGTGCTGCTCCAACTACAGCTTCTGCTCCACCTTGGTTCTCCTAACGCTTTGCTCTGCCTGTTGCACTAAACCCTGTCCAAGGCAAACGACTTGAACGTTAGTGGCGAGGGTGGCTTAGCCTAGCATGGCCTTAGCCAAACGCTAGTGCCTGCTGCTCGGAACAGATGCAGTATCCCCTGGTGTACCTCCCGTGCTTTTCGCTGCCACACCCAGATTATGTATCTGGGCTGCTGCATTTAATGGGTTTACACAATTTGATCTAAGTGAATTTGTTGGCTTTTATCTTCACATGGCCTTAAGCATCTCTAGTGATCACGCTGGCACGCAAGGTACAGCTCTTCCCTTTCTCTGAACCTTTTCCACTGTTACAGAGCCCAGGGATCTATTCCATACCGCCGGCATCCTGGCTGGGGGCTTTGCTGCCTTTTTCCAGCAGTGTAGTGGGTTTGCTACAGCACTATCATTTTGTTTTATTCTTTATTTGGCTGCTGCTGCCGAGCGTTAAGCTGAGTGTCCCAACTAAAAGGGTGCTTTTCCAAGAGTCAGCGCTCCAGTCTCTGCATGCGACTGGCTCAGTTGGGATTATGTAGTGGCTACAGCCACTGTGGTCTCATCTAGCCCAGGATCCCCAGTCATGGTAGAGAACCAGACTTCACTAACACAGGAAGGTGCTTTCAGATTCCTCTTCCACCAAGCAAACTCGCACAGCTTGATAAAGACCAGTCAAACAGGATAATGGTTCCACTTGACCAACTAACTCTGGGTTTGGTTGCATGTCATTTATTTCAACTTGTACAGAGAAGCTAGAACAGCTGTGTGGAAAAACACTTAGTTGTTTGGGGTTTTTTTTCTTTCTTCTTAGGTAATATAATTTAAAAGTGGTAAATACACAGTATTTAAACTTGATACACCTGATAAAGTTAAATGCATAATAAAGGGGTAGAAAGGAAACACAAGCCTTGGTCATTAAACAAACAGTATAAAAATCAGCAATAGTTCAGGACCTTAGAAAAGAAACAGATCAATTGTCTGATAGGTAAGAGGGGACCACGAACAAAAACTAGTCAGATGAGAGGCCTGGTTTCCCCTTAGCGCTTTCCTGTGTGCTTTCAGAGCCAAAATGGCTTAGTACCCAGCATTAAGCCTACAGTCAGCACTGGGCTTGCTTGGAAGGAAGGGAGTTGGGGAAATCGAGCTACAGCCCAGTTCCAAGGCACAAGCAAAATGTTTACTTCACTATAAGAGAAAAAGCTAGCTTCACTACTAAGGAACAGCAGCTAGGGAACTGAGCAGATTTATAGATACAGTACAGCTTCTCTGACAGGTCATGCATTTAGCTAGATCTTCCTCATACAGCCACGCTTTATGCTTTCGACAGAACTAATCAAGAAAAACCTACGTCGAGTTTCTTTCAGAAATGCGCATTCGGCTGAAGGCCTAAGAGACAATTGTTTTGGAGCGTGGCTTAGGGAAGTGCTGAGCTTTAGGCTCCTTACAAACCAAGCCCGTGCTAGCCATAAGATGCTGATCTATGGTGATATCTGAGGCCCAGTAACTTTGTGGCTGGGCAATGAGGAACTGATACAAGCTTATTCTGTTTAGAAGCTGTGTTGCATCTGCCAAGCCTGTTTGGTAAATGTAAACTGTCTCGCTAGGCACCTGACAAATCACAAACCGGAGATACATGGCACAGAGCATCTCTACAACTCACCTTTAACAAAAACACACCACACACATTACTATGCACCAGCTACAAATAATCAGATCCCCTATTTTTTTAATTTTTTTTTTTTTTTTGGCAGAACAAGTCCATTTACAGGGTTAGAGAACCAAGCTGCCCACTCGCACACGTTTCCGCAATGAAAAGTCCTGTTTAGGAAAGGGCGAGCAGGCGGCTGTAGTAGTGCTGGCACCCAAGTTACCTGTTTGGTTTTGCCATAGCTGAAGCTGCAGGGCTTTGGCATAGCCTCGGACTAAAATGGGAGGAAAACAGTGCATGTCTTATGGCTCCAGACTCCATAGTACTGCTCCTAAACCACGAACCATCGTCACCGGCTTTAGAGAGAGGCCAGCAGCACAATGTTTCGGTAATAAATTGCCATTTAGGGGGAGCATCGTTTTAAGTGATCAAAAGATGTAAGGAACAGTTTGTGTAGGCACCTGTGCACTTGCTAACGCTGTCCTGGCTTTAACAAAGACCTGTCCTAACCAGGACTTACCGGGCCAGGTCCGACTGCAGCCAAGGACCTCAGCGCACTGCTGCTTGCGGTGCCTAAGATCAAGGAAGACAAGGGGACGGTCACTTCCTAAAGGCAGGTCACCGTGGCCAGGGTTAGCAGGCAAAGATCTTACCGTTAATCAAAATACTTGGGTCTCTCCTCGTGCCTTCTTCCTCAGGGCAAAGAATTATGCCTTAGCAGTCCCTTACATGCTTGGGACATTTGAATCCTCCCCCTCTTTCAGGTACACCATCATGTTAAATGCCCCATTCAAGGTCACACGACCACATCAGAGTGAGAAGAGAAGATGTCAGACCTTCCCCCCGTCCCGTCCCATGCTCCATCCACAAAACAACTGTACTTACCGTGACCCCTTTCCTCAAGCAAACCCTGACTCTTTCCCAGATCCCCCACATTGCTGTTCTCCAGCTTCGTCCAAGCACAGAGAACTTGGGAAAGTGAGTCTGGACATTAAAATCTCTCCCACCACACGATAGATTATTTTTTTTACAAGCACCACAAAGTAATCAGAGTAATCTGACTGAAGGTGAAAGAGCTCTTCATAAGAAACAATCCATGAATTAGGTATACACTTAATTTACTAACAAGCCTCTGGTCTGCAGGCATTCACAAATTACTGGTAATGAACTTGCAAAGAATACATAGCATTGGCCCCAAAATCCAGATTAAGAGTTTGGAAAACAAAAGTTTCTTTGAAAATTACTAGGTAATCTAAGTATTTCATTAAGATCTTAAATTCTAAGCAAGCCCTAAGTCTATACTTCAAAAATAGCATAAGTTGTAGTATTTTTAATTGTAGTAAACCATGTAATGTACATGGAAGTGAAGGATTTTACCCTGAATTTTATATTTAATAATATATCTACCTAGATCAAGTAAAAGATTTAGACACAAACTGTTGTTAGTGCTTCCTCTGCTGTTCAAAACATTCAGCTAGACACCACCTTTGACTCATATGTCTGCAGCAAAAATAGTTCAGACTGAACTTAAGCCCTTAAATACCTTTTCCTTTCATACACTGAATACTCAACTTACGAAGTCCTAGTCACACCAAGACCTTAGGAAAGGTGTTAATTACCTTAGGAGGTAATGAACCTCACTTTCTGAACATCCCAAAGATGCTGTTTAATACAACTTGGCTCACAAAGGCAGGCATTCTTTAAGAAGCTGAAAAGGTGAGTTTTTGCTTTGTTCCCATGCAGTTAAAAAGGTGTCAATTAAAAACAGACCAGAATGATGAGAAATAGATGCAACAACTTTTCCGGTAGGTCGTGAACTCTCAAAGTGCGCACGTGTTGTTTTACTGTTGTGTATGCCAGTTGGCAAAAGCTTCACCGTTCTGCGTGTACCCACTGACTACGCGATGGGCGTACAGCACCCCTGGGATGCTGGCGTTAGTCCCCAGAAATTATTTGGCATTAAAAGCAGTTCCAAATGGATGTTTGTTTGACATCTTTTTTTTTTTTTTTTTTTTTTTTTTGCAAAGCACTGTTGCTGCTCAACACGATAGCTCACCTTTCTGCTATCAGCCAGCACCTCTCCCACAAGGAGTCAGCAGTCTAAGCGATCAGAGATGTTCAATGTTTATGACAAGTAGTCGGATGTCTTATGCTGCTATGTAAGCTCTACATCCAGCATTATACTGAAATAGCGCCATGTCATGCTGTGTTTGGTGTAGGCTCTGTTAATGTCGCTCGTCCTCAGCTGCACACTTCAATAAGGTGCCCTGGACGAAGTTGCTCAACAGAACCATAAAGTCGATATTCACGCAAGAAGTTCCTCCTCTCCCACGTTGGGCAAGTCATTGCACTTCAGATTATCTTCACTGCCTTGTTTCCTGCTTTAAAAGGAAATAAAACAGTTGCTGAGCGACTCAGAATAAAGCAGAGCAAACAGTGAGACACTAGCATCTGCCCCTTGACCGCCATGGGACCTTTGGGACCCTGAACACGTGTCATTTCCCCCCAGCTCCCCATAACAGGCTGGAAGTGCCACAGAAAAATGTGGAGGGGCAGAATATGCCATATCACAAAAATCATCCCACAAAGCGGTTACGGATCAGACAGAGGGTGTGTGAACATCCCAGTCATGGCCGCACATGAAAGAGTCAAAGCCCAGCTCCTCGAATTCTCCTCCTGTGCTTTGCAGTGATTTCCAGAGCATTAAGACAAGCAGCAAATGTCTTTTTGGGCCGAGGCGAGGCGATGACACTTACGGCAGGAGGTTCCCGGGGGCAGATAACGACCGCTCCTCCCTCCTGCTCCCCTCAAATGGGTTCCCAAAGGATCGCTTCCGGATCATCGTTTTAACCAAGATCTGCAAGATCAGATTGGCATTCGTCAGAGATGCTTTCCTTTCACTCAAAAGCAACAGGAACATCCAACCCTCATGCCCAAGTAATTAAGAAAACTAGTGAAAACAAGTCAAAGTTCTCTTTTAAAAAAACAAACAAATAATCAACAGAAGGAAGCATGTTTACAAGTCTCCAGCTGCTTAATACAGGGGCTGTATCCTCATCTGAAACTCATGGTGCAACAACTGAACATGCAGCTGAGAGCCACACTAGGTGTGAGAGGCTGAAAAGGCAAGCAAAGACAAGTCTGGGAAGATTTTCTCCCCCTAGAAGTAGGTTTTACTGATTACTGCATCCAGTACCTGCAAATTCCCAGTTCCCTGTGATTACCTGGCAGAAGAATTCATTGGAAAGGGAGAGGGGAAGGAAGGAACCAGCACAAGCTTGCCTTAACATTTACTAAAACCGAGCTGAAAAATTGGCCGTTTGTCTGGCTTTGGCTGCAAAACACCAAGTTACCCAGTGTCAGCTGCCATCGGAGACTGCTGGGAACACAGCAAGTGTCGGAGTTCTTCCCAGGCATCCCCCAACTTATTTTGCTGGTGGGAGCAGAGAACAACATGAGCAGCACTGGACCCTGCCCCAGCATGTGCATCCCGCTCTGGGAACCCCCGGCTTCAGTTGATATGGGGCTTCTTGTCCCTCTGTGCCTTATTTATCTGCTCACCGTGGTGCACCGAGAGCCCTTACACATCTGAAACGCGCATGCCAGCACAGTCCCGCGGGGGAAGGCATTTTACGTGAGAGTCGAAGCCACGTGAATCTCATACTCGAGCGTTAATGCCTGCGGTTGGATGCACAGAGATCAGGCACCAGAGGGTAATTTTGAAGAACAAATGCAAATGGGAAAATACAAGATCTGCCTGGAGGCAGTGCATTATTTAAGAGGCAAGAGTCGCAGTAAAAGCTCATTTGCCCTGAGCTGTGCTAAACACACCCAGATTATCAACGGGGCCGGGAGCACTAAGCCGCCTTCCAGCAAGTCACCTCCAAAGAGGAGAAAGGGGAAACTCCCCTCATCAGTGGTGACGTCTTTAGAGCAAGATCTGCTTTTTCAGCTTGAGCAGTGTAAGGCACATTTGCATATTAACGTGTCTCCGGTTGAAGAGATTTCTGCAGGGTACCAAAGCAGGAGTGTCCTCATTTTGGCTGGGATAGAGTTAATTTTCTTTCTAGTAGCTAGTACAGCGCTGTGTTTTGGATTTAGGATGAGAAGAATGTCGATAACACCCTGACCTTTTCAGTTGTTGCTAAGTCGTGTTTAGACTCAGTCAAGGACTCTTCAGCTTCTCGGGCCCAGCCAGCAAGAAGGCTGGAGGGGCACCAGAAAGTTGGAAGGGGAAACAGCCGGGACAGCTGGCCCAAACTGGCCAAGGGGGTATTCCCTACCGTGGGACATCATGCCCAGTATATGAACTGGGGGAGTTGGCTGGGGGAGGGGCTCTGCTTGGGAACTAACTGGGCATCTGTCGACGAGTGGTGAGCAATTGGATTGTGCATCACTTGTTTTGTGTATTCCAATCCTTTTATTATCATTATTGTCATTTTATTATTATCATTATTATTTTTCCCTTTCTGTTCTATTAAACTGTTCTTATCTCAACCTACGAGTTTTACTATTTTTTTCCCAGTTCTTTCCTCCATCCCCACTGGGGGGGGGGGAAGCGAGTGAGCAGCTGCATGGTGCTGAGTTGCTGGCTGGGGTTAAACCACGACAGGGAAAGAGCTCCAGAAATTGAGCTAGGTGTGAGCACAGCCACAAGACAGAAAAGGACCTTCAAAGGGAGACCTGTACTTCAAAACATCACAGCCTGGGTGTCTACAGGCAGATAACACCACGCCAGGGAGCTGCAAATGGTCGCTCGCTGTTTCTCCTAGCATAAGGGCTAGTGGGCACCTAAAGAAATCATTAGGTTCAAACCCCAGAAGGATTTCACTTTCCACACAGGGCAGGCTTACACTGTGGTTCTCACCACCACAGTGGGTTGCAGAGAATAAAAATATGAGCTTGAAAAGAGATGAGATGAATTCACCAAGAATAGCTCCAGGTGGGGGCTGGCGGATGCCGTGGCCCAGATAAAATCTCCATCCTGGGAAGCTCCCACAGCCCCTGCGGCCGGCCGAGCAGAGCAGGGCAGGAGCACCTCGTGCCTGGCCAAAACACCCACTCCCAGACGCGGGCAGGTCCTGGACCAGATGCTCTTTTGCCCTGAGCAAATACAGCGCTATTTAGGCAGCCAGCTCAAGCATGGAGATCAGCAACCCACTGACGGGTCCCTTTGGGACCGCTCTGAAATATTCCCCTGCACCGTGGGGTACGGCCACCTCCAGCGAGATGCTGAGAACCCGTCTGACAGCACTTGTTTCCGAGAGAGAGAAAGTCTTTACTCTAATCCTGCCCAAACCTTTTGCCTTTTAGCAGTAACCTCCGGCTGCTCAGGACCTCCCCAGGAGGCAGCACGGGGCCTGGTGTGCGTCCACAGGCCAGCACCTCCCTCGTACTCACCACGGTGGCCAGGCTGGGGATGTGCTTGACCGAATTCTCCACCTCCTCCTCTGTCACCTCGACGAGGGTGCAGTTCTCATCCTCCGTGGGCAACAGCTCCGCTCCGTTCTTGGTGACCCAAGGGTGCAACTTCAATTAATAACACAGCCTGTCAGGAACGATTTCCTCTTTTTCATAACTCAAACAACACAAGCCTGGCAAACGCATCTCCTCGCCCAAGCTATGGCCCCTATGTGCCCCTGAAATAGCAGGGAGCAGGGGAGAGATGTGCCATTTCACTGGTGAGCCAGCTCAGCCCCGCACCGCCGGGAACGGCTCAGCCGGGAGCAGAAACTGCCGCAGCGCGGCTCATCCAGAGCCAACGCTGGCCTCATCTACACAACCGAGCAATAACCTTGGTGACCTACAGCACTGGACATCTCAGTGGGTTTTAGGGAAGAAGACCTATTTTCACTCTTATCTCACGGATGAGACAGTGCGAAGAGGCAGGAGTGATTTATTCCAGACCATACGTATGAGCAGTATTGATGGGGAAACCCACCGAGCCCTAGTCTTGGACCGGAATTAATCCACGACGGAAGGCAGAAACCTTTCTTTCTCCTTGCCCACACACCTGGTGTCTTGGGCGGCTGCAGGAGGAGCACAAAACGGTTCAGCAATTCCCCCGCAATCCTTTCCCCCTACCTTAGTTTCCATTTTCTCAGCTTCTCGCCCCTTCCAGGCTCCTGCAGGGGCAGAGGACCAGAAATCTCCTGCGAAAGGCTGTTGCACAGTACTTTCCTGGTAGCAGAGGAAATACTGTACTCAGGGGATTTCCTTTTGCCTGTGACTTCTGTAGGCACCAAAGGTCCCAAAGCTGAGCGGGTCCCGGAGCAGGGGAAGGATCTGGGACTTACCTGCCCAGGGGCCCTGGGCACAGGGGGAGGACCTAGCCTGGCGCGATCAAACTGACTCCCAAAAAAAGCTGAGCAAGGAGAACCCGACAGAAGTGAAGCCACAGCCAACACCAGGGGGCTGGGTCAGTACCTTGATTTCTGGGACCGAAATCCTAGATTCAGGATTTTTATCCAACATCCGTGTAATTAAATCCTTCAAGAAGTCTGTAACTTCTGGCCTGGGAGAAGGAAAGGGGAAAGATGAGACGGGGAAGGGGCTGGATGCTGCCTCCCTTCTTCACCCCAGTGCCAGCTACCATGGGTCCTTCCCGGGCAGACTGGGGCTGGATGCCAGCCCTGGCAGGGATGCAGCTCCGGGTACTTGTGCACCCAGTGCCACGCAGCCCTTCCTCCCCAATCTGCCCAGGGAAGCAAAATATCCCCTTTTTGAGCAATCCAAAGCATGATTGCCGCATGCATGGGGCTGGGAGAGCCCGACACCAACCCCACCCAGCCTGAAACCCAACAGGCAGCAACTGCAGAGGTTAATCCGTTCCCTTAAACACCTCTGCAACTTCAATCACTCCTTCTTCGGCAACTGCAAACCAAGAGATGTTGCCTTCCCATTTAATGCAAAGATAGTTTTCCAGGGCCGAGGGCCGAGAGAAGGGCTCAGAGCCTAAGTTTTGCAAAACTGCAGTGGAGCAGGGCCACCCCCACCCAGGCAGCGCCCGAGAAACGGCTCAGATGAGCTTTAAAATAAGGGTGAGGGTTGGGGTTTTTTGAGTACTTACTGGTCTGGGAACTCCAGCGTTTGGGTCTTGATTTTATTGTGTAAACTCAGGATCCTTTCATCCATAAAAGGGCACTACCACAAAGAAGAAGAGCAATGAGAAAAGCAGCCGCCTTTGTTAAGAAGCGACAGTGGAGCGGCCAGCCGAGCATCGGGATCTCGTAGGGTTTGAAGGAGAGCAAGGAGCCAGTTACAGGGAAATACCAGAAGATTTCCTATTATATCAATGTCTTCTATTAAATGCAATGAAAATAAACGTTTGACTCAAAATTACCAAATTACTACAACAGCTCCTTCCCTAAAAAATCTGGCCAGGCACAGACTTTTTTCCCTGGAGAAAAAGAGAAACACAGCCCTTTTGGCTGCACCCATCCCACAGACAGGCAAAGGTTTCCCATTTCCACCCACACATCCCCGTCTCCCCTTGGCAATACCCGATTGCTCGAACAGGGGTGCAGGTTGTAAATCCCACCGTCTACCTGGCATGTGGGAGGCACGTGCCAACCCCCCACTCCCCCAGACCACCAACAGCGCTGAAAAATCAATCTCGTTACCTGCCCAAACACGAAGCAGTACAGTGTGATCCCCATGGCCCAGACATCCAAAGCCTGCAGAGCAAAGAAAGCATAGTTAGATCTGCAGCGTGTGCAAGGAAGGCTGTCCCAAAACCCTTCAAATTGCTATTAAATACCTTTCCAGAGAAGATTTTCCTGGTTTCTGAGAGCGTCTCTGGGGCCATGAAGGCGGGGGTGCCCACTGTGTTGGTTAAGAGGGCATCGGCTCCCTTGAACTCATTGCTCACTCCAAAGTCGGCGATCTTGATGTGCCCGTCTTCCCCCACGAGGAGGTTGGAAGGTTTAATATCCCGGTGGATTATCTTTTGATAGTGCACTGCAGCCAAAGGAAAAACAAGCAATTCAGCAGCAGCAGCGGTCTGCAGCAAAGGAGCCAGCTGTACGCACAGCTGTAAGCCTTTCTGCTAACACCACGACCAGCCCCAGCTTCAAAAACCCCTGTGCAGTAGCATGAGCCACCAGAAACGGCACCGTACCCCAGCAAAAAGTCCAGCCCCAGGTGTTTAGAAAAAAATAAAAATAAGCAATCCCATCGTTTTTGCACAGACACTTACAGTATTCAATACCCTTGATCAGATCCTGGAAGTAGAACCGAGCCAGGTCCTCGCTGAGAGGTTTCAGGGTTGGGATTTCCATCACGGGGCTGCAAAGGCAACAGAGAACAAAGCTCATTCCCCATCTGGATGTGCCGAAACAGGTCCTGGAAGCTTTGCCGCCAGCTGGCAACAGCACGCAGCCCCAAACACAGGCACAGACAGGGTGTACACAACCGTAACTGGGTTGGGGAGATGCTACCCAAACCCGTAGGGGACACACCATGAACCTCCCCATTGCCTCTGTGTCCCGCCCCCGCCTCAGGTGGCCGAGCTGTGTCACCCGCAAACCCATCTCACCTTCAGGCTTTAGTAGGTTTAAATCTGGAATTCAATACTCACCCTTGCTTCACCAGTTCAAACACTGAAACACAAGAGAAAAAGTGGTTACTGATCACTTGCAGGTTAGAGCTCCTGCAAGTACAGTCCCAGCACAAAGGCAGTTACTTTGATGACAAAGATTATGACAACAATATAGTTTTTTTAAAAAAGGAGATGCTCTCTTATGCAAGGCACGTGCCATTTTGCATGCTTCTGTCTTCAATTAAGGGGATGCTGCCAACTACCTTCTCTGTGCTGCAGCTTCAGCATCACGAAACACCCTCGGCACGGCAGCCTGAAACCCTCAGTTTCCCTGCAAGACCAAGGCCAAGCCCACGCCTCGAGCAAACCTCTGTGCTTGGCCACGAAGGCATCGCACGCTCCTCCGCTAGTACAGGCAGAACATAAATGATGGAAAAGAAATGCCTCCTCCAAAAGCGTGTGTATTTACATCAAGAAAACCACTGCAGTCTGCAAGACAGGTTGGGAAGTGGCTCATTTGTACTGTGGATAATTAACGCGTGCCCTGTTCTCGAAGCCAAAGAAATAAAGCTACTTTCTAGCAGCCCGGCTTCAAAGCTGAGAACATGAATGCCGCTGCCTCTCACGGCAAAGCATGCCCTGATATCAAATGAAAGCCTATAAAGTGCTATAAAGCACTCCTGTCTCCTTTCTGAACCCAGACCGGATCCCATTTGCTCCGAGGGGATTTGGTCCTCCAGCACATCCAGGCCATACCTGCTCTGGAGGAGAGACCCAACCGCGCAGGCAGCCACCCCAAAAAGCGGGGGAAACCCTTTGCCCCAGCAAACCCCCACCCCGCTGACACCCTGCGAGCGCCGCAGGGCAGTGGGCAGTTACCCATGTACAAGTGGTCCTCGCTGGGGTCATCCAGGACCTGCCAAAAGAAGCAGAAAGGCTATTAAACAGCACCAAAAAACCCTTGCAAATTAAACATTGTAATTTTTTTATTTATCAGCCATCTCAGTTCTGCACCATCTGCACCATTAGCAGGGTCTGCTAATCTCCAAGCTTCTACCCACAACGGGTGGGAAAAAAAAAGAGGCCAGAGATATAGCTGTACTTCAAGGAAGTAAATATTTAAAACACACAGGAAGCATAATCTGACTCATAAGCCAAATAAACTCCAGCCTGCACATCCTTAATTCTTGATTTTTGGACTGTTTCATACAGTCAGTGGGCGGAGGGCAGGGCGGCTGCACAGCAGAACCCGCAGAAACACCAGTTCCTCCCCAAAACCCATCTGAGCACTTGCTTCCTCCAAGGAAGCAACATTTTTCTGCATTTCCCTTTCTGGGCAGGGAAGAAAAAAATCCTCTCTTGGGAGGTGGGAATAAAAAAACCTTTTAAACCAGGGACAACAGGAGTCTCCTGTAGGCAGGACCTGCCGTGGCCATCCCAGCCCCTCTGCGGTCGCTCCCCTCTGCCCAAGCCAATGTGTAGCCCATCCCCGCAGCATCCTGGCTCCTTCACCCTCGGGGTGGGTTTCGGGAAGGGGCCGGCCGGTGCTCACCTCCACCAGCTTCACCACGTTGGGGTGGTCCAGCTTCTTCAGGATGGCGATCTCCTGGTAGACCTGTTCGATGGGCCCTTTGGGCTGCAGGCAGCCCTCGGAGGCAGCTTTGGCCCCGCGGGGCGGCGGGCGGCCTGTGGGAAAGGCAAAGATGGGGTGTCAGGTCAGGAATGAGCCCCCGGGGTCCCCAAAGCATCCCCCACCCTCAAGCTTTTGTGCCACTTACGGGGGAAGCCTGCCTGTCTCATCAGCTTCTTTTTGGAGAGAACTTTCATTGCCTGCAAGAGGGGAAAAAAATGTGGGATTTGGGGCAAATCAAGGGCAAAACGGGGCTGGCAGGATGGGGCCAGCATGGAGCTGGGCGGGGAGTCAGCAGGGGGGATCCATCCCCATCCCACCCACCTCGCTGCGGGCTCCGGGGCCGTGCGCTACTCACATAGTAGGTGTTATCATCCTCGTTGTAGGCCAGCTTCACCACCCCGTAGGAGCCCTAGAGAGGGGCACAGCCATGGGGGACCAGTTAAGAACAGTCCAAAACAAAACCCCCAGCACCAAACCGGGCTCTGGGCTCCTCCGCAAACCCGGCCCCACCGGGATCACAGAGCTGACGGGCGATGCTGGGAGTAGCAGGGTGTATGGTCTGGCATCACACCACCGGCAAAGAAAAGCTTCAAACATCCCTTTTCATGCGAGGGAGGGGGAATGGGGAATATTAATAAT
The DNA here is from genome assembly GCA_034782735.1 of Sagittarius serpentarius. Lineage (NCBI taxonomy): Eukaryota > Metazoa > Chordata > Aves > Accipitriformes > Sagittariidae > Sagittarius > Sagittarius serpentarius. Next base: position 17,066,292 of record JAVKLA010000088.1, on the reverse strand, counting down.
AATTTAAAAAAACAGAAAATTCAGTTGACACCACCCAGAAGAGACCGGCGTCGCAGCGAGGAGCCGGCTGAGTTGCAGTGGTGAGCGGCTGAACTTGCCATCTCACCGGCTGGAAAGCAAGAGCGAGCCCAGTGCCCTCCCACCCTGAATCCCCCCCTCCCACCCCAAACCCAGCCAATATTCACCTTCCCGATCTCGTCCTTCAGCTTGTACTGGTTGAGCTGCACACAGTCCTGCGGGGAAAGAGGCGGGGGAGGGGGGGAGTCCGACACGAGCCACAAAACTGTTCGCGTTTGCTCTCCTCCTTTTAGATCTCCAGCAAAACTTTCTCTGCAAACTCACGCCCTGTTCTGCCCTGCCTGGGCACCCGCTCGCGGCCGGACAGCTTTGATTCATGAGCCATAAACGCCAGCTGCCCGGCCACGCGTCGGCGTGTTTATAGACGGCTAATTGCGAACGGTAACGGCCGGGCGGGCAATAGTGTCCGCTCACGTGGAACGAGAGCGCGCGACGGGCAGGCGGTGGTGGGGATCAGCAGCCAGGAGAGCCCCGGCGGGGTTTAACGTCGGTGACCCGGTGCAGAGTATTTTTATTTCTTATGGGCAAAGCAGGCGCCTGCTGCCTGGTTTTTGTCAGTGCTGGCAGGCTAGGGGCAGGCAGGGCCATTTTCTCTTTAGATCTCAGTGGGTCTCTCTCTTTTTTTTATTTTTAAGGGAGAGAAAAAGAAAATTGTGGTACGCCGCCGGCTCCCCGGAAACGCAGCCGTGAGACCTGGCAGTATCTGCCAAAGGCACGAACCGCGGTGAGCTGCTGGGTCCCACCTCCCCAAGGGCTGTCCCCACAGCCCAGGATGGACCAGGACATCCCAGCGCCTCCTGCCGCGCATCTGCGGACATGCCAGGGGGTTTTATCCCGAAAAACCAAGCGAGAAGCAATGCCACGGGGGCGGAAACCAGGTGGACGGGGGCAGAAGACCCGCGGGAGTAGCAGTGATTCCCCCTCACCTGGAGTCCCGTGATGGACACACGGTTCGACTCCACCGTTGGCCGCCGCGGCAGCCGCGGGGAGGAGTGCGGGGACGTCACCGGAGAGTAAGGGAGGGACGGGTAGATGAAGCGTTCATTGGCACCGTCACCGCTCCCGGGCGAGCGGGCGGGCTGTGACCGCTCCTGCAGGGAGAGCTTTCGGCCGGAGAGGTGCAGCTTCGCCCTCGGCTCCCGGCCGTCCCCAAAACCCTCGCCGCCGGGTGCGTTCATCTCCTCCTCCTCGCTTGCGCTCCCCGTCGCGTCGTACTCGGTCACCACGATGAGCGAGGCCATGCCGGGGCGGCGGGGGCTCAGTGGCGGGGGGTCCCACAACACCCCAGGTGCTCGGTGGCCGCAGCCTCCATCACGGCAGAGGGGCCGTGGGGTGGGCAAGCTGCTGGGGACGCATGATGGCATGGTGCGACCGACGGCCTCATCCCGGCCACGCTGCGATGGGGAGGCGCGCCTGCAAACACAGGGCGGCTCAGCCGGGCTCCCCCGGAAAGCGGGAGTTCCTCCCGCCGGTTGTTACTCTACAGATTAATTTATTTGGCCCACAGGGGATGGTAAAGCCGAAGGCAGCGGCGCAGGACGGCACCGGGATGTGCACCCGCCCTGCCATGGCGCAGACCGCAGGCAGGGGCCGGCCTCAGCTCCAAGGCCGCTGCCGCTGCTCCTTCCACCCCCCTTTATTTAAACACCTCCAGGGAATAACAACCCCATCATCTCCGCTACGGCAGTACCCCAAAAGAGGTATTTTGCAGGTGCAGGATCCAGCCCTGTACTATACCGGCATAAATGCCGCTTGGTTTCCTGCTTTACTGCTTGGTCCCACAGTCGGAGCCGGCACATCTCTGCCAAACATCCCCTGAATGAAGCAGTTCAGGGGCACAGGGACCCGCTTACCAAGCGCGGGGTGCAGGATCAGCCCCCCCGGCTCACTGCCTCCTCCCGCAGCCCGTCATTGCCAGCGATTTCTCTTCCTCGCCCCAGGCTCCCTGTGGCCTTCCGGGCAAAAATCAGGTTCTTGAACTTTGAGATAAATGAGAAAACAATTCTGTTAGCAACAAAGAATTAAAAAAAAAAACCCAAGTAATTAAATAATAATTTTAAAAGGGGAGAAAACGGTGTTAATTCACTTATGCCGGGTGCCCCACAGCAGCCGGGGCCGTTCAATAGTTATTTGGTTGTAAACCATCGCTCTTCCCTGCCGTGATGCTGGTGCTGTTTTTAATTTCTGGGTCAACGAGCTGCTGCAGAAGCAGGTGAAAAAAGATATTCCGAAACAAACAGCCCAGAAGCAGGAACAAAGTTTGAGGCGTTTTTCTGCCTGGTTCCCACACCTCGGCGAGGCGGACAGTTAAAATTAGCTCCGCTCATCTCCATTGAAGTTTCCGTGCTGTACCCGCAGCACTACCGCTCTGAATCAGCCCAGCAGAAATTACGGGTCAAGTACAAAAATCAAATCGTCTCCCCCTTCCTTGAGGCTTCACAATGGCCTAATTGCTGTTTTCAACACCAATGTATAAACTGGAGCTTTTCTTTGCCTGAGTGGGATCGGCCCGGAGCTAAAGCCGACCCGGCGCCGCTTGCTGCTTCGAGGCACAGAAAAACGCAGGGGATGGGAAGGCTATAAATAAGCCAACGAACAGCAACAAGGACAAACTATTTCAGAAACGCCAGCGTTTCGTGGGGCTGAATCCGCTCCCGGCTGGGGCTTTGCTGGGCAAGAGAGCCGGGAGCTGCCAGCCAAGCCAAGCCGGGGCTCTGCGTCTCAGGCATCGTGGCTGCAAAATTCCCCCCCTGGTGCTGCTGGTGGCCACGGCAGCGTGGTTTAACGCACTCCCAAAATGGATTAAAACAAACAGGCAGCCCCTCACCGCCCTGCCACCCCATTCATCCTGAACCCGCAGGGATGCACCTCGAGGGCAGTTGCCATTTGCCTGGCTTGTTTTGGGCACCCCGCCAGCAGGCACATATAAATAGCCGTCCCCCGAAGCCGATCCCGAACGCCGTGCCCTCTACCCTCACCGTGCGCCGCGGCCGCACCAAAAAAGGCAGCTCATCAAGGCAGCCCCGGGGATGAAACCACCCCAGGAGCATCGCCGGCTGCAGCATCGGTCCCCAGCAGCGGCGGCGGCGGCGGCGGCAGCGGCGGCACGGCACGGCCGGGCATACTGTCCTGCCCCCAGAGCATCGCCTGCATCCGAATTTCCAAGGGTTCATGCTAAACTTTGCTGGGCTAGAGCAAAATTGAGTTATGAAGTCTCCGCCACACTTGAGAGCCGAGCGTGCCCTGGCTTGCGGGAGTTAATTGGCTTGACCGGGATAAACATATCAAGGCTGATTAATTCAAGCAGGCTTGCCCGGGCTCTGTAAACACGCTAAAAGTCATCCAAGCACCACCGTAACATCGGCTAGGGTGGAAAACCGGAGGGTTTTTTTTCCCTTTGCTTGTGTGCTTTGCATGGGGCTTTGCAAAAATTGCTGTTAGACAACACCTTCCCTGAGAGAAACCCACTGTTGAACAGAGCCACTTGGGACGTGGGATAACTGCTAACGATAACGCAGCCAGTTCTCCTTAACAAGCACACAGGGAGGCTGAGGAGGAGGAGGAGGAGGAGGAGGAAAACAGCCGTACTCCCAGCCAGAGGGAAAACTAAAATAGCTGGAATGGGGGGAATAAACCCAGAGAGGGGAAATACAGCCCAAGGGCTCTGGCTTCACCAACCCACCCGGGTCCTTGCCTGCGGAAAAGCGGCACATTCTGGTATGAACTCTAGCAGATCCTTATGTAAAAGCAAGCAGCACATGCCCACAAAATCCTCAGGAAATATAACAGCCTGGCGTATAGGAATGATTTATCGGCACGGCTTTTGGCTGCAATCCATATATAACTCATAGCGGCTGCGGCAGGATTATCGAAGCAATCAGTCTCGCATCTAATTCAGCAAGGAGAGGGATATTAAAATAAAAAGAGGTCTGTGAAACCCTGGCAGCAGCTCTCCCTCTCACTCAGCGTCCACGTGGCTTTAGCGGAAACAAATGGGAGTGAAATCGGCCCCCGCGAGGGTGAAGTGATTTTTACAGCCCCCTCCTGCCGCCCCAGCTCTGCTGTGAGCGTGTGGTCCCTGCCTGGTCCCTGCTGGGATGCGGCCACCTCCAGATGGGAATACGCTGACCAATTTCGGGGGGGGGGGCGCAGAGGATGACACCTTCCCGCCAGCACTGGCTGCACAGATTTAAATCAGAGCGTACAGACGCGTTGGCCTGTCCTTCCCTCCCTGGAGCTGTTTCTCTACCCAGGCACAGGGCGGGCGATGGGATGGTGCCTCCGGCTCCCACTCGCTCGCCTTCCCCTGCCCCATGCGCTTCCCTCCGGCAAGGCCAGACATGGTATCAGGGTCGGACCCTTCCAAGGGAGTGAGATTTGGTGGCAGCTCCATCCATTCTTCCGTGGGGGTCAGCTCCCGCACTGCAAAAAAAGCTGTTCATAACCAAATTGAACACAAACCACCTAAACCAAGGCTGATTTTACTCGCAGAGGATTCTCCCCCTGCTACCGCTGAAGGTCTGCAGTTAAAAGTTAACCTTGGCCAGCGCGCAGGGCAGTTACCGGCTCTCACTGGGCAGAGTCCAGTGGCTATTTTGCTTTCCCTGGTCACTGTCAGCGGTGGAAGCGGCAGTGCCAAGAGCGGTGTCATCTGCAGCAACGGGGGCATCGATCACAGTTTCCCTTCCTACGGGCGAGCGCAGACCTTGCCAGAAACATATTAGTCACTGTAGTATACAAAGACCATATGCATCCCTGCCTGACTTTTAATGGAAAAAAATCTCTCAGCAGCTTCTCTAGAAGTCAGAGGACACCCAAAATAACGAGATACTGGGAACAGGCACCCAGCCCCCATCTACACCAGGCCCCTGTGCCTGAGCAGAGAAGCTTTTCATCGCCCCTGGGGCGAACAGAAGAGCCTCCTGTGCTGCCTGGCCCATCCAACACAGGGTGGAAAGAATTGGGGAACAAATGCAAAGCCAGGCTGGTAGCATTATAACAGCACGAAACCCAGTGGCAGGTTTCAACAGGAGTCAAAAAATACCTTTACCAAGATTTTTTATAATCTTGATGATACTGCATAATACTGCTTAAGCAATATATAATGAGCAGCCCAAAACAAGACTGTAAGCTCTGGACATGGCATTGAGTAGGGGCCGGGATGAGCTCAGGGCACCACCATCACCTTGTCCAGCGCTGCCGAGCGGCTCCCGGCTCTCCTGAAAACGACAGCTCCAGCCTGCGATGCCCTCGAGAGAGGAAACGAGAGCGGCTCTGCACTTTGTGAACACCACTTAAGAGACATTAGGGCTGAGCTGAAAGCAAAGCCTCCTCCAAATTACCTCCCCAATCTGATAACAGCCGCCTTCCCTGGAAGGGTGCTGGTCGATCAGACACCCCTCACAGCGCTCTCAGGGATGGGCTCTTGGGTTTTGTTGGCTGTTTTTCCCAAAGTGAAGCGCGCATAGAGGGGGGCCAGGAGAGGGAAGGGGCTCCTTCTCCCAGGAGAGGGGCCGACTCTCCGGTTGGGGGCCACGAAGGCAGCTCCAGCGCCCACAGCCACCACACATCCCCTCCCCAGCGTGGTCCCTCTGGCCCTGAGGACACAACCTGGTCCTGTCCCCAGGCGCGGTTTCTGCTCCTGTAGCATCGCCCAGCTGCGCAGTCAGCCCATCGCACCAGCTCCCTGCGGTCATCCCGCCGCTGCTCGTGGTCTTCGCTGTTACCTTCGTGCTCCTGATGCCCTGTGCCGTACACGTGGGCGCAGGGCTGCGTCCCACCCCCTAACCACGCTCGGTCACTCGCAGCAACCCAACCTGCGGCTGCTCCTAATAAGACCCATGCCCTGATACAGTCACTCCACCAACTCCATCCCCTCCTGGCCTCTCACTCCCCCCTGGACCTTAAAAATCTCCTCCTTTTCCCAACCCCACGGCCTAACTCTCCCCGGTCCCCCCCGCGCCGAGCCCTCGCCTCCCCGGGCAGGAGCCCCATAGGGTCTGCGGGACGCCTGGTGTGGCAGGGACGGCCACCACCCTGTCACATCCCCGCGCCTGGGATGCCGCCAGCCCATCCTTCTGCCACCGGCACATGTCGGGGCTGGAGGACAGCCGACCGACCGACCGACCGAAGGCGAGCGGGAGCGGGATGTCCGCCGGGCCCGGGCGGCCACAGCCCGGCTCCCCGAAGCGGGATGGGGGGGGGAAGGAAAGCACCGATCCCCCGTCGCCAAAATACCTGCGGAGGCCGGCGGCGAGCCCCGCGGGAAAGCCCCGTTCGAAGGAGACGCCGTTATTCCGCCCGGAGGGCATCCCCGGCCCCGGCCGCCCACGCCCGCCGCCGGTCCCGGTCCCTCCGGGCGCGGCTTTGTCTCCGCCGCCGCGGCGGGCGCAGCCCCCGGCCCCCCCCGCCCTCCTCCCCGCCCGCACCCGCAGCCACCGACCTGGCGGGACGCGCCGCTCCGCCGGCGGAA
>JAVKLA010000088.1:17017175-17039153 GCA_034782735.1 Sagittarius serpentarius | reverse complement strand
GCGCAGCGGGAAGTCCCGCCCTCCGTGAGGCGGCCCGCTGGAGCGCCGCGCAGGGCGGGGGCCCGCTCCGGGGCGCGGGGAGGGGGGTGTCGGCGCCGGGGGTCGCCGCGGCGGACGGCGCCCGGTTGAGGCGGCGGCGGCGGCGGCGGACGGTGCTGGAGCGCGAGTGGCGGTGGTGAAGCGGCCATGAAGGTGAAGAGGGTGGGGTTCCGCCGGCAGGGAGAGCGTCTTTCCTCCCGCTGTGGGGAGGGAGGAGGAGGGCGAACCGGCGCGTGACGGGGCCAGGACCCCGGTGGGCCGGGCCGGGCCGGGCCGTCCCTCCCTTCCCTCCTCGCCTCAGGCCGGCCGGCCCGGCCGCGGCCGCTGTCCCTCCCCGGGCCTGCCCCGTTCCCGAGGGACACCCGGGCCGGGGACCGCCTTGCCGAGGAGCCCCGGCGTCCTCCACTGACTCAGCAGCCGGGCAGGGCCTGTGGTGCCGCCGCCTGAGGCGAGCCCCCGCCCCCGTCTCCATACACTGTCCGCGGTCGATCCCTGCCGGCGGCGGTGGCGGTGGCTGCTGAAGGACTAGCAAGGTTCCGAACGGGACGGAGCCGGGCTCGGGGCGGTGCGTGGGGGTTGTGCCAGGGCGGGGGCGGCGGTTGGGAGCCAGCCCCCGCCGGGCCGGTGTGCGGGGACCACGGCAGGGGTCGGCGGGGAGGGCCCGCTCCGGCCGGCCGCGGGGTTCGCTCCCCAAAGGCGCTTTTCTTCGCCTCCGGGGTTGTCGTTGTGCTTTCAGGTCAGGGCTGAGGGTCGTGGTGACCGGGGATCTCCCGGTTCGGCGGGTTCCCAGCGGTGCTTGGTCTCCGAGAAAGCTTTGTTTGATCTCAGGGTGGGTGTAAAGCTGAAATTTCAGCTGAAAAGGAATAAAATGCCTTCAGCTGCTCTGCTCTTGGGCTGCCAGCTTTGATAGCACATCCTGCTTGCACAGATGTGTAAGGGGCAGCATACAGCCTCCCAGCTTCTCGGGGTGGGTGTCTTCCTGAGGTGATATTCTCATCAGGTTACTAAACGCCCTTAGAGCCACAAACAAGAGCAGGGAAGTTCAAACGAAGTATTTTGCCCCTATGGGGTGCACATAAGGTATGGAGAGAGAAGATAGCTGATGGCAGCTTGTGAGAAGAGAATACAGAAGCAGGGACTGATGTAGTTGGAAAGGCTTTTGATGCAGAAATTGGCCAAATTTTAATTAATTCTCAACGGAGGGAGTTTTTGGTGTAGTGTGTCTCATTTGTGTCTTGTGTTGGTGCTTTTCAGTATGGTCTCATTTCTTTCAGAGAGTAGTATGAAGAGTCTAGACACTGTAATTCAATTATTGGTTAATGACACTAGTGCATAGAAAGAATCCAAATCTGGCTTAGCTTAAGGAGAAAATTAATGATGCTCACGTTGCCTTGCCTTTCACCTTAAAATGACTAAATGCTTGACAGTAAGTGTAAAGAGGGTTTCTGCTTGATACTAACGTGTTCATGTATCCAAAATGGGTAACAAAAATTCCTATGTATTTATTTAGTGTTAACAGTGATGTCTGAGCAGTTGTTACAGGCTGTTGAATAAAGTAAGTCTAAGAAGCAGGTGTTAAACTATCAGGCAAGGGTTGTGGTAGCAACTATATTACGTCCTTTTAGTCATTGCATGTCATTGCGTGTCCTGCTGCTGCCGTGACCCCCTGAAAAAAACATAGTCATATAATGAAACAGATTGAATTTTGACAGACCCTTTTGGTTCATTGTTTTATTTTTCTGTTATTTGTATGCGACTATTTTTAAATCTTTTAAATATAAAGCTAGCTTATCAGTTTTTAAGAATATGTGAAGAATTAATGTTTGTGCAACTGACAACTTCCCTTAAGATGAGAAAAAATATTTTTCAGAAGTCCCAAGTTTTAAAACTTGGAGTTGTCTTGAATTAAGTCATTGGTTTTCAGAGTGTATTTCTGAAAAGTTAATTATTCTTGCCTAATAAATTAGGATAACTATGCATAACTTGTTTTGTATAGGAAAAATGAATACTGATCTGTTTCCACTCTTTGTTGTTGATAAGTAGAAAACAAGCCTTAGTTTGATGATAGTTTAGTGATAGTCGCAGAAGTCTGATGACACATCAGGCCGGCTCCAAGCGTGCAGTGTACCTGCGAGCGCGGCCACGTGCTGGGGCGGCCTGTGTCTTGGCTGGAGGTCGGGGAAGGGCCACTGGAGTTCATCCCCCTTCGACTCTGTTTGCAGGAAGCTTAGGAAGATTTTCTCCTGTGCGTGGGGTGCCCACCGTATGGAGGTTTCTTATTATGCCTGGGATGAATTTTGCTCTTAAAATACCGGTGAAATTAGACTAGTGAATTTGTTACATGTACATTTGATGTTATTGCTGCACACAATGTTGTGTGTTATGTGTTGTACAGCTTGGAACCAAAATGACCGTGTTCAGTATTGCGCTGTATTGCAACACTTTTAATGTTGGCTTACAACAGTAAAAGTGAAGTACCAGGTTTGTGTGGGTTGGAGAGATGCTTTTGATGTGCCATACTTAAGGCGCTTAAATGAAGGTGGTGGTGTGGAGTATGTTTGGTCCTATGGTCTTGTTTCTCACAGCTTCTCTCTGAACCAGAGTGAGGACTCTTTTTCTTACCTTTGGTGCTCAGTGGTTTGAAACGAGACGTTCTGGCACATCCCCAGTTAATTGTGTTAAGTTCCCACAAATGTAACAGGACTGTGTTTGGTTCAGGGGAAACGTGATTTAATATAGAAATTAGTCGAGTTACTACAGGAATTAAAGCACCATCATTACTGAGCTGAAGTGCGTGTTCTGGTTGGTTTAGATTCTACAGCAAGAACTAAAAGTCTCAAAAGCAATTATTTTATGTCTTCATGGTTTGGAAAAAAAAAAAGATGCTGCCCTGGAATGAAAAACAGAACAGCTCTAAGTGGCTTAGTTAAGAAAAAAAGAATGCAAAAAAATTATGGTTAAAGGAAGTTGTACCACTCAGCTTCCTTTCTGAAAGAAGCCGATATGATTCTGTCAGCTTTTTTTTTTTTGGGGGGTAGGTTTCAGTGAGCCACATGACAGTGATTAAACATGTGACCTGAACAACTTGGAGTCCAAATTCCAACTTTAAGTAGAATATGCACTTTTGATAGAGAATCTAGTGCTAACGACTTTCAAGGATAAAAAGTAGCAATTTATATATGTATTTGGAATTTTTTGTAGTGTTTTAAGATTAAATTGTGTGACTCAAAACTGAAATCCAATCAATATAGGATAAGTTCATTTAGAGTTACTTTAATTTTTTATAAACATTTTGGAAGACAACAGCAGGTTCAGGGAGGTCTTGAAAAACATTTCCCTCTGAGAGAAACTAGACCATAGCTAGTTTCTAATGGAGAGTGGTTTGTTACTTTCAAGTTTGAAAACCCAGAAATGTTTTTTTTAGAGAGAGTTTTATTACGAGTCATGTAAGAGCTGGATTAGTTCTGGAGAAGATCCTGCAGAGGACAGCTCTGCACTAATTATGATAAATTGTTGTGTTGCTGCCTGTCATCATTTTGGGTTTTGCCCCTCACCAATGACTGGCTGTTAGTCTCTTCTTTCTTTGCTCAGCTATTGCATTACCTCCTCAAATTCCTTGCCCTTTTTGTGCAGAACTCTGCTAGAAAAGGAGTTGTGAAAGCGAGCTCCTTGTGCCTGCCTGAGCCTCTCGGAAGCAGATCTTGCCTACTTTGGTTTGCAGCTGGGAAGTGGGGATTATTGGGCTGTTACAGACATTAGCGTGCTGGATTCCTGGTGCTCTGGGAATTCACACCACGTGCTTTTGGGATGATGACAGATGGAGTGAAGTAGCTCTTGAGTAGCAAGTCACATCTAATGTGGGCTTTCAGATATTAATTTTCTTTCTTGCTTTGTGAATGTTTTCAGGCGGGAGCTACTTCCATGTGGGCTTCCTGCTGTGGGTTGCTGAATGAAGTCATGGGTACTGGAGCTGTCCGTGGCCAGCAGGCTGGCTTTGGGGGAGGTGCTGGCCCATTCAGATTCGCACCAAATACCGACTTCTCAGCATACCCATCTCCGGCTGCGGCGGGCGCTAACATAGTTTGCAAAGCCTGTGGACTTTCCTTTTCAGTTTTTAGGAAAAAAGTGAGTATATTTCCTATTACATAGTAATTTTACTCATATGAACTGAACTGTAGGCATACTGGGAAATGAATGTCTGGTTTTCCTTAGATAAGGGAACCCGAGGCAGATAGCCAGGGAGCAAGTAAGTAAGTGCCTTATTCTGAGGTCACAGGAAACTAATGTCAGTCAGGTTTCGAAGTTAAGGGGTCTGGTGATCATTAATTGGTGACACATTGCATCTGGTCTGACGAAAAATTAGTGGATTCTAATTTGTAAGATACATGTTTTAGCTTCCGAATCTTAAATGTTAAAACAAATCTGGTTTTGAAGATGATGCCAGACATAGTGGTTGAGTACTGGAATGAATAAACTGGGTGACGGAAAAGCTAAAAACTCGCAATATAGTATCACAGCTTCTTCCTGTGAAATACTCAAGGAATTCTGTTTGTTTCCTAACCAGGTTTAGTTCTGTGAAACACTATTGCACTCCAACAGCCTCTTGCTCTGTTTAGAGGCAGGCTGGTGGGTTAACGCAGATTAATATTAACAACCTCAATTTTATTTTATCTATGTATCTTGACTGTCCAGCACCATAATTTTGTCTACTCAGTGACCTAATTCCCTGCAGCTCTTTTAGATAAACAGGAAGCCTCTTCCCTCAGTTTGTGTTCAGTTTCCCCCTTCCTATGCATCCTGTTGTTCGCATGGCAAACACTTGGTTGAATTAAGTGTTGTGTAGGGACGTTTTCTGAAGCTAATGTTAATTTACTAAAATCCTGAAGAACTTTAAGAGTTTGGATTTGTTCACAGTGGATGAGATGACCATTTAAAATCGCTGCTGAAAATCCTGCCTGTTCTAGCTTTTGTATATTGCAGTGAGTCTTTTGAACCAAGCTCTCTTCAGAAGTGACGTCTGGGCATTTGGGGGTATTTGCCTACCATGTGATGAATCACATTTAAGGCCTACTTTGAATTCTTTGAATCAGTGGAGGAAGAAGTACGTTCTTTAAAGTTTAGGGATTATACTGTTTTTTACACAAGTGAGAAGAGCAGTGATGCTTAGTATATTCAAACCTATTTTAACATACTGTAAAATTGACTGGCTTTCAATTTCGTTTATTGTCTAAACTACCATTTGAATACTTTAATCTGTTTATTCACAATGTTTTTTCATTGAAACCTCAAATCGGCTTACAGTAGCACTACAAAAGCGATGGACTGCCGTGGAACACCTGCAAAACTATTTGACAGGGCAGTTTTCTAGACTTAAATCCTAAAAATGATGTATGTCAAAATTGATGCTGGAAAGACTAATAGTACATTACATAGCCTGGAGAAGGAAAGAGCAGGGTCTAGATGTGTTTTCTGTGACATACAGCTGAATGGTTATTTTCTCTTTCTCCTTAGCATGTGTGCTGTGACTGCAAGAAGGATTTTTGCTCAGTTTGTTCAGTCTTACAAGAGAATCTCAGAAGATGTTCCACTTGTCACTTGCTGCAAGAAACAGCCTTTCAGCGCCCTCAGTTAATGAGATTGAAAGTAAAGGATCTGCGTCAGTATCTGATTCTCAGAAACATACCAACGGATACTTGCAGAGAGAAGGAAGACTTGGTGGATCTTGTGCTGTGCCATCATGGATTAGGTTCGGAGGAGGATATGGACGCTAGTAGCTTGCATTCGTCACGGTCACAGACTTCAGGGTTTTTTACTCATCCATTTTCTATGTCTGTATCGGTGTCGTCTCAAGGAGAACTTGCAAACAGAAGGGGAAGCACAGGAAATGGAACACCTTTACGGGTACAATAACGAATGTGTTTTATGGTATAGCATAGGGGTTTGGTTTTTTTTTTTTCTATAATAGGTATGCATCGCTTTAAAATAAAATGCCAATCGGTACAGTTTGGGGTGGCAGGAAAAATGCCTTTTGTATCTTTCACCTGAAAACAGGATTTCTAGATAAGATTACTAGTTTAGATGGTAGAGGTGACATATCGATAATGATTAGCAGCAATTGAAACTTCAAAGTGTCATTGTCATCTGTAATCGGTTTGGTACAAGGGAAAATGTTTTGTAAGGGATAATGTGTTTTTGTCCTGATTAGTTTCATTTTGTACACAGGGACAAACAGAAACCTCCTCTATAAATAATGAAGAAGAAGAAAGTGCAGAAGAGCAGGTGAGATGAACTATCCAAAGAATAAATTTTTGGCACGTGACACCATAAAGTGTTTAGATCTCTGTCAACATTTAGTATCACGCTCTCGTTCTTTCGGAGTTTGCCGTGTCTAGCAATGTGTATCTGCACATACTTGCTTTAAAAAGAATAAAACTTCAGCCAAGCTGCTGCAGCTTAACATAGCACCAGGTCTGGTGTTCTGAACTTGCCAGGACAGTTAAAAACCGTACAATTGATGTGTTTCAGACCCCTGGATTGTCCAGAAAGCGAGCGAGGGCATCTTTGTCCGATATTTCAAGTCTGGAAGACATTGAAGGATTGAGCGTTCGGCAGCTGAAGGAAATACTTGCGTGTAATTTTGTCAACTACTCAGGATGCTGTGAAAAATGGGAACTTGTGGAAAAAGTGAGCAGACTATACAGAGAGAGTGAGGAAAACCACAAGACACGTAGGTTTATATTTAATTCTCACTTTCTTAAGACTACTTATTTTCTGGTTTCCAGTAGCTGGTTCTGCCAACAGGAGGACTTGGTATCTAACTTGGTCTGCTCAGCTGAAACAACTGGAAAGTATTTTTTAACAATTCAAGCTGTATCTAGAGTAGTTAAACATGGTTCTCATGAGTCAATGAAGCTTTCCAGGATTGTGCTGTTTTTTTGAGACTTTTTTCCAAAGCTCAGAGAGCTCAGCTTTCAGGGTAAAGGTAAAATTGCACAACTGAGAACCGGTTTCTCAGCGAACATGAAACTTGGCACCTCCACGTCCTCTATTGGGTTTCACGAGGCATTAGCGAGAGAGCTGCTCAGTAGCTGTCAACAGACCAAAGCAAGTCAGGTCTTTCACTGCGGTACAGAATTAAAAGCTATGGTGGCGGAAGTCCAAGTTCAAGTGGTTTGGTCTCTGTCCATGATAAGTTTCCTGATAAGGCGGTTCTGTGGCTGCAGCTCAGTGACAGTATTCTTCTGTTACACTCAACAGTTGGGGTCTGTCACTTGTGTGACTCTAGTACATTGACAGACCGATTCCTGTTCACAAAATATAATCTGAGGAGCAACTTTTGATGTTACTACCAGCCTGAAAAATGCCTGCCTGGCTCATCATTCCTGCGTCCAGCAGTCAGGCCATAAAGAACAGGGGACGGTGGTGAGTGGAAAACTGAATAGCCCTGGGCCACTGCACAGCCAGCTTGTGCCAGCACATACACTGCAGGGACTGTGATAATCAGGTGTGAAATAAATAATCAGCTAATTGAGGGGGGGAAAGGGTTGTGAAGGTGGGGGACTGTTAGTGAATGTCAAAACATGGCTTAAGTGAGAGCCTCAGTTTGGCCATAAACTAGAATTGAAAACCTGTCTGAAATCAAGCTTTAAATTTAGGATTTTTTTTTTTCAACATGGTCTGATGAACATTTGGTTATTGATAACTGGATGTTGTCTCTTTGCAATGAAACTCGACAGGTTTTGTTCAGTTCTGCCACCTTTATGGCCTACTTAAGACTTCTGCTTCTTAGTCTGCTTTATTATTATTGTGTTTAATCTTCCGAGGAAAGTGTTCTGCCGAACAAAGTAAGCTCAGAGATGGAAAACCAACATGCCCTGAATTTTAATCCAGCACGTTATTTCACAGTCATTATATTCTGAATTGAAACTGGTGTCTGAGTTTAAAGGATGAAGCCAAATATTGGATGTTCACTTAGGGGCTTTCTAGTTCTTGTTTCTTTGCTTTTTTGAAGGAATATAGATTAATTCTTAGCTGTGGGTTAGAAAACTATTGCGAACAGGGAGCAGCGCTCCTTCACGCTAAATTAGCTGTCTGTGTATTTTAGTGGTAGCCTGGGCTAGAACGTAACTGGTTTTCCTGAGTGCATGACCTCCTGCTCTGTTGTTTCAGAAGGCGAGAAGATGCAGCTGAACGACAACGACGACAACCTGTGTCGGATCTGCATGGATGCCGTCATCGACTGCGTCCTGCTGGAGTGCGGCCACATGGTCACTTGCACCAAGTGCGGCAAGAGGATGAGCGAGTGCCCCATCTGCCGACAGTACGTCGTACGGGCCGTGCACGTGTTCAAATCTTAAGCCAAGACCAAAATGGGATTTTGTAGGCACCCTTCCCTGATCTCTGTGGGCCGCAGTGCCGAACCTTGGGGCATATGTCAGCTCGTTAGTTCTCAATAAACACAGCACTTAACATCAGCATCCAGAAGTCTGCGAAACATTTTTCTACAGTGTACTGAATCCCCCGGTGGGGCAGTACGGTATGCTGGCTGCGTGTACAGTAATAGCGCTGCCTGACTGACTTACCTTATAAACCCACAAACTGTTCGAGTCAAACTGTTTACAGCAGTTCTTGCTCTCTTCTGAAGAATATCACCTCTAATGGTCGCATTCAGGACTTGGCAAGGGGCCAGAAACCACCTCTGCTCGACTGCGTTGTGTGTTGTCTAGTGCATTAGAAGCAACGAATATATCAGTTGAGTATTCAGCTTTTATGTAACTATAGAATGTAACTGTTCCACCACTGTTCCTGCAACAGTGTGAACAGTATAAAATATGACTGTAGAAAGCACTGCCATTAACTGTACCTGCACAGAAGCCCTTAAGCAATCTATTTTATGCCAGTTGCTTCCTTCCGAATGTCTGTCATGACACCTGTACTGTCTTGACCATTCTTTGTAAATGTACAGAAAGCTCCATTGCTTTGCAGGGCTCTGTCAGGTGGTGTCCAGCTACCACTTACTAAGTGTTTTTTAGTTTAGGAATAAAATATTTTTTTAAAAAGGGGTATAGTAAACCATAGTGTTGCGGTCCTTAATCCACTCATGCCTATTGTAACTATTAACCTTACCTGTGATGATTGTATGTCGTGTGCCGACAACCTGATGTTACTGTGAATACTAACCAGGGTCACGGAACTACTTGCTGCTAACGTGGAATGTATGGTGTTACTAACCTTACAGAGGGAGGGGTTCATTAAGGAGAAGGGAAGGGAAACACAGTCTTTGTTTAAAACCTCGTGTTCACAGACTTCTAACCAAGGCTGAGCCCGCCATTAGCCACGCTTCCCCTGGCCTGGGCTGTGACCTGTGTTGCTGTCAGCCCTTGCCCCGCTTTCCAGCTGGGCTAAGGGCCTGCCTGGAGCAGGAATTTCCACGATCCTCACAGGGCATCTGTGACAGACGACCTGGGGAAGGCAGAGGAGCAAGAACAGCTCATGTTCTGGGGGCAGGCTGCCTGTGGCCACAACAGTGTCTCATTAAGTTCACTGTAAAAAAAAAACCCCAGAGAGGTGAGGAAGGACCTCTGGCCTTTAAAGCCAGGTTGTGATCAATGAAGCTACAGTTTCTCCTTTTAATTTCCCACCTGCTAGCAAAGGAACAGGGACAGCGTTTGCCAAGGGTATAGTACCTGAGAACTTGTACCTTTGCTACGCTGGCATGCCTGCTCATCTTTTATGTGAAAAACTAAGCTGGCTTGAAAAAGAGGAAGTAGCTCCTCCTCAAAATAAAATGTACAGTTTGGAGACACTGCTGGGTATTTTTCAGAAGGGAGCAAACCTCTCAATGGCTTTATTTTTTAGAAGTAACTTTTTAATGGTACTTAATTCTTGGAGTTTCTGTTCAGTAGGTAGGTAAGCTAATGAAGAAAAACATACCCTCTCTCTCTGCTATTTCCATGCTGATCATTAGCCACACAAGCTTAATAAAGATTTGTGATGGGCTTTCTCAGCTTCTGCCTCTTTTCTGCACCAGCTGTGGGAGCGCAGTTGGTTACTCAGCTCAAGCCTTAACATTCTTCTTGAGATGTGCAACTGTTCCTCTAGACTAATCTGGGCAGATTCCAGCTGGAGGAAGGCATGTACATGTATTTTATTCCCTCCTCAGTAAAAATGTGTTGGGATATGCCAACTCGGAGGCACAGGACAAAGACCAAGTGCTGTGAAAGTACTACTTGTAGCATGACTACTTCTAGCCAAGGCTCCCCCCACAGAACCCAGGTGTAACCCCACAGGGCTTGCTGCAGCCACACCAGCCCCCTCCCCACACCAACAACCCCGCATTGGAACAGAAACCCACAGAGCCAGCGCCTGTTTTTGTACAATTGTTTATACAAATTCAACAAAGGTAAAACTGCATCAGGAAGGTCTACGAAAACAACACCGTACAACAATGGCACTTATGAATGCAGAATTTTACAATCAGGAAATAACCATGTTATAAACCTTAAATGAGAACTCAACTCACACTTCAAAGAAAGAGAGACTACGTTTGACCATTTATTCTACGGCTGGACTCACTGTATAAATTAATTTTATATTGAGTACAAGAGCTCATGCTACAGAGTGAAACCCTCCTATGTGCAAAAGCTGAAATTGGAATTTTTTAAAATTTTGAGAAAAAGGTGATTTCTATACAGATAAAAGTGTTTTACTTCAACTATAATTTACACCTTATTTCCACAACATGCTTATGTCACTTCTGAAGTATACAAAGCAGGATATAAACTTCCATTAAAACATGCTTTAAGTTGAAAGTATTAACCTACTTTTCCTGACCTGGGCACATTTGTAGATAGATACTGTCTACGAAGTATAGGTTAAGTTCTCGCCTACCATAAGTAAAGATAAAAATTGGCAATCAAAACCGAAACACTGGTAATGCATTCAAACATTGCATAAATAATTTTTAAACAATTTTTGTACAAAAATAGTTCTGCATAATGTAAGATGTAACAAAACAAAACGTGTTAAGAAGGCAGAAATGCAGTGCGTGGTCCACTTCAATGACACCAACTTTTTTTTTTTTTTGTTGTTTCAAGAAATGAAAAGCAGAAATCAAATTTACACTACCAAGCACATGCTGTGGTACTTTAAATAACAGTATTTCTTGGAGCTCAGTCATCTTCCGGGTGTGAACAATTATCATCAATAACAGTCGCCTTATGAATTTGCATAAGAGCCAGTGCAGGACATCCATCCCAGGTAGACTGAATTAGTGGCACAAGTTGAAATTCTTAACATGGGTAGTTTCACGTTGTTCTCTCCTCGACAAGAGTTGTAAAATCCAATCGCGGTATTTTCCAATATTCCAAGTTCCCAATTGAAAATAAAATCCCTACGTGTTCTTAGTCCCTTCCCCCCCCGCCCCAGTATTTACACATGTCCTTTAACTAACTCAGTTTTTGCAGAAGTTTTTCTTCCACCTGCCCAAACTGAACACTTACTGACATTTCCGCTATGAACTGCTCACAGCCTTCTTTTGTCACTTGCTTGCAGTACCTCAGGTCAATCTGGCAGATGTTTCCACAACGTTTGAAGTAAGACAGGCACTGGTCAGTAACCTTATTGCAGTCTGTCAGGAAAAAAACCCAACAACAAAAACCACTTACGGGGAGAAATGTAACAGCGTGTCTCGGTTTGCTCCCCAGCCCAAAGACAGTTTATCCCGACTGTGGTAGCTCCTTCCCACTCCTCCCGTCCTGTACCAACAATGAAATCGCCCAGCCATCCCCATCACCCTTCCCTGATCCCTGTGACTCTGTTGTGTAACCGATGAGATAAAGCAAAGGGTGCCAGACGCACAGAGAAAATCCCCTGTGGAGGATGAGCGGGCTCCTAAGCAGGAGGCGGGGAGGCGGCCATCCTGTCAGTTGGTGGAGGGCCCGGTGGAAAGGCTGGGCAGCTGCAGGGTTATTTACACCAGCAGCACATCCAGCTGCTTAAGTGGAGTCCCTGGGCAGGGGCTGGGGCGGGGAGGAGAGTCACACCAGGGGCAGGGGAAAAGCTGGGCAAAACCATTCCCACTGACAAGTGTTTCACGCAAGTCTAACACCAATGGGCAATTCCCGTCCTCCCCCCTCGCCCGCGCTTGTGTTGCTTACCTGATAAATTAATTTCTGTTAATGAATCCCGCGTGGTGGTTCCAACCGCGGTCAGCAGGTTAATAGACTGATCTGTCACGTGATTACAGTAACTAAGATTGAGTTTGGAGAGCAGAGGCATGTGCCTTATGATCAGCCGCAAAGAAGCATCTGTAATATCCAGGCCAGCCAAACGCAGCTCAACTATGTTCCGTAGTTTACTCCGGTTGTCGATCTGACCTGGAAAGCGGAGGCAGCAGGTCACTCCCGCAAGTCTCACCCCGTGCTGCAAACATCTGCAGATCTATATGAAATGCACTGTGACACACAACACTGCTGCCCTACGTCAACTTCAGACGCTTGTGCCTGTCTGGAGCTTTGGAGGGGACATCAGCAGGAACACTTGTCTATTTTTGGAACAGGCACATGGACAAAGCCACCTCCTGATTTCAAAACAAAAGGGGTGAAAGTAACTGCAGGGGCCCAGCAGAATTACAAGTCGGGAATAAGCAGTAGGCTGTGCAGTGCATGCCAGAAAGCAGATCTGATTTGCTCAAAATTTCACCTGAGCTGATATCCGGGCGAATGTGGCATGACCCACAGAACTGCTCCTTCCCTGAACTGGAAGAAAGTGTTTCCATACTCTCTAAAGTACACCCGTTGCAGCCTGAAGAGAAGAAAGTCAGACAGAAAACCAGCACAGCGGCTCAGATGACTGTTCAGCAGCCAGAGAACATCACTCGTTACCCAGTGGCTTCCAGCGAGGAGGTGCTGCAAGTCACTACTTTGAACACCCTGCGCGTCAGCAAAGCCCAGAACCCCGCCGGTGCTAGCTGCCGGGGTTTCTGCCCGTTTCCTCCAAAGGGGACTAGCAGCAGAACATGCCACAGAACGGCTGGGACAGGTCTCCCGTGTGCTCCTCCCGCCTGTTACCTGGCCGGTTATCTGTGGGCGGTGACAAGAGGTCTCTCATTTGTGCGTCTTTCAGGCCTTCTGCCCACTGCACGTCCAGGGTTCGGAGTAAAGGACAACTGGAACTACAAAGTGCCGACACTGCTATCCACGAGCACCCTGATAACAGCAGGTCTCGAAGACCTGCAGATACAGAAGAAGTTGGAGCACGTGGCCTACCCAGGGAGACATCCGCAGTGATCTCTGCTACCGCGCGCAGGCTGGGCAAAGCCCAGTACCGCTCGGAGGAACAATCCCAGCACTCCAGGGCCAGCAGGAACCCCGTAAGCCTCCTCCTGCCCAGCTCTCCATCTCTCCCACCACCTGGAACTTCATCACTGTGGGTGACAGCAGATGCCCCCCCTCACCCCCTCCACTAATCACATCAGCACAGGCACTTTCCACAGCAACATTCCTTGTTGACAAAGACTTGCCTCAAATTAGTTTACCTAGCACACCAAGTAGCCACAACAGAACTCATTTTGGGCCCAGTTTAACTCGCTGATGCTTCATTCCTATGTAGCTACTCCCCTCCTAGGATCCCTGGATCCCTGCAGACATTCCTCAGAGATTGCAGTTTAGATACAAACCAGTTTGCTAAATTCAGTGAAGTGGTCAAAAAACATCACTTACCTGGCAGTCTGTTGATAAGCCAACTCAGCTGCTTTTTAGATATATTTGTCCAGCTAAGATCAAGGGTTACAGGCTGTCTCCTAATAATGCCACTAAGCATAAGTGGAGTGATGGATTTACAATGGTTTAAATCTATTTTGGTCCATAATCTTTTGTCACAGCACCTACCCAAAAAGAAAAAAGCCAACAGCACTTAATTTGGCACTTTCTTTGATTTCTGCAAGACTTTAGAAGGTGCCATTAAACAGTAGGAAAAGCTACAGCATTTAACTGAAAATAGCAAAAATGAGGCTGAGCAATGCTAAGATAAGCACACCACCACACAACGTTATGGAGGTTTGATGTTTCTCCATCAAACGTATCATGCAATAAAGCATGGAATTATTTCCACAGAATTACAAGTGTCAACAACTTTGGATCCCATTTTAAGTCATCACAGTACTTACTAAAATCCATTTTCTACCCTGGACAAGCCACATCATCTTGCTTACCTTTTTAATATAAAGACTGGTTTTAAATATTACTGTCCTGATTTCCCCCATGCTTTCCTTACTTAAAACCAGTGAATTTTGTAAAACAGATCCCCTGCTCCTATTTTGTGTGTTTGTGTTATTCCTATCTACATGTCTCATGCATTTTTACTCTCTCTTTGTGGTTCTCTACGGGTAACAAGCAAGAAGTCCGAACAAGTGTGCAAGATCCTGCATTTCCTCATTAATACTGCACTTAAGTGGAAAAGGCATTTACCAGCTTTCTGTGACACCAAGAAACCCACGGAGGAGACCCTCCACACACATCTTCTTGCACCGAATTATGAACCTCCCAACCTTTCTGTCATTTACCCAGTTTGTTACTAGACTGTGCTAGAAAGGAGTCTCTGTTACAATTTGCCCGTCTGTGTGCACATTACAGTTGAATCCGAGATGACAGCCAACAAGAGACTTTACTGCAAGTTCAGTGAAACATATAAATCTGTCCACTAATGCTTCCGGCTGCCATACAGTCAACGACTGTGTCGGTGTTCACACTCTGGTACCCCGAGCACCAAACAGACACACTGTGAGTAAACACAATTAACAAAGGATTCCTCCATCAGCTCTGCTGGTACAGAACACAGCGAATGGGATCGCTCTCCTTGTACCCTCTACAGGGGAACAATCAGCATGGATCTTCCAAGGAGAACACCGAGGGCACTGGGAGGTCTTCATTGTATCTCGATAGATATTTAATAGCTGAACTGAACAAACAACTGCATTAGCAGTCAGCAAGTCCTCAGGGCAGAATGACACCAGGACTCGGCATGACCTAGACTGGCCGTTCCAGCAGGCAAGAACATTGTGGTGTCTAACTACAGAACAGGCTGCTCTGGGGCACTACAGCCCCGGCAGGCTGACGCCAAGGCCGACACACACACACACACAAACACGCTTCCCACCAGAAATGCTGGCAACTGCCGTTTCTGAGAAAGCACCAGAAGACATGCTACTTCTGCAGACACTGCTGGTCACCCCTTCTCCTTGGGCTCAACAGAGCTTCAGCGACAACCTGCACACCTCTTCTAGGAGACATTAGTGACTCCGTCACCCACTTCCCTTTCGAGTCCATCCCACTACACGTCAGACCTAGCTCGGCTTCCCACCCTCCTTACCATCTGTTCCAGGTCTTGCAAACTCTCATACAGATGCACAAGTCTCTATGACTGAGGTAGCTAAAGACAGCCATCCAGACTTCCCTCTGCATCACGTGGGCTGCCCCATCATCCAGGGGGAGCGAGTCCGGA
Source organism: Sagittarius serpentarius (assembly GCA_034782735.1). Classification (NCBI taxonomy): domain Eukaryota; kingdom Metazoa; phylum Chordata; class Aves; order Accipitriformes; family Sagittariidae; genus Sagittarius; species Sagittarius serpentarius. Next base: position 17,023,613 of record JAVKLA010000088.1, on the reverse strand, counting down.
GGGGGGCTGATGGGAGGTGGCCGGATAACGTGCCGTTCCATCTGAATGCATTTGGGAGGAGAGAGCGAAGGTGGTGGCCGGGTTATTCCCCGAGGTGTGCTTCGCAGGCTGGGGATGAGCTGGTGCCTCAGCTCTCGGGGAGTCCCGTTTAACCCTTTGCTGAACCTATGGAGTCTCTCGCTGTTGTTCAAAGCACGCTTAGGTTCCTCATTCTCACTCTCAGGTTCAGATTTGATGGGTTGGTGATTCTCATTGGCAAGGCTGTTCTCGGTTTTTTGGATCTCCTGGTTAAGCTCCTTGCTGAGCTCCTTGCTCAGTTCCTTATTGGGAAGGCGCCTTTTCCTCCTCATCTTGAACTTCTTCTTGTCCCTGGGCTCGGCACCCTCCGTGCTGGGACCTGCAGTGGGCGAGCTGGACCGTGACTGGTCACTATCCTTGGACCTGGGAGGTGCTTCTGGCAGGTCATCCTCTGGCTCCTGCTTGAGGCGCCGCAGGGGTTTGATCATGGCAGTTCGGTCATCTGGATCCTTCCACGATCGCCGCTGAAAAGGAAGAGACAAGGGCTGACTATTCGAGCAACAACGTACTCAGCAATACTTCACATGCTGATGCTCCACACAGGCAGCCCTGCCTGGGGGGGGGGTCGGGCTGCCTGCCAGCACTGGGCCCCACCCATCTGAGCACAAGGGTACATTCACCGGCCAAAGGTATCAAGTTCAAGCACCATCATGGATGAGGAGTCCAGCTATTGGCTCTCTGGACTCCAAGAGAGCGATAAATGCATTTATTCACCATGCATAATCCTGCAGATTTAAGAGCCTTACTCATTACACAGCAGACAATTTATATACAGAAGATAAGCAGCATACTATAGACAGCTTTTTCCCCAGCAGGCCAGAAGAAACCAGGCTTGGGACACATTCACTGGGCACCCACTTTAAACATGGCTGACATGCATTCATGCCCAACAGCCAAAAGGTCGATTTCTGAAACTTCCTGAATCGCCATCACCGACTCGCACTGTGGCTGTGCTGTTGTGGCCGTGCTGTTGTGGCGCCTACTGCTGGATACTCACAGCCTCGTTTAATTACACTTCAGCTGCTCCTTTACATCCCACTAAACTCTGCTCGTCTTCTCCAGCTTCCCCCACCTCCGATGCACGCAGAACCGGGAATCTGACTGACAGGTCTGACACACTGCTAGCCTGACGAGACCTCACGCTGACACGATCTCCAACGCAACGCAGGCTGACAGGGGTTAGCCGGCACCTTCTTCCCTGCCCCGGTCACCGTTCATAACAGCAAACGGCGCTTCACTTGCTTTCATTAATCAAATCTCTCTTTGATGCACACCAGACAGAAGTGTAAGAGACGTACCAACTAAGACCAGGGAAGACTTCAAGTTCTAATCTGATCGCTACAAGCAAGAAAGAAGCCACCAACTGTTAAAATGAAATAGCTCTAGTAAGAGATCTGGACTGGCAAGAAATGGTGAACTGCTGTGAACACACTACTTGTATCAGAGGATCAAGACAGCAGATGTGTTCCTGTGCTTCAGACTGCGGCACACAGCAGAGAAAGCTGATCACCCTGTCTTTAAATTAACATATTATAAACAGAGAGGTCACAGTAAGTTACTGACAGGTTAGAATAAGAAAATTACAACATCAGAGTACTGGCAGCTTGCAGCATCCTTCACACAGGGTACTGACAACCACTTATTTTAAAGGTGTTGGACTTCTGCTATCATGCCAGATTGTGAGAGGTAATCGATACTTGCGTGCCAGGTTGTCCCTGGCTCCCTGGGGTGTCAGCGGGGGACTCCAGGGATGTGCTGTGGTACAGACTGCTGAGGAGCTGTGTAGCAGGGGCAAGATTCAAACACATAGGAAGAGCAAAACATCAGTATAGAAACAGAATTTTATTTCTTGGGTCATCAAAACACAGCTTGCTACTGTATTTTAATATGGGACACCAGAACAGAAAAATATAAAACCAGACACTGCAGCTAAACTATACTGGAGCGTAAAGGTTTCTGTAAGAGAGATATTCTGTAATTTCAAGATGTAAACGGGATAATAAAAATGCTTTCAGTGACACAAGGACATGACTGATAGAGAAACTGGCTCACCATTCAGCTCACGTGAGAAGGGATTAAAAGGGATTAAGAACACATCTATTAAAAAGGCAAAGTACCTTCTTCCTGAAGAGTTTGTCTTCTTTTCCAAGTTTTAGCTGTTGGAAGAGAGAAAAGTAAAAACCCCAAAACACGACATTTGTTGTGCTGTCTGATGAAGGTTTGGTGATCCACAGTGCCTTCCTCACACACTGGGGGGCTTTCATGGAGCAATTCAAGCCATCCATAAACACTGCGGTGAGTCCAAAGGGAGAGGAAAAGGAAAGCACGGCCAGAAAGCAGATATGCGTAAACTGGTATCATGAATTTTGCGCTCTCACTCCACCAAAGCATACCCAATCCCTGTGTTTACCGTACTGTAGCGTTCCTGCTGTCAAGCCTTGCAGGGCAGACTGACTGCCACTCCTCGTGAACTACACATGCAATACAAAACCAGCCACGGATTCTGATTTTAAAGCCATCAGCCATTTACTCATGAGACACATTAAATCTAGGTCCTCATTTCTACCTCTGCAAACCAGCATTTCTCTGTATCCCAAGTACCATATTTTGCAATCCATGTGACAATTCAGAGTGTCCCTGCCTGGCCCAAGAGCTCTTGACTGTTAAATTCGGGGAAAAGCTGTCTACATCACTGTTGCGAGCAGCTCCTCCTCTCTGCAGGCTACAGAAGGTGTCATTTCTAAAGGTCCTCTGATGGGTTACGAGCGCTGTACATCGCTGAATCAGCCACAAAACAAGCTGCCATGCGCCATCAAGTGGCTAGAGATGGAAAAGTTTCCCTTAAAAAACTGATTTTCACCTTGTTCCTACTTCAAGTATCTTGTAAGGACTTTTCAGTTAAAGTGGGTTTTCCAGTATTTTGCATAAGAACAGCCACAGCCCAGTGTTTTCGGCCTCTGAACGTCAACCCAAGTGTCACTGTTCAAACTACTGTCCTGTTAGACCAGCAGTTTTCAGGAAGGAAGGTAAAACATCGCAGTTTCTTTGTAACAATCTGGGATTTCAAGATGAGCTAAGCCCGAAGGCAAGAGACATCAGCCCCAACCAGCCCACGTGCATCTGTGTAAGCACATGAAAAGTGTGTTTTGTCATACCCGCTTTCTCATAGTGGGTTCCTGGGGTTTCTCAAATTTCCTTTTCCTCCACAGATGCACTTCGTCTGACTTTCTCCTCAGTATTGAGTCAACTTGAGTCTTTTTGGAATGTTCCTCCGATTTCCGCCTGGGAGTTTCTTCACAATCCCCTTTCCGTTTTGCAGCATCTGTTACTTCCTTATTGTCTCTGTTAATTTTCTGTTCCTTCAGCAATGAGCCTGGGAGATTTGATGCGTATTTGAATCCTGGTCCGCGCTTTTGCTTGTACGCCAAAGAGACACAAAACACAAACAAACTTTATATCTTACACCTTTCTCAGCTCTCTATCTAAGGTGCCTCCAACACTCCAGCATTAGTGGGTTGATCACTTTGTAACAGACAAAATGATTAGCAAGGAGTTAAAGTAGTTTCAACCTTCATAAAGTAATTTTTGTAACTACACACTTCCAAGTGTCTGTCTCAGTTTGCAAAGAAATAATGTTACACTAAATCCAACAGGCACTTCAGGTTTTGCGTAATTGCTTCTGGATTTTGGTTTTTTTAAAAAGTATTTTCATCTTAGAAATTAACATGCAGCAGTGCACAGAACCAGCCTAAATATTCCCCAGGTTCTGGGTGAAGTGTTGGTACATGATTAAAGAACAGAAAGCCATCAGCTTATTTCTTTCGACTCAACTGGATTAAAGCACAAAATCAAAAGCTGGTACTGGGCAAAATTGTATCTACAAGCCAGAGGGAATGCCTGAGATTTTGTGTCTCCTTCCAGCACCACTTATTCCCATTAAACTCACTTTTCCAGTTTTCCCTGCATGGTTGCACTTTGGACACTCCCAGCAGTTCGGCAGCTCATCGTTAACCACACCATCTGATTCCTTCACCTGGTGAAAGAGAAGTACAACTTAATTCACAATCGTGCTGCAAAAAGCTGTAAAAGTCTACAGGTAGCTCATTTAGAGGCATTTTGTACAGCTCATAATTTTCTCTGATTGACTGCTGCCCTCCCAATGGCTGCAGAAAAGGAACACCAATCACTGCAGATGCTGCACCATCCTGCTGGTGCTGAGCCAAGCCCTGGGTCCTGCACAATTACCCTTCTGATGATGTCAACAGGGGAGGAAAGCACACTGGTCAAATTGGTATTTGACAAAGGGTTCGGGTCTGGGCTTTTTATGAAGGTCAATGACAATCCCAATTAACAACAACCCAAACCAAAAACCCCCAAACCCAGGACTCTAATTGTGCCATCTCCAAATGTCCTCCCATACCACTTATTTGCAAAATTCAATCCTGTCCCATCCCCCCAACCTGCCCCCTGGAGTGAGGCACAGTCTGATCTTTTGATAGGAAAGGATTTTTCCCATACACACATTCTTACGTACATTAATACTGTTTGGCACTTTTAGAAGCACAGCACCCTCCACTGTAATCAAGTGTTCCTTAAAATATTCTTCTTTATGGATCAGAACTAGCGGTCCCGTGCCTCCAGCCCTCAAGCCCATGTGCCAATAAAAATGATGGCTGCCAAGTCAGCTAGAGAACAAGCAATTTTGTTCACAAGACTGGACACATGAAGGCATTTTTAAGGTTTCTCAAACCCACAGTTACCCAGCTAGTGTAAGGAAGAGAAATGCTTACTGCTTCACTACCTCTGAGAGACTGACATTTTGATTTTTGAAAGAGAACACGCACACTCAGTGTTGTTACACTACAATAAAAGCACAGTCCTGCCCTACGCAGTTGAAAAGCTGCTGGTTTCTGAATTTCCATACAGAAGCCCGCATTACTTTCCAAACAGGAGACAGGTGTTTCTTGAAAAGACATTTCTGTGAATGGAACTGAGGATGAAAAGTAAAGCTAAGCTAAAAACACCCTCCACACACACACAGGCTCACTGATGGCACATTCACATTTAAGGGTTTAGTTATATATGCAGAAAAAAGCCGGGGGGGGGGGGGGAGATTAATTTATTACTATTCTAGACAACAAAACACGCTTCTGTCAAGACAAACAGCTGGGCACCAGCATCAGCAGCACAGTAGCAGGAGACTGCTGCTGAAACAGGCAGGGGCAGAGATCTGCAGATTTTTCATGTTTCTGAAACATTTCCTCCTCTCCTCCCAGCCCAGTGAAAATGCACTAGCTGTGCAGGAGCAAGCCCTTGGTTTTAGGGGAACTGCTTCCTCAAGTCCCTGAGCCAGACAGCAGCCATTCTAGTTTCACCATCTAGTGAGACTGATGACATGTCTGTCAGTCTCACCAAGTCTTCTGGAGTTAATAAATGAGTAAATGAAGTGGGCAGAATTTAAATACTGGTTTTATCACAACTGTACGCCTTTGAACCTTCTTTCCCATGGTAGGTGTAAGATACTCCAGAGGCTGTTGTATACATCTCTGCCTCAGGGGAACAATTCCTGGCCCAAGCCCAAGTTGGGAACAAGTTATTTCCCGCACTGAATATAGAACAAATGCTACTGAAGGGAAAGCATTACAGCTCTGTCCCTTCTGTGAAGTTTAAGGAACTGAACAGATGTGAGGAACTGTAAGCAACCTAATTAGACACACACAAACCTGCCACTGAATCCATCCCAAGCCTTTCAGGCTGGGTGGGAGCCAGTTCTGAGTGTTTGCTACAAACAGCAGGTGGGTGTCTGAGCCACAGTGTGAGGTATCTTCAGAAACATACCTGCAGCACGAGGTCAGCAATTCAGAAAGTCTAAACATGAGACTACGCTACTGTCAAGTCTTCTTGTTAGGGAATATGGAGACCCCAGGTTGCTGATCTGACATCACTGAGCAAGAGCCATGAATTCTGGTAGTGCCAAGACTAGAAACACACAGGCAGCGAGACACACCTGGGCTGAAGCTATGAGCAGCAGTGCAGCTATGCTGGAAAAGGTCTTTGTATTTCTGCTCTTCTGACAAGGCACCTTAATATTCACCTTTTCCATCAGTATCACTATATCCACCTAAGATGAAAAAGAACAGGCTCCTATGGGGGGAAAAAACCCCTCTTCTCTTTAAGGAAACAGCATCAGATACTGCACTCACACGTGCTAACCAGCATTCCTAGCAATTTGAGATGTAGCAAGAAAAATTCATCAATATTGGTTGTCATGATTTAACCCCAGCCAGCACCTAAGCACCACACAGCTGCTCACTCACTTCCCCCCGCCCCCACTGGGATGGGGGGGAGGAACAAAAAAAA
>JAVKLA010000088.1:17002025-17017075 GCA_034782735.1 Sagittarius serpentarius | reverse complement strand
AAACATCAGGGTGTTATCAACATTCTTCTCATACTAAACCCAAACACAGCGCTGTACCAGCTACTAGGAAGACAATTTCCTCTATCCCAGCTGAAACCAGGACATTGGTTCAACTCAAAACACTCTAACAACAAAAGGTAATATTCCTCCAAAAATCTCACTAGCTCCCTCTGGAAACAATGCTATGCTTGCAAAACTCTCGCCAAGATCATTTTCATAAGAAACTCTTCAGCAAAACGAGCATTTGTGTTGGTATTGCATTTTCAAGGAAAGAAGCACATCAGAAACCTCCCATGACGCTTCTCAGTGTATGGAACATCCTGGCTGTCCTGAGCATGGTTCCAATACAAGCACATAACGTGCTCTGGTACCCAGGGCTCCCCCAGCACAGGGCACCCACAGAAGTCCCTCAAAGCTGTGAGTGTGGCAGAGCACAGATGCACCTGAGCTACCCTTAATCTCCTCACAGAGGTCATCCTCTGACACTTTTTTTCATGGAGAAAACCCACTGCAAACATACACAGCCAAATCAGGAAGCTGTAAGAGGATGGACATCAAACCAGGAACAACCTGCCCTGGAATACAAATTAGCCACTGCATGTGCCAAACTACTCCACAAGCTTTGGAGATGTGTCTTGGAGGGAATTCACACCACATGGGAATAAGCCAGGATCCCTTCACTGATCCAGTTTATTCCAGTCTCCCCCAAAAGTACATTTGCCAGACATTTAACTGGATATGACCAACAGTTCACATGTACTACTGCCTATTTACTGAGTGGGACAAGAAGGGACTTTCCCTTGGTGGACAGCCGAAGCAGCTGCTCTGGGGCTGTGTCTGCATTCAAAGGCACTTCCCACAAGGGCTATTTATGGGCTCCATCATCTGCACTTAAGCTCATGTCAAGGGCTCAAGCAAGATGTAAACATGGCTATAGATTTTTGTGTCTCAGAAAATCATGGTACCTAGGAATAAAGAGCAAGGAGGGATCCACGGAAGAGGCTCCATTTTCCTTTTGCTATTCCCCTGTGCATAGTCTCATCTTGCCTTCCAAGATGATTCTGAACTCTTACCAGTGCCCTTTTGTCTCAGTAAAACAGTACTTGTTACCCCACCATTTCAGCTCAACAGAAGCACTGAGAAATTAAAAGACACAGAAGGCACACTGTAAATCTCTTACTGCTTAATTTTCAGAAACACCCAAAGCAATATTGTTCCTAGTTACCAAAACAGCACTCGGAACACCACACATACATAAAAGAACAAAGCACTTGCTTGATTTCACAGATCTGACCCACATCCTGTGCAACTAGTCCCAAATGCGGTATGGGGAGAGGAAACCATACTTGAACTGCCACTAGACAACAATCGTGTCCTCTGGACTCAGCCATGAAGTGTCACTGACACTGCAAAGCGAGAGATGGGAGAGTGCAGGGCACTTTCAGGAAGGACTGGAATAGCAAAGCAGCAGCTACAAGCCAAAACTGGGGTACCTCTGAAAACGAGCAGCTCCTTCCTTGCTTCATCAGCCCCCGAAACCTTGTTTTAAGCAGAGCCAAGCAAGCAAAGCTCCCTTTCAGAGTCCATCTGTGGCAGGAGCTGTGAGCACCAATTTCGTGAATCCGGGAGACGGCCACAGTTCTGGTTTGCCAGCTACCTACTTTCTGCTCTAATAAACGACACGCACGTAGCTTGGTGCAATACTGTGTACAGAGCAAGAAAAAAAAAAGGCCAGGAGAGCATCACCCCAGGCCTGCATAAGGAACATACCTCTCCTCCCAGAGATCCCAGAAGGGCCAAAAGCTGCTTTCTGGGGTATGGTGTGTCAGAACACATTTGCTTTGGCAAATCACTTTAACCATAAACAAATCAGCAACAGGAAATGGCTGATCAGCTGAAACAAACTGGCTCTGGAGAAAGGAGGCTTCTAAATGCTAATACACAAAGATATGCCCAAAATGACACTTCTGTTACCAGCAAAGAATATAGCTGCTCACAGGACTCAAGTCAGCCAAGGGTGAGCAATCCTGCAGCCTGAAACTTGCTCAGTTTGTTCTCCAGCACTGCAGTCTTCCTACCGCAACATTTGCTCGTAACACTTTTAAAGCCAGCTGCCACCGAAAGGCCCATCTGTGTCTGGACAAACACGAACAGCAAACTACTCGTTTGTACTTTGTGGGACACGGGAAAGAGCTACCGATACAAGGATTGTGACTAACCCATCCAAAAGTACAGGCAGATTTCCCTGTCCTCTTGAGCTTTCCCATCCCAACTGAAACTCCTCACTTCCTTAAACAAGAAGCAGAAAGAAAGGAAGAAAAACAAAACAAAAAAATCCCACAAGACATGCGCATGCACACACATTTCAGAGGCTGTCCAAAGCAAGAGTCTCTGCTTACAGAGGATGCTGTTACATCAAAGCATCCCTGCCTGTCAGTCAGGGCTGCGTGTGCCAAGGCTGTCACCCTGCTTCTCAGACCGACTCTTTGCTCACTTAAGTTTACAAAGATGAAAATGTGAAAGCTTTCCAATTCCTGTGCACTACTTTTACATTAAGGTGCTAATATCCAGTTTTTGTTTCCAACAAGTATCATATCCTCATACTCACCTTAAGGCATCCTGGGTGTATGATTTCATTACAAATGGAGCATTCCATTAGCATGAGATTAAACTTGCTCTCCTCCTCTTCCACGGTGTCCTCTTTCCCAGCTTCTCCACACACCAGACACACTGCAGTATGAGGCAACACCGGCTGTTTACACATATCAGAAAGAAGTCTTGATCAGGACACAGAAGACATATGGAAACAGAAGAACTCAATATGCATTTACAGTATCCTCATTTCAAAGAGAAGATAAATAGGGATTAATTGTGAAACACTGCTGAAGGCTCCAGCCCAGCAGAGCAAGGCAACAAAAACTGGTAACAATCGGGGCTGGGTACCCAGACCAAGCATCACAGGACATGTTTCCTGGAATGAAAGTGCCCTCCCAGTAGCAACATAGATTCATGGGCATCCCAGGGATGGAAGAAAATGCTTTTTTGTGGGTCCCTTCAATCTGTGAGCTGACACAGACATTGGCATGCGAGTCACTTCGCTAGTGTACAACGGGAGGAAAAAGAAGCAACCTAGAACATCACTATTCACATCCATTAAGCTTCACAATCTGACTAGCAATTTGGCAGCTCCCCTATTTTACAAGCAGGGCAGACAGATGTTATGGGACCCAATCCAGGTCTCACAGCAAGCCCACAACAGAACCAAGAACAGACCTTTTCCTGACTGACAGTCTATTACCTAGGGCCCTGCTCTCAACCTGAGCATTGCAAAAAGCACTGCACAGACACTTAAAAACAGAATTCCTCTCCTGCAAGTGCCACAAGTGAGAAGTGCACTGATTTTTTTCTGTTTTTTGATGAGGCAGAAAGGGAACCGCAGCATCTCACATATCTGTCACCCATGTCAAAGCACTGAATGCCAGTCTAATTAAAAAGCCACCTTCGTGCTAATGAGGAACAAACTTCTGGTTTGCTGCAATAAGGTATAAGGCTCATTACAAGAAAGAAAAGGAAGATCCTCATAAGAAGCTGGCCGTAGTGTGAAATGCAATCGATTAGGTTGAAAGTGCTTAACTATTAGGCAGCCAGAGGCAGAGATGTGGCTTTTCACGGCAAGGATCTCTTGTAGATGGAGTGAATAAAATCTTAAGTGGATACTTGCACAACAAACCAAACGTACGCAGCAACAGTGCATCCTTCAGCAAGTTTCAGACAGGCAAAAAGCTAGCTATAAGTAAGCCATTACAGAGTACAGTGTGCTGCCCCACACACCAACATCTGACACGTTAGCTACGGCAACACTTTCCTGCTTTCTCATGCCAGTACTTACCCACGCTCCATTTTAAAAGCATTTTGCAAATGCTATTTAATTCCCGCCCTTCCTCCAAGCACAAAATAGAAATCCCCAGGATCCCATTCCACCAGCGGGTAAACCAGAGAAAAGCCAAGTTGTCCAGAGCCGTAAGAGCTCTGTCGACTTGTTTTGTCCTATCTCCCACACAACAAGTATTTACATCCACACACAAGAACAAGTATCCCAGGAGTGGTGCAGTTTTTCTTGCTGGGAGCAAGGGTACCCAGGGAATCTCCTCTGTGCCCCAACTAGCTCTGTCCCACTGACAGACTGGAGCAGCAGCCATGCTGTCACAACTTGTCCTCCCAGCAGAGCCCCACACTCCCTTCAGAGCTATCCAATGCAACATAAAGTGTCCCAGTTGATTGAACTAGTGATGCAGACGAGTTTCCTGTTCTCTAAATGGCAGTACAGGCTCTCTTAAGGCTTCCGAGTTTAATGAAAGTCTGTGTCTAGTTAATATTGTCAATGTTATTAACCAGAGGAAAGCACAATCTCAGAACTGTAGGGGTCATTACTTCCACAGAGCCTTGCTTTGGTGTTTTGGGCTTTTTTTGGCTGGAAGCTGCTGGATAGGTACCACAATATATTACTACTGCAATTGTTAGAGAACATAATGAACAAGAGTAAAGACAACAGAAATGTAAAGTGCCCTTAAAAGTTACAACAGTTCAACTTGCTGATTTTCTATGCTTTGGCTGCTCTCTTAAGAAAGTCTGTAATACTCCCCCTGCTATTTACACCAATGGGAACCTACAAAGGGCAGAGATGTCTTGAGTGCATGCAAGGGTGGGACAAGGAATGAGAGTATGCCAGCTACCAAGCCCTGTGCTCTAACCATGGCTTCTGGAAATAAAACTGCAGACACCAGGAAGAAAAATACTTCTTCATTAGAAGAGAGGGGATGAGAAGATGACTACACTCAGCCAGAAGAGAACCCAGTTCATCTCCAAAAGGCTCAGCCTGTGTTATCAAGAGTGAAACAGCTTACTATGAAAGTTTCCTTCATCAGTCAGGACAAGAAAGCACACTGCAGCCCTAATTTAATCCCTCCACTAAAAAGGCAGCATGATTTCACTATGTCTTGCCCCTGGAGAATAATAAATTCTTCATCCATGCTGTTCAATTCATGCCACGCTCCAGGAAATCAAGTGTTCAAAGAAAGACACTTGAGCTGCAAAAGCACTCTGCAGAAAGGTAGATATTCTATGTACTTTACTGAAAGATCCAGCAGAGCTGAATCCAGTCCTCTATCTCAAGAACAGTGCACGGCTTAGAACCGCACATGGAGCAAGCTACCAGGAGCAACTACTAAAAACCTTAAGTGCTTATCAGTTTTTTATCGGTATCAGACCAAGTCACCTAATGCCTCCACTTCAGTTTCCTCATCAGAATTAAAGAAAAAAACAAAACAAAACAAACCTAAGTGAAAGGAACTGTAACAAGAGTTAAGAGAGAAATCAGTATAGATGGGGTGATAATTCAGTTATGAATAAACAACATTCCTTTCCTTAACAAAACCAACAGAAAACCAAACCCTTAACAACAGCATAAACAAGACCTTCCAAAGCAGTAAGATAAAAGCCAAAGCTAATTTTTACCCTTGAATGGGGTCTCTGCAGACACGAGACCTGAGGAGGAGCTCTGCAACAGTCAGTATGAAAGCAACAGATTCAAAAGCAACTTGGACAACTTAATGGAAGATTAATCTGTCGATATTTGTTAAATACAAAGCTATCACTTTTAACTCAAGAAGCTTCTATGCAATGTATCACAGGAGCCCAGGACACTGTCTTTGACTGCCTGCTTGTCCTGTTCTGATGCTGATCCCCTGACAGCCATTTCCAGTCCCTGAGGAAGGCAAGACCCTGGCTTGATGGCTCTTTGGCTCATCTGGATCAGATCCTCTTCTATATGGCTAGGTAACAGCAAACAAATTGAAATGCAGATCTCAAGCAGCCTGGGGCTGGGGTCACCAACGCAAAAAAATCTTGCAGATGCCAGTCAAAGATTTCTCCATATCTTAATTTGGCTAAGTAGTTAAGATGGTAAAGATGGTTGTAAGGCAGCTTTTCTCAAGAAATTCAGAGATTCAAACCAAACAGGTCTCCTCTCCCTTTGAATAGAAACTTTCCACTCTTCCCCTTTCCCCCAAATACCAGAATTTCAGTGTGATTTGAGTGCCAGTTTCTGGTGTACTGATAATCTCCACTTCTGTATTACTGAGAATGAAAGCTGTGCTATTAAGTTTTAGTAGCATTCTGGTTTAAGATTTGGGGAGCATGAAAAACAATAGGAAGAAGAGATCTGAACTGAGAGGGCAGGGGTTACAGTGTTGTGTTTGATGCACTTTAGAGACTACGCAGAGCAGAGTTCTCAGTTCCATACCTTGTCACCACAAGACACAGACATAGGAAAGAAATCTCCAAACGAGCTGTAGCAACAGGTACACTTACTGCGATACACTGCCTCATAATGCAGGACTGTTTCATCCTCCCAGGTCCCCCAAATTTCTTCATATCTTTGCAGAAGTGACACTCGCCACACTCTGTCCGCAGACAGGCCTTGCACTTGCGGCATCGCGTCCTCCTCCGACGTGCTCCAGCGGTTGTCCGATTAGCTGCAAGCTTCACCGCAGAAGCAGCGCCCAGTTTCCCTTTGGGCCGTCCGACTGCCCTGTTCTGAAAGAGCCAGACGCACAAGGTTAATCACACATCCCACTTACCATCTAAACTACCAACCTTCCTTGGACAGGAGTTGTACACATCTTAGATGTAAAACTGACAGATGTATCAGAATTATGCACAGATGGGTAATACTCAACAGATGCACACGATCACTCTTATAGCTAAAGGATTTCCATTACCTTTTCAAGAAAAGACGCATTGTAAACAGACAAAGAAACCAATGCGTAAATGAGAGATCCCAAACCTATAGCAAGTCCACTTCAACAGGAGGGCAGGGAGAATCAATTTACACACAGCTCAATGCAGCACCAAGTCCCAAGTGACATGCTTGGCTTATGTCAAGAGATGATCTGTGCCATCACTGAGCTCTGGGCTAGGGAGCTCTCAGGATTGTGCTCAGGTTAAGCCAGAAGGTCTACTTTCCTCCACTGGAAGTGGAAGAATCCAAAGAGGCAGCAAAAGTCATTTTGAGGCTAGGTACAGCAGAGAAACACTCAGCAGCAATGGCTCAAGCCACAGCAATCTCCCTTAAAAAACTACAGTATGAACCAAGTGATGCCAAGTGATAAAGTAGGAAATAAAACAAATACTACAAAACCCTTCCAAGTAGCTCCCCTCATACCCAGTACTAGCAAGTGCTCAAAAATAGAACACTAACTGATGCTACGCAAAGGCTAAAAAGGGCATCCCAGGTCTAGATTTCAATGACCTTTAAGCCAGAAGCTAAAGCAGCATGAAAAGATTTTAAATTATTAGGTTAACTGAACATACTCACTCTGGATATCTAAATTTCATGTTCTCATCAGAAACTCCCTGTTATACACAAGATCTTACAGCTCAAGCCAAAAATCGCTAAATACCATGTTAATTGTATGGGGCTAATTACACAAGAATTGGCTTGGCTCATTCTTACACTGACAGCTTTCTCCATAAAGATGATAATAATAGGACTGCAAAGCTCATCTGGTTTAGCATTTATACAGTTTTTCCACCTTCTGCACACCTCAGCATATGACCAGCCAGTTTCACTTTCTGTTCCTGCTGAATTCTGGGCAATCACCAAGGCAGGGGCAGGTTGGCTACAGAAAGCCATGCTGAATTTCCACTGCAGTTTTTAAAAGAAAGGGTATGGAAACATTCTACTCAGTGCTACAAAAGCTTCCCTAAGTGTCCGTCCTACTATACAACCCTGAAGAAAAAGCCATATTGATAAGTATTTGATCTTCCTCCCAGCTGACTTAGCAAAGGTCCAGTGACTTTCTCTAAGATGCAGACGAATGCTGGTATTTTAACAGAGTCTCCAACCCAGGAACCTCAGGGCTGGGAGAGCAGAGAAGCCAGGAGCTAGACCTCTTAGCTTTCTCTCCCACCGACCTACTATTGTAACCGAGGTGGGAGAAAACAGTGCTTAGTCGATGAGGTTACACAGATTTCAGCAACTTTTTAATTATGCTCCTCCAGAACAGTTTTTGTTCTGCTTGCAGGTTCAATCGCACTGTGCTGTGTGAACACAGACAAGTGTAGTTTCCTTCCCATCAGCAATCACACCAGACACTCGGATTTCAGAGCAATTTCAGACACTCTAAAGAATAAATATTTACCTTTTAGACCAACTTTTCAGCGTCTCAAGGATAAAGTTAGCTCTGGCAGGACTGGCTTAGAGACAACCTAGATAAGAGATAACTTCCTTCCTCAGCATGAATCACTCCTCCGTTCTCTCTATTAGAGGCACCTTCCACTAGCAGGGGAAGCGAGACACACGAACCAAAGGCTAAATGTCAGTGGGAACAAGTTAAACCAAAATACATGCAACAACCTGGGCAGTTCCCCTCTACCAACAGCACATGGAAGATTCTGTGTGAGCATCTGACTCCTTCCCACTAGGTTTGAACATGATTGAAGTTTTTTAAGAAGGCAAACAACAGTTACGACACCATCAAAATGGTCTTTTTAAAATGCAGTCTCTTTCAAGGAAAAATCAAACTCGGTACTTTTCCAGCTGAAAGACAACTCCTGATTCTGCCACAGTAATACGAGCCAAGTCCTAATTCTGAGAAGAGCGTCTTAAGCGCCAGGACACTGCAAAGATGCAAGCACTAAAAAGGCATTGCAAAAAAAAAAAAAAAGGCAGGAAGGTGAAGGTACAAGAACAAGCCTGAAGTCAGACCACACCACGTAACTCAGATTTTCTTACAAATCACCACCACACACCAGACAGCAAAGGTGCAGACCTCTGATCTCAACGTATGTAACATTTTTTTATCTACCCAGACCTCTTCACTGCTCATTAGGAAATTCAAACAATTGTACTAGCTGGGTTTGTACTAATTTACCAACCAACCAATCCTCAATCCAAGCCACGTTTTCACTCCAGGATGTTGCAGCCAGCAAGGCTACAGAGGCCTTGCAGGAATTCCCACTAGTATCTAGTTTCAAGGGGCTCCAAAGTGGTCGCTTAAAAACCTCCACAGAAGAAAATCTGGCCTGTGGGTTGCTATCCCAGAAAGGGCCTGGGATTCAAGGGGGTAGAAGGAGCCTCCAACATGACTTGGGGTTTATTTAGCACATGGCAGACAGCCAGATAAATTCCAGGTCGATGTTAAGAGAAGAGATGTTGCAGGATTTCTAGCTCACACTGCAGTTTTACAACATACCAGCCCTGTTAGCAAAACTAGGTAAAGATTTCCTTCCCAGCTTCCGTTCCCAACTCCGTACTGCAATTTGCCACCGTCCCAGCACAACTCTGCAGAGCTGTCTTGCAAATAATGAGCAAGTGGTAGGGGATGGCAGGATTCCTTAACCTGGGTTTGCCATGGTGGCCAGCAAACAGCAGCTCCACAGCCTCAAGCTCAGGACTGGGTGACACAGTAAGCCCTCAGCTAGGTTCTGGACCAACACAGTCTCCCACCTGTGCAGCATATCCTATCATCTCCTTTCCGGAACAGATGAGCTGAGACCCTCAAGCACAGCCTGTGCCTGCTGACTCTGTAGTTCCCAGCAGCCACCTCTGAGAACTGTCAAGAAAAGAAAGATTACAGCAAACTTGAAGAGATTTTTTTTCTTAAGTCTTACAACAAAAAACAGGGAGTTGAGACAGAGCCTGCCTGAAATACTATTACAAGCAATCCTCTCTGTTCTCCAGCACCTCCACAGAAACTGTGCCCATAATTCTCTGGCCACAGCAAGTCTTCAAAAGAGGGGCTGAAGGATGCTGAAGTGATGACAACTGCTCTCCCAAGCTCCTAATGAAAGCTGTGCAAGCAGCTGCTGAAACATATTAGGATTAATATACTGAATATCTACCTCTAGTACATTGAAACCTAGAAAGCTGGTAGACTTGCACTGCCCTCTAAAACAAGACATGCTAACAGGACATCCTGCTAGTTTTTTTAGTTTTGTGATTTTTTTTGTCATCATCATCCGTTCCACGCCGCCCCCCCCGCCAATTACTGCTATGCAACACACAAAACTACTCCTGCCCCTGAAGCAGACACAGCATGGCCTCTACAGCACCTGGGTGCTGGGAGTAAATTTACACCATCAAATGTAATACACTATGAACTACAAAGCCATTTACAAATCATGAATTTGGGATCACTCTCCCACACAACAATGGTTCAACATGCTCACTCCTCAGACAGGAAAGGGGACAAATTTGCAAACTGATTTTCAGAAGTGCTGAGCTCCTACAAACCCCACTGAATTCAGCAGTGCTCCAGGTGGACAACAATTAGGGGACTGGGTGGGGTGATCATCAGCAATTTAAGTCTCTCAGCAGGGCTGTGTCTGTGAATAAGATCTGTGAATAAGGCCAGGTATGACACTTCCAACTCTAAACAAAACCCTAGGAAATGCTACCTGGAAGAGTCAACACTCAGTACATTAGTTTATCTTGGCTACGGACAAACACTTGGCTGCTGGGAAGTTCTCACTGCCTGCTTACAGGTATTTTCACCATATGTCATTTCCCTGCTCGGCAGTCACCAAAGAGCCGCCCACCATCACCAGGGTCAGAAGCAGCAGAGGCACTAAGGGCCTCTGCCCTGAGCACAGCTCTTACTACAACAGAAACACAACTTTGATGTTTACAGCAACAGATTTCTAACCTTCACAGTTGCAAAGAATAAGTCAAAAGACCTCAGGTAAACAAAAATACCATGAGCATCAAGCTTTGGAGACAGCACTTCAAGAGCTATTAGCTGTTAAATGCATCATTAAGTGGGTGCTGATGTTCCCCAGCTGCTATCCCAACACGAACTGAGCTCTGTTGAAGTTATCAACAGGCAACTTCACATACAAACTCCTCTGCTCTGGAGGGGAAGATTAGCTGACCCTGGGACCGAGTCCAGGAGGAAGGAGGTCCGGGTCTTAAAGCAAGGCTAACAGAGCCTAGAAACAAGCTCTTCTGCAAGTGGCCTTCAACCTGGGCACGTTGTCTTATTTCACCACTCAGCTTCAGTGACTGGCTTAAAACAGCTGCCAGTGGCACCGTGCCATTATTTCAGACTCAACATCTCCAAGAAAAAAACAGGGACATGCACAGTGCCCTTCTGAAGGGCTTATCACATGGCCAGTTCAGTGAGACCCTGAAGCACTTCACTTCCTCACCAAGCACAATCTGAACAGCTTGTGTATCCACTGCATAAATCTCTCCAAGTCAAGGCATCTTACACACATAGTGTTCATTGCTTCAAGGTGCTGTGCCACATAAATACATCCCTTCCATTTGCAAGACAGGGGTGATTTCCTTCTGTAACACGTGGACAGATTCTCATTATTCTGATTTGCTGTAGTTTGACCAAGTCCACGCAATCATATCAGCACCAAAAGAAAGATGAGGACCCAGGACTTCCCAGGTTCCAGCCCTACGCTTAGGCACTGCATTCCAATACAATTGTTTTAACAGAATTAGAATAGACAAATCTAATTACCAGTTGTTTCTTTACAACATCTGATAAATAAACACTAGGGGAAAAAAAAGCCACACACATTAACCCACAATTCGTAACTGCTGTCAGCGAAAACACCGCCCTAAACATGCTGGGTCATGGGCTGATACTGGGCACCAGAGAAGGCCACAGCAAAGGCTTCTGGTCAATTATTTCCTTGCCTCTTCCGGTAGCATCAGAGGTGGGCAGACACAGAGGTGCATTTTTCAATTCAAAAGGGTGGAAGTTCTGGAGGACAAGGCTCCCTGCTTGCTGTCACTGTCCCCTACTGCTCCAGTGACGTGTCTCCCTCCTAGCCTCCTACGCATGTAGTTCTGGCCTTCCTGCTAAGAAAACCAGTCAAATTGACAAGCTACCAGCAGTGATGTAGACCAGCAACACACATACCAATGCACTGGACTGAGATCCACTAAAGTCGTTTTACCAGAGGTCTCCAAAACAGACCCTGTCACTAACTCTACATTAACCATGAAATACAGGCACTGGCATTAAACTGCCTGGCAGGCTGACAGCCTGTTACACACACACTGTCTTGCACTAGATAATCACAACTAAGTCAACAGTTCTTCAGCATTAAACCCTGCACCTCTTCAGCAATTAACAGAAACCCTTGTGAAAGGAAGAACTTAGAGGAAGAAAGAAGAAAGGACAGGATGATGTGACTGCAAAAATTCAGAGGGGACAAGGAAGAAGCTAGTTTAAGACAGCAAAAATCACCCTGATGCCAGTAACATCCTTAGAGGCTGTATTAACTGAAGAGCACAAGCTAACACCACAGATCTAACATGTCCGACTAAAGCGTATCTGCCCATAAGGCCACACATGCAAACCCCAGGAGAGTTGTTTTCCTCTTGCAGTGATGGTTTACAAGAGTCACATCACCCATCATCAGCATACGCTCCTGCCAGGGTGGTGTCCTGCAAGACAAGCCCAAGGTCCCCCATTAAGCAAGCAGCATCAGAGGGAAAGGGAAGCTGGTGGAACTATTTCAAGCCCAGCCATCCCCAAACAGGATTAATCCTCTCCACATGTCTACTGCCACCATCTCCTCCAATTCATACCTACAAACTTCCTCGTCCTCTCCTGCAAAAAGCAATGTAGCTCCTAGTGACCACTGCGGGGTGACCACACAGAGCTCCACTATGGAATAAACAGATCAATTTCCCACAAGCAAATAGAAAAGTTTATACCTCGCAGGTTCATCTGGGTATTAGCGACACTCCAGCAGCTTTTCTGCCAACATAGCTATGTTGTTTAGGGTGTGATAAACTGGCATGTCAGTGCCAATGCAAGTGCCCTCATTTATTTTCCTCTAGCGGTGAGGAGGTAGAAGTTAGGCCTGGAGGGTGGAATAAGATATATTGGCAAAAATATGCTTTTGTAGATAAGCTGCATCCACAGTAGGAACTCTTAAAAAGAAAGACACCAGGAAGTTATATAGACTTAGAGCACCTTGCGCAAATGTAGCTTTTCTTTTTACCACTACTTCAGGACAAATCCTCCTACTCCCACCCAGGAGCATTTTTCTCTGTTTACACATGCTGAAGTTAAGTGTCACAGTCAGAAACTGAATTTCGTCCTACCCAGAGCAACCCAGCAAGGCTGGTGGGCTGCAGCAGGGTGCTGCCCTCCCCCATGGCCAGCACCAGGCAGGACACATGCCCCAGCACCCACACGCTTCCAAGCCCCCAGTGCCGACTGCACTATCTGCTCTCGTGCTGGGAAACTTGACAGTCTTTTTGCCTTCTTAGTTTAGAGACAGACTAGGGAAAGAGGAATGAAAGTCAGAAGAAAGTCTGAATGACAAAAACTGCAGCTCCTACTCAAGCACTGAAGTTGTGCTCTTCAACTACACCTTCAGAGCTGGAGCCTTTCACCTGTTCCATACCAGGGACTATTGCAGTAGAAAAAGCTACGCGATACCGATTTGACACATCCCGTGTAGAAAAATATAGTAACTACACATGTTAAAGCAGGCTTGTAGGAAAACACAGTTAGATCCACGTGACGCATTTTACCACCAAAACAGTTTTGAACAAGAAGAAAAACACTCCACCGGTCTTTGCTACCTAGGTCACAGCATTATCATTTAGGATCAAACCAAGTCTTTTAAGAAATCCCACAAGAAGGATCTCCGCTTTCTTGCATTAATTTTTGTTTTAAACTATTAAGAGATAAAAACGCTATCAAGCCTCAGGTTTTAGAAGAGCTGAAGAATCTCAGAATGTAACCAATCAACTTTCCAAATTCATCCAGCAAGAACTAGCATCTCCAGTAGCGATTTCACAGCTGGTACAACGCAGCTGAGACCAATCTGCTCTCCAAACAATTAGCTCCTTTAAAAAACCGTACAATAACTGCACCAAGACATAGATGCAAGTGGAAGAGGCCTGGCATGGGACAAAGTTTAAGAAAAGGAAGGGGACAAAGACATTTTAACTACCAGGTCTGGGAGGTGAACAGTGAATCGAGCAGCAGCACAGGCCTGCACATTCACACAATCCACAGAATTAAGTAAAGGCTTAATAAAGTTACTCATCCAAGAGCCGGCTCAGGTTCTTGGACTGACACTACACCAGGCCAGTGCAGCACATTAATATCTGCCTTAAGGTTTCTGCACCAGATCTGCCACCCCTGGGGAGCACCCAAGGCATACCACCACCAGTCCAAACTCTTTTCTGGTCCTGCTTTCTTGGTGCAATTATGAAGCAAAACATAGTAAAGTTATTAGAAACAAGATTGGTTTTGGAGGACAGACTCAACATCGGGCCTACGTAGAAACTTCTCTCTAAAAGCAAATTATTAGGCTATTTTAAAGAGCAAAACACCTTGAGTTATGAACAAAACTATCACGTTTACATTTAAATTGCATACACATGTCTAATCCTCTTCCTGGTGCATTTTTAATTGCTTAGGCAGTTCTTAGAGAGCAAAATACGCAATCTAGAACATATGTTCTGGATTATTTTTCACAGATTACTTCATAAATTTAAAAAGTTTCTTCTCCTTCCCCCACAGGAACAAAACCCAACACCCCCCCACACCCTTCAGAGAACAAGCCCTGGAAGTATTAATAAAAGTTCTCTTTTCATCTCAGCACACATCCTTCTCTTTATTCCACATCCCTCATCCCTGGGAATGGAAAGGAGGTCTTGGCTATAAATCAAACTAAGACAAGGTAGCCAGGCTCGGCATCAGACTCTCTCCTGAAGTCCTGCAGCCCTCTCAGCTATTTGAGGAATCTTATTAGGGGGGGAAAAAAGAAAGAAAAAAATCGTAATTCTGGAAAACGACAGGGAAACCCCCCACCACCACCCCCACCACCCTCGAGAGGAACAATCACACACTCCCAAGCGCATTCGCCTCCGAAGCGGCGCGGGGCCCTCGGAGGTGCCGAACTCCCGGAGCCCCCCGGGCGCCCACGGCGGGCGAGGCCGTGCGCCCCGGGCCGGCCCCCGGCGGGAGGCTCCCGCGCCCCGCTCCGCGGGCAGCACCGGGGGC
>JAVKLA010000088.1:16909307-16992733 GCA_034782735.1 Sagittarius serpentarius | reverse complement strand
TTTCTTCCCCCCCCCCCCCCTTTTTTTAATGATCCCTTTTTCTTCCTGGTTCTCATGCACTGATACATAGCTATGAACGTTATTTGCATTGCCAATTGCAGGGAAGGTTCTTTTTAAAAAAAACATAATCCAATTAAAATTTCAGTTTGTGGCCTTTACTAATTAATAGTACTCCTTTAAATAAGAGTATTAGCATTTCCTTATTATACTTCTCAAGTATCCTCTCTTAAAATCAACAGGTAAAAATTACATGGAAAAAGCATATGAACAGGCATCAGAAAAACAGCCACGTATCGCAGCATTGTTAACCAGCTACTGAAAATTACAGCTTCATCTCCTGCTCACAGTCAGACCTATATATATTTGGACACTTGCTATCATTACAAATGCAGTGGCTTTAGGTTTGTGCCAGGTATGAGAGATGAGAATCTGGCTCACATTCTGCTTTTCTAACTCTTCACAGAACAAGAGAGTCCAAACATATTTTAGTTCTTTATAGCTGCTCTTCATAGACAACTAAAGATCTTTATCACAATAAAAACAGAAGGCACTGCCACAGAGTGTAATTACATGCTACTATAGTTGACTGTTGTCTTCCAGAAATAGGAAATGGTTTGAAAAATGCATGGTTTCTGCTTGGGCCGTACTCTGAGTTCCTTAAATAAAATGCTACCCCTAATCCCTGTGCAGATAAAATGGGAGCTCTGGTATTGTAGGGCTGAGCAAATCTTTCGAGTGGGCTTCAAGATTCGGCTTGATGATGACAGTCAGCTTTCTGCACCAGTGATTAGCAATGTGTTGCCACAGTGGAAAATCAGGTTTAGGCCCTCCTCTTTTTTTACACCACCCAGAAGTTCATGTCCCAGGTACGGGCAAGGACTTAGCTTGTTAGGATTATTTCTCGCTCCTCTTTAGTCACTTAAGAACCCAGAATTTCAAGGCAGCATACCCTATGGAGTTCTTCCTTTCAGACAGCAGACTACCATTGCAAAAAAACCCCACAGGTAACACTCAGCACCGCACCAAGCAAGGACAACTTACTGTTGCTCAAAGCCCCGGCAAGGGAACGCGGACAGGGTTTACATATCCACAGCTGCATCTGCGCTCAGCAGCCAGCTGGGAAAAATGTGCTGCTTAGTCTGAAGGTACATAAACTGTCAGTCAGCCATCAGGACAAGTAGGTTTCAAATATCCACTGGGTCCCACATTCCTGATTCCTTGAAGAGGCCTAAATTAGAATCGTTGTACATATCCTAGGATCCCTGGCAAAGTCAAAACATTTTGGTAAATGAATCACTATCAGACGGAGACGTCTTTTGAAAATGGACTGTTTTCTCTTACTCTATAGCTAAAAGAAAAGCTTCTTGCTTCTTCTGAAAGAGCGTCTGCAAAAAAAAAAAAGGTGCCTACTGGAGTGTAATTATTGTGCTGAGTAATTATCAATAAATTAGAAAAACTACAAAAGACTCAAAAATGCTCCATAAAGATGAGTAAATATGATCTGGAAGAGGTGCCTATGAATCACACACCCCTTCTCTATTACCATAAAATAACAGTGGTTCATACATTTTACTACGAAACTTTCTGTTGAAGATGTCACAGATCTTTATAAACATTAATTTCACCTCACAACCTCCCAGGAAGGGAAGCACCATCCCCACACAGAAAAGCTCAGGGAGCAGAAATGTGCCATTCACCTCATGCAACACAAGGAGGCTGCAGCAGAGCTGGGAACAGAACACAGATCCTTGCCTCCCATTTTGTATACTAACCACAGGATCATCAAATGTCACCCATTTATTTTATCTCCTCACAAAAATATTTTTGATCATTACTTCTGTTTCTTTTCTTAGTGAGTAATTTTTTTTTACAACAAATTGCAGTATAACTGACAGCCACAAATGCCTTTAGAGAAGGCAGACAGGAGCGATGCAGCACAATGGGGCCACAACATATAGGTGAGTCTTCCACGTACTGAGCTAAATGTCTTGCCCATTACACCTTATCCACTGTGAACTATGATTTAAGGTGAGTGAATGAGTTTCTTCCCTAAACCCCAGAATTTCACAGCCTTCAAGCAACCGTTTTGCAGTACAGAACTGTGCACACTGTTGGCACGTCACACTAACACCACATAAAAGAAACTGTGACTCAGTTTTAAAGGGAAATATTAGTTGCTGCTTCGACAATCATTCAGATTATTAAAGGCATGTTCTTTCAAAAGCAAATCAACATAACTAAGGCCTTCCACACCTTGGGTTATTCACATAGTTTAAGTCATTCCCTGTCCCTACTCCAGGAATCTTTTACTTTTTAGTAAGAGTTCTCTCCTTCTGCTCTATGCTTTTCCTGCTCCATCCCTTTTCAGTACTTGCCTCTCTCATCCTGCTCTCTTGCCGTTTCTAGTCTCTCCCCTCCTTTCTTTACAGTCATTTCTATTTTCTTTGAAATGTTTTGGCATTTAATGCTG
This sequence comes from Sagittarius serpentarius, assembly GCA_034782735.1. Classification (NCBI taxonomy): domain Eukaryota; kingdom Metazoa; phylum Chordata; class Aves; order Accipitriformes; family Sagittariidae; genus Sagittarius; species Sagittarius serpentarius. The sequence goes on along the minus strand of JAVKLA010000088.1, from coordinate 16,990,263 downwards.
GCTTTATTCTTCCTTCTCCATCTGCTGCTCTTGTCTTTCTAAATCTTTTCTGGAGCCTTCTCTTGGGAGAAAGCAAGAGCCATATATTCCATTTATTGCCTCCTCTTTCTGGATTTCACTTCCCTTCTTTATGGACTTGGAATCAGACAACTCTCCTCTCCCTGGAAGCTGATATACCAGCTACAAAGTCTTCTTACCAGCCCCACAATAGCTGGTACCATGCTGTATTGTATCCGCCACTGCCTTTGAACACAAGTATCTCGGGAAAGGCACTGTTAAGTATTTGGCATTTCTCCTATATACTACAAGAGCAATACTACAGAAAGCAAAATTACTGCTAGGTTTTACTGCCCTGCCTTGTGCTCAACATTCATGGAATCTTCTGGCCATGGAGACTTGCTCCACCAGCTACAATCCAATTTTAAAGGGAGTTTCCCCCTCCCTAAGGGTTTTCTTGTCTGTAAAATCTTCTGTTTCATTATCAGGACTTAACAGAGAACAAAGGAGAAATAACCAAGCTTAACTACTAACACTGCCTTTATACAAATTGTCCCTATATTGTCTTTCCAGCATATTTTAATTTGGGACTCAAAGGCTCATCTCTAAGGAAGATGTGTCTTTCTAGCCTGTGCACTTGGCCTCTGTTCCCAGACAAGGGAAAGAGCTGCAACATGTAAGATGACAAGGACATGTGCCAATTAGAAGCGCAACAAACGCCTTTTGGGAAACATTCAGCTATAGCTGCATGTGTACCCTTTAACTAAAACAAAAGACATAATACAAACTGATCACAGATTAAGCAAAGTAAATATGAAGAGAATGGTGAAAGGATTTCTTCTGTTACAAATTTCTGTTTATTTCCAACCTTCAATGATTTCAATCACTTTCTGTGAAAGTTTTCCTCATATCTGTTATTAGCCCATGTGTTTAATTGTTTGTTATTGTACCTTAGCACTGGGAATGATGCCTTCTAAAAGTTTTTGCTTCCAGAAAGGCTAAAGGAAAATGAACACCAGAAAGTTAAAAAAAAAAACAAACCCTTGCAGCCAGCAAGATGGATTTTGCAGAGAGGGATAAGATTTAAGTCACAAAAAATATACATCTTTTACAGTTACAGTTATGTTGCCAATGCATAGAAATAAAATACAAGATCCAAAATGAAGTGAACAGGAACATTAGCAAATGCCAAAGCTTATAAAAAGCCTCAAAACACTAAGATCCTAACTTCTACCACAAGCTTAGAAGATACAGCACAAGAGTCAGTTGTTTCTTACTCTTGTTTTATACATTTCCTACACCAGCTTTCCTCTGGTCACAGAGATTTTGCTTTATTCAGTGTCTATATACTCGACTGGTGAATGAACAGCTAGCTATCAAAAGCAGTGGAGTGTAGAATCCGACAACTATTCCTCTCAAGGTTTTCCACTGTTGTTTTTAAACAAATAATGTTTTAAACAGAAAGCATACTCCCATGGATTTATTACAAGCTAAAAGGGAAATACGTATTTAACAAGATATAACTTATCTGAAATGTACTCAGCTAAAACCCAAAACGAAACCAAGAAGGAACATGATATGCTCATTCTGCCCCACTCTCCTCTGGCAGTTTGATGTTTATGGTCTCCTACTTCCCATTTGAAAACAGCAAATTCTTGTGGCTACAAGCGATTATATGCAAAGCCATGGCAAGTGCATCAGCACAAAAAGTGAGAACAAGGAAAGTAATTCACTCAGTTAATTATTTGAAAGTTATTTACAATTATAACAACAGATTTTCAGATAGAAGTCTGATTTAAGCTGACTGACCCTTTCAGCATTTCTGAAGAAATTATGTATTATAAAACTAATTCAGTGAAAAATTAAAGTAAAAATAGAAGCGATGAGACATCTTCTAAATAAGCAAAGCTGCTTTTACAGCACACTGAATAACTGGAGTGTGGTAAACATACCACCGTTATAAATAACATCCAGCCTTTTGACATTATTCTTGAGTTAATTATTTCAAACTCTTTACAAGCATTAATGAAGCAAGCCTCATGGTTCTCCTGCAAAGTGAAGAGAATTACTCCCATACATAGGAGGAAAAATGAAGATACAGGGACAGAAAATAACCCTCCAAAGTTACAGCAGCATACTTGTACAGAGAATTCAGGAGGTCTGAGTATAAGAGAAAAAACCTCCTCTCATCCAGATGAGAGTGCTTACTAAGTGACCAGTTTGTAGCATTTACACATCAATTAATTTTACACAAAATGTTGCATCAACATTTTTAGATTTAACCATGACTAGTAAATGACCAAGACATATCAAATTTTTATACTGGTAAGCCCAAACAAATTATTTTTAAATGGAAATGATTTCTCCCTGCTGAGGCACTTTTATGTTCTGCCTCAACACCTAATCATAAAATCATTAAAAATAACATTTCACGTTAAAAATGCTGGCAGCTGCCAAAGTACCACATACAGCACTTTGTCAGATTATAGATAAACAAACACCAACACCTAGCACAACAACAATTAGTAAGCAATTGTGTCTCATTACCTTTGTAGTCTTCTTGGGCCAGCTGACCACAGGGACACCCGAAATCGCAAGATTTTGGTCATCATCAGCATGTTCCTTCAGTATGTTCTGTTGCAAATGAAAAGGCCTTTATTAAGCAGAGAAATATTTCTCCACCTGAAGACTTACAGGAGACAATACTCCACTCGAAAGACAGAGTGACAAGATCTTTGCTGGCTTGTTACATCTCTGCAAGTTACTTTTGCTTCCAAACTTCTAATTCACACTGAAACTCTCGCACCTGTCATTAAGATCCAAGATGTGAAGTTTCTTGCAAAACAGACAGCAAAGTTAGCCATGAATCACCTCAAGTATTACAGGCTTCTTTAAAATTGGTGTGTCCAAAAGACTGGTGTTTTTCTACTGGTATCAGTCTAATACCAATATCACCTCTCTCTTTAAACTCCCGCTCACTAAATCCCAAATGACCCCACCAGTCACCACAACCAACATGACCTCTTCTCAAGTTTCCAGAAGATCTGAAAAGCATCTAGGCTCTGCCACCGTTATTTCTGCAGTCACAGGGCATCAAGTGTGTGGTTTAGAGCAATCCTCAGATACCTGAACATTCAGGTAAGTCTAGATATAGAAGTGGGCACTGCAACCTTGCATCTTTTTGCACGTGGCAATTCAAGAGCGCCGACATTTCCACTGGCCTTCTTTCCACACCGATGGGCAGGCCAGAGCTGTTGTAATCTAGTTCACTTTATGTGATCAGGTAAGGCATTCAGGTTCCTGAGTATTCACTAGGAAAGGATCTGACTTTGGACAGTACAGTATGAAGGAAAAAAGATTGTTCTCCCCTCCCTTCCACCCCCATCAAATCCTTTTGCTTTGATGCACTGTCCTAGAAATTTCATGAGTGGGTTGCACTGGCTTACACAGCTTTTACCGCTGTGAATCACTCCCATGACCATATAACTCAACACAGAGGTGTAAGCGTACTCAATTGTGCTGTTGGGAATAGTCCACGCTCGCTTCCCATGACTCTCTATGTACTTACTAACCTAGCTACAAAGCTCTTCATTTGGAGTTCAGGTAGCTGAAAAAGACAACAAACGGAAACAAAATAAAACAAGTTGGAAGGAGGATTCTGCTGTGCTGCTGAAAACTGAAGCCCAAATAAGCACTAATAGGTGGAAGGGAAAAAAAATGCTCCAATAAAACAAACAAGAACTGCAGGTTGGAAACTGTTCTTGTAATAGAATTTAGGAGATAACCCCAGACAATGAAGTTCAACAGTGTTGCTCCCAAGTACACCGACTTCTTGAAAAAAGCTTAATTAGACAACAATAGGCACTAGGCTCTGTCAGTCCCCAGTGCAGAGCTTTAATAATCACAAATTTCACACACTCTACAAAAAGAGCTTAAAATACAGTAACTGTTTTAATAGGAAGCGCACTTGGAATTAGTTGGTAATCATCTAACTAAAGCCTGGAGTACAACGGCATGTTGCAGGTCCCAAGAGCCTGAGCAGGCAGACTAGCATCTAAACTAGGGTTTGGACGAGTGTCTCTGGGGCTGGCTTTCTCTCCCTGGAGCTCAGGCAACCTGCCGGATTCAGCCCAATTCCCCAGTCTGTGCTTTAATGAGAGATGCTTTACTAGTAGACACTACAGCACTAGCACAGTGCTGCTTCTTCAGATACAATCATACCAGTAAGGCTGTTCTTGATACTGGTTAGTTCGAAAGCAGTGCCAATGACCAAAATAAGCAATACCAGTACAAGTCCAGTTTCATTACCCTGGCACTGTGGCTGCAATCATGAGCTTGCGTAGGCGCAGCCTGGCTGGTGAGGAGTAAAACGCAGCTTGCCCCAACCTGACCATGATGGAGAGTCTGTAGCGTACCACTCTTCGAGCGAAACAGCTAATAACTTTTACACACGGACTAGTCATTGGCAAATTAACTCCTGGCTGAGGTTAAGAGAGCGCCTCTTTTCTCATGTCCTTTTTATTTTGGGAGAGTGATCACTGCATTAGGTGAACTGTGACCACATTCTAAAAGCTAGTTTTCAGTCCTAAAAATTCAGAGGTCTTTTGTATTCTCACAGCAAAGCCAAAATTCTCTGCAACAAGGTAGCAGCTTGAGAGCCACATAAACAAAGGACAAATTAATCCCTCTTTACTTTGCTACTCTTAGATTTGAAAGCTTCTAAGACAGAAAACCTTAACATTTCCACTAACAACTGTCAGAGACTCTTGAGTTCAACAGCAAGCAGAGTATATTCGAAGAACTTGGCAAGATAATGAAGGTTTCTTGTTATCACATGTATCACGTGAAAATACTATCCAAGAAGAAATGTAAAACTATGGCAGTTTATCATCTCAGCCAGCTGAAAACAATGCATGTCTGACCAGCAGAACCATAACCAAGCCACAGTTGCACTGACTGTAGTGTCAAGTGTCAGCGCACGACAGGCTGGGGGAGGCAGACTTTTGTTTACCTGCTTAAAAAAAAAAAAGAAAAAAAAGAAGATAAAGAAAAGCCATGGGGCTCCAGTTATACAAACAACGTGATGCTCATCCAGCACAAGGCTGCCCAATTCATTACACTAGAAGGCTGTGGTGACAACAGCAGGTATGAAGGAAAGAAACTGATTAAGTATGTAAGAATTCAGCTTAGCCATTAATTTCAAAAGCACAGCAAGGAATGACTCTTCTGAAATGCATTCAGTAGAGGGAGTTTTTTCCTGTCATCAGAATGAGAAGGGGGTAAGATATCTTGGCAAGAAAAAGTAAGAACATATTTCAGTAGATATCATCTGTCTTGCACAAGAATCTTCTGCTGCTGCCAAGGAGTTGCAGATATTTGACAAACTCTGTTCTTCAAACTGAGTTTCTTCTGCCCTAATGGACTTCCACAGTCCCTTATGAAGAAGAGCAGCATTTTTGCTTTGAAGTGGGGAAGGTCTATGGCATTATTAGGAGCCAGATCTCACAATCCTCTTCCCCAACAGCAGCAAAGGAATTACCATCCTGCTGGTAACACAACAGAAACACTGTGTGCTGAAATCAGAGGCTGCACACAGATAAATATCACTGGCAGAGCGTTTAATGTGGGATGCAGACTGTCACAATCAAAGGTCTGCTCAGCTTTACCTGTCCTGTGATGTGGGGTGCAAACTACACCAAGGCCCAAGATGGTTACCGCTCTATTCTCTTCTTCATGCATAAGTCCACCCCAAATGCATCTTTAGTAGACCGCCATACTATTTGGTAGCTAACTATGAAGTGGAGAAGCCACACAATGAAATTCTTCCAATCCCCAAGGCCATCATCTAAGTACAATTACTTCTCAGTGATTTTTTTTCCTCCTTTTCTTCCTCATCAGTGTAGGTACTTTTCTAACAGTTCAGCTGCTACTTAATTTTTAAATTGGGAGCCAGAGCTGTTGCACTGTTTTATATTTCATTTCAGGGCATGTACATATGGAAAACAAGGTATGACTGCAGGCTGGATGTGCCTCCAAGAGTAACACCAACAGTAACACCAACAGCAAGGATGTGAGGGCAACAGCCGCAGTGTCTTCTGGCTGCTCACCCTGCCAACAAGTATACTGCCAAGCCTTCTGTCCTTCTGTGACTTGGGTCAGCTGAACACTCTCAGGGAGGGTATGTTTATCTGTACAACAATTTCCCCTCGCATTTGCTGCACACACAGCTCACAGAGAGCCCATCAGCAGACATTTGGATACAGGGAGTATTGCATCTCCTTGGCCGATTGTTCAGATGCCATCTGCTACAGAGTGAACGTTCCTGTCAGTAATCGCTGTCTGGAGGCCTCTGAGAAGCTCCTTTGGTGGTGAACACAGGTCTCATGCGATACGGTGCCCATACAGAGGGCTGCAGCCGACAATTATTTAATTCCTTGTTTGAGCCAAGGGAAGAGCTGACCTGCTCCCCAAGTGAGGACCGTGTTATGCTCTGCAAATAAGTCTCCCTTGTGCTTCTGCATTCCATCGATCATGGTGATAAATGGGTTTTCAATCTGCAGAGGCATTAGCTTGGCACTTCTGGATTGTTGTGTCCCCACTAGACAGTCGCAGTTAGTTAGGAGCTTAGATGATGTGTAAGGAATTTACAGAGGCTTACTTCAGTTTTCAGTCTCCCTTCTCATAAGGAAAATAAATTACTTTATTTCAAAGAGTCTCACCTACCTGACATTAAATAGCTGTATATAGCTGTAGTTGTATTTAGCACCAAGAGCAGTAATCAGTTGCCCATCCTTTAGTGTATTCTTGCTCAGATGGAAAAGCGTGGATACTTTGCGAGTTACCCTGATCTGTTCTGTGAACCCTCACATCACTGAATAAAATGGTTTCCTTTCTACCCCTCTCCTGTTTTCTGAAAACATTAATTATCTTACTGAAGCACAAAGACAGACTTGAATGTAATACAGAAAAGTTCCTGAGTGTATTTCATTAAGAAGTAAAACTGCTACAATAAACACATATTTATTTTCTTCAGGAAGAAATTTGTTTAAGACTTCCAAAGCAGAGCAAGAGCTTTCAGACTTTCTGTCAGAGTATGTTCTTGCTATGCATTTTTTAAAAATAACTCTCAAATGGGTGCACTAAAAGGGTACTTTTTATAGGATGTATTATTAATACATCACATGCTCAAAAGTCAGGTTTCCCATGAAATAAATCTTGTGAATATAGCTGAATACAGTCACAGCATGTATGATCTGCACAGCTTCTTCTGCACGATTTCTGCCTCCATTCAGTCACACAGATGACTGGTGCTCTGGATATTCATCCAGGGTGAGGTAAAGGTGCCAGGCTTCTGCGCACTCTATTGCTAATGCTATCAGCAAAATCCCCACATTATTTTCTGCACAAGTTGGAAAACTAGTAGCAAAGTAAGACAGAATATGATTTAGTGGTCAAAGAGAGAAATACCATTCTGGAAAAATGGACTGTATTTCTTCCTCTGCCATTATGTCTCCATGTGACACAGGGCAAATCTTTTAAATCAAGTTTCCACAGGCAGTCATGAATTTTATGTTCCTACTCTTCCTCATGCCTGGCTTGGGATCTGGATGCTAAAGATCAGAACTTCTGCTCTGCAGAAGTGTTAAGCAATTACAGTTTCAATACCATTACAATTATCTTTTGCATGTATCATTCTTAAATAATGCTAACTTTTCTGAAAATCACATCCGCGGCACGTAAAACCAGTATCCAAAATGATGGTCACTTTTATCTTAATCTCTTTGCACCCTAGTTCCCTACCTGTGAACCAGAGATAACAACAGCTCATCAATTACCACTTGTGAAGCACATGTCTACGGTAGTGATGAGTATCACTGGGAACCCCAAGGGAACACTAGTATCACCATGTTCAGCTGAGGGTCTGAACAGTATGATGTACCTAACACACACTGAAGAGCAAGGACGGAACAAAATACTGAATAGCTGCATTCTGTACACCAAGTAATACAGGAATCCTGCAAGGACCATTATGCTAGATGTATGCTCAAGTGGCTGAAATCAGTCACTTGGCAGCCTTTCCATCAGCACGCTTTGTCCTTTGAAGGCAGAAGCCCTAAACATACACTAATACACTTGGGTTTTATTATTTTTTAAAGCCAACAAACTGAATAAAACAAACTTCATGCTTTGGTATCACAGAGGTTATAAGAAGATGCGATGCTTTGGCTCCACTGCACTGTTCTCTGCCATGTCAACGAACACAGCGGCAGAAAGGAGTAATGGATTGTTGCATCCACGGTCCCAACACTAGATGGGAATGGGACATGCCTTGTCAGTGGCTGCTTCAGAAAATTTGCTGATAAGCAAAGGGAAGGCCTGTGTAGGGAGTCCAAGGCTCCACTCCTGCCTTGAGAGGAAGTGTACTCACACAACCATTGACCTGAGTACAACTCACCCTAACTGCCCCAATTCCTTCAGAGCACTGAGCAAGTGGATTATGCAACCATAGGGAGAGTTATGGAGGAAGCAAACTATATAGGCTTTAATTAATTTACTACGCTGTTTTGAATCCCATTCTCCAAAAATGGAGGGCTGCCTTATATGTGGACCGATGTTTTAAAAAAGATGGGTAAGAAAGTTCTTTAACAGTTCTTTAGACACTGTTCAAGAAAATGTTTGAGTTAACAACCTTTTAAAAGGTCTTGCTCTGACTGATCAGTCACAGGCTCGCCAAATATACAGAGGTGATTCCAGAGAAAACAATTCTGTAGCATGCTTGATGTTCAGATGTGGTCATGGGCTCTTTAACCAGCAGGGAACCATAAATATCCATATGTTGGGCTACATCCTGATGATTACAGTGTGTGCTGGCAAGGAGAGAAAGTTTAGGAGCAGGCAGTTATCAAAAGAGATAGAACATCAGGACTGCAACTCTGCAAGATGCACAAAATAAACTGGCAGATGCCCACTTAATACCAGTTAAAGCACAGTATCGCCAAAAAGGGCACAACTTGGGCCTTTTTCTTAAATGCCCGTTTGCAGTTGTCCATCTCTGTAACTAGTGAATCCACTGTTCTGGAGAGGAATAAGAAAGCATATACTCCTACAGCGTGCTTTAAACCAGACCCACATATGGTATCTTGCCATGTTCTACTAAGATGTCTCACAGTGCATTGCAGTATGTCATCAAAAGAGCATGCATGATCATATTCTGCACATTTGCACCATTTATTCTGTTTTGTATCCCTTTCTGGGATTTCAAGAAGGGGAAGTTTATTTTTAAGTGAAACTTGGTCTGTGCATCAAAGTTGGAAAAGTAACACTACCATTCTTTCTCCTTCACCACAAATGCAACTCCCGATCCTGAAGCTTCATTTTGATGTCCGATTAGAAGATGATTGATCGCAAAGCAAGCCAGTGAATCTACAGCCATGACTTTGGGCATGTGCGTCCACTGTCATATACAAAGTGGCTGATTTTGCAAGAAGATACTTTCTGAGCTCTTGTGGTTTACCAAAATGAGTACCGTGTATCACACTTCCAGGCTCCAAGATTGTGGAATGTGGTTCCACCGCACACTGCACGTGTTCGGTATTCTTTAACTGGCTTTGAAGCCTTTTCTAAGCAGCTGTTACACTACTTGCACTGAAGAAGTACAGGCTCCCCTTTTACCATATAAACACGTATTTTTCCCCTCAGACTGTGGCCTACACAGCTCTTGCGTATAGAACGTATGTAGCTGAGGAACCACACTGTACACAGAAACAGCACAAACCTAGCAGTCCAAACACAAGACCACAAATCACTACTCATAGTTCCAAACCAGGCCAAATTGCCATGTTACTGGACCTGTGGAGGACAGGCTGACAATTTTAGCCTTGTTGGACAAGTTCCAGCGAATTTACAAGACCATGCTGCTCTCTGCTTTGTTAAAAAAAATAATCAAGATGCCTACTTTACACAATGTGAAAACAAGACACAGAAAAGCTAACCAAGTAGTCCAAAGGGACACCACGGATCAGAGGCAGGGCTGGGACTCAAAAGTAGGAAGGCCATGTTGGTCTTCAGGAGGAATTTATCCCTGAGTCAGGTAGGGTACCACTTCCAGTACCCTAAAAATCTAAAGTGAGCATTCACTCCTCACACCATCTCCAAAAACAGTGTATCGTACCAGTGGAGAATAATTATCAACCTATAGAGGGCAATGGAGGAAAAGAAAATGAAAAGGGTGAAAGAAAAAAAGCAACTGAAAACATTAGACAATATATCTTCTGAATTACAATCAAGTATTTACATTTTGTCTGTCAGTTAATCAGATATACTCCAGAAAGACACTAGACCAAAAAGGGCAGATTAAGACTATAAATATAAATAGACTTTTTGAGGTATAATATTTACACATGGGACATAAGTGCTGAACTATGACAGGATCTAAACTTTTGGCCACTGCTGCGACAGTCAGAAAGGACTGCATCAATTAAATCAGACTGCAAACAACCATCTCCACTCTGGGGATTGTTAAAGGCATAATTTCCATCTCTATGGCATAGCAGGCTGATATAAGCTGGTCACTACACACAAGCTGCCATCCGTCTGCTGCAGAACTTGCTTTCTGATCTCCTGCTGTCTTCTATGCCCACAGAATACAGTTTGTGTGCATCAGTCAGCTATCAAACCCACCTTCATGTCCTCCAGGAGAGCCTGTGGATCTTCGATGCCTTCTGGAACACACTTCTTGTTCTCTGGGAGAGATTCAAGCTTTTCCACCAGGGCTTTTAAACCCTTCAGTTCAAATTCTGTAAGGTGAGTCCATTTTGTTGAAACTTCTGTAGCTGGAGACCCCGTTGGTGTTTTGGGATAGTCCGTGGGGGTCGTTGATTTTACGCTGTCATCTGACTCGTTAGACAAAGTTCTTTTTAGGTATCTCATTACTGTGGCTTTTTGTTTTCTTCCTGCACCTTCCTTCCCTTCTGAGTGTGTGCTGTTGGGTGAAGAGGAGCCATCCACCAAGGATTTAGAGTTCTTATCCAAGCTGTCATCCTTCTCCTCCTGGATATGGGCATCACAAGATTCTTCATCCATGTCTAACCACGAATCTGACGAATAGCTGTCTGTGCTGCGTTTTCTTTTTGCATCTGAAAGTTAGAAAAAGAATGCTGAAATTTTACCCGATGTAATTCATAGCCTAAACACTTCTCTACCACTGAGGCTAGGCACTGCCTACTTAAGAGGGCACTGGATAATGCCTAGTAATTATGTGACAGGAATGGGCTCTATTCAGCTGATTTTTAATTTGGGGGGGGGGTTGTTTGTTGTTTGTTTTAATGCTGGTTCTCATTAACATCTACTCAGTTCAAATGACTGGGAAACATTTAGGGAAAAATTATGCTTTCTTCAAAGCTTCAGTCCTCTATGCCTTCAATTAAGAGTAGGCAGAGCTCTTAAGTCACACACAATTAATTTTCCTGCAAATCCAAAAGAGACCAGATTCGGCAGCCTTACAGCTTTAAAAGGAGAGTTAGCACACAAAGAGGAGGGGAAAAATGATGGGAGAAAGCACGTTACAATGTTGTACATCATCATTCTTCCAGAAACTCTGCACAGCACAAAATCAACTTCTCAATACTTTTCCTTTTTGCAAGCAACTGTTGGTAAAACAAGAACCCCCACTTGTTACCGCATGAATACTCATTGCCCTTCTGAGACAAAGGATTACAATTATGCTTATTTTACAGGCAAGAAGCCTAAACACACTAAGAAATGCAAGGACTGTCACAGATAGTGATACTGTTTTTCTTAATGCCATCGCTGATACATTCTAGGTACTTCTCAGGAAAATTTAAAGGCAAGTTTCTGAGTCTAAAGAACTATTAATCTTAGTTTTATACTAGGTTTCCCCCTAAAAATCCCAACTGTTACCCAACTCCGTGCAATCAAGCAGTGAAAGCAATGTAGGAAACTAGTGGCCTAGGTTCCCTAAAGCACACATCTTTTCTTATTTATTAGACACAATTTCCTTTACTAAGTGAACAACATTGAATGCAGGTTAGCAACAGCAAGAATTTCTGTGGAAAATACAGTTAACACTGGCAACACCCAGTTAAGTCAATGTGAATTTTAATACTGGCTGAAATGGGTATGAGATCAAGCTGCAAAGAAAAACATTCTGCAAAGGAAACAGAAGTAATACAGAAAAAGTGAGTGAACAATTAATGAAAAGTTCCTTTCACAGCTTTCATGCTCTGCAATGCAGTATCTTTGGATTAGGACAACATGAATTATGCTTAAAGAAGGACTGAATGGACATTAAAGAAAAAGCTCAGCATCCAGTTGTTCAACAGTGAGGTTCAAAACAAACACTGAAGCCCAGTTCCAAGCTGGCAAATTCATCCTTGTCACAGAGAAGCTCTTTGTCTCTTGCACAGTCTATCCCACCTTCTTGCAAAATATCCAAGTTACTTGTCAGCTGGGTAACAAAGATGCAACAGGTAGTGGCAGAGTAGCTGCCCAGGGCAGTTAGCCTAGCTGCTTGGCTTTGGAGTTTCAAATAAAAACTCTGTAAGGCCAGGTACACCTCTGCACATTAGTGCCCAAGAGCTATGAGTTAGCCACTTCATACTTCTCAGGGCAAAAGCGCTGTTGCTACAGTGTCTGCAAAAATCAAGCATCTCTGTCCAGTCTACTCCTTCAGTCGTGTTCGCATTTTTCCTCAGAATCAAAAGAGCCATAAAATTACTCCTGAAAGGCACATTTAAGCTGAAATGCCTGTGAAAAGATGGCAGTCACGAAAAATACCAGCTACCAGCAAGGCTGGTCACAGCCAAATCCAGCTCCACATCCACAGTGCAGGCTAACTTCCTCCCTGCATCCCTCCGAAGAAGTACAGCACAGTTTATTCTGTGTGCTGAGGTGGTGGCACGCAACACTCCAAAGCAGCTCCTCCTCTCTGGTCTGTGCTAATACACCCCCATGCTTCTCTTAGAAAAATAAACAGGATTAGAAAATATCTTATCCAGAACATTTAAAAACCACTAGGTTACCCAACTTCTATTTAACACTGTTTTCTCCTTTGTCCAAAGGAGCTAGCACACTTACCCACCTCAAAGGGCTATATAATCAGCTTATGTCGTTCTCCCATTTTACAGCTGAGGAAACAGATGCTTGGGAGAAAGCATGATTTGCTCATTGTCACACATCAAATCTAGGGCAAAACCAGGAATCAGAATCCAAGTTCTTGGATCCAGGGCTGGAGCCCCTTCTCTAAGCCACACTGCCTTGGTGAACTATTTTACAATTGACTGAAGCACAAAAGCCCAGTCTAGAAGGGAGAAGATACCAGTGATAAAGCAGAAGAAGGTGAAAGCAGATACACATCCTTATGCTACCAGTACAGCATCATTAACAGAAACTGGTATAAATCTGCACAAAGAAAATTACGTTTCTGTCTTCCTATGCTGTGGCTCTGCTGAACAGGAACTAATGGCTGTAACTGGGGCAAATCGCAAGCATAGATAAGGCCTAAAGAAAGAGAAGGAGATCACGTTTCGGAGGTATGAATAATTTACTCCAAGTAATGCTCTGGTGCTAAGAGAAAACAAGTCTTCGAGAGAGATCTCCACTTTTTGTCTGTTGCTCTAATCTATGGAAACAAAAGGCAAGCGAGGAGCGGAACATCACAGCATACTGGGGGCCTATTCCCATCAGAAACAAGTACATGGGGGGGGGCAGCAATTCCGTTCTGGCAGCTGCCACCGCTTCCCTGCCACCGGCTGTCTGCACAAGACAGGCCCTGCTGTGCCAGCAACACCTGGGTATGGACAGCCAAAACCCAATCTAAATCTAACCTCAAAATGAACCATCACCAAACAAGTGCCCTGTGGCCTGTTCTCTGCCTGCTTGGCAGTTACCCGATGCCTTGCCTAACTTTACCTTTGAGGACAGGGGCTAGCTATTAACCTGAAACGTATCAGTCTATTCTGGAGCACTAGGGGATTACAGTAGTGTTGCACCATCAGATTAAGAGTGGACTGCTTTCAAAAGACTGTCTGCTGTCTGCGACTGCTGCTGATTTAAAAAAAAAAAAAAAAGCCAAAGGAATCAATAATGGAAGGATAACTTCAAGGTGAGGAAGGTTCAATCTTATGTCTTCAAGTGTTTTGTAGTAATGCAACATATCATGATTTTTATTTATTCATTTTAATGAAAACAGTATCTGAAAGTTGCTATGCTGTGAGCTGAGGCCCTGCATAAGCATAATCTGCATTTACTTTGTCGAGACGTGCATTTTAAGCAGTATATTACCAGGGTTCCACTGACTTGGAGGCTTTTCGTTCATAAGGTCCCTCCATGGAACAGAGCTCCTGCTAAGTGCAACTGTGGTTTCTTCTTCTGAGTCAATGCAGCAGCCAATACCAGGTTAGAACTCTAGTTTCAGAGTGGTTATCCAGTCTGGGCTCCCATATGACTTAGTGCAAAAAGATCGTCACCCTTCTCGATCTCAAAGCAAATAAAACCAGCTTATACAAACCAGTCAGTGATATAACTCAGTGAAGAGAAGGAGCAGCACAGGCTTGACCACAGGACAGAGAGCCAGAAATACCTTCTTTTCTATAGCAGTTCACTTCCCTGTGGTTCCGGGCAAATCACTTAACTTTCCCCACAGTTATCTACTTGTACAAGAACGATAATTATACACAGTTTCTTCCCTTGCTGAAAAGTAACTTGCTATATTACAGAACTTAAAAGAAAGGGAAGGGTGTGAGGTATAATTACGGAATCTTTCTAAACTCTTTAGAACAGTCCAGTATGTAGTATCTACCTTGGCATTCCCAGCTCCAAACCCTGACACTGTGACTTGGGAGCAGCAGTTCCTATTGGTCTGCTAAAGACAGCAATGACATTCTCATTAGCAGAAGAAAAACCCTGAGCATACTGGAAATGTATCACTGCATGGAGCACCCCACACAAAAATCACTCAATATAGTCCAGTACCTGTCTATCATAAGCAAATCTCTTCTATCCCCTGAGAACAGGGAGAAAAAAAAACAGACATGGCTCCTTCACCATGCCAGAGGGCATATTTTCTTCATCCGTCAGGCTTAACATACAGTTAGAGCCATCCTGTTAAAATTTTAGCAATGGGAATCTTAAAAGCTGCAGGCTACAGAGAAAGCACATTTTTGATAGCCCAGTATCTTCTCCCAATTACTCTTTGTCAGCTCACTCTCAAGATCCGTATCTCACTGAAGGTCAATTGTGATTGAAAACATCTAGTACAGACTCATTCATGGTAAGAGGAAAAATAATGAAGACGTATCCATCCTGAAACAGTGCATGTTCAAATCTAGCAGGAAACGCAAATAGCATCCATTTCTGATTTCAGCCGGCAGGACAAATGTCACAGTTGAGAGGGACAAGGAAAAGAAAAAAGGGAGAGAAAGAGAGACTGTGTGCTTTTACAGCAGCCTGGGATTGCTGTCATGTCATCATTCCCCTTAGTGTTTGCCCCTCTGCGGAAGAGATCTGGAAAAAACCAGTCTCACTCACTAACTAGGAGGCAACTGCCTGAAAACTCAATTCTGGGCCTGAAGAACAGGAAAGGAAGCCACGGTCATCATCTTCCAACTCATTTAGAAGGGCAGACGTTTTTATTTAGGGAGTGGGAACACTCAAGGTTTTAGCCTTGCCTATACTGAGGTGGGTTTGGTTTTTTTCCTGTCTGAAGGTTTTTAAGCTAAGACATTTAGAAAACAGAAATACAAAGAACAATATAAAGTGCTATACTAGCATACAACTATCAGGACAGAGGTATTGCAACACAAGCACAGCAATACATTCTCATGAGTAGGCAATGCCTTGAAAGAGTCACTCTGAATTTAGCAACCTTCACGTCAAAGCAAATAAATACTATGTAATGAAAACATAGGATGAAAAGCCTAAAGATATCCTTAAAACACAATTGCTGATGAACTCAGTTTTCTGTGTTCTCCAAAGATGTTCTCTATCACCACAATAATCTTTTGTCATGCAGGAGAACAGAATCTCTACCAACTCTATGAAAACTACCACCTTATGAATCCCAGAGACCATGGGCAGCGTCCTGCACTCTCTCTGGTAGATGCCCTCCTCAACTAACAATCAACTGTTGCCTCTTAGCTTCTGAGATCCAGTCAGAGGGTATGTAAGAAAAGAAAGCAGCACAACTCAAGGGTGAAAAATAGCAAGTTCTAGCACCCAAAAAGAAAGGTAGAAAGTAGACATTTACAACAAATTATGTCAAGGAAATTATTTTTAAAAAAAAAAGGAGAAACATTAAGAATATTCAAGAAAAATTTCTGAAAATGAATACAAGGATGTGAAATTTTTTTTCTTAAACCAAGAAGGACAGAAGACAATTAAATCTATTGAGAGGTCTGCAGAGAGTTAAGTACTTTGTTTCATTACTCTTTAAGGAGAATAATGGGAAATTCTTCATCAAGGGATACTCTCTCATGGGAAATCAAGAAATTGCTTGCAGATAGAGAAGTCTCTAAGGAAGAGACAATTTAAGGACCTTAGCAGTTCTGAGGAAAAGCTTAAAAACAAAGCAGTGGGGTTTTGGAACACTGACCTCATTTGGATCTCCAATCCCTCAGCAGGTGAATGATATTAAGATATAGACACCACAGAACAAACAACTGTAATTCAAGGATTACAGTTCATAGAGATTTATTTGAGTCAAGAGGCTGGACATTGAGACCACTTAAAAGAAAAGACAAGTAAGTATTTGCAACAGTATTACTCTCGCAGAACAAAGCGGCGCAGCTTTGTAAAGGCAAATAATGTACCTTTACTCCTTTGAATTTGACAAATGCCGAAGTGAAAGATCCAGTAGATATAATAGATCTGGGCTTTTGAACCACAATCCCCAGTTCAATAATTATTTTAAGATTCTGCCAAGAAATAAAAAGCAAGTTTCTGACCAAAAAAAAAGTATACATCTGTCTCTCCTGGAGAGAAAGGCCCTGGATGTCAATGTCAGAGATTTTATCAGCATGCTAATACTCTGAAGTCGAGAGATAGCAGGCAGGTGGATGAACTACATGCTGTCAGTAGGTATCACTTAGGTAAGCTGAAAGTACCGATCCATTCAAGACAGCCGCAACAGCTTAAGATCTGCCCAGCCAGACACTCCCAGCACCTACCTCGACTTGGCACCCACAGCCACGCAGTAGGGCTGCAAGTCAGATCAACTCATCAATCCTACCGATAACAAATATATTCAGTTTTCGATAGGGTTAATTGTCAGTGAGATCACTGAACTGATTCAGCTCACAGGGCAGCTGCGCAATCTCTACAGTTCAAGAAACAGAATAGTCTTGTGATAGCAGCACACTTCTCACAGTAGCTTGAAATGACCATAAGACCATGTGCAAACAACAGCAAAACAGTTTCATATTCACTTTCCACTAGGCCAACAACTGAAGCCACCACAGGAGACAACAAGGCCCACACTATGTTGCCACCAAACCATTTTCCAAATAGTCAGGCTCCTTTTCCTGATGCCTTTGCAGCTGGCACTCTTTGGTCATGCAAAACAATCCTTTTCCCTCTAGACACTGAACATCTATGGTTCCCAGTGAGCTTTTCCATGATTTGAATATCTCTCAGCTAGTAACTGGACTGAGGCACATTTTGTGGGGATCACCAAACCATTATCAGTAATTACTGAGCTGGGCTGGAATTCACACTGGTGATTTAGCTGGGAAAGGTCCCATCTCAACATCCTGAACCATCCACTCTCTGCATCTAATTTGTTCTGAAATTAGACCTGGCACTCCCACCCTGCCTGCAGGACAAGCCTCTTCCCATGCCAGTCGTTCAGAGAACAGGAGGTGGTTCCTTATTTTCCAATGAATGCCCTTATTAGAGTTTTGTCACTGTTTTATGAAGAGCTGATCCAAGGGGCTAATTCATGCTTTCCTCCAGGATGATCTTAGGTAATGAGAAAAAGTCCTCCACACAGAGTTCCTGCTTAACTAACCCTTCTGATGAGGGTCTCTCACAGCTAAGAAGAGACACAAAATGTGAAGCGCCCAAATTCCCAGTGACCCCAAGAAATTTCCCTTACCTATCTACACAGACTATTAGCTCCCTCAAGTTATTCTTGGTCAGTACACTCACTGGAGAGTGACATCTGCCCGTAACTTCTTCAATCCCTTCTGCTAAGAATTATGCTAGTACGTGATCATTTCCCTGCTCTGTCCAGCATCCGGTGCAGTTCCAACCATGCCAGGTTCACTCCAAGTGGCATCTCAGGGAGCAGGAGGCACAGAAATACTTTAGTCCTCCTCCACACTTAACACGTATCAGTTAAGATTTAGCTGTTGCTTGTGCTGCTTTCAGCCATTCTGCACTTAAAAGCAGGGAGGCAACATGGCCCATCGTCTTGTTCCATTAAAAGGAGAAAAAAAAGGGCAGTTCAGCAAGGCAACAGCTGGAATTGTCACACGTTGATGTAAAGCTCACATCAGTGCCAAGGTAATGCCTTCCCACTTCAGGGACATCTATCCGTCTCTGCTATGGTCCATTTTCAGCTATTGTTGTAAAGGTTTCTTTGACCTCCCTGCACTTCGGTTATAGATCACATAGATTTGTGTAGGTGTTTTCTTGGTTTTGTTGTTCTGCAGAACTAGAAGTCAGTCACCAAACAGACAGAACTAAAGTAGGGATTAAAGAGAGGAGAAAGAAGCCAGGTTTAGTGACCATAACACATTCTATAGAGTAGATGCTCTATAGAAGGACTGAATATCCATCCCGCCAGAGCACATTTGCAATGCACACATTTCTGGCTACTATAAGGTACTGTGCCAAACATGGCAGTAAACCCTGAACTGTTTGGCAGATCATCTCAACACAAACATTACTGAAACCAAAGAACAAACACACTCAAAAATTATTTTTCTGGGATCCACTCGCTAAGGGAATGCTCAATAAATATAAGTCGAAGTAGGCTGGTACTTCATGGAAATGCTTAAGAGTCAAAACCTTCCCCACTCCAAAATAAAGAAATACTTCACTGGAATTTCTACAGTTCTCCAATTCAATTTATAATCTCCTTTGCAGAAACCAAAGCAGTAACTAGCCTATGGTGCTAGCATCAGTTCTGAATATGCACTCAAAAGGATTCACTCACCAATTAACATTGATTCTTTCTGGTACTCTTTGCTGAGGTGGCAGCGCTGGGTCACACAGGACACGTATCTCTCCAGAACATACCAGCACATTTCATAGTAGAAAGGATAACGGAATTTGGCATGCACCTGAAAGCAAGATCAAGACTGTCAGTCCATGGGGAAGGGAGAGAAGTTTGCAGCACAAGGGCCAGTCATCATTCTCATCATGTTATCAAGAGCACAAACAGTATGCAGGAGGGGGAGGGGAGAGAGGGTGGGAGCCGAGTGAGATGTATGCCTTCAGCATACAAAATGAGGAGACTGCCTGCCTGCCTGCCATGATAGCATCATTTCTTGGTTCACTAATTTGTATCCTCTTGGGGTGGTGGGAGAGGAAAGGGTTTGTGTTCTTGTGAAATCATGAAACTGATGGATGGCCCCTACGGTATTATTTACCTACTGTATAAACATAGGGTGGTCACATACAGATGTTAGTCACTAAAATTCAAGTTAAAATAAAGGTTGTTTCGGTTGTTGTTGTTGTTTTTTTATTTCCTTAACACTATCACATGATTTTTATCAAAATGGCAACATTACCTAAAATAAGTCAAGCAGGAAATACATCTTTTTCAATTATGGTCTTCAAAACAGTTCGATTAAACAAAAGAACACACAAATTCTTGATTACTGATAACTACACATTAAAAGTAAAAATCACTCATGTGTTTTACACTTAACATTTTGGTAGCAAGTTAGCTTTTGCCACAAACAGAACAGAAAAGCAGGATTTTGACAAAAGATCCTGTCAAGCTGTGCACTTGTTCTTACATCTCAGACCTGTTGTTCTCACACAAAAAGCTTATTCTCTAACACTATGTATTTGTGAGATTATTTCAGATTCGAAAGAAAACGAAGTGGGTTTCCTTCCTTTCCAACAGTTTTCTATCTATGGGAGGTCACTGTACCAAAGAACAACCTGGGAAGCTCCTAAAATGCAAGATCATATGTATATTTATTGTGATTTGTTAAAAATGGATGCCATGCATCTTGCATGCACTTGTACTTACACTGTACACTTCTTTCTCCTTGTGGCACAGAAATTTGCATTTTGCAGGCTTGTGTGCATGCATTGCACTGGGATTATAGGAACTGCTTTAAGACATTCTATGCATATTAACTGCTCACCTAGCCAAGAGGCGTCCACCCACCTTTAATAAAGAGCTGGACTGCACCAGAAAGGAGCATTATCTTAGAACGCCCATTTTTAAAAAATGGTTTAAAAAACCAAAACATCACCCCATCCCAGTCACCCAAACCCCCAAAGTCTTAAACAGACCTACTAACCCAGCACCTGGAAACTCAGATTCAGCTCTGCAAAGCAGGCACTGCTGAAACATCTGTGTGGTGATAAAAGCATCCACTTGAGCGTATCAGTGACTTACTACAATGCCCAGATTTGAAAACTGTCCCCAAGGTGGACAGTGAAAGATCTTGCCTCTATTCCCAGGACACAGGAAATGCAAATACTTTTAGCAGTAAACCAAAATGTAATGAACGGAAAATACACTGTATTGTCCCACTAAATGTATCACAGTGTAGGATTTAAATATACCATGGCAATTCCCAAAAGTTAAGATGTCTTAAATTTAACACAAATGTAGCTGGCAAATCTGAAGTATATGTTGCTATGGGTCATGCATCCAGCAATGTTGTACCTTTTCAAATGTCTCCCTGTGTTGTTTGCTACAAAGCGCACATATCAGAAGAAAAAAAAAGAAAAAACTAACCAACCACACAACATCCCCCTAAATGTGAGAACATTTAACCCCAGGGCCTTTTTGCATTGGAGAATATTTTTCCTTTGGTTTAGTTATTTGTCATAAAGAAGAGATCGAGTCACTTATCACTATTATGGAACACAGGGGAAATTAGCCATGCTAAAATATATGCTAATAAAGGAACTCAAATTTTTCCAAGAGAGCACTGCAGGAAACAAAATTTGCAAAGAATTGACTTACAAACAGGAAGCCGCCTTCCACCCCTCAGCCTTCAAAAGGTTTTCAGCCACATGCCTGGGAATATTAAAGACATCATTGCTCAACATTTGTTGACAGATTCTGAGCTTCACCAAATTTAGTTGTTACCAATGTTAATTCAATGTGAAAGACAAGGCAGTAATGCATGCAGTGCTCCCATTATGTATATCAATCTTTAATATTCAATTTGAGTTCCTAATTGCCTCACTATCAATGTTCCAACCCACAGCAAATCCCTCCATGCCTCTGTAATTCACTATTTGCCCGAGAAGGCTCTGCTTTTACAAATCTTCAGAAGAGCTACCATATGCAGCAGGAGATACTGTGCAAAGATCTGCAGTGCCTTTTGCCAGTAAAGCAAGTTTAACAGTGCTTTAAAAATCTTTTAAAGTTTGCCTTATGGAAAAGTATAGAGAAGTACATTCTTTATGATATCCTTGGACATTTATTAATTATAATGGATGTGAACTGCATTATATACCTGTCCATACCTTGTACACTTATGGTCAAAGGAACTCTTATGGGGAGGGAGGGAGGAATAAAAGAAAGAAAGAAAGAAATTAAAAATGTTCTGTGATGAATTTAAAGTGTAATATCTGATACAGACACTGCCAGAAGACTAAATTCCCCACCAGCAGGGAAATACACTAGATCATCTAATAGGCATTTCCAGCTCTAACTTCTGTGATTAATAATTTACAATCCACTGAATAAATTTTTTAATTATTCCTGTACAGCAAGAAAAAATCCTCTCTGGAATATGATCCATTTCTTCAGTTCAAAGTGAAATTATTTTAGAGACTTACATCCCCCACCAAAAACAAAACAAAAAACCCTAAGCAAGTAAGGCACATATTTAGTCGCTTCCACAATATCCATTAAAATCATTACAAACTCCACTTGCGTTTAATCAATCTAATCACAATATTGAAAAACAATTTCTGATTATTTACAAAATAATTAATGTATCCACTTAAGACATTTTCTTACATTCCAGAAAACAAAATCAGTAGCAAACACCATCATCTGTGAGTGACCACCTTACGTATATATTTTCAGTGCTTTTGTCCCTATCCATGTTCAAATATTTTAACGCAGTTAAATTTAGATGAGTTGGGAGTAAGTTTGACACATTCTTCCTCTTCAGTAATAGAGAGCTGTAACACCCCTATGCCAAGATGATGAATCCCTGCATGGCAGCCTGCTTTGCAGTTATTCAAGCTGGTCTAGCAGAGAGCTAAACAGCTTGGCCTATTTGACTAGCTGTTAATTGGCCTCTAGGAAAGACAGACTGCAAAATGAGAGTCTCTACAAACTGTAAGGCTGGAGAATATTTGTTTACCTCAATTGCACATTAGGAGCTGTTTCCAACAATAGACATGTTTTTTATTACTCCTTAAAACTATTTTTAAATGGCTATAACCCTCTCAAAAAGTCTCCCAGGGATATGAGAAATTAAGCTAGAATAAGCATGACAAGTATATAAACTAGGCAATTTTATCAGGCTGTAAATCAGCATTATCGTTTCAACCATGTATTTATTCTTGTCTTAGCTGCTAAGACAATAACAACTACACCTAGCATAAAAATGACTTTGAATATCAGCAATCAAAGATGATTAAGCATTATATAGCAGATTTAAACACAGTGAAACCTCTGTAAAATTGCTCTGTGCAAATGAGGAGGGGAAACACACCTGTATTACACTTTGATTTGAGTGTGGCAAATTACTTCGTCAATCACATCATGTAATTTACTTCTGTGCTATACACAATGGAAAGATCGATACTGATGAGAAACTCATTTGCAGTATGTTCACACTGGCAAATTTGTGTGAACTACATACTGTACTGAGTCTGCTATGCTAGCCAGTGTACGAACAGATTTATTTGAACAAAGAAATTACAAAATTTGATTGGCAAAGCAAATAAAGTAGTACAAACTAGAATCCTATTTTGAAAACATTTACCCCTTCAAGATTCCTGCATGGTATTTTTAGGTTGGTGGGTGGTGGTGGCGGTGTTATTATTTCGAAATAACATTATTGGTTTTCCTGCCTTTTATCAAACTTCTGTATGCCTTAGTTGCGCAGCTTCTATTTTGTTTCTGTCTAGAAATTCTTGCTATTCTTCAACTGTTCACAGAGCTTTGTTATTATACGGCTGCCTAAGAGCACAAGTTTGTGAACACAGATACAGGCTGTGCGTAACAGACTGCTAGCACACAGCAACATACAAGCACGGAAATTGTTTCTATGAAGTTGTGGAAATTCTGGTCTGTTGCCGTTCATTAGTCTTTTTTAAAGCACTTCGTTTTGGAGAGAAAATGATAAAGAACCACACAGACTTTGAAGTAAATCTAAACTACAACTGACAAAAGTAAAGGTCTGATTTGGGACTTCCAAATTTTGCAGGATCCCTTTCCAAAAGACTGTGACAGGACATCTTCAAAGAGGCAGATAACCAACTCCCAGAACCTCCCCATAGGATCAGGGTGCTAGTGACTTCTAAAAGGCGTTTCAATGTAACTGGCTGGTAAATTCCTAAAAGTTACCAAAATATTTGACTGTTACACGGAATTCTGCCTCCTGGTATAAAAGCTTAGAAGATCAAAGCTGCACCCAGCTTCCCAAAGAGCAGGGCCTAACACAAAGCACTACTGAGCAGTTACAACCCAAGGTGTGTGGGTGGCTCAAGTCCTGTGGGAACAAAATGTCAGCTTTTATACAACTTCAGGAAAAAGGGTGTTTTCTTCCCATCTTCCCCACAGACATCAATGGAAATAACTTGTTTCTGGCATCGATTCTTCCTACCAGTCTCCACTTCTCCATTCTCCACGCCAGTTGCCTGTGCTAGGATCCTTCCCAGCAACAACATACCCTCACCTTAAGCACCTGCAGCATATATATCCAGCATATATTGCTGGTTCTTATTTACAGTCACTCTGAAAACCTTCCTGTGCCTAGCATCTCTGTCTAGCCACAGTGAGCCCCTTCCTGTTTCTGCTATCATAACTTTTTCCTGTCCAAGTTCCTTTACGCTTTCTTAAGACACTTGACGTTCTTGCCTTGGGACACGTATTCAAAGCCAGGCTGAACTCCACTCTGGTCTCTACTTATGCTCTCTGCTGCATTCCCTTTGTTCTAATTCCCCTGAATTTCAGCTTTTGTCTTCACCTCTCTTCCACTAAGAATTCATTTTACTGCTTAATATTCCTTCTCTTCATTAAAATCTCTCTGGGAAACCAACTGCTCCCACCACTGTTCTGCGATGTGAAGATTACCAGGCCTTGTACCCCCTGTGAAGTAGGGGAGGTTGGGGGGAGAACACCCTTCCTCTCACTGAGTCAGAGATGTATTCTGAAACAACACATATCTGCTTCAGGCCTATGCATTCTCATTGCAAAGAAAGCAATTTGGGTTAAAAGCCCACTTGCAGCAGGAATTGTGCCCTCTTGTAGAGGTGAACAACAGTGAACTGTACTGATGTCCAAGACATATCATTTTAAGACTTTTTAGTGAAGAAGAATTGCAGCTTCCTGCCATTTTGCCAGTCCAAGTCTCCATTAACACCACAGCTGGCACCCATGCCAGTGGTTTACCAGCACTGCCTCAGTGCAATACCTCCAAAACAGTCAGCCACAAAAAAAGTGCCCATCTGAATTTGCACATACCACTGTTACATTTTTGCATCAGAATGCTACGATTGCCTCGCACAGCTTATTTAATAGCCTACTAAACCAAGTGGCACTTCCTTCAGATTCTGCTACTTTATGAAACTGCAAAGTATGTGATGACTAGGTGTCCTGTTTATTAATCAAGGATAAAATTTTCACTTCCAACGAAGAGGCCGCCCAGTAACCTCCTCCAAGATGTAATACTTCAGGTAGATGCTACGGCCAGATGAACATCACAATGTTCAGATTAATGTCCCACCCCAGACTCTCTTTGTTCCAAAAATTCTTGCATAGTATCGAGTCATTGTAGAAGAAAATCCTGCAAATTATAGATGTCATTTCGTATGCAACTTCTGTGCAGCTTTGTCAATTCAGTAGACAGCTGAACCATCCCAGTCTCATTAGTTCTCCAGGCTTGAGTATCCATTCCAGGTGTGCACAGAGAGATGATAAGCAGGGGGTTACCAGAAGTACTGGTACAAAGGTCTGTAAAGCGCAGTATGTTTTTGTGCAAAAGGGAAGGTATTTTATGAAAGTTTGACAGGCAGACAAAAGACACAGAAGCGACACGTCTGTGGGAAGCAGGGAAAAACAGATGAGTAAATCCCACTAAAAATAGCCAACATTTTAAAGTCTCCTTCACGTTTACCTCTTGTTTCAATGACTCCGACACGGAGACCCCATCAGTTCTTGTTTGTCAGAAGGGAATATGAGGAAGAGACTATGAGAGATCATAGTCACAAAGAACTGTTCAGTTAAAAAGAGAATCAAGTATCCTTACCCTTGTTCTGTCCTCAATTTCATAGATGCGAAGCTGCATGGGAACATTAAAGCTATGCAGGATATTTCCACCAAACACCAGAGAATCTACTGGAGTATAAACCGCATGTATCCACCCTAGAGAGGGAAAGCAAAGAACTGAGAATGCCTTGTGCTATGTAGTATTACAGAGCAATTTATAATCAATTTTAACAACCCCATGAACCCCATTCTGCAGGGAATAGAGGTTAAAGCAGTGAAAGGTTAAATGGTATGCTCGTAGCCACACTCTAAAACTAGCCATAGCAGGAGAACAACATCTTATAATGTACAGTCTTACAACCCTCTGTAAATTGGCTTCTTCTATTTATTCACAGAACAGTTACAGCGTTTACTGAGAACACGCAAGCTTGTGACTCAACCACATCCATGACTAAGAAGTAAATTCAGTCTGTTCAATACACTTGGCTCTCAGATGTATCTACTGGCACCTCAAGTAGGCTTGCAAATCACATTAGCAGTGGTGGTGGGCTAGGGCTGTGGAACTGGACTGAGTCACATCAAACTTCTTTCACACCAGCACCAGAGCATACATCTTCAGATGTCAACAATTTCAAATTATTACCAGCCCTCCTTCAGAGGTGAAAGCTTCATATTCTATTATCAACTTCCTGAAGCAACTGAAAAATCTTTTGCACTACAGGCCCAAAGTTAGGGGATTTAACATTTCTAGTTCTGGAGCTGAAGAGACTGTTCTGACCCAATCCTGCAAGGGACTGAATTCATTTCACAGACTCCAAAGCAAGGGAAGAATTTTCTATCACCACAAAAATCCAGGCCTAGCAATTCAGGCAGCCACACACCAGCTCTTCTCCTTCTGCATTGTTTGCTTGGTACGTCAGCAGCTGAAGAACTGGCTATGCAAGACTGTAGCCTCCGATCTCTGCAGTGAAAAAGGAATTGATCCTGCAAATGATCTGGAACCTACAGAGACCTGACACTTTTTTTTTTCCTTCTTTTTTAATGAAAAGCATTACAATTTATAAACCAGCAGATGGCAAAGCAACATAGGGGGCAGTCAATTTTCTCCTAACTGTGCAGTACTTTCCATTAAAGCTGTGGCAGCTTTCCTTTACCTCAAGATCAGTGAGGGAGCAGGAAAATGCCCTTCAGTCTAAAGAGTTCTCCAGTTAGCACCCGCGAAAGCTCTCCTTCGCAACAATCTTTAGATTGTAAATGCTTGCAAAGCTGTATCTGAGAAGTCCTTGAGCCACAGCAGATGGCAGAACTGGGGCTTTCATTTAAGGGCATATTGGTAGGGGAGCGACAGGAAGAAAAAGAAATCAGCACTAGAATTTTCTCCCTGGAAACATAAGCTCATCACTCTAGATAGATTCTTCTGAATTTCAGAATCACAGAATGGTTGAGGTTGGAAAGGACCTCTGGAGGTCCAACTCCCCTGCTCAAGCAGGATCACTAGACCCAGCTGCCCAGAAATATGGCCAGATAGCTTTTCAATATCTCCTAGGATGGAGACTGCACAAGCCCTCCGGGCAACCTGTTCCAGTGCTCTGTCAATTCACAGGCCTGATTCCATATGATAAACGTGATGCATATAAAAAAGCAGGTGGCTCATAGCTCTGGCAGCTCTGGGTATTATTGCATCTTTCCTGCTCCAGTTAGTATAATTTCAGTTACAGAGTAGCACAATGATCCAGCCTGTTTATTACTTTCAAATCAAGAGCAACCAACTGGAGAGGAATCCTTTTTTTCTCATGTAAGGGTAGTGTGGCAACTACATACATCAGTACTATAAAAACTCTTCATAGTCAAAGCAGTTCACCACCTCACATGAAATACATCAGTCTGTACTAAGAGCAAACAACTGGAAAAAAAAATTATCTTCCTGACCCTAGTCTTTGGGAAGGAAAAAAGATCCAAGGTCAAGGAAGTTGGGCTCACTGCTTCCACTAGGTAATCAAAGCTTTATGTAGCTAGAGGAAAGAACCACGTGCTGAAGCAAATCTGTTGCTGAGTCCCCAAAGCCAACTTATTGGATAGGTGCTGAAACAGAGGATCAATTTGCGTGACAATTCACCTTAGCTATCAGTTTTAGAGATGAACAAACTGAAGCTCAAAAAAAGTGAAATGACTTATCCATAACCACTCAACTGAGTGGCAGCAGAAGACAGGTCAGAAACAGCCAAATATCAGCAGAACACTGAAGAGTCCTCACCGCTGCTTCTCACCGCAGTTCTCCCAGCACAGATCAGTCAATGTACAAACATACTGGAGCTGGCAGATGCAACAAGTTATTTTAATGGGATGACCAACATTCTGAATACAATTTGTTATCAAATTTGTTATCAAATATTTACAACTTAAGTAAAAGGAGTAACTGAGCTGAAACCTGGCTTTCTAGTCCTATATGAAAGGTAGAAAGGAGATACCCTTCAATGCAGTCGTTCCTCAAGCGTATGCTTTTACTACAACCACACAGTAGCCTCCTCCTACAAATTGTATTTCCCCAGTGAAAATTTCACACTGGACTGCAGTTGCGTTTCACTGTTTCTTGCTCTTTGGGTTTCACTCTCATCACACCTTCCCTGACCTCTCGACTCTGCTCCCACTAGATGCCAAGGGTCTTTGTGTTAATAACCCCTAGAGTTCCTCGGTAGCAGTCCCAATATTTTGGGGAGAAACGTGACAGGATCTATCATGGGCTTGAGCCAATGCTCCAACAAATGGTGTCCCAGACATGACAAACCCTCAACAGAAAGATTAACAAACATGAATATAGTTTCAACCCTGTATTGCTGAAGAGCTGGTAGAGGTGCAAACTCAAAGTCTTCCGTAAAGTACCTGGCACAACCTGTGGTTCTGCAGATAATGTATTTAATTCCCTACTTACATTTATAATCCAGGTCTAAATTCATCTTACAAACAATGTGTACCTTCAGCTCCTAACTTGTGAACTAACTAAACACTAGGTCCTTCAAGATGCACGTATTTCTAATAAAACTGAAAATACTGCTTTTTAGGACAGTTCTCAATAACAAAACCCTGTAATAATTAAGCACTAAAATCCATCAGGGTCGGGAAATAAAAATAAACCAGATACCAAGCAACAAACAGAAAGTCATTAACTGTGAAGTCCTTGGAAGTACAGTTCCTACCCCTAGACAAAGCAGGGTGTAGGATGATTTCCAGGCATAGCTCAGAGATGGGTAAGGATGATGCTTGTGGGTACCATCCCTTCACTGCTGAACAGCACTGAGCTAGGCACACAGCTAAGTCCCAGGCAACCCCTAGATCTCCAGCAGTTCATGTGCTCCCACATGCAGGATCCAGCTCGCAGTCCCTCTGCCAGCTACAGGACGCAGCCCTGTCAAAGGAGTCACCTGATCATAAAATAGATTTTGGCCACTCAGCTCTATAGCGTTTTTCAGTCACACTGCATCCCAAAATAGTTTTGACTTGCCTGAGGAATGTATGTGCAATATTGAAACTGCAGAGACACAAGCACCAAGAGGTGTATTCCAGGGATGTAGGACACTATGGGCAAGATTAGACACAAAAGACGGAGAATTGACAACGTAGAAAACCAGGGAAAGATTGGCACAGACATTAAAAAAAAAATAAAAATCTCCTGTTCTAATATTAACAAGGCTGTGTACAGAGAAAAACTGAAGAGGCCAGCACCAGAAAAGTAGAAGTAGGAGGAAACAGAGATGAGCAGAAAACAGGAAACAGTTTCCATGAGGGTAATATATTGTGGAAACGAGCTCTGAGAACAGACAAGCCTGGATGGCACATTCGCTTCATTCCCACAGCTCAGATACAAGCACAACTCAGAAATAAACTGAGTAGGATGAATGTTCATTGTGACCATTTGCAAACAAGAACACCCATCTTTTAAGCTTCCCAATTACACAGGTTTTTAAGGATGAAGATAGACCTCGAGAATAGGAGCAAGCTGCATATATGCGTAGGACAAAAAGGACAACCAAGAGGATTGCTTTAGTATCATCCACACCAATACATCCCGCCTGTCTCACCTTCAGCTATGCCACTACTTTTCGCCAGATGAATTGACAGGTCTGTTGAAATGTATGATCAAGTCACTCTACGCTGGACAGCCTGTCATGTCTGCTCATGTATGTCTGCATCTTTCAGCTCTCACAGCAAAAACTTGCCACGCAGCCTCAATACAGACACCTCTGAAGCAAGTGTCATCGACTCTCTCCTCAGCGACTGCTTTCTACTGTTTGCATAAACCCTAGTACTGCACAACCCTATAGGTTTCATGGGTTAATGCAAGACAGGAGATACCATCTCTACCCTTGGTAATACTCTCAAAATCTGTAATATTCTCAAAAAAAAGGAAAGCAACACAGAATAAAATGCCACAAATTTAATTTTATCCGTAATGCTAAAAAAAGCACTGGAGTACTATCAGAACAAATGTATTAAGGACTGAAAAAGTCAAGTCAGAGGAATAGGATATTGTTCATTTTTGGCTGAAAGACACAAACAAAAGCACCTGCTAAAGATTACCTTAATGCTACAATTAAATCCTATAGATGAGAGAAAGACATACACTGTGTGGCTTCAAGGACTAGTCATGAATTAGAAAGCTCTTCCTCATGGGTGACCAGTTTCAAACCAGCCTATGTTGATAGTGGTAATGACTGAGTGAACGTGGAACCAGCCTGTCCTTCCTTTGCAGGCTGGTCTGACAGCTCGCAGCTGGAGCTCGCTCTCAGTGCGGCGGAGCGGCTCCTGCAGGGCCACAGCACAGTCCTGCCCTGGGAGCAGGGTACTTCAGACCACATGCCAGGCACACCGGCGATGAGCTCAGCTAAATGGGAATAGATGGCTTTGGGAGTACAGACTCTGTATAGTCACTGTTCACAACCCTCATTTCAAGCCTCAACAAGAAGACTGTCCACTTACAATTTTTCTGAAGTTGATCTTTTTTATTTCAGTTCTTGGTAACTAATGAGTATTTCTTCCTTCTCAAAACAATCGTCTATGAAGCCAAGCCAACACTGAGCAGGTATTCTATTCACGAGGCTCAGAAATACTCTCAGCTGATTTACAGTTATGAATTATTCCACCACTCCTAAGATACACTTGAATATTTAGATGTTATCATCTCTAGTAAATCAAGAAGGTAAAATTAACAGTAACAAAAGCTTTTCTGAACAGTTAAAAGAAAGATACAATCTCATTATCTTTTGAATTTTATAAAACAAGTACTATTAAACATTGCAAACTTGTTCAAAGATTTCAGGGGCCTGCAAATTCCTACTGTACCTTCAAGGATGCAATCATCCATCTGAGAATAATAAAAAAGAATATTAACTTATAAAGCTATGGGGCAAACAGACTACAAGCTCCAAGCCGAAACGATGATGCATGTTTCCATTAGTAACTGAACAGATATTTTGCTTTGCGACATAGAAGGCATACATATTTTCCTGCAATTCTACAGCAGCTTGGGGTGGAAAAGATGAAATACATGTCTCAAAAATAAAAAGTGACTGAAGATATAACCTTAGAGTGGGCACTGCCAGCAAATGAAACACTATTTCTCTCATCTCAAAAGAATGACTGCGTCATAATAGCACTCACAACCAAATATACCAAGGAAATATAACGTTTACATTTTAAAAGTAAAAAAAATTACTGATTTTGCCCTGGTAGTACAAGTAGTAAATACAGTAACTCTTAATCTTACATCATTTGATAAGAATTAGGTAGAGCACTGCAGAGGAACAGAACTAAAAATCCAACATTATACTGTCACCTTCTATCTGAAAGCAGACACCCAAGGCAAAAAACTCTCCTCTCTGATCCTGTCCACTGGTCTTCATCACTTGGTCCCTAAAGGTTCTAGGCATGGAGCTTCCGTTAATGTCAGTGAAAGCTCCTGAAATGGGAAAAGCTAACAGCAACCAAAAATAGCCAGGAAGCTATGCAGCCCTAGCACAACTCCCTGCAAAAAATTTACCAGTCAGATTTTACTAGCTTGTCATTCTCCTCAATATAAAGACTATATGCTACCTTCCGGCCCCATTACATAATAACTCATCAAATACTGACTGGCATAGCAGAGGTGACCTAAGACCGCACACTTGTAATAGGCAGAATCCTACTGATAACCACTGATACAGTATTTGAAGCACTTCGAAACCTTGCAAATAGCTGCCTAGAGTCTAGCACAGAACATCTCTTTCTGTCCACTTTCCTTCCCAAAAACATTCATCTGAGAAAAATCACTATTTCTGCATTGGACTGGAAACAAGAACTCTGGAGCACTCTCATGTTAGCATAATAATCACCTCGGACCAATGAGAATATTTTGTTAGACTGTGGCTCATTCTTTAGCTCTCAAGAAATTAAGAGAGACTATAATAGCACGTTTCCATGTCAAAGGCCCCAAAGTGCATTATAAAGAACATAAGAAAAACAAAGTAAAATGAACAGCTTACTCCTCCATGAAACACTGCCAACTCCAACGTGAAACACAGCTGTTATAAAATAGCATGAGCAACACTAGCGAGAAGATTGAAGAGGAACCAGAAAGGAACACCATGTCCAGTTGACAGTAAGTTACCCTGTTTGGATTTTGATCATAGGAATGTCTAATACATCAGCACTGCAAAAGTCTTCTACAATATCTAATGGCAGTCCATTATTCAATTTTCAGAAATAAATGCACAGTGACTTCTTGGACCATTATTTTACGGACCATGTAGTGGTCTATTACTGAGACCATTACTGTCAGATTTAAAGAATAGACAGACTCAAAATGGCCTGGCTACTTGAGGATTTGTGCTCCCCCACAACCATAGCTCTCTAAACTACGAGTTCACACACATCACAACATCTCACCCCTTCAATGTACTCACATTACAGCTATGTATTTGCAAAGCCTACAGTAAGAACATCCATGCAGAGTCAACTCAAAACATACCTGCTCATGAGTCTACCGCCTCTGACCAGCAGCAGAGGCTCAGAAAAAGACTGTAAGAAGCAGAGGATGATTAGAGTAACCCTTGGTAGTATTAGCCATCTCCTCCCAAAGGAACCAAAACCAGTATGTTTGCAAACTTTCTTAGACCAATCACACTGCAAACCCTGGAATCAAACTGTATCCACAGTTAAGTGTGGCAACTTCCTTGGAGGTCAGCAAAACTGGTCTTCACAAAAAGAGAAGAAAATTCAAGTTTATCCATACTCTGGCAGACTACATTATCAGTAACAATCGACAACCGGCTCGAGTTTGCCTTTTCAAGACACATAATGATTACACTCTTACTTCACAATATTAACAAATACTGCAAGACAAATTTTCCACAAAAGACTACTAGTTGGCCTGCTTTTGCATGTCCCAATTTTGCATGTGTGAACTCTCTTGAATTTGAAGTGCAAGTGTCTACACCAAGCATATATAGACATGCATGAAAGTAAAGGTCATTTTTTTTGAAAGAGAGGTCCGGCAGGAAATTGAGGAAAAAAGCAAACAAGCTTAACATATTTCAGACTACTGCAAGATCTTGTTTGTAGAGAACAACAGGGAAGAAGGAGAAGGACAATATCCACGTCAGAGCTCTATCACTTACAATCAAAATTACATATTCAGCAAGACTAAAAGACCCAAAAGAGCAAGTGGATTGAAAAAGGATCAATTTTTCATTTTGCATATGCTTAGTTTTGAGCTTGGGTTTAGGTAACAACAGTGATGTTTAGTAGTACGCAAGAGAAACCTAATGCGGTGTTCAAAGAATCGAGACAGAAGGGAATTTGATGCATAATGCACCACTTGAAAAAACAAGTGCAAGGATACAAGTAAAAGATGGTTTCCAGAACATAAAGACTGGCATGGCAGGTGAAGGGCAAAAGGAGGAGAGAGAAAAGGTTCCAGTGAAGTTACGCAGTACGTAAAGTAAAAGCAGAAGCACTAAAGACACTAAAAAAACCCAAGTAACACATTGGCATTAATTTAGTGAGCAGTATTTCCAACAGGCTGTAGGGGAGCAACCAGGACGTAACAGAACAAGTGGCTGCATGCAAGCTAGAAACATGTGCCTACAGTGATCCTGAGCTGTAGAAATCTTGAGGGATGCTGCCCAAACACTGGTTCTGCGTGTCCCTAGCCCAGTGATGAGAGATAGCTAAACTACTACTCCATAACACCACCACAATGGACTCCAAACACTTCACACATCCTCCCTGCCAGTCATCACTGGACACACACACCGTAGAGAAGAAAGCTACAGCAGAAATAACAGTGGACAAGCTCTAGATTGGATTGCGACTAGTTAAAATTTTGTTGTTTCCCTACTGAGACAATAACTGAGCACTGAGATTATGCTTTTCCTCTTCCAGATCATCACAGTTTATACCTGAAAAAGAAAAGCATGCTCTATAAAGAATTTCCCTTCTATTTGGCATGTGGGTCAGATATGCAGCATCCACCGTCCACTATACCAGAGCAAGATGCATTACCTTGACCAAATTTCACCTCTGTTGAACACTTAACCATATAAAAGATTAAACATTGCTCCTGGTAACATACACAGTGCAAGCACCCCAAGGCTGTAGCATTCTTTACCAATGTCTTCCTGCATAAGGACAAGTTCTCTCCCATCCTGGAAAAACAACAGTCAGATTTCTACAGAAAAAAATAAATCATTCACTGACACTGGTAGCAACTATAGCTTCCTTCCCTCTTAAATCTTCAGCAGTTTTAACATCTTGAATCTACATCTGGCCATAAACCTCAGCATGGCACAATGTGGTATATTTCTCAATCACCAATTATGCTGACATCAGTTTAGACAATTATATTAACTGAAAAGGCCAGGTTCCTAGTTGATTTTATCACTTTACCACAGACTTCACCAGAGCTGATCATTCTTGACTCATCAGTGGGAACCGGTGAAGTGGGAGGTGAGAACTTGTAACGGTGCATCACTTGTTTGGAGAAGTCTTATGGGGCCATCAGAAGTACAGCTTGGCTCCTACGCAAGGCCCCAGAGACAGTGTCCCTCAGAATCCCTGCTTACTTCCCCCCACCACATACTTAGGAGGGATTCCTAAAATGCTGCAAGATGCACCTTGGCCCACAACAACTCACTATGCTAACAATACTTCGCCCAGTTTCTCCTTGATACCATAGCTGTGACACGCCTCTCAGTGCTTTGCAGGGTTAGAAGCACAGGTAGAAATTAACTGGTTTAAACTTAATCCTGAAAGGATGACAGGAACGGAGAGGAAAATACCCTGAGGCCCTGGTGAGCACTATAATTATGCCTTCTGTAAGAATAATTCCCATTCTTGTCCAAGTGGTTTGTAGTTTCAGGGATTTACTGGTTCTACTGCTGATCCTAGATTCTCAGAGAAACCTTCCATCTCCCACAAGCCTATGATCTCACTCCGTCACATGTCACATGGCTTGTTACAGTTTTCTCTACCTACTTCATCCTTACGCTGCTATGGTATAATAGCATTTCTAGGACCACCCCCAAAAATTACTTGAAAACAGGAGCAGAGCAGAATATTTTATGAAAAAGGTCCTTCGCTGAAATGTTCTCCATTCTCAGTCCAGCTGAGCGCTAGCTGTATCACTTCCTGTGACCAGACCTGTAATTAGGACGTATTTCCCTCACGGATGAGTTGAGGCTAGTCAAGGGTTTATCAGGCTCAGCTGAAAGTATGGGACACACTGGATTTACAGGCACCCGTTATGAAAACCTGAACACTATGAACACTTATAAAGTATGTACAAAACACATGCAAACATTAACTAATGTGATATGCGCACAAACCAGAGCAAAGAGGTCATCGGAATTGACCCGTTTTACACAGCTATGCTCAATTCGCTGACCTGGAACAGCCTTTAATTAGGCATTTCCATACTCTTAAAACAAACGTAGAAATAATGCCCTTTCACACAAATAAGAGATTTACAAATAAGGTTTCCAAACAAAATACAACAGAACAAAAATCCCTGAATCCTGAGGTGCTTACGTAGAAACTACTCATATATGCCTTTCAAACATGGCATGGAGCCTAAAATGTCTGAGGTATTGGCATTTCCGTACTTTGGGCTTTCCTAAGAAAAGAGAAACTACAGTCAAAAACCACATTTGGAATCACTTCACTTCAGGCACCATGTTACAGTTGTGTCCTGCGCAAGCTCCCACAACTTGCTGTATTCCAACTGCTGAGCATGACTAAACTAACATATAGAAAGTCTTATTCGTAGGAGGCTGTTCACAGGGGAATGAAGATAAATATGAAGATGCAGTAGCAGGATCTAAGCAAACAGCAAAGGCACACTCAAACACCCAGTTCAAACAGTAACAGCACATTCTGACCCGTTTCAAGGGAAGACCTAATTCGTTTAATGGATTAACTCCTCCACCCTCAAAGTCATTTTGCCTGTCACCTCCCAGGCTGATTCTTACCAAATACTTACAAATGTACAAATGCGTGGCCTTCAACTGATACTAACAACGCTCCCTAGTTGGCAAGAACATTGTCTCTGTCTTTGCATGACCCGCATTCTCTCTGTCTCCAGGATTAAAAAATAATTATCCTACCTCCACAGATTAATTTTACAGTTGAAAAACTACCAACCTGTCTTTCTGCCATGTAGAAAGGCTACCTGTATTTATTACCCTGGTAAGATCCACTAGACAGAGGCAATGTGTTATATCATTATAAACAAACTTATGGTCCCATAATAGTCAAAGAAAGCAAAGCCCGGTATCATCTGAAATGAGAAGCGTTACAGATTGCACCATCCTTAATCCAATTTAGGCAGGAGCAGAAAGGACTGAAGCCACCAGCCTTCGAAGCAGCAACTATTTGGTTACTTTGCAAGAAGAGCCTGAATCATGCAACACAGCTACTAAGGTGGGCAGTAGTGTAAAAATTAAGTGTGGTTGGGCTACTGGAAGATGTCCAGATTCAGCACAATCTCCATCAGCAGAAATTCTGAAGAGTTATGACAATAAAATAAAGTTGTTTCCTCAAGAAACAACCCTGAGAGAGCACAGCGCCTGCTCTTCCATGTACTGTAACCTCCACTGAGCTCCATCAGGGAATCGAGACCCACCTCTGGCTACAGAGGCAAAGAAGTAGGTTACCAAACTGCAGGTGAAACCTGCTAGAAGAGATCACAAAAACAGAAAAATATTTTGCCAAGAAAGCTAACAATAATAAAAGTCAGTATGACTCCGACGAGAAGTGGTGGACTGACAGTGCCAGAGACCCAAGTCCTCTCTCCTTTTCTCCCATACAGCACAAGTGATCACTGCACACACTTCCTCACAGTACATTTTTCATCAGTCTGGATGGGTCAATTTCTGGAAAACTGAATGCATTCAGTCCCTAGTCCTTCTTTTGCCACAGCAAATAAAGAGGTGAATATGGGGTTTAGAGGTGAAGAATCATTTTACAGAGAACTGTTAGTCAAACACAATTCTAGTGATTCCAAACCCAGTTAGTTAACAAGTGATACCTGAAGGAATGAAGAATGTATAGCCTTGTTTCAGCTCAATTCTTTGGCATCGTTCCACCCTGTCTCCCAGAAAGATATCACTTTGCTTTCCTGAGAGAACCCATTCTTCATAAAGTTCTAGATTCTGCAGAGTAGGCGGAATCAGCCAGAAGATCTAAAAATAAAACAAAGATTTCACTATTACCAACAGTCAACAAAAATAAATCACTGAAAGATTCCAACAAGGTTATCATGTGTTAGACAAATGAACACATAACAGCAAGCCTGCTTTCTGCATAAAACACGTATTTTCCAGGTGTTGTACACAGAGGCACACAGAAGACAGCAGCAGCAATTAGTCCATGTGCTGGAATTGGCAAGATAACTGTCAGTTGTCATCTCTCTTCCATGAAACATCTTACTCAGAAGATGCCTGCACAGTTTACTTGCAGTTCAAAACAGTGCGTTGGTATAGTACAACTTCATTGGACTATATAGATGAACAGTATCTGTACCACAGAGATGTTCAATCTGCTGTATTTATTTCAGTTCCCACCATACGCTGTCTATACCAGAATTGGGAAAAGCAACCTAAAACAGTAAAGACGTGAATGTAGCCATACATGCTGTATATTTTAACGCTTCTGTAATACTTCCGTTCCAGCATAGTGTGCATGTGCACACTAAAGGAACATGGAATCTCTAAAAGGAAACAGAAGCTCTAGTTACAGAAGGAGACTTGTGAGGGCACTCTGACCCAACAAGGGTACACACAGCCACATACTGGCCGCAACACACTTCTAAACCATGCAG
This sequence comes from Sagittarius serpentarius, assembly GCA_034782735.1. Taxonomy (NCBI): domain Eukaryota; kingdom Metazoa; phylum Chordata; class Aves; order Accipitriformes; family Sagittariidae; genus Sagittarius; species Sagittarius serpentarius. The sequence goes on along the minus strand of JAVKLA010000088.1, from coordinate 16,952,311 downwards.
CAATAGCAAGCCGAAAAGCACCACCAACAGCAAATAACACATTTGATATTTCAAATAAATAATGTTTCATGAAGGTGAATGGTGTCCTTCTAGCTCAGCTAACTCTGTGTATATCAACAAAGCTAGCTGAAACAGACTGATCACTGACTAGCCACCGCCCCCCTCCCAAAAGAAGAGAGGGGGAAAAAAAAAAAGCAACCCTTCCCCTCCATAAGAGGCACAGAGAAATAAAAACAAATATCAAACAAGGTTCACTTACCTTCCCCCCACGGAAAACGTGATACCACACTGAAGTGCCACCAAAATCAATATGAAAATCAGTGAAGCATCCTTTCACACTCATCAAACAGTACCTGTAAGCAGAGTGAAGGACAAAAATGAATCAGTCTGAAACAGTATTTTTCACGTCTTAATTTGCAGAGGTTAGCTGCATGTACGATACTGTTTCCACTAATTACGTTTCTGCATTTGTAATACTGGGATTTGTCTCACAAAGTAACTATAGCTAGGTTTCTGCTGAAAAACATGCATCTCCATGTTTGAATTTGCTAGTCACACAACTGGAATGAAAGCTTTCAGAGTTAAGGAATGGAAAAACATTAAAAGTTATGCTGTTCAGAAATATTTCTTATGCCACTGCCAATCCACGAGGTGATCTGCTTAACGCTCTCCTTCACCGCTTGAGAGACATAACCTTCACCAAAAGTTGTACACAAATTGCTTCAAAGAGCAAAGTTTTGAAAAAATCTAATTTGCTTATAAATCCTCCTGAATGTTCTTTACCTACTTGCCACTCATGCCATTTTTGCAATGACTGGGGGACAGAAACCTCATTTGGCAAATTAACTCCTTTTTGTTCACATTTCTAGGCAGTTCTGCATCAAAATACATAAAGGAACCAGCTGGCAGCATTGCTAAGTATCAATTCCACTATTTTTTATGCCGTCTTGATTCAGGTTTTCAAAGCAGTTTAAAGTCGGCATCACTGGAAAGAGATACAAGAGCTCTCATCTTGCTGCATGAATCTCAAGCCTCCAGCCACCATCTGTAACTAATGGCCGAATTACAGCCACCCTTCTCACTATAGGCACCTTCGCAAATGCAGGAAACACACACCACTTAACCCACTAACCTCTTTTCCTTGTTCCGGTCTCCGTTTCATGGCTTTTTTTTTTTTTTTTTTTTTTGAGGGGGGGTTATGCAAACAGTACCAGAACGGGATTTGTAAAAAAAAAGAAAAAAGGTTTCATTTAACTGTGTCTTTTTCTCATCACATTCAGGTAGAGAGAATCTCAGCTGTATGCAGACGGCGTGCAAAAGTCCCTCTAGATGATAGGCTGGAAAGGACCTTACCATGTGTCTGCAGAAGGCTGGCAAATCAGAGAGACTATAGGTACATAAGAGCCCGCTGCCTAGCAACCACATCCCGAGCTGGAGTTGACAGAATGATACGCAATGCTGTCATGAAGACAGTCAATTTGTGGGCTTCAAAAAAGGTCCTGCGCCTTCTTCTCACAATTAAACCTCTCCTTGTGCAATTACACGTCTCTCCTCTTGCCCACTCTGGATTTTTTTTCTTTTTTTTATCCTTCAGAAGCAGGAAGAGGGCTTTTTCTGCCCCTGGGGTATTTCAGATGCTTCAAAAAATCACAGCTAGCCAAGAAGCTGTCTAGACTCTCAATATGCTCCATTTCAAAATATGAGTCCTTCCCTCCCAAACACGTTTTTTTTTAATTTCTCCTTTTATGTTTTCTCTACCAAGATGTTGTTGATTACAAGTCAGATAGAATTTAAAAACAATAAAAGAAGCCTGGAAAGGAAGTTGCCTTTCTTCCAGCCAAACTGCAAAAAGTCACAGATTGAATAATTGCTCATAAAACAAAAAAGCCATGGAAATTCTCCGTTTGTGGGCAGTGTTGAGTATTAGAGGTTCACGTTGTTGTAAAGTAAAAAATTAAAATACTTATGGAATCAACTGTTTTCAGTTTCCAAAAGGTCAGATGTAAAATACATCACACTAACAAAAATTTTCTAAGACAGCGCTACCTACCAACAATTACCCGTTCATATTAAGATATTCTGAAAGAGCATAAATGGCCTAAGCATTAGCCAGTTTTATTTATTCCTCAGTAGTCAATAATCTAAACCTAAAGCTGTCGATCTGTTTGTGTTCAGAGAGGAAAGAACAGAATCAAATTCTCTGTCAAATCAAAGTGCTTAAAATTTAGTTTTGTGAGAAAACACCAAGACAGATATAACTGTGAACACACAACTCTTTTTTTCTCCCCCTTATTTTTCCCCATTTTCCCTCTGTTTTCTTGAAACTCCTCTAAACACAACAATTTCCATTCCAATAAAGGTGGTTTTAGTGAAAGAGCCACATATGGTGATTAATAAAAACCTACAAAGCATTTGGAAAAAAAACTAGTTTTTCTTTCCATCCACCAACGAGCCATGCCATTTAATTTCTGCTGTTAGTCTTACAGGGCTGCTTTTGTCCAACCCCAACAGCTACCGAAAGGCTCAGGAGCCTGAAAAAGCGATCTTCCGCCATATAGCAATCTCCCTTGTTGCCAGAGTCTGGCACAATGCCTTTGCATTGACCTCTACAGCTTCCTCTTCCAATGTACACCGCAGTCACATGGTCCCAAGCACAGCTCCATGCCACAGCTAATCTTATACACCGCTCGGCTCCAACCTCAGGCAAGCGGCTTCTCATCACTAACAGCTGCTAATTTGGGGAACGACTCAACTTTTCAGGTTTTTCCATACCCCCAAAAAAAAAAAAGAAAAAAAAAGAAAAAAGAGGGGAAAACAAAAAAGCCGTAACACAGCATCCATGTTGAAAGAAATCTAGAAACTACATCTCACTGTGTGCTCTGGTCCCAGCTCTCTGCCTTCAGCGCTCTGGGCCAGAGCAGGTAAAGTGGGTTACAGGAACACAATCCGAAGTAGGGCACGGGGAGGCAATCTGACCAGAGTTACACCCTGAAAAAACAGGCGACGCAAAAGATGCCCCAACTTTAATTTTTTTTCACAACTGCTACCACAGCCAATCCCTGCATACTCCAGTTTATCTCCCTGCACAGCCTCAGTTGGGGTTTTAAAACATGCAGCTGCTCGTAATCTGTTGTGGGGGAGCTTCCCTTCCCCACTGATGAGTTTGTTTTATGCTCTCCACAAGCCTGAAATTGTTCAAGTTAATGTATTGTTATTTTGGAGGAAGGATTTGCGGTGTGGGGGAAAGGGGAACTTCCCCCCAAAAATCTAGGGAAATTTGTTAGAGAAATGATGCGAAGAAATATGGAGTAACCTGCAAACTCACAGGGAAGAACAAACGCAGAGCTCCCAAAAAAAGAGAGAGGGAGATGATACAAACGAAGCGGAACCACTAAGCAAACACAGAGAGCTGGGAACCCAGAAACAACACAGAGACACCGCTCCATAAGCCAGCGCAGATACCACACTCCCAGGCAAACCCACAATGCACTCGCCACGCATAGCTACAAACCCGCAAGCAAACAGAGAAACAAAGACAGCGACAAGACACGCCGGGATGCGAACGCACACACGCACACGCAGGCAGGGGAAGGCAGAGGCGCAACGTACATGCACATGAACTCGGGGGAGACGCGCGAGCCCACGCAGAAGCAGCATTACCCTGAGCTTAGCTCCTTTTCTCTCGCAATAGGTACAGCGCACCATACGGCTCTATTCCCTCTGGCATTGCAAGGGCTCCCCTGCCACTGAGCTCAGCCCATAAACCACTCCCAAACCCCAGCAGAGGCTTCTGTTTTTTGTTCGGGCCAATGAGAAAAGTATAGCTCACTCTTCCTTCCTCCCAGGAGCAGCGCCGGCTGGTTGAAATCCCTAAGCCTGAAACCGAATACCACAAACCCATGAGCCAACTGCAAGTGCCAAACCGGGGAAAAGGAGCAGGCCCTGCTCTCCGCGTTCGCTCGCTCGCTCGCTCTCTCCTCTCCCCCAGGCGGGAAAGGTGCTCCCTGGCGTCGGAGGAGGGAGGCCGCGGCGGTCCCCGGCAGCATCCCGGCACCCCGGAGCCCCCTTCTCCTAGGCCTCGCCTCACAGCATCTGGAAGCGGGAGCTGGAAGGAGACAGCAGGAAACAATAGCTACCTTTGGGCGACTCCGCACGCTAACGGCCTGACCCGCACTCGGCAACACTCCCACACTGGGGCCCTGTAACCGAAAGCCACAAATTACGCCGCAAGACAAAAGAAACCATTGTCACCCGGGAGACACGGGGCCAGCCCGCCCGGCCCGTCCGCCGCCCCACCCCCGCGGCCCCCCGCCGCGGGGCTCCCCGCAGGGAAGGCCCACGGGCTTCTCCCCGGGGAGGGCCCCGGCTCCCCTCTCACGGAGGAGCCCGGGCCTCTCCTCAGGGAGGGCTCCTGCAGCACCCACCCTCCGGCCGCCGGGGCCGGCTCTGCCCATCGAGGGGCCCGCCGGAGCCCCGGCCAGGGTGGGACGCCCGCCCACGGCCCTGCCGGGGACCAGCCTCCGCCACCCGCCGCACAGCCTTGCCGCGGGCGCAAACGCACCCGGCCGCCTTCCCCTCCTCAGGAGCCGGGCTGTGGTAACCAGCGCTTCCAGTAACAGACAGTTCAGTGTCTTCCAGCCTGAAGTAAAAGCAAACCACCACCTATCAAGACCAAATAGTAACTAATCATTAAACAGGGTGCGTGCACCAGGCACTTCAAAAAGCACATGAAAGACCCAGCTCCTGCCCTGAGGGGGTTACGATCTGAGTCAGTCAGACAAAAACAACACCCGAGATAAGAGAAAGCCTATTTTCTGCGATGCACCAGAGATTTTGTGAAGCGACTGCAAATTACACTCAGAGATCCCACTGGGACCAAAGCAAGTGGCAACACTTTCCTCGTCCCACCCTTGCCCTGGTCCGAGGTAATACACCAAGCTTTGGTGTGCGCAGGGTGGGTTCACACCTGAGCATGCCGCTGCCACGAGTGGGGGCTTCACAGCGAAAGTGTTACTTTTACCTTCCAGACGTCAGATTTTGGCATTAACAACCCACAGGGAGGATCAGCAGAACTGCACCCAGCTACTGTCTCTGGCTGCCTGCAAACCTCGCTGCGGCATATGTTCAGCTACTGCTGGGAAGGTTACCTTTGAACTTTAAGAATGAAGAGGCCTCTTTTTTTTTTTGATTGGAAGCTTAAATTTCTGAGAAGGCATCCGCCACCACAAGGAAACAAACCAAGCTGCCAATTCACAGCGAGTTGGGCCCGTCTGCCCCTGGAACAGCATTTTGGTATTGGTAAGAAGACGACCCATTTCTCCATCCTTGTGACACGGCTGTTCAGCTCCAGGCTCACCACAAACCATTTTAAACACCGGTGCTTATTTCAGTTACACGTGTGATGATGCAAGTCCTCCAAGCTCTACACAAAGGAGGATTTGAGACTAACGCACTGACTTGAAGACATTAAATTTTATTTGCTTTGCTAGCTTAGAAAGTTTTCATGAGAACTTGAGCTTACTGGTCTAATTTTCTTGTACTTAATTATATTTACAGAATGCTTTTGTATCAAAAGCAATTCACAAATGACATACAAAGTGCATACAAGTATCTCACATGCATAAACCAGTGCCAGGTTGCATTGCGGGACCTATGAGCTCCCTGAATTCAAAGGGCAATCTGTGTCTCCAGAGGCACACCCTCAACTTCTAATTAGACCACAGCTCAGCAGAGCATTTTAACGTCTGTTTAAATCCATCCCTACTTAGTAAAGGAATGAATAGAAAGGAATGGATGGCTGAATAACAGCCTAGGAGAGGGAAAATAGGACTGAGTACATGGTAACAGAGCAGTATCCTTTCGTGAACAGGTAGATGTTTCATACAAGATACCCCATCCTTAACTGAAGGACAGCATCAATATAAAGACCTGTTACAGCAGCGCTTAGATATTTTAAGTAATAGGAAGAATTCTGAAGGCAAAAAGGGTGTTGTAGTGACCGAAGCTTTCGTTTTCATTTGTTCCATAGCACAAACATTATCAAGTTCTTAGAAGTGCCTATGACTATTTCTATAGCCATCATGTCCTGGCACAGTAGCTATTTCACTGCCACTGCTTTGCAAATAATCTTGCAAGGCTACGAACACAAAACCTAATAAAAAGGATAATAACTTCAGCAGGGCTATCTGTTTTGATAAACGAGAAATCAAATTAGTACTTTTTTTTTTGGTTGGTTGGTTCAGGTTCAGCTGTATCCAGATTGCTTCTGTCCTGGTTGAATTTAAACAGAAAACTAAAACTGAGCTTGTTTTCAGCTACCTGAAAATGGTTATGGTGCACTATGATGAAAGGAAGCATTTCTGAACCCAGTTCAGTTTCCTTTTGTCACAGTTTCCTACCCTGAGGATTTGCAGTACCACAGACATCCAAGGTGATATAACAAGCTTCTCCCCTAAAAGCTGATGTTAGAACAGCACTGCCTTTTCCTCCTGCCCTGGCTCCTGGTTACACAGGACGCTGCCCGCTCTCAACCACGCTCCCATGTTTGTGGGGCCCTTTGCAGGAACTTGCACCCAGGGATGTGAAATGGGGGAGGCAGGAGCAGGCTTCCTCGGTAGCAATGAGCTGCTCACTCTCCTCAGCCGATGTCTCGTGGCCCTGGTCCTTGCGAGAACTGCAGAAGGGGTTTGTCAGTGATCCCACTGCTATGTTTTTTTCACACTTCTGCACTGCCCTTCAGTTGGCGCAAGCATTTATGCAGCCATGTGGTGGTTTGGATGGCCTGAAAAGTAACCAATTTTTCTTCTTTATTCCCAAGCTGGTTTTCAGCCAGACCAGTCCCCAGTCCAGTTTACTCTGCAGCTGTACAACAGCGTGTTTTAGCAATGAGGATGGGACAATGTGGGCATGGGACTGTTTTTTCAGGGGCAATGCCAACTTATATCAGTTTGAAGTTTGTCACACTACAATCTCAGCTACCCCTCCCCTTAATTTCTCATGCTGTCTTACTGCTTAAGAGGTAGTACTTGGAAAGTTTTACATATTTTTGACATAAACCATTTCCCCACTTAATTCAGTCCTCTAAGGCTCCTATTAGGTAAGCAGTCACTTACTTACAGACAGAAAAATAACCTCATTACCCTGAATTTTTAAAAAAAGTTAACGGTGCAAGTCCAAGTGAAAGCCCCGGCAGTCTCCAGCACGCGTAGTGCTCCTGGTAACCACAGCAGCGCAGCAGATGGAGCGTTCTCTAACTTCACTCCCAGCACGGAACTTGACGTGCAGAAGCCAAGACAGACATTTGTGTCTGGTAATGCCATCTGTGTCTGCAAAACTGCAACGCTTTCACTGGAGTGCTTTTTGTTTGTAGGGAACACATTAATGGTGGGTATCGCATACTGCAAACTCTTAGTATTATGAGATGCTAAGAACAAGAATGAAATGAAACAATCCCATTTCTGAGCAACAGTCATTAATAAAGCATATGAATATTGATGATCTGCATAAAAGAATGGGCAGCATGAAACAAGTGACAGCTCTGACATTTAGCTCCCCAATTGAACACAATCTCTTTAATAAGGGCTTATACTCTCTGGGTACTCACAGCAATAGCTGGGACTACTACCTATACAGGAAAGGGTCAATCTGAATTTCCAAAGATGGCGAAAGCTAATCTCTTGAGGAGTTCGTATTTAAACTGGACAAGTTAATGGAAAAGAAATCTCTTGAGAGTCACTAAGCACACAGGAAACAGTTCCACCTCAGGATAGCCCCTGCCTGAACTGCAGACAGTGGAAGTTCAGAAGATATGTTTAAGGGGCGGCATCATTTTATGTTCACACTGTTCTTACACTCCTCCCAGGGCACCTAAGACAGCACCCAACAGCAGACAGGTTACTGAGTGCCATGGATCTTTGTCCTGATGCAGTACAACTTCTCTTGTGCTCCTAGACTATCAAAGGTTTGTTACTGCTTTTATCTTTGTTGCTTCTTCAGACTGATGAGGGCTTTGAGCCAACAGTGCTGTAAATCAGCTTTCTCTAGTCTTTATGCTAGATGATGCTCACTAGCAACATCCTCATCACTCCAGCTGCATCATCCTTGCCTTTAACTCTCATGCATGGTAACTCCTTCTCCCCACAGAAAACTCTACTGTCTCATTTCAAGCACTTACAGTCTTTCACTGTTTAGCTTCCCTCTACCTATCACATCTACTAGTTTATCAAGCTGTCAACCTCCACCTTCACTTTGCCAGTGACAGCAACCTCAATGGCTCTGTGTCTGCTTCTTTATCAGGCATCTCCTTCCTTTCTACCAGGCCATCCCCCACACACGGGAAAAGCTCCATGTCAAAATCTGTTGAATTGCTACTTCTCTAAAATCCCTCTTTGAAACCTACCATCTGGCATTTCATGATGCAAGTAGTGAACTGCAAGAATATACTCTGCTTTTTCTGCTAAATTCTGTTAGTCATGTTGCTACCTTATCCTTTAAACCATCTCTGCCTTGCTTTGTTTACTTGCTACATTTTTTTTCAGCATCTGGACTGTGCCAGCTCTAGGAAAGGGACCGTTTTCTTTACTTCTTACCTTGTACAGTCCATGAATCCTGAAGCCCTGAATCATGATTCAGTTTCTTAGCTCTACCAGATTATAAGTAATGTTATTTAGTAGACTAACCACTTGGGAAGCAAGTTGCCCAAGTTCTATTTTCTGTTCTGCCGCTGGCTTATTGCGTGACCTTAGGCAAGACACTTAGGACATTTCCAAATGCATATGTGAAATTTGGGACTCTTACCCATATCTAGTTACCCTAACAAGCAGCTTACTCTTTTCAGAATGACAGAGTATCTTTAGCTTCCACTGAAATCAATGGTGCTGAGCATATTGTAGGACCAGGCTTCCCCACGATGCCTGCTACAGAGGCTCTTCTATTATGGAGACCTTTACCTTCCAAAATGTTTGTTTTTACAGAATGAGAGTAAATGTTGCATATCACTTTCTGACTATACACTCCTTTGTATATGTTAGCACCAACCTATTTTAGATGTTACGGTTTGGAAAGAGTTCTGAGTGATCTGCAAAACACTAGAGGTCGGTTCAACAGCAGAGCCTGGGATACCACCAGCATTAGGTTTGGCCACTAGAAAATGCCTCTAAAACAGAAACAGCAGTGAAGGGCTTCCAGGATTATATGATGTTCATCAGCCATACAGGTCAATAGCTATTATATCATTAACAGTAACCCCTATCTCAGTTGTATTAATTCCTATGAAACTTACAGTGCACATTTTCAGACCCCCAAAATAGTTCCTTTTTCCAATCATTGTATAAAAATTTTGAAGGAAGACATTCAAACAGAAGAAACAGTGGGTGAGGCTGTGCTGTCACAACTTGCCCAAAAACTACAGCTGAGATAGGCAGCAGGACAAACTGCTCTTGGGTTCGGTCTTGATCTGCCCTGAGTGGGTCCTCTGAAACAAGAAACACAGCCTATATAGTCAGTCCAATATTTGATCTTGCTGTTGAAAAAGTCAAAAGTAAACTGGCATGGAGGGCAGTGACAGAGTTTTTGTGGAGAAACACACTATTAAAAACTGACTTCAAGTTCATTTCACAAAACATCTCTCAGCTAGTAACTTTTGAGCCATTAGTAGTTTTTAGAACTTGGGAAGGATCTGAACCCAGCCTATAGAAGGACTTTGACTACACTGTGTGAACTGTATGACATATCTGTATCTTGTGAAGTGTTTCCTTTGGGTAGCACTTGTGGCGAATTTGCTATTTAAGGTCAGTCTGCCATTTTCAAAACGGAGTTGCTCAAAACTGAAGAATAAAAATGCACTTTTCAAAGAGATTTGATTAAAGATTGTATTCAGCAAACTGTAAAAGGAATTAATCAAGGAGGTCAAGAGTAGGGCTTTTTAAAGACTTAAACAAACTTACTTTTTCACTTTGGGGTATTTCATCTCTGAAAGAGCATTGGTAGCATCCGTCTGTCTCTCCTTCAAATGCTGTGGCCACATATTATCCACCCAGTCGACTAAGTCCACCTGAAAGACCCACCAAAATCAACTGTTAGTTACTGAACACATGGTAGGGTATACTCCCGTTGGCTAGAACTCTAACAATGACAGCACCAGCAGCCGCTCACAGACAGCAAGAACCTTGCTGTTCAGCAGAAGTCCTATGGACCCCACTTGTTAAGTGCTGCACTTCATCACCACGAGTCAGCCCTTTGCAACCCAGAGTAAGGAGAATTTTGCAGTCAGTTTAACTGGGTGCAAATTCTGTCCTGTGGGCACCTGTGAACACCTTCTCTTGCAGCATCACCTGCTGCCTCTATTCAAACGCATTTTTGTAGCCAACAGCCTAGAAATTGCATTTATGAACATTAAAATACAAACATAAAAGAGATTATACTATTCCAATACCTTACATTTCAAGGAACATTAACACCACTGTTCTAGCGAAATTCTGATTTGAGTAATTACATTATCCCCTACTGTGCATTTCCTTCGTTGTTCTACTTGGGTATAAAATTCACCAAAGTTCTAGTCCAAAAGCCAAACTTTCAGGAAGCGTGGGCAGAAGAAAACAGCGAAAGCCGAGCAATTGGAAATACACTGCCAGCAAGGTGAGGGAGAGATGGAAACTGAAGATTGTTCAGGGACATTGAAACACAGCTCCTGCGCTAGGTGCCAGACCACAACCTGCAATCTGTCCATCACAGCCACAGCAAGGACAAGCCCCTGACTCATTCTTTGGTCTGTTTTATGATGGAGACTGTGCTAGATATCCTTAACACTCCCTTCTGGTTATGCAAGTGGATCACATGTACCAGGTTTCAAAACGGGAAAAAAACAGTCAACTTGGGAAGTCCAACAAAGCAGGCTGTAGTGCTGCGTTTGGCCACAGTGTGGCTGTACATCCCGACCCGGCTCAAAAAATCATGTGTGAATGAACCTCCTTGTAAGGGCCAATAAAGACTGCAAGACTTACCCTAGGCATTGGTGACAAAGCCGTCCTCTGACTGTGTGCAGCAAGAATGGGGAAGTACAATTCAGTCATGGTTAGCATCTCATTTAGCCTCCTGACTGCTAAATCTTTTTAAAGGCCCACCCAAGAATGTTACTGGTATGAGTCAACTCAACTGTTTGTACCGCCAGAGGATTTTCATAATAGGGAAATTAGCACATGAAATTCTTGCAGAGTGGGGTGATCCCTGTCTGTTTCTCCATCTGCACCAGGTACTGTTGATAACACACACAGGACTTTGAGAAGAGGCAAAAGGAGGTAATGCAGCCAGTAGAAATAGGACCAGTCCCATGAGTATCACAATTGTATGTGAAAACAAAATTGATGGTTACTGCCCTGATTCTGAAATAATTCCCACATCCTGATATTGCAACCCAAAGTCTTTACACAACACGGAACATGAATCAAGTACTTCTGCCTTATGTGGGCTCAAAGAGCTCCGCAGAATTCAAGGGAACCGCTTGTATAAATGCAGTATTCCACTAGTGTCTGACTTTTATTTACTGGACTTCTTCTCAGCACCCACTTCGCCAGCACCCTCTCTTCTATTCCCAAGTACCTAATGGGAATGCAAATCTCTCTTTCATGGAGATCTAAATATTCTTGGTTTTACAAACAATTGTGCACTCAGGCCATATTAAACAGATATGAAGTATTCATTTACACTGGTAACAGGTACCTAATTGCATTTTTTCAGTTCTGAGAACCCAGGAAATTTGCACAGATGTTTTAAAAGCTCACTGAGCATGATGTGCTTGGGAAAACCAGGATCAGTTGAACAAAAGAAAATCCCTAGAGCACTCCCAAACTGTCCGCTAGTGTCTGAATGACAGCAAAAACCTACACAAACCTCTATATATGTGCTTAATGTTCAATTTGTGATACGTGCATAACAGAACACAAAAGCCTACTTAAAAATTACTTCTACAATCAGCAATTAGAGCTGCCATCTATTTTTGACCTGTTCAGACAGAAGTGTGGTGTTTATATTGTCTGCATAGGCAAGAGATGGCCCCAGTGAAAAAACTGCTGGTATAACTAGAACAGCATTTAGAAAAGAGAAGGAGAAAAGTGTCTGAAAACAAAATATCACTGAGCTACAGTTTCACACCCAGCAGTACCTTGAGCATCCAGTGCCATGGGCAGATGTGGAGGGAACAAGCAGCACACGGGTTCTACTTTGAGAAGTCCCTTTGTTCCCTGATCAACCAGGACCGATGCCCAAACTCTCTGCCGACAGTCCTAAGGAGACATTCTGACACCTCCAATGCCATTTCCTCCATCACTGTGTATTAGTGAGTTGATGCTCTAACCCTCACCCACACATAGCTAAATTTTAGTGATAAATGAAATCATCTTTATTGATAAGGTCACGGTTTCACTGCCAGTGACTCCACTGGGAAACAAAATCTTAAGAGCCCCCTATCTTTAAAAAATGTGTACAAACCTACCCCCTTCCTCTGACATTGCCAATTCTGACATAGCAGTGAATATGCTGATTTAATATTATTTACTTAATTATGTATAAATTTCTACATTTAATACATGTGTTTTCAACTTTTTTTGCCTTGGAGCCCCCTGAACATTTTTCAGTTAACAGGAGGGTTCATACATAAGGAACTTAAGCTTCCTGATAATTTAAGCTTCCTTAGAGGAAGAAAACCAATAGATAGGTATTTAATTTTGGATGGAATTTCCCCTAAATACCTCAAGAGGAACTGGGTATCTGTGCAAATTGCATGATTAAGAGCTCATCAGGTACCTAACTCCTGTAAATTAAGTTCCACTGTCAAGGAGACAAGCTTTCTACCTGGGTAAAACCAAGATCCTAACACTAAATGGAGAGGAGTTACAGGTACTTCACATCACCTTGTTTAAACTCCGTGTTTTATTTCTTACAAAGCAAGTGGTGACTGGGAAGAAGCTGAAAATAAACACCATCACCACAGGATCCCTTACCACATTGGGGCGCTTGACAATGTTCTCCAGCTTCGTGTGACTGAACTCCAGGCTGATGACGTTGTAGAGTTTTTCACGCTGGGCCTCTGGTGTTTCATAGTATCTCACAAATTGAGACATGCTCATTTCAACACCTTTCTGTGTGTTCACATCCATCACATCCACTATCCGTCGGCTTCCTGCAAACACACAGAAACAGTCTCAAAACATCTGCCTTGGCTTTTTTAATATATATACATATATATATATATGTATGTATGTGTATTACTACATATATGTATAAATTCTCAGCGACTGCAGGGAAACTGTTATTGGAGGATGAGAAACCAGCATCAGACCCACAGGTCCTGAACAGCTCGAACAGTAAGCAGGGCACTAACTTGGAACTGGACATTTTGCACAGTATGCCACTGAGTAAGTCACCTGGTGTGTCTCTGCTTCACAGAGATGGAAAGAGTAGTTTCCTCCTTTACATGAATTGACATGAGCAGAAGTACATTAAAAACTGTGAAGAAGCGATATAATATGGTAGCAGGGGGCATGCAAGACAAATAGCTCTGCAAATCATACTCTGCAATTTTCTAAACATCCATATGCCTCTCAAGTTGCTTTTACTCATGTACAAAAATTATCCATAAAGAGCAAACTGCCTTGCATCACCGGATACTATAAACTGCTCAACACCTTATATAGATTGCTGAGTATTCTCAATTCCAGTCATCATCAGTGGAGATGAAAGCATTAAATGCCATGGAAGAGTGAGCCCCCACTTTGGATCTCTCAACAAAAACTACAGGACATACTTTCAGCTTCTCAAGTGGCAGACATACAAGTCTCATTAGCACCAGAATGTTGAACAGCAGTTTTACTCGAGCCTTCAGCTTTACACGGATTAATCCACAATCTTCTCTTTGGCCAACTGTAAGGTTTCACCTCTCCCAGCAATTTCATCATCCTAATTAGCAGTTCATTTGTGTGTGAACGAATGGGAGCCCATGAGAGACATGCCTCCTTTCCAGGAGAGAAGGATTCCAGCAAACAAACTCGCAACGCTTCCAAAAAATGACTCCAAAACCATTTTTGCTGCTGAAGAAATAACTCAAAATAAATCGCATTAAAACAAAATGGAGGGCTGATACACGCCATCAGAGGGAATTATTAAGAATTACAGCACCTGGCCTATTGTGTGCTTGGGAGCAGTATTTCAGCAAGAATGATAGTTTGGACTGCATCACTCCATTAAAAACATCCTTAGCCACTGATAGCAATAACAGTGACGGATGTGATAATGATTCTGGAAAGGAACTCAAGACCATAAAGCTTTGTAATCAAAAAGAAAAATTTATACAATGTAAATCCGGAATAGTCCTACTGGCCCGTCAGTCAAACTCTTCACTACAAGGCCGGTGAACAGGATTTCACCCTTAGTCTGAGCTCGGGACTGTACATAGTGTTGCCACCTTGAGGATGGGAAGAAAGTTTAGTTATGTGTGAAAAAGCACAAGAGTCCTTAAATTTGGTATTTACATGTTTGAAACAACATACATTAAATCTAGTTTTGAGCTGGGTTTTTTTGTTGTTTGTTTAACTATTAACTTTACTATCCAGGGGGAATAGTCTTTTTTCAACTCAATAGGTTAGCAACTGGGGTGAAGTCCTGTTAAACAGCTCTTGAAAAAAAAACAAAACAGCCTCATTTCTGGCTTTCAGTGCCTGGGGATTAAAGCAATGGCTACAGTCCAGAGGGGTTAACTACAGAGATACCAAAAAATTATATTTGAAGGACTGTGTGGCAGAGTCTGGGATCTGCCATATTATAGTCTAGGTTTGATCTCAGCTTTGCTGGAAGCGACCTTGGACAGCCTCTCAATTATCCTTTTTGAAAGAAAAATCAGCAGTTACCTGATGAATTGAAAGTATGAGGCCCAGTTCAATAGCAGGTTTGTTAAATGTACACTATTATCAATTACAGGCAGAAGAGCTAAGATTTGAATTAATAGTCTCTTGACTTCCAAATTAAAGAGTAATTTGAGGGGATGTTTTTCTCTTAAACTACAGTACTATCAAACAAGCCCATACATAATGTTTCCTGGAGTACCGCTCACAGAATTTGAGACGTATAATTACAGGTTAACAGCCTCGTGCTCACTGCCCACTTCCTAGTGGTTCTGGCTTACTGCCAACTTTATCTCTTCTTTCCTGAAAAGATTCAGCTCGCTCTTCTATCTCCTGCCCCTAGCAGAAGGTTAAAAAATTTCCTCCAGAACGGGAGGCAGGTAAAGATCAAGGGAAAGAAGAACACAGAGGCTCCAAAAAGCAGTGGCAGGCTGAGAGATCTCAGGTCAGACTGGATTTCTGAACATCTGCAACATGCCTTTTACTTGATGTACCATTTCTGTTAACCATTTCCTAAATATCCTCTTGCCCCACTCTCACCCTGTCCTCTCAGAAGGGACCCCACTCAGTCAAGCCTGACGCAGCCCACCAAGTCCCAGCAGGATCTCAGCAACCCTGGCAGCCTCTTGCCCTCGTACGGACCATATTCCTCACTTCAGCTCATCACTCACTGTGCATGGATTAACATACACCTGGATCCCTAGCTGGCAAAGAGCATCTCTTACTGCTGACATGGGAAGCCTCAGTGCACCATACATCACCTCATCCCTTGCTTCCTAAGATTTTTTTCCAATATAACTCTTGACTGGAGAACCCCTGGACAGTGTCGGATTAAGAAGTATTGTTACCTCTCCTGCAGCAGATGTGACTCAGAGGCAAAGTGGTGATGCTAGGGTTCACTGGAGGGGATTTTACAGCCTAAAGAAGAAATGTCTTCCTCCTATACTGCTGCTTACTCATCAAGCACAAGTGAATCCCCAAAGGATCACAAAGACAGTAACTAAGAAACAAGCTAGCGCCATCTTTGACAAGAGGAACAGACAAAAGCAAGAAGGAGAAGGAAGAATCAGTTGCAGAGATGTAAGCTGGAAAATAAAATCAATCAAGAAGAGCTACTTAAGAATTATGCTTCATTTGAAACCTTAAAAAAAAATCAAGTTACTCCAGCCCACATATTAGTAAAATCCACAGTAAAATTAAGGGGGGAACAGCGTATGTACTCTCTCTTCCCTTTATTTAGAGGCCTAGTGACCAAGATGCTGGAAAAGTTTTACCAGATTAAATCCTACAACATTGCTATATGTTGCAATATCATTATTTTTTTTTACACAGAAACAAACACCTGGAAGAAAAATTAGTTGTGCAGAGTGCCTGCCTCCCATTGCCCACCCTGTACAAGTTGGTTTGGTACGGAGATTTGCGCCTCTCTGTTCTGGGCTTCTTGGCAAAAATACTGCGAGAGCAACAGGGAGGCAAACTTTGTCCTTCAGTCAGAAAGAGAACCGCACTTCATGAATGCAAGTTACATAGGCACCTTCCCCACATCAGCAAATGCTTTCACAAGTCACAGCTTCACCAAGTCCACCCCAGAGACTTCAGGAGTGATGGGCTCCAGCTCTGAAGTCATTCAGCAAAGCTCTCATCCATCTCCCCTGCAGAATTTGCACCCACACTTTGCTTCACGTATAGAATATTGTAACGATTTGCCAGAAAGGGAAGAGTGAATGGGAAATTCTGGGACTCTAATAATCTCCTCTGGGGTCCACCAGTTGCCATTTCCCATTTCTAAAAAGGTGAAGCACTGCCTTCCCCTGCCTTGACCTGAAACGGCTTCAGACGTCCATTACCCAGGCTACCAGACTCCAGTCTTCAAAATAGCCCATCCTTTCCCCTGACGTGGATTTAGCACTGGTATTAGGAGCAGTGGAAGCAAGAGGTGGTCCATAAGCAAAGCAAGCATGAAACCTGCAGTAGGACATGGGAAATGCACAGGAGGTATGAATCAGAGGTGAAAATGGCACCAATGTTTTCTAGGCCGTTGTCTCTTCCCCAGCACACCACCGGCAGGAAAACGTGCAACGCTCCCACCACAGAGGAAAAACGAAATGTCCTTTCTGTAAGAATGATTATCAAGCCTGTCCATTAAGAGCATAAAGCTACCTTGGGGAATTATTTTAACCCTTTGTTACTGAATTAAGATCTGTGTCCAAGGTATAATACAATATAGTGTCTACAAGCAGAAACCAACCTCAAATGCCAAGGAACAGGCCTGCTGGTCCTTTCTAATCTTTATGCTTCTTACTGCGAAAAAAATGCTTGGTTTGTAAAGCAGGATTTTTGGCAGAGCCTTAGGAAATCTGCTAGCTTCACTAGAGGGTTAATTGTACCTAAAGACTGAGGCTTTGCCTTGCATCCCGGTTAATCCCTCTGGAGCTCCCGGAGCTGGAAAGCACGTATTCTTCTGCTCCCCACAGGAGACTATTATGATATCCCATACTAACTGAGAGGGATGTGAATCAGAGCAAAAGTCCTTGCTCAAGTGGAGCTATTCACATTCCCTGCATTTCAGACCCAGGGTAAGAACAACTTAAACTCAAGAGAGACACGTATCAATACCATGGCTCCCAGATCCACCAGAGGGCACAGAAGAACAAAGGGAAGTAAGAGTCCAGCTCGGACACTTGCACACATCTCTCCTGCACACCTCCCAGTTAGTTTTCTCACCCAGCATTTTCCCCAGCACAGACTGGTCAACCATGAAACAAGTATCCCCACGCTCCCTCTCTGCAGTGCTCTCTGCCTTTCCTCTTTACAGCCCCTCGCCCAGGTATCTGCCTGCCTCCCCAGCTCCCCAGCACATGCCATGCTGCCTGCAAAGCAGGAGCCTTTCCAGTAGGGTTAAATTATTTCCTTCTTACAGAGATGTAAAGAGTACCTGACACGTACATTCCCCCTTCCTTCCCCCTCCTTCCCCTCTTTGGTGTCTGCAGCTTTATCATTTGGTATAAAACTGCCAAATTGCAATAACCCATGTTATTAGTTTTTTTCACGCAACAAAAGGTAAGGTATTTAGAGCATGTCCACAGGAAGAGCTTAAGCCAGCAAAAAGTCTTAAGCCTTAAGCCTGCTACAGGACTAGACTAAAGAAAGAGGCTCAGGGCAAATGTGTTTTAGTGGCATTATAGAATTAGTTAGTATCCTTACATCTACCCAAAACATAAACTGTAATTTTCAGTGATCCTTTGAAACTTCAGCCAGTGAAAACCACATGGAAAAAAAAATTCCATATACAAAGAAACATTTTACTTTTACTTTTTATACAGTATCCAAATGCATTAACCTATAGTATAAGCATACTCCAGGTAGGTGAAAAGAGAGAGCTAGCACACAAAGAACAATTCCAGAAAGGAAAATAATACAAGTTCCAAGGAAAGTGGGAAGGCATATAACTTTGTTGAAAATCTTATGTTTTCTTTATCTGTCAAATCTATTTTAAGACCATTGATCATTTCCTAAAATGTCTCAACATAAAACGTATTTAACAGTAACAGATAAAATATAGAAAAAATGTTATAAAAATTATATCATTTCATGTTAATAGCATTTTATAGTATCATTGTATTCTACACTATCAAGAGCATCTTTGCATACTAAGAATCCTGCAGAAATGAAATTATTTTGTTAAGTGACAGATTAATCTGCAATAGCAGAGTTCTTGATTTTCTTAAAGACAAGTACAAAGGAGCATTGATTGGATCAGTGCAATCTATTCCTTTTTTATTTTTAAGAAAGCTACCTCTGATGTGATATCAGGAAAATATTTTCTTTTTTCTGGTTTTCTAGTTTTCTGCTGATAGTGTGAACTGGATCAGCTCACTGAGGGGTTAGGCATGCACCAAAGCTGGACTAGGAGAAGGACCTCAGGATCAAGAGCCAGCACAGATGGAACAGCCGGAACTGGGAGGGAAAGACTGCCTCTTTCCTTAGACTGCCTTTCTGCCCCCCTGAAATCTCATCATCAGCCCATAACAAAAAACATTATGGCCTTGATTTTCCTGATACTTAGCAATTAGGAAATAGAAGATGACCTTCACCTACCATTCATGTTACCAATTAATGTGTGAATTATATCAGCAGTCTTGCAGCTCTCCTTTGGTCTAGACTGGTACTTAAAGATGACCGGTCAAAGGGTTGGCAACACCACCACACATCTAATATCCACACTTCAATGAGGACATCTTAAGATGTATATAGCTGTGATTACATCAGACCTCCAGAACATGCTAATATTAATATCTATATTTTAGGTAAAGGCATAGCTACACTTGAAGGTCATTTTGGACTAAGGTAAATTATGACACTAAAGCATAACAACTACCATGAAATATTTAGGATTTTGGGTGCTATTCCTCCAGAATAAGACAGCTTTTTTCTAGTTTGTATGAGCTAAAAAGCAGAGGATGCTTACTGCAGAAGAACAGGGGACTACGGGGAGTTACTCTAAAATAGCTGTTCTGGTTAATTTTCCCAAGTGGACAACTCATTTTTAAATCCACTTGTAGACAGAGGCTTTGAGATGACCGTGACCACATCAACACATCAGTTCAATTTCACTTTCATGTTTTGACATTATGGAAACATACTCTTTTGAGAGGTTGAATTTTTATTATAATGTTCATTCAAAGCAGATTTAGTGCTGTTTATATCTGGACACAAACGACTGTTTTTAGCAAAACTGTCCCAGTTTAACTAAGGTTTTTTTAAAGAGTTTGACTGAGTTAGGCGAAGGACAAACTTAAAGAGAGCTCAAACAGGAAGCTCAGCTCTAAAAATAGAAATGGTTCTACTTCCAAAATGGCAAGTCAGCGGACATGCTAAACATAGGCAAGCGAGTGTTATAATATTTCATTTTTATTTCTAAGAGCCAAAAAAAAAGCATAAAGAGGGAGCATCAAATACCTTCTTTTTATTTATTTTATTGCACAAAAGCCCTAATCGTGGATCAAGGCTCACTCACCAGGCATTCTTCTGATGCAGAGCTCCCCACTGAAAACTCATGACAGAGGTGGAAGGCGACATCCATCCTGTTTTAGCCCAGCATTGGTTAGGGCTGAGAGCTAAACCAGCATTACAAAAAAAAAACCAAAAAACCAAACTATATATATATATATTCCTCCCCCTCTCTGC
The DNA here is from genome assembly GCA_034782735.1 of Sagittarius serpentarius. NCBI lineage: Eukaryota > Metazoa > Chordata > Aves > Accipitriformes > Sagittariidae > Sagittarius > Sagittarius serpentarius. The sequence goes on along the minus strand of JAVKLA010000088.1, from coordinate 16,932,233 downwards.
GAGGGAGGAAGACGGTGTGAGTTTTCTGCCGGTTCAACTTTCTGAACCGCCTCACTGCAATAAAGAGCAAAGCCCGTGCCAGCACACAGGAAGGGGACAGGAGAGCAATGCCAAAAGCGGGGAGAGAAGGAGGAGAATGAACAGGACACCAATTTAGACTTGCTTAATTGGTATGGCAAAAAAGCAAGTTGTTTGATGCAATGGGTAGCACAGGGAATAGAGACACTATACCGGGACACATAATAGGCAGCAATAGCAAAAACTAGATGCCAGTTTAGATCCAAAAAGATGGTCTGGCACCAGAGCACAGTACTGGAATTAGAGGGACATGTTTCTGTTTCCAGTCTATCAGGAACATTGGGCAAGTTTAACCTCTCTCTGCCCTAGGTCCTGGTTTCATGATACAAACTGTTCACCAATACTCAAGAAACTGATGAGGCTTAAATAATTTTTTTAAGCAGGGTCAGCTCCCTGCCTGCTTCACAGCACAGTTCCACAAACATCAGGGTAAGGGGTGTGCATCCAGCAGCAGCGCTGGCAGCTGCTGCGGGAAATCATACAGTGACACCGAACCGTAGCCCCAACATCCCCTTCTGATATTACAGACGGGAGCTTTTCTTCATAAACAATAAGCTATTTAAGAGGCACAAAACCAGTGTGTGTTAAATGAAACAATGTCCTCTGAAAGTCTGCAACACGCCACTTTAATAGAGAGAGATTTCCACTTCATACGTGCGCTGCTCCACCTTAGTATCAGTGGATGCCAAAGTCCCAAAGGGTTGCTTCAGAGCTGCTACAAACCGCTTCAGTTTTCAACAAATTAGGTAAAGCACTCAGACTGTAGGAAAATCACTAATGTAACCTTCGCTTGAAAAAAATCCATTCAGAAACTCTGAAGTTTAGTTTCTAATTTTAATTCTGCCCAGGAGAGAACACAGTGCAGCTCCACAACTTTCTAATTCTTCCTAGCCCTGAGCAAACAGGGAGCAGAGAGAGGAACAGTTCAGAAATTACATTACGTTGTCTGATCAACATACAGGACTGACTGCTGGTGTCCCACAAAGAACTAATAGATCTCATGATAAACAAACAAAAACCCGCCTGTCAAGTCCTACTGGTCCTGCTTACACCAAAGTATGTTGATCTATCATTATTGGTTCATGGTTGGTAAGAGTATCCTAATAGAACTTGCTCAAGTCTAGAAGGATTTATCTGTACTTCCTCACAATCTACTATGAGATTAGGGAGTAAAATGAGTTCTGTACAGTACAGTAGCCTCATCAAAGAAAGAGGGAAACAAAGAAAACAGGAGAGGTCGCTCAAGGGAAAAGAAAGAAAAAAAAGACAAAGAAAAGGATGAGCCAGTAAGTCTTCAGTGCTGTACTTGGAAGAGAGAAACCTGCTAGACAGAATCGGAATGAATCACTTCAATAAAACAGAGCTGCTTTTTTTTTTTTTTTTAATTGTCCAGATGTTTCCTCTTTGTGCTTCTTATATTCAAAAAGAAATGCAACAGCTAAAAGTCTGGTCAACTCACACCAACAGTACTTACAAACCTCTTTGTTGATAGACCATCCTAGTTAGAGGCACTTGGAAGTTCGTTTTCAGTGGTAATATTTATTTGCTGATTTTAGTTGAGGTCTGACTTAGCAGATTTCCCAATTACAGAGAAGCTTCACAGCATGAAGCATGTTGGCAGTCCCAACTGCATAACTGTGAGGACACTTGGAACTTGATTTTAAAAATGAAGTGTTTTTAAAAAATAGTGGGAGATTTTAAAACAAGTTTTGGCCACAAAACAATACAATGGAGGAACTGTTTGTTTTTATAAAGACTGGATCTCAAACACATGTTGCTGTAATACTGCAAATAGCCTTATAACACCTGAGACAAATCACTGGCCTTGACATACACTGCTTTCTGATTTTCCATTTTTCCCCTTGAGAAAGTTTATAGCCAGGTACATAACTCAGCTCCCTTAAAGCACAGGTTTTGGTTTTGTATCCTCAGATCAATGGGAATAGCACTGACATGCAATTATTTTACAGTCACTTGTGAGGAACACCCAAAGCTCAGCCTCATCCTGCAAGAAGCCATCCTTATCTCCTGTCTTCAAAGTGCTCTTGGATCCCCCTGCTCCTCTCAGCTTTTGGAGAGAAGTACTGTCTTGTGCGGATCTGAGTCCCTTGATGAATTTAGGGTGTGACTTGCAGGATCCATAGACTGAGGTAGTACCCACAATCTGAATCTTCGCAGGCTGAAGAACATGTTCCCAAGTTGTTTTTTATAAAACTACACAGACACTGGCCTTCCAAACCACAAGAACAATGAGGATGCTTTCATTAACTCAGCTTTGGTCAATACGCCAACAGTCCCACTTACATGAAAAGGAAAAAAAGCAGAACCCAGAGAGCAAGGCAGGCACAGATCACTCCGTGGGGCATAAAAAAAACCCTGAGCAACAAGAAGAGAAATCTTACAATGAATGGAAATATTTCATGCAAGTACCTCCCCTCCCATCGGATCAGTGTTGACTCCTCTCCCCTAGAAGAGCCGGGTCCACTGCGTTTTGAAAAATGCATTATTTGGACACCAGGAACAGAGCAAAGCCCTCACTGCTTCCTCCTTATCCCTCCACGCAAGACTTCTGGAGATACAGCAGCTAATGACTCCTGACTCTGCTCTTCTGCTCTTCCAAACTGGCACTTGGATTCACAGGACAAATCCCCACACAGGGAGAGAACCGTACATCTTAATCAAGACTTAGATGCAAGTCTGAGGGCAGACTTTTGCACTTCCTTTGAACAGCCTGTTTAATTTTGGGAAGCACTCCTTACGACAAAGTTTCTCTAATGAGCCTCCCTCCTAACTCCTCTTGGTCTCCAATTTCACAACTTCCTAGAAACAAATGGAGCGTTGCTCTATAGAAAAGGCAACACTAGGTCCCTATTCAGCAGAAATGATGCAAAGTTTTCTGAACTGCAGTGTGTGGCTGCTTTGTCCTTCTTTTGTATCTGCACGGCTAATTTTCTTTCACAGGATGGAGAACTGTACATTGATTAAGACAAAATTTCCCCCACTTGCCCACAGACCACACTACAAGCCTCTCAACTTGCTTTGTAGTTTGATGTGAATTCAACCATGATACAATTTTCAGAGCAGATCAATTTGAGAGGGGGAGCAAACACGCAGGAGGATGAACCAAAAAAAATCACTAGGAAGCAGTTACTCAAGAAACAGTTATCTGGTTTGCTTTCAGCTTTTTTGAGTAGCTACTAACAAAAAGCTGAACACATTTGGACAGCCAGCTCAGGAAGCATTGTGCTAACACACCACAAGAAATGTATGCTAATGTAAAATAAATGTTTTACATGGTCTCTGCCCTCCCTCCTGCCTTTACCCACCTGATCTGCAGTCACTGTCACCACCACAATTTTCTCCTCTGTGGAGACACCACTCATGATTCTTGATTCAGTACTGAATGAAATTTATACATATGTATATGTATACATCTATAAATGTCTGTACAGTTTTTAATATATATATAAATCACATTTTATAAACCCAGAATAATCATTACCTACAACGCTGGCATCTCTTTCCATTCCCTTTTCATTATCACCTACTTCCAGAAGTATGGATTAGGGGGATTCTTGTCTTCCTGTGAAGTACCTGACGTATATATTCTCATTTTAGCTGGAGTTCCTGGGGACTACAGCAGCATATGTATTTAACAGAACAAAAATGGCTAGATGAAAGATACAGAGTCTCACATAGCTTATGGCTGCTACGTACACTTGACGGGCAGTAATCTTTTCTGTCCTAACTGAATTTAAATTATTTAAATCAGCCTGCTTACATTAAGTAGTAAGGGAATTTGTTCCACCCCATTGCAGTCCCCTGCACAGAAGAGGCCATGGCTCGCCACATTCAGTACATCATTTACAGTTTACAGGAAAACTAGAAACTGAGACTCCCCAAATTCTGTTTCCAGCGCTGCACTGAACAGGCACCTGAGCAGATCATTACACCTTTCAGCCCAGTTTCCACCTGGGAAAAGAAGGCCACACTATTTACTGTGCACCACTACACTGTAGAATTGCAGTTACTCCTACAATGAGCAAAATGTTGCGATGCCAAACTTCAGAAAACTTGCTTAGGTCTCTCCCCTGTGAAAGAAAATTTAACAGCCAGTGAAATACTCCTCTATGGGTCTAATTTCTTCCACTGATGTTAAAGAAAGCTCAGTTGCTCATTTCAGTGCGGTACGATGAAGTCCTTAATATCTCATCCACTTAGTGAATAAACCATGAGCAGATGCACGACAGCACATAGCGTCTCCTCCAGAACCAATACATGTCAGCAGCACAAGGGAAGGCTGACCTGCACTTGCAGGGCCAAACCTCCCTATTTATAGGGCTTTTCCCTTGCAAACGTCTGGGATTTAATGATGTAATTTATTCTTTTATCTTTCTCCACTGACACCATGATTATAAACTCATAGTTGAAGCAGAGACCTTCACACATATTTCTTTAAACACTCAATTTGCAACTGAAATTTTTGTCTCAGCTCCTGTTCTTTTGGTGTTTCTAATGAGAAGGCGAAACCCAGCAATAATCAGGTATCTCTTCAGCTACTCCCAGCAAAGAAAGCAACAGGATATATAGAGCCTTGGTTTTCCTTTCACCCTTTGTCTTGGAGATCAAAGCCTGCTGCCAGGTCTTCAAAGATTTGACAGAATCACAGAAATCAAAATATTTAAATGATCTATTAGGTCTCATCTTGTGTATCATCTCCTTGGGCCAGATGAGGATTGCTCTCTGCAACAGTTTTCAGAGCTTTGTCATGTTTGCTTTTTACTGCCACACCTCAATGCACAAATTTTATCACAATTAAAAGCTTTGCTGCTTTCAACTTTACTTGGATTCTTTATACAAGATGAAAACACCAAAGCCTTTCAACACAGTTTGTGAACACAGCAACTAAATGAAGGGAACCAAACTTTTTCTATCCGTGTAAGCATTATGGCCCAGTCCAGTCTACAGCATCAGATTTTAAAGCAAAATACATGGCTGATGATACATTCTTCACTGCTCCTACACTGATTTTTTTAATTCTATAAATAAAACCTTAGTGAGTTAGTTAAACAAAATCAATCCATGAGTTGATGTCAGTTGTTAGACCACCCCATGAATAGTACAAGTCCTGTACTTGCACTGTTCCCACTGATACAATGCCTGGCTGGGTAGGGTGAATTCCATACAACAATGCTGCTGATCCTACAGAAGTGACCGCTGTGGTCACAACTTTAACCTCTTCAGCCCAGGGATCACAATAACTGAAAGTCTCTTTTCTTTCTGACAATCCTCAGCATGTTTTGAAATTGCCCCTTTTGCGACTAGCCAGGATTGCAAGCTCAACTTTGGGGGTGTATAATACATACCCTGGCACACAAAGCTACACCAGCCCGTAGAGAGAGGAGGCAATGCACGTTACAGACCCAGCAGCACCACTTAGGTTTATTTAGTGGTTTATTTAGGTATAAGTGTAAAAGCTGGGATTCAATGGTGATAGACCACCAGCCTGCAGCAAGCAAACTGAAGAGATCAGCTAAAAATAAAAAATAAAAGCAAATACATCCAGACTAGCCATTACTGTTTAGATACAGACACCACGCTTGTGCAGGGACTCCACACCTACCCAGGGAGCTCCGGGGCAGACTGTGACAACCCAGGAAGACAAAGACAGTGCAGACATCAATTACAAGTCAAAGGGCGAGACACTGCAGATGCCACAGAAAAGCAGATACTCTTTTAAATTCAATCAGTGCTGACCCAAGCAAACCACCCCCCACCCCAAAAAAAAAGGTAATCAAAGAAAGAGAAAGGAGCTCAGGCTGATAGATTGATGCACATGTTCACGTATGCTTCCTCTTTCTCTCTCCTTCACATGGTTCATAGCTTCCAAAATTACTCAGTGCTCCCTTCTTCAGATTATATGATGTCCATGAAGAATAATATAATGACGAAAGTCAAACAAATGAAAAAGTGGAATGCTTTGGCCTTCTGACATCAAAGACTAAAGCAAATGATTGCATTTGGTCCTTGAATACAGGAATAGCAAAGGCTAGAGATGGTCAACAGCAACCACAGAAGCCCTGGCTTTCAAACAGCTTGCTGAGCAAGGCAGTTACCTTTCTCCTTGCTCAGTCCTAGGTTATCCTTGGCAAGTGTAATTTATTTGTTCTTTAGTGTAATTAGCATAAAGTATTCGCACAGGCATGTATGTACGGAGATTCAAGCAGACACATGGGAAAACAAGCTTTTTCTTTTCTGCCCATCTATGACAGACACCTCTCCGTGATGTGGCCCAGAAGCACTCCTGGTGGAACAAACCAACACAAGAGGCCTGGAAAACAAACTATTCTGTATAGCTGCCTCTTCTGGGCATGAGCAATAGGTCACTCAGAATCACACAGTCTGAGGAAAAGTTAGTAATAGCTATTGTGCTGTCCCAATACTTAGCACTCCACATACCTGTTACTCCCCATTATCAGTTCTTCAGCTAACTTGACACACACCCCCCCTTTTTTTTTTTTTTGGTAAAGACACTTCTGGAGTGTTTCTAGGGAGCTTTGTGACTTACATTGACATGACTAGCAGCTAGGGAAAAAGAACAGTGTCTGAGAGTCTCACTAGTAGCCCTGGCTGGGAGTATCCTTGAGATACACTGTTTACCGGCTGGAAGACCAACTCTAGTTAACAGAGAAGAATAAATGGACAATGGGGATAAGTTCTCTGAACTTCTGGGAGCCCTTAAAACAAGTGAGTAGGAGAACATGAAAGAAAAAAAGGACATAAACCAAGATACTATGCAAATCAAAAGACAACAATCACAAATGTGCAAAAAGTTTTGGAATAAAACAAAGGCCCAATACTTACTAGCAACTGCTGTGCACTTGTTTTTCAAGTAGTCCATATGCATATATTAACACAACTGATACACCAGCATGGCATGCCAAGAGTGAAAAATAAGGAGCCTGCAGAAATAACACTTACCCAACTCTTAGTGCAGATGTGGCAGATGTTTAAGGAGACGTTAAGAGGGCCAATGACCCTCTTAATCAAATTTTACATCAACTTATGAAGAGATGACAGTGACATTCTGTCCTTCAGAATTAGCAACCAAATCTACCTTAGACAATAAAATTACAAGCTTAATAGTTATTAAATTACAACAGAGTTTTTCATCTTTCAAGAGTTGTCTCAAGTTCCTAAGCAGGCCAGTAATTCCTCTCCATTTCTCCATTTGTATTCTTGGCTCACAGCCATTTCAGAGATCAGACAAATTCCAACTACTGAAATTAATCCGCCGTCTCAGTTTTAAAAAGTATCCAGGATATCTTTCGTACAGAGGCAGAAGTCTACTTACAACCATTACTCCAACTGTGCAGTTTAAAGTGTTTGTTCTTTAAAGCTACTGTACGTGAAGAGTATTTCACCCACACACATTACACGTAGGTGTGCATTCATGCACACTAATGTGCAAGTCATAAACAGTAGGTCATAAACATTACCAAACTAAATTACAGCTCGTAATTTAAAACAAAATTAAAACAATGAAAAGAAAATAAAAAAATCCAACAAGCAATGGCAATGTTTCTTTGCAAGTCTGACGAAACACTAAATAGACACCTAAGCCCAAGTAACCACAAACAACGATCAAAAAACCCACCTTCTTTTTTCTCCTTATTATTGCCACAGACTAGAGTTCTCAAAGGGAGATTAAAAAAGCTAGGCTAGCAATTGTTGTTATTTCCTTGTGACTTATAGGTACTCTAATACGGAGATGATACAACAATCACCTTAGAAGGAGAAAATAAGATTTCAAAATAATTTGAGACCAAAGACTCAGTAACTTCCTACGGAACTCATGTGCTTTAGAAAAACCCAGCACCATCTCTTTAAAATGCTCTATGACAAATGTGTTTCCCCTGATTCAAAGAAGAAAAGAGAACAAATGATAGGTTTAAATAGCACCAGCATACTATAACGATGAGCCCTGAAAAAAACAACAAGTTTACACAGAACAACATTTTTCAAGCTACATTCTCTCTCTATTGACTCCCACACACATTCAGATGCAGAGTTAGGATCATTCCACTTCACATTCGCAAAACATCATTCCCCTCCCTCCCAGGTTCAGCAAGGCACTGAGGAAGTTTTGAAAACACTGCGCTTCAGAAACGCAGATACCTGCAGGTTCAGGCAACATCTGAGGAGTCTGCTTAAAAAATGCAGGGACAATCACAGGAGATATTAATAAAACAAGACTTTTCATCTGCTTTATTTGAACATTAGATTGTGAGTATAACATATATATTAACCTAAAACTAGAAAAAATTATCAGCAATGATATGCAATTGGAAATTGCTCATCAATGTTTCCTGAAGTCATTAGTAGGTAATTAGAAATTTGGCATGGAGACAGGAATTGCCCCCATGTGCTCTCAGTGTCAATGTGGCTGTTACAAACAGCACGAATTCCACAGCAACAGAAATTATTTGCCATAAGAACCATGATTTTTCAGGTATAACTTACAGTCCATTTCTCAAATATTTAGATCTTTTGAATCAAAGTTTCCACCTGTGATGCCAGAAGTCATCAACCGTATTAAAAAAAGAGCAGGTGACAATGTTCTTGACCATATTACAGGCTCAGTACAATGACTCCAAAGGGAGTTTGTCCAAACACAATAAAAAAAGACTCACGACGTGCAGTATCTGGCCAAGAGCATATGCACGGATTGCTGAACCAGCTGTGAGAAATGGCACACTTTTACATTAAAGTTAATCTCAAAGTTAATTGCGATTGTTATTTCTGCTCCATTGTTTTATAAATCTAATTTTATTTATAAATACCCTCCCGCTTTGCTGGCCATGTACACAGGAATTTCCACCCCCCTAACACTTCAAGGGACATCAATCTTGAGGAAATGCAACTCCCACACTTTGACTGTTATACAGGAAAAACAATGCTGTTATGCAACACTACACTGTTCCAAAACATCTCAAAGTCAGACCGTCAACTTCAGCAGTTTCAGAGACAGAAATGGAAGTTTATCAGCTGTGGAACAAATTCACAGAAAATTGCAAACAGGGTCCAGATAATTACAAGGTTTATGCACGAGGCTCCTCTGCAGCAAAAAGAGGTATTCCATACCTACAAATGTGTACTTGCAGGTATTTAGGAAATCCTTAAAATTTAGGACTTCCAAATACCCTCACATTATTTCCTAATTTAACCGCAGACTGCCCAACAGAAATCCTACAAACAGCACTTCACACACCACTTCCCTAACATTTTCTGCCAAAGAGGTTTGAGGCTTTTTTTCTTCCAAACTTATAAATGATCATAAATTAAGCAACATTGCCAAGTTTTGTTTGTGAAGGAAGGTTATCCGAGATAACCCCTCTCTCACAGATAACCCCAAGAGAACAGAAATGAGGCACAAGTTCCTCTCCCTTGTTTTTCTTAACTACATCTTTTCCAGACTTGGTATTCCTGTTGATTATTAAACTCAAGAGTAATTTTCAAAAATTTGTCTTTCAGCATGCAGCACCTGGGCTAATTTAAAAGATTAACTCCTGCCATAACACAAGTAAATAAAACCAGTAAATTCTAAATAGCAAGAATGCAGTTAAAAGTCTCTGTGAAGGACTGCAGCTAACACATCCAAACCTCAGCTGGCTCCACAGCAATGACTTCACAGAGTGCAGTATTCAGTAACAATTTCAGATAAACAATAAATAACACATCCATCTTCAGTAAAAGCAGATTCCAAAGAAACATACAGTATAATCTCCTACTCAAAATGTAGCTTTTCTTAGAGTTAAAAAAAAATTATTTTGCAAAAATTGCTAGGAAACATTTGATGATTAGAGTCACTACTTCTCTGGTTTGTGTCTTACCAAGAAGACAGACAGTTTGAAAAGCTTTGCGCTCAGTCTCTCTTAGCAACCTTTCCTCAAAGGACTGACCTGGCCTGACACTGATAAAGACTGTGGGGAAAGCGTAGGCAAAAGGTGATACGGCTCCAACCACACCTTTTACAAACAGATGCTCTACAACAAATTAAAAAAAATAGGAACTTGATCAATAGAGCTGGCGCTTTCCAGGATCACAAAAGTGTTTGTAGGACACCTGTTAAGAGCAAAAGCGTTCACTCTTTTTCAAATGGCCAATTATCCAGCATGAGATCAGAGTCCGGTCAGCACAACTACTAATTAGGGTTCTCCCAGCCTTTTTAATTTACAAATTGCTTCTCCATGCCTTCTCCCAGATTCTGAGAGTTATCACAAATGTCTACAAACACAACTGGACAAGTATTTCAAAGCAATTCTGGTCTGTATAGACTTAATCCAGTGCATTCAAAATAACTTACCCACTAATAGCTTCACGTCTCTGACGGTGAAATCCGGGTCAGGCATTCTATAATTAGCAAAGAAAGCAATGTTAAATACCATCAAGATAAGTATGGGTACACTTTCGTTACCATAATAAAAGAGAAATAAATGTATAGTGCTCTTTGTCCGTAATGCAGTAGGTGGAATCAAGCAAGGCCTCTCTGAAGTGTGGACAGTGCAAGTTTTAATGACATACATAACATCTTTGCGTTGGCAAGTGTACAAAAGTTTCTCTACTCATAATGAAAGAGGAAAAGAGGTGTCTTTTCAAGCACTCTCTAGCAGCACTGGAGTGGGAGGGAAGGGAAGGGGTTAGGGGCGATTTCTATAAAACTCTAAACCTTTACAGCTTGTTCCTGCTAGGCAACTCGCAGTGGTTTGCAACTGGCGGTGCCTCACGTACGTTCCCTGAGGTGAGCATTAATTATCGCATTTGCCGGTGGATACAAACTGAGGCATAGAGCAGTAAACCATTAAGTCACATCATCATAGGTTGGATTCACTGCTTAGAAATAAAATATAAAAAATAATGAATTAAAGCCCCTTTGTTTTAATGACTATTCCAAACCTCCTTGTCTGGCTGTATTTGGTGGGTAGGGAAATTGTTGTTCAATTCAAATTGGGCTAATTCAGAGCTAAATTAAATGGCAGCATAATTGGTTCACCGATGTCAACGCATTTATACGATCACTTCTAACACAGGCAATTTTAGGGTTTAAAAAAACTAACACAGGTTTTAGGGTTTAATGTACTAGACAATAGCCTAGTACATTTTATGTGTCAGGTAGGGAGTAAAATTCTGCAACACATAGACTGGACAGAAAAAGAAAACAAAAACAGTAGTGGGGTTTTAAAGCTGATTGACTTCATCTTAATGACAGTATTTCACCCTTCACATCACACAAAAACTGACCAAGGAATTGTAATGAAAAACAACCCTGTGGGACCTGCCAGCTAGGTGCTCTGTCCCTCTTGTACTGCCCTGGGTTACAGATAAACAACTTGCTTCTGGTCATAAAGGGCTTTTGACATGATTCAGTTAGAAATCAGAACGATCCAGCCCACAGGCAAACTTTTAAAGCAATAGTTTTCACTACTAAGAAAACACTGAAAGGTAAAGTAAAAAATGCATTTACTGTCACGCATATATCTGGATGACTCTCTGCCAAATTCTGTTTGTCCACTTTCTTTTACCCTTATCGCCTTCCTCTGGTGGGATGCGGAGGCTGGACAATATCTTTTGTTAGCTCTCTGCCAACCCTCACATCTTTGCATTTAGCTGCGAGGGCCCCACAGCTTTGGAATTCACTCCCTTGCCGGAATGAAACAGCCTGAATCTACTGACCTTCAGGGTTCATTCGGAGCTCGTCTTTTTTTCCAAGCACTAGAAAATCAGAAGTAGGGCAAGAAGGAACTATTTGAGGGTGACAAGAACATGCAAGGCTGTATAGGGTTTGTACGGCAAGGTTTTGGTAGCGGCATGGGCAATTGTTAGAAGCTGCTAGAAGCTTTCCCTATGTCCGATACAGCCAATGCCAGCCAGCTCCAAGACGGACCGACTGCTGGCCAAGGCCAAGCCCATCAGCAACAGTGGTAGCGCCTCTGAGATAACAGAAGGGGAAAAAAAAGTTGTACAATAATAATAAAAGGATTGGAATACACAAAACAAGTGGTGCACAATCCAATTGCTCACCACTCACCAACCGATGCCCGAGCAGCGCTCCTCCCCCTGCCAACTCCCCCAGTTTATATACCGGGCATGACGTCCCACGGTATGAAATACCCCTTTGGCCAGTTTGGGCCAGCTGTCCTGGTTGTGTCCCCTCCCAACTTTCTGGTGCCCCTCCAGCCTTCTTGATGGCTGGGCCTGAGAAGCTGAAGAGTCCTTGACTTAGTCTAAACACGACTTAGCAACAACTGAAAAAGTCAGGGTGTTGTCAACATTCTTCTCATACTAAACCCAAAACACAGCGCTGTACCAGCTACTAGGAAGACAATTAACACTATCCCTGCCGAAACCAGGACAAAGGCTTATCTTCAAATGACAAAGTTTGCCTGTATTTTATGTCAGACATGTAGAACAATTAGATGGGCAATCTTTTTCACATATGTATAAATCAAAATAAAAATCAACAACCAAGATAGATAACAACCCTACCCAGATGCATACAAGCAAATCCAGTCTTTCTGAGAGCTCCAGCAGCAGCTGACAATAAACATTACTCAAACTAGAAGAATACAATCCTCCCTAATAATAAAATTGCATGTTTAGATTTTTGGAGAGCACACCTGGCATATCCTTGGTTTTTTTTCTCTGCAGTCTGAGGATGCATGATACATTAGAGAAAGAGTAGACCAAGGGAAGAATTTCAGGCTTGAACACAGCAGGTTTCAAGTACAAGAACCCATTTTGTGGTTGAGTTGCCTTGGGAGGTCCAACTTTAATTCAAACCCATTCTGCTGGCTGCTGAGACCATTAACAACTGTACTTCTTCGTCTCCAGCCCCTCACAGCATAACTGCCACACTCACTCTTATACAATTAGGGCTTGTTTGATACAGCACTATGATGGCCAAAAAAAAAAAATTGTTTTCTTCAATGTTACCAGTCTTACACTAATCAGTAAGTGTTGTTTCATTTGTTTTTCTGCATATAAATCCAGAACAACAACAATGCAAGAACTGAGCAGACAATTTTTTTTCCCTGCTGTTACGCAATTTTCAGGTAAATGTATCTTGTGTAAAAACACTATGGATGCTTCCAAAGATTTCATGTATCAAAAAAATAGGTGAAGAATAGTATAGTGGGGTGGCTTGACTTAACACCAAAATATGGCTGGCTACATTTGAGATTTTCAGCAATTCTGTTACATACAAATCATGTTGCCTCAAACAGAAAAGAAATGCAAACACCTTAATGTGCACTGGGTGCAAACCTGGATTTTAGTAAACGTTTAAAGATTTGCTAGAGAAGTCTCCTATTCAAATCCTAATGAGGATGAGCTCTGGCTAGCATACGTATCTGATTCACCACGAGACAATGCAAGATGACTGCTGTTCAGGTAAAAGAGACAACATCTCTCCAAACAGCATTCCCTCTCCAAGTTACAATCCTGGAAACGAACGGACAACCCTCTGAGAAAAACAGCTCTTCTTCAGCTAGAGATCACAGGTGGACTTCCCTGCTTCTAGCCATACAAGTAACAGCTCACAACGGTCAGAAATATACAGGAAAGCAATTTTCAGAGTTGCATTATAATAATGTTTTCCTCATTCATCTCATTCCTTGCCATTTCAGAGTACCTCCAAGGACAGGAATCAAACTGTTCAGCTATGCTTTGTACATCTGCCAGGCACAGACATGCAAGCTGACTGCTTAACAGCAAACAGAAGCGGAAGCACGTATCATCAGTTATTCAAAACATCAGAAGTCTGAAAATCATCTTATATCGTATACTTTATAGACCACTGTATCTCAAAAGTCACCCTACATATATGTGGATCACCGAATTTACCATATCATGACACACACAGCCTCCTCTGGACAAGAGACAGTAGTGCTAGAAAAGACCCAGTAAAGCATAATTTCCTCCAGAGCCTGAAGTGGAACGTAAGGTTCCCAAGTATCATCAGCAAATGACTCAGATCCAAAGGCCAACTGTCCAGTCTCCCTCTACTGATGGAAGAAGGCAGGCTATGACACTCATTATTAATTCAAGCAGTGAATGTCAGGATGACGAGACTAAAGGTTCTCCACGTTTTGGATCAGCTAGGCAGGTGTCAATACTATTTTGATCTTGCTGGAATACAATGCACACAGCATTTACGTATCTACACATCCACAAAACTCACATATTGCATGCCAGCTACTTTTGATAGATACATGTAAGAAGCGGAAATGTAAATAAAATTAAATTATGTTATCCTGCAGAGTGCCAAATAGGAAAGTTTGCTCATGCATTTAACTTCTGTTATTTAAAATACACATAAACCATGTTTCCAACCTTCTCTCACTCTAGTGATATTTATGCCCAAGTGTGTATAATTCCTTTACAACATCATTTCAAACTAATAAGTCATGCTCAGTTAAAGAAAAAATATTAGAATGTTGAATGTCCTATAAGAGATTACTGATCTACAAATTCTAGTATTTTAATCCCCCACAGCAGTCAGCAGTCAATGGTTCAGCAGAGAATGGGAACATAAAAACAATTCCCCCAACTAACTGTGAAATGGAGAATTTGACTGATTCCATGCAGGAACCATCCAAAGCTCACGTATCAGATAAAATTTGCTCTTACTGTTGTCAGCATGCTAATTCATCAAAAATATCCTCAAAAGAAAAAAAAAGCTTCAGTATTTTTGCTGTCTTCTCTGACAGCGAATTCCAGCTAAAGGAAGAAGTTGCACATGATGCGTGGATGGTTCAAGGGAGAAAGGGAAATAGCCCTAGAAAGGAGGAAAGATACCAGAACAGTATTAGAATGATACCAGCAGTTGATACAAAACTGAAAATCTGGCTAGTCAAGCCTGGCTGCTGAGACTCTTTTAAGCTCAACACAGCAAACCAAAACACGTATTTCTCCTTCACTATCCAAAGCATTAATGTGTGACGGAGAGCTGGGTAAGTGACTCCAAAACTCTTGCTGTGGATTAGCATGTACTGCTCTTCCACCTCTTTGCAATACAGTTCAGAATTCAAAAGATGCATTATCATAACTGCCAGAGCTGCAGAACTCCAACTGAAAATGAAGGCAAGCAGCATTCATTCCTGCTACTTCTTCACTTCCAATGCATGTTCCAAAACTATTTATTTGACTGCTCTGATAGTGCTTACAAAGAAAGGTACCTGATCTTCAATGGTCTTATTTGAGGCGCGGTCATCTATACATAGATTCATGCTGTGTATGTGTGCGTACACATAAATATTTGAGGCCAGGTCTTTTTTTTGCCTCAGCAAAACACAGAAGTACATCTATAACCTGGCCTGTCTGTGCACATGGTGTACAACCACAAAAGGGGCAGGTACAGAGCCAAAGCCCTCCCTTCTTCAAGGTCTTAACAACCATCACTGGTGGCTTCCAGGAAGGGAGAGGAATAGGAACTGCGAATGCATCTAAAAACAACACATCTTGAAGAAAAACAAGCCAACACAGGACACAAAAAAACAGATTACTCTACATGATCCCATTAGCTTAAGGAGTCTCTGAACCCCTGGATCAAGAAAGACCAAAGACCACTCTCCAAAGGCAGTATCACACCAGGAGGCTTCAGTGAAAGCACACAGCTAACCGAAAGTGGAGGTGAATGCCAGGTGGCAGCTCTCCAGATTTCAGGCACAGGAACAACAGGGAAGCCAATGATAATGCGTGAGCTGAGATTCACGTGTTGAAATGTCTAAGGTGCAATTGCCTCATTACAGAATCCTGAATAATGAGCTATCAAGAAGAAACAGATAGTACATCTTGTGGTTACGGACACCAAGTTATCTTTGCAAAGGATCTTGTGCAACATCTACAGCCCATTAGGCAGCCTGAGTTCTGGAAGCACCACTGTCTAGTACAGGCAGCCACAGGAGACACTGGTACCAGGCTGGGGTACTCTCTATCCATCTCTGATAATGCCCTGCCATTTGCAGCTGAGGATCTGAAGCCCAGTAATGTTTGTGCCTGCGGGATGAGCTCTCACTTCTGCACTTCTCTGCTGATGGAGCACTAGCCGAACAGGTACCGTTGGGACAGTAGGAGCTGAAAGATCTCCCCAGTTTTCTTTTTTGTACTGTGGGGAGTTTGTGAACTTCCTCATACACAGGGGGAAGATCTGGCTGCTAGGAAGGCAGAGCAGTATCTCTGGCTCCTAAACACTCCCCATTTTCACAGAAGAGCTGATGGCTTCATCCAAAAGAAATTCTTGAAGCTTTTATCACTTGCCCTTTAGAAGCGGCAGTTTAAAACCAATGCATATAGGGAGAGCAGTTGTCTCAAATGATTTTTCCCCATTTTCCACAGTAGGTATGTCCTTCCGTTGACTCTTCCAAGAGAAGCATCTCTTGAAGAAATAAACTGAACAAAAAAGTAGCAACAACCTTCAACAAAAAAAAAACCACCTCCCTGCCAAGTTCAGCAGAGAAGCCAAAAGGAGGGTCAGAAAAACGGAGGCTCTAACGCAGCAGGAAAAATAACTCTAGGAGGGAAAGCTCCCATATTTGGAGGCTGAGAGGAAGCGAGGAACTGGGATGCCAAGTTGGGTGAGTAGAGTGGAGAGCACAACCCTTAAGTGAGCATCAATTTCCTGTAAATAATAAAGCTCCTGCTGAAGAAAAAAATATTCATCTTCAGGTGATGGTTACATATACACATACAGTGTAGATATACATTCGGACAAGCACTCAATGGAGATGTCGTTGGCTCTCTAGGAACTAGGCTGGCCAACAGTGTCAAAAGTGAGTGTAGAACAAATGTTACTTTACATTAAGGAAATTCAGCTGAGAAGATAAGAAAATGATTCATCAGGAAAGACAATACTATAGTATATATATATATATATATATATAGTACTATATAAACTAAGATTAAGGAGGTGGCTTCTGCAGTGAAGCATAATTAAGCTATGACCATGGAAGATTTTTCTCTGCTTCTCAGGTTTTCATATGAAGGTTATATGGAAGGCTGTAGACTTCAGGAATATCAAACCAGATGCTTTTGTGTCCCCTCTTCTGCACAAGGAGAGGAGGATTTAAGGATCAATGCTTTCCACCTGACCACACCTTCTCTCAAATAATACAACAGAAAAATTAGGTCATTCTTCTACAAAACCAAATAGGAGCGTAGAACTGTTCAGAAACTGTAAGAAGCGACAAACCTTTCTCACTTAATAGCTAGGTTTTCTACCTATCTTCTAAAACATTACAGAATACGTGCATGTTTTCATCAGCAAATTAGGATACAATCTAAGAAAGGCTTTGCACAAACAAATAAAAAGATGGTATCTTGGTGTTCGCTTTTTTTTTTTTTAACAGGAAACTAGACTGTGTATCCAGGACTAAGTAGAGAAATAGCTGGGCTCAATAACCAAAGAAAAAAATATCCCTCTACAACATAATGGTACAACAAAATAAACATTACCATAATTACTACTGAGTACCTATTAAGTTCATCTTGTTCAGAGTTCAACATATTAAACTATTTTACTGCATTATGAGAAGCATCACAGCAGCTCCTGTTTGCTCTTATAGTAAAAGGAAATATGCTTGTCAAATACCCCAAGCACTATTTCTTCTCTTTCTCTCCTTAAGTTATATTTGGGTGGCTTGATTCTTTCCAATTAAATAATTGGGACTCCTCAGTTCCCTAGACTTTGAGGTGTTCCAGCTGAAACTTAGCAAAGTAATTATGCTTACAGAAAATCAATTTTCTTCCAGATATAATCAGTTACACAATCCTAATTTCCAAAAGTATCAAGGAACATTTATCTAAACTATGGATTATGTGACTGATAAAGTATATCATTTTAATATTTCTCTCTTAGACACTGTCACTTTTACAAAGAAACTTGTAGGATTCTCTTATTAAAATACCAAATCCTTTATGACTGGGTATTAACAAAATGCATTCTCAAAAAGACTCTAATAATACCACATTTTAACTAGACATTATTAACTATTTACAAAGCTGTAACATTCTTAAGAGATACAATTATAATGGAAAATGACAGGCCTCATCAGACATTCCACCTGTAATGCAGAAAACAACTGAGAAGCCAAAAATTGAAGGAAGGTTGCTCTGTCACGATAGAATGGATTGGATGCAAGGACCTTTGAATTTTCTTCCTAATTTTCATCACTGACTTATTTTTGATTGTGTAGTACTATGCTGTATGCACTTAACTCTTACAGACCTCATTATCTGCTTGTTTATAAGCGGAAAATAATCATTTCTCTTCTCAAGGGTGCTGACAGTCTTACTAATTGCAATACATTTTGAGATCATCAAAAGAAATACCGCATACAAGTGGAAAGCATAATGGATATTTTATAAAAGCATTTATTAATCATCAAGATTTGGTTGTAACTTACTTAATTCCCAGTCCATCCTTATTTCTGAAGATAAGGGGAACTCTGAGAGCTTCTCTTTGCACATACTCAAAAGTAAAATCTGTTTGAATAATGAGTAAAAAAAAATACAAAATCAATTACAATGGCATTAGCACCTCGCATTACATTTTCTCAAAAAGCTCCCCATTTCCCTTTTCTCACCACAGAACTCCACTGTCACTTAAAGAAAAATATAAAGAGTACGCATATTGTAGGTCCAAACCGGAAACCAAATGACAGACAATGCTCTCCCAGCTGCTCTCTATTTTTCGTGTTCACTGATGCACATAAAATAGAATCCAGTCAGAGTTTGTCAATTAAGGTCTGGGTTGAAACACCCAGGCTGTAATGAAATACCAATTTAACAGTTAAAAGATAATCCTAACTAAATTAGTGCAAATCAGCCTAGTACTTTTGGGGCAAATGTGTAGTTTAAACTGTACGTTTAAGTTTATACACTTTAAGCTATACATTTCTACTTAGGAAAAAAAACATGTTTTCTTGTGAGCATTATCTGAGCATAGGAGAAAGCCCTGATTCTGTGAACACATCATTTTCTTTTTATGTGAGGGTTACTGGTACTTTCAACAAAGTACTTTTTTTTTTTTTTTTTATGAATCGGAAAAGTAACTGCAGGAGCTGATAGACAGAAATCTTATACAGGTCCTGGCACGTAGGGAGATGGTGAAAAAAGAATAGGTTTTGTGTGGGAGTCACAGTATAACACAGAAGCAAACTGAAAATGAAACGTAAGTTTGCTGTGTTAACACTGACCAGTACCACCTTGTTGCTTCACTCTCAGGACTACAGAGAACTGGCCTTTTCTGGGGATTTCTTTATGCAATGGTCTGATACAATAGCAGTGATTTGGGGATTAGAGAGGAAGTTACAAGGCAGCGATTTGGCTGAGCTGTGCCTACAAAACCACACACTCCATTTGGAGCCTTCTGCCACAGAGAGAAAAGAAATTCCAGCAGTGGCCACGTACTGTTTCTATGGTTCTGCTATTCCCCCTTTCTTACAGGGAAAACGACTTTTATATAGCATCCATACGCTACCTTAAAATGGAAAACATTGCTTGACTCTTCAGCACTACAAAACACACTACACCCTGCCAAATACACTATACGCTTTATGTATTATATTCAGGAACACACAAGTAGTTTAACTTCTCCAAGATTCAGCCAGCAATGTACATGCTTCCTGGGAGAGCATGAGAACCTCAGACCCGAGCTTATATGGGTGATGTTTCTCTGCTGTAAAAATCCATACTGAAAGAAATAGGGGAAACAGAGGCTAAGCTCCCATGCCTGCAGATGTATTTCCCTCTATTTTGACAACTTCTTCTTTGCTGCATTCAGTTAGTAATTATGACAAGTAGGGATATAATATTCCTACTTACAGTTACCAAATCAGAGCACTGTAATTACCCATTTACAAAAACATTAAAATTACAGAAACTTTACTGCTACTAGTCTCAAAATAAGTGTAATGAACACTCCAATTAACTAAGGTTACCAAATAAATATTTTTGCACTAGAGAAATCTTCATTTCTCATAGGCATTCCCATTAAAACTATTTACTTTAGGTAAGCAAATAAGTAAACCACAGGTGTTTTTTTTTAAGGACACTCATCCAAGACAGAAAGTCAACAAACATCAAGAATAATACCAGTGGAAGCAGAGGCAGCTAAATAGTCTAGCAGACTAGAGAGCAAGTAGCTATGACAAACTGCATTCAAGCCAAAAATCACGCCACTGCCTTGCAGCACCTCGAGGAAAACCTCCAACCCACATTCTTAGCCAAAAAAAAAAAAAATCAAAGACGAGTTATCATTAAAAATAAAAACAAGGACATGGGAAATAAAAAGAAATAAATATATCGCACAACCAATTCCATGTGTTCATATAAACTGACTTTTTTATTCTTACTAACCACTGTCATTGTTTTGCCTAGATTCAATTCAAATCTCGGATTTATAGAAAAAATAAACCAATAGTAAAAATAAAACCAGAGCAAATAGGAAGGCAGACCCTTTCTTCCTAATGCCACAACAAAGCATTTAAATCCCTTGTGGGGGCGAACAAAGCAGACACAGACCACAACAAAATAACAAAAGACACTCATTTATTTTCAAGTTCCCTAGAAAGGAGAAAGCTACCCAAAGATTTGAGAGCTGCTGAGCTAGGGAAGCTGTGGATTGTACTATAGTTAGCATGTAGCAATAGCAACCACTGGAGTATTTGCAAGATGAGGGTAGAATGCAATCATTTTCTGGAAAATTAATTAACATTTTCCAGCTAAAAAATAGGTGTTTGTGTTTTGTTAGGAGGAAGAGGGGTCAGGGTTGGGCTTATCTCCTAAACAAACACCTTCCTAAATAAGATAGGTATTTAATTTCTCCACCACATTAACTTTTCTAAAAGGAGCTTAAAATGCTCATGCAAAACTAAGCCTAGGGGAGAAAAGGAAATTTTCTAAACTAGATTAGTGGCTCCACAGTTATAGCCATTTCAGGAGGATTACAGCCAAAACTACTCTTTCCTGAGAAAGCCGGCTTAAGCAGGGAGTCCTCAGTAAGGCCGAGTTTTGGCGATAGCCATCTGGGATTCAGGATCTGTTTCAACAATGCTGCAGTAAATAAAGGTGACTTGCACACACCCCCGCCCCGTGTGTTTCTCGGGCAAACCTCTTTCATTTTCCTTCCTGCCAGGCAACCCTGCTGCAGAGCTGGGCTGTCTGGCTTTGCTTACCGCTCCGTAATTTAAGTCACCTACGCAAACCAAGTAACTTCGGGGAGGGGAGTGTTGTAATTTAATATATGATAGAAACACAAAGAAGTTATTGACTTTAAAGCCCCCAACCCTGGCGAACAGGCTCATCAATTGCATCCTTTTGCAAAAGGGGTCCTGGATTCAATAGGGGGCGGAGGGCGAGCAGGAATCACCTCCGGCTAAGTGGGGGCTGGGGTTTTTGCCTCTCCTTTGCCAGCACCCAATTCCTGCACATCTCGGTGGTGCGCTGGGGTCAAGGTAGCGGAGCACGTCGGAGGTGGGGGGAGCGCAAAGCGCTGCCATTTATCACCGCGCCGCCTCCCAAGCACCGTGTCGGGGCAAAAACCGCCCTCTGAGTGCGGGGGGGACGGGACACGGGGCAGCCCCCCCCCGCGGCGGTGAGGGGCTGCAGGGCCCCGGTGCAGCAGCCTTGGCCGCCCCCCGCCCCCCCACCGCTGCTCGGCCCGGCGTCGTCACCGGATCCCCGGGCAGGGGGGGCGCGGGCGCGAAATACGAACCGCGGCGCGGAGTTACACGTGGAGGCTCCGGTAGCGGAGCGAGCCCGGGCTGCGCAGCACCCCCCCCCACCCCCCCCAAACCCCGGGCAGTTACCTTTCCCGTCCATGGCATGCACGAAATCCCCGTGATACATTTTACTCTTTAATTTCTCTTCCAAATTGAAACTCCTGATGCTGACAATTTCCTCCACGTCCGAGAGGTCCTCGTTCTCATCGTATCGCCTTCTGCCAATAGATCGCTAGAAAACAAACAAACAAAAAAAACCAACCCACATTGTCCGGGGAAAAAAAAATAATCGGGGTCGGTGGGGAGGAAAGCGCACGGATCGTGCAGGACGATTTGATAAACAGATTCGGGGGGAAATAATGAAGATGGCAAGACACAAACTGAACAAAACCTGAGCCCAAACAAGCTACAACACAGCTGCATGCACAACCTTTTCCATCCCGTGACACGGAACTAGACAAGAATAACAGGTGTCTGGCTGCAGGAAAACTAAAATTTGGGCTGCCGTGCAGAAACAGGGGGTTAAAGGCGAGCAGGAGTCAGGCGTAACTCGCCGAAAATTCACAAGCTACAGCACCGATGTGCTTTGCGATCCCGTAAAAACCGTGAACGGCGGCCAATGCTCGTTAGCAACCGGATCATTTTTATTATTACTATTATTTTTGGACGTGAATACAAGATAATTCCCCGGGGAAGGGAAGCGGGAGGCCGAATCATTTAATCTGATGCATAGCATCCAGGTTTCGGTATTTACATAATCCGAGTGTTTCCATAGTCACACCGGAAGCCGCGATTTAAAAAACAGATCGCTTTATGTAACGCCGCGATGGATGCGCGGCCCCCACCCCGCTCCCCCCGGCGCTCCGCCGCCGCCGGAGCCTGCGCGCTTTTACAGCGCCGAAAGCGAGGTGGGGGGGGGGTCCGGGGGCAGGAACGAGTTAAATGCATAGGCGGCGGGTGTACGTGAGGTAGGCCCGGTGGAGGCCGGTACCGCTCCCCCCCCCCCCGCCCGGGGAAGCCGCGGCGGGCGCGGAGCCGGGGCTGGAGGTCGGCAGGGCCCCGCGGTGCT
>JAVKLA010000088.1:16861406-16896169 GCA_034782735.1 Sagittarius serpentarius | reverse complement strand
TGGAAGTCCCTTTATCAACCATTAATTAGTTCTAACCAACTCAGGGCCACAAGTCCTCTTTACTTAGACAATAACTTAAGGCTTATCTGTCGCTAGGCCTCCTGTTATCTACTGCTTAGCCTTTAAACAATGATTCCCATTCCTGTGGGTACATCAGGCAGTAACTCCTGTCTTCCTGTTTCTGTAAGCACATCAGACAGTGACTCCTGTTTTTTTGCAAGTACATCTTGCTTGAGGAAGACCGCGATTTTCTTTTTTGTATTTACAGTTTCACTTACAGCGTAGTCCATGAAAGAATGGAGGATTCCTTCCATGCGCTAGTGGAGGCATTGAGTATTTCTCATTTCTGTGTTACATCCCAGATATTGATGTATGGTTTTGGTTTTGGGTTCTTTTTTTCCCATCCATGCCTGGCTTTATTTATTCTTACTTCTTAATCCACTTTATCTGAATGCAGGCAATATTTTGCAGATTGTATCCAATATTGCAAGCACTACCTCATCCACACCTGGAGGAGCAGTATCAAGAGCTCCAGTATAGACAGGCTGCTGGCAGGTTAATTTTGTTTGAACAATTAAGCTGACTTGTTAGCATCATTTTGTCACCAGGGATGCATCCCACAGTAGTATGACAACATCATGATACTGGAGTCACAAATGTTAGGGAAGTTGTTAGATCCCAACAGTCATCAAACTGGAAAACTCAAACATCGCCTCCCTCCAGTAATTAACAGCTTTGTGAAAATACCTGAGCCTAAACTGGGGGTCTAAATTATACACTATGGTTGGCTTCATTATATTTAGGATTTGGAGGATGTTATTTACCAGACAGCACAGTTTTCTTTTAAATGCCTCTAGTGATTCAAGCTGGCTAGACTGTTGTCTAGATGGTGATATATACACTTCAGATATTGAGTATCATCAAAGAACTGTCAATTCTTGCCTTTGAAATATAGCCAATATGGTCTTTTGAAGACAGCTTCAGTCATGTTTTGTAAAAGACTGCACTGATAAATATTTATGAAACTGATTTCCATAATAACAGTTGATACTGAAGCAATGCTAGGTAGGACTCAGGCCTCACTGCTGCCAGTGCTGTACAGTTACTCAAGACAGCATAGTCCTTGTCTCGTAAAGGTTACTCTGTGGTTGCAAATACTAAAATGGTCTCTCTATAGAAGCTGGTTTAGCTGTATTTAACTGGATTGCTGGTAGGATAACATGAAGCAGTGACATTTTGTAACCTGCAGGAAAGCATTACAGGCCCAGTTTCATGGCTTCTGCCACCACTGACCTTTTATATTGCTATTGTACATACAGGTTAGGTCTGTGCTCTGAAGAATCTTCCCCTGTGTAAAAGGTTTCTTCTGTTTCAGT
This sequence comes from Sagittarius serpentarius, assembly GCA_034782735.1. Lineage (NCBI taxonomy): Eukaryota > Metazoa > Chordata > Aves > Accipitriformes > Sagittariidae > Sagittarius > Sagittarius serpentarius. Next base: position 16,894,793 of record JAVKLA010000088.1, on the reverse strand, counting down.
CATGAAAGCAACATTTTGTTGCTCCTTTGAGCATCCCTGTTTCAATGTTCTAGACGACCAAGGCAGGCAGTGTGGAGTACTTAGGGCTCTTGCCGTCCTCTGTCTTACAGCAGCTGTGAGTGGCTGCTTGTGGGCTGCTGGAATTCAGAGGATGTGCTGTTTCTTCTCCCTGCTGTGCTGTCTAATCTGACCTTGTACTTACTGAAGAGATGTACTGTAAGTAGCACTGTGTAGAGATGCTACCTTCTCAAGACTCAATTACTCCGCTTATATGGGTATTGCCTTTTCGTGTTTACTAGCAAAATAAAATTAAATCCTGTATCTGTATTCCAGTGTTAGCTTTAGAAAATATTAATGTGTTTTGCCATTCTGCAACGTATAATAATCCACAGAGCCAAGATTCTAGACTAGTGGATAAATGATGCTTACATTCTTTTCTTTATAAAACCAGTAATAAGTTCATTATTTTGACTTATCTTTTTTAATTTCCGGTGACCGATTCTGACTCATACAGAGTCTTTCTGTGAGTTGTTTGTAACTGTTAATGAATGGTGCAGACACTCTGTGAGAGCCTGGCTCTGCGCCTCTGTCTCTGGGAGTGAATAGTACTGTCAGGAAAACAGAGACGGACTGACCAGCTCGGGAGCTGAGGAGGCAGCCAGAGGAGTGCTAATTTCCAGCGATGGTGTGACACCTGTCTCGTTCTCAACTTTCCGCTGTGGTCCCACACACAGATAAGCAATGGGGTGGAAGATGGAATTTGTTGTTGAAATAACCATGTGATGTGAACCTCAAGGCTTGGAGAAACCACTTACATGCGTGTGGTGGTTTTTCCTGCTAAGAGTAGCACGTGCTATGAAGAGCCACTTGCACTTGTAACTAGATGTAGTCAAGTCTAGTCTTAGCTGCAACCAGCGAAGGTAAGAAAATATTTCTGCAGATAGGTGTCAATGGAAATATTTTGGTGATCACCATGCGCAATTTTACCTTGGTGTGTGTTGGTCCAGTGGGGTGAAGGTGGTGTAGCACTGATACATTTCTCCAGGTAAGATTTGCATCCTCTTCTCGCTGTGTGGAGGGACTGTTACAAAATGCAGCCATGGTGTTTGATTAACACAGCTTGCTTTTAAGCCTTTATGAGCGGTCAACATAGTAAGAATGCGATCATACTGAGAGCCATTGTTTCTCAAAGTATTCCATTAAATGGGTCGTTATGAGATTGTCTGTAGTTAAACCTAGTAACTTTTAATAGGATTGGTTTCTTGCTCTGTGATTCTTGTCTGAATCTGTCAGATACAGAGGACAGGAGAGCACTTGAGCTTTGAGATTTAGGCTGGTCAGATAGCATTTTGTGAGGTACAGGAGGCAAATCTACAGCCATCCCATCACAGGACTGTCAGTAGTTGTTGACTGCAGCCCCCTGGTTACAGAATGTATTTAGCTAAAATGAGCTGTCTAGTGGAGAAGCGGTGAGGAGTTTGAATTAGCTGTGGCTCTGTCCAGTTTGAAGCTGTCTATCCATGGCATGCTGAACTCAAATCGTGACTCACAGCTGTGTGTTAACGCTAGTATTTGATACCTTGAGAGATAGTTACAGCACAGGCTCTCAGACCGTGTTATGTTCCTGCCGACCAGAGCTCAGTGTCATCTTTGCAGGGAAGGGGAGGAGAGAAAGTAATCTATAAATAGCTCATAGATGATATGGATTTACTTGAGATAAGACGTTTTATTTCCTTTACAGCAGTGGCTACTGAGTCTGAAAAAGATGTAAGCCTGTGATTAAGTCAGAAACCTCTCAAATACTCCATTCACTGCTGTTGCTTTTGCACATGATAAGAAAGAGCAGTTTTTCGTGTGTTGAAAGTGTTCAGTGTCAATATGACCTGCTACATGGGTGGCCCTTACTACAGTTCTTCCTTCTTTTTTTTCTTCTGATCGTTGTCTGTAATGTTTTATTTTCCCTGGATACTGTTAATTCAGAAACCCCTATCTTAAAACAGGAATTGAATTTGAAGCTTGCGTTATACTGGAATTAAAACCAATCTAAATAAAACCAACATACTGTCTAGTAGCTTATAAAATGGGGGAATAATGCTAAAATTTGAAGCAAGTCATTAACTTCTGTCCTGCTGCTGTGGTAAAAATGAACAAGTGACAAACCAGGACAATTGTTTATCCTGCATTTCAGTAGCAATATAATCTTCATTTGCAGTTATGTATGTGATTGGTTCTTAATTGTTATCGCTGGTGAAAATTGTTTTATTAGTTTATCTCAGCTCGCTTCTTGCGAAGCAGTGGCATCAGTACTTGTCAGAGTCACTGTATAAGTGCTCTTTTATGGCTAGAAACCTTCAAAGCATTCAGAATTCTGATTTTCATCTAAAACCAGGAACTTCTTTTAAGCCACTCTGGTCTAATAAGACATGAAAGCATTATACACATGTAAGTGAAATGAACTTATTTCAGGACACTAAGTAAAATTGAAATGCAGGCTCTTTTAAAGAGCAAGTTGTTAAATTTCTTGCACTATGGTCGTATTCAGGCTGCCATGACTCTGAAGGTCAGGGGTGTCGGAAGCCTTAACATCATAGTGTGCCCAAAATCAGTTATCTTTGAAAGCATCTGACATGTCCACCTTCTTTAGGCTTCGGAGAACTCCAGTCCTGCATCCTAACATGACAAGAGTCTTAATTTTGTCAGGAGCCTGTGTTTCAGATTTACAGCTTTGTCAAGGGCTGTAGTAAGTCTATCAGTCATATCTGCAGGATGATCTCAAGTTGAAGTTAGCTCTTCTTTGAGCCAGGGATTAGACCAGATGACTTCTTGAGGTGCCTTCCAACCTACGTTGTTCTATGATTATGCAGCAAGGCAGGATGCTTGCAGCACGGTAGCTGCACGGAAGAAATCATGCTGCAAGTGTTCAAAGAAGCTTTGGAAGTGGTGAAGGAGAAGGTGCTGAAACATGTTACATTGGACACTGTGCAGACATCAGTGACCTGCCCTGAGGGGCCTGTCTTCCAGCATAGAAACCTAATAGAGGACACACGAAAACATCCTCCTGCGCTGAACGGCAGCATGTACTCGCGAGTTCAGGCTTTGCATGGATTTGGATCATATCAGATGAGCTCACCAGGGCCCTGTTTTTGCAAGTGTTACCTTACAAGAGCAGTTGTGATCTGTGCGTTTTAAAATTGCAGCATGAGCAAAGGAGAAAAGAACTTCCGATGCTTTCCTTCACTGTTTGAAAACAGGCACGGGGCCTCATAATGAAAAATGGAGCTTTTTGTTTTAGGTGCCTGGCTCAAGCTTGGCCCAGGCAGTAAAGAACAGAGGCTTGCAGACGAAAAGAGTTGGCAGTTTTCTGCTGCTTTTTAGTGAAAAGGTTCCCAAATTAGCTTCCTTGACAGTTTGAGGAGACAGAAAACAGGAACTGATTTTTCACTTATGGGTCAGGCTGGAGTTACTCTGCCAGGCGTGAACACAAGGAGGCTTTGCTGTGCTCCCCTTGAGACTCTCCATCAACTTCAGTAGGCTTTGAAATCCTTCAGGCACTCTGCATCCTACAGCCTCCCCAAAAGTCACCATTTGAATTGAGTTCTGAAGTATCTGTTAATCCTGAATGAATGGGAAAGAGAAGCGTTTTCTTGCTTCCCCCACTCATGCTTTTAGGGTCCTTCTAACACCAGTGTCAGTTACAACTGTAACTTAATGCATTTTTCTCTTTGCTTAACGGGTGGCTCTGTCCAGCATAATTTTATCCTGTCCTGTCTGTGAACCCATGAAAAACTCCCTTGTGTCTTTTGTTTCTTATGCACATACTGTCTAGCTTCTATCACATTTTGTCACTGGTCGGTTTAAGAAAAACATCAGACTCCCTTGCTGGGGAACTTGTAGTCTGCAAAGAGTTGTCAGTGTGTTGTGGAGCTGCACCTGATGTGTCATGTCTTGTAAGTATACCTTGAACGTTCAAAGTGGGGGTCTTTTATACTCACCCTTGGAAGGGCTGAGTCTATAAAGCTGTGATCCCTTCACTGTCAATAAAAGTATTTTTCCAGACACTGTAGTCTCCCAGGCTGGTAAACTGCGGTGCTTTCTCTCAAAGCAGGTGGGTATTTTCTTCCTTATAGCATTTCTGTTGTTCAGTTTGGTGTAGGATCTTTCCTGGCCCAGCAGTTGATGCAGGTAGTACTCTTCCCTTTGGTTCCAGCTGTGGGGAGGAGGTCATGTTGCTTGTTGGCAGGATAGCCAAGTATGACTTAAACAACTTCAAGCGTCATTCCTAATGCCTGGGCTCCCTTGGTGTTTAGCATCAGGGCTGTGCTGGCGTGAAAACTACTGTGGGAGGGACTGACTTGGGAGAAGATGCTGAAACTGGCCCCGGCATGCACCCCCTGTGGGATGCCCTGGTCTTTTCTAGGAGTCTCCTTTGGGAGCTTGCCCTCCCCTTGGTGCTTTGTGGTACATGGCCTCCCTCCTGCAGCTTTCAGCCATGTGAAGGTGTACATGGGGCTTCCCAGTTGGGATGGCCGACTGCCCTGCGTCTGCCTTATTCACACCTTGTTAGCATCCCAAACTGGGAGTAATTGGCAGTGTGTATGGCGGTGGCTGCTCCGCTACCAGCTTACTTTGCACGTTAGAAGACTAGTACTTAGGCTACCTTTCAAGTGATGTTGATGCTACCCATAATTATTCTTATAGAGAGAGTATACTTGGAATTACAGTAAGTAATTGCATGGTATGGTTTAAGCTGAAGGAAGTTACACCCTTCCTGCTCAAGGGGTAAATTGTGACAAGTCTGAAGTAACAACTATAGTCTTGCTGGATTTCAGAAAACTCTTCTGAGAGATGAGTTGGGGCCTACCTACACAACAAGCTTCCTGTGCAAAGCAGGTCTGTGTTAATGTATTTGTCAGCCATATGAGCTGAAGCCCTGGTTGTGTGGCTTGAACTTGGGTTTAAGCTATCCCATCAGTGTATAACGGTTGTAGGTACTCTTGGGGCCATTCTTTTAGGGAAACATCTAGCAATATTAAAATGAAGTCTTTTTAACGCAGGAAAACTTGGATTCCTGATCCGGACGTCTCCTTTTAATAGTTAGTTGTCCTTATGATTCTGTCACTGGTTATCAAGGCACAGAGCTATCTGAATATCTCAATGCTGCTTAAGTTGGTTTCTTGCAAGATTTTGTTTTGATCATGCATATAATTATAGCCAAATCAGAAATAGGTACATTTAGATTAAATGTAATTATTTAGCATTTCTTCTTAGCTCAGGTTAGGCTAAGAAGGGGAAGAAAAGATCTCGGTGCTCTGTTGAAATTGGAAGAGAACAGTAGCTCCAGGACAGCTGCTATGTTGGAATTAAGAGGGTTTGACTGAAGTTCAAAATCAGATGCTTGGTATCATTATTACATGGAGACATTGATTAATGGAAATACAATATATCTTCAATATTTGATGAATTAAATACATCAGTTCTTAAAAGAAAATAAAGTCTTCATCTTAGAAAGCTCTTTGGTGTCATGGTTATGTCAACATAAGAAGTACCAGGATAAAGGGACTAAAATGTCTTGCCATGCTGAATGATTTTGAGTCTAGACACACACCAAAAAATTTACAGCAAAAAAACTTCCATAAGTATGGAAATGACTCCTCAGTGGTGAAGGATTGCAATTGTTCTGTGAAAACCACAGGAAGCCCAACATCCCACGAGTGCATTGGGACTTAACAAACAATCCTGCAGAAGAGAGACCCAACAACCAAATGTTTATCCTCTCAAATGTGAAGTTTCCCACGGTTGAGAAATGGTATTTTTAAATCTTCGGGCAAGAATTATATATGCATTAACGTAATTTCTTCTTGAGTTTCATGTAACACTTGGAAACTGTTTGCTAGTTGGCTGGGTGTTTCAGCTTATGACGATAAAAGCTTTCAATAAAGGAATTAAAATATTGGCAAATGGCCTTGAATGCCTGTTGAAACATGTCTGAGCAAAACCCTCAGTTGGCTTAATATTTGGTGTGTTAGCAGTTCAGAGTTCCGGTGTCCTGGAACATGCTGGTTCTGGGAGCATAAGAAGATGGGATCCTGGACTAGGTGTAGCTTGGCTCAGCTCTTGCAAAACAGTGAGGTTTGAATATTCTTACTGGTTTTGCAGCTGTCTTTGGGTACTAGTTTCTATGTCTCCCTGTATCCATACTTTGTGAAATTTTCTTCAGATCAGCCTGATGAGAATTGAGGTGTTTGAAATATATGCTATAGGCCGAGTACTCTCCAAACCATTAATAATGGCATGTGGTAATGGGCTAAATCTGTACTGATGGAACTCCCAAGAGCTCCTTTGTTTCAGGCACTGCGTTGTACGAACTGATTTCGTGGTCTTTTTGAGGGCAAACTGGTATGTTACAGAAGAGCTAGGCTCGTAGCTTAGTGCTGCCGAGAGTCTGGGGTCCTGGTACAACTGCTTCCTCCTCGGTTACACAGGCCTGTGCCAGCTTTGTTGTTCATCAGAGGCATTGCAGAAACAGCTCAGCTCGCTAAGCTAGCAGATTACTACTTCTTAACCAGGTTAGCTTTCGCTGGGCTAGCAAGTTGAGTTATTTCAACGAAGGATCAAGAGTGGGCACCCAAGGTGCAGAAAGGGCTGGTGTGGATCAGTCCGAACTGTGCTGAATGGCAGCCTCTGCATCCTTCTATGGTGTACATGTGTTTATATTTAAGATTGCTGTTGTTTTTTTTTTTTTTCCTCTGCATTTTAAACATATTTTGTCTATTTAATGAGATCCCTTGAGAAAGAGCACTAAACATAGAGACGCTGCATTATTCCCTCTTTGGAACTGTGCTTTGTCTGAAAGGCAAATTTATCAGGAAAGATTTTTCAAGAGAGCTACTGGGATTTAATGTCACTCATCGATTGCATGTGAATGAAACCACCTGACCGTTTTAAAAACTGTTAAAAGGCATTCTTGTTAATTTTCTTTATCAAAAATATTTGAGCTGGGTTTATGAGTTTCCTCGTGCTGTTATTTCACGCTAATTTCTGCTCCTTAAGCACAGGCGTGCTTGGAGATGTAAGTTTATAAAAGGGTATGGCTGTGTATGATAGCGGAAGACTGGACCTTGGAGCATCTCTGGGATAGCACTGCTCGCCCAGAGATGAGGCTAGGCACAGCTTCCAGGGTAAGGGTAACTAGTGATGTCTGGGAGCACTCTGTGTTGTCTTTTCTGGGAGGCTACTGTTTGTCTTTCCTCCAGCCTCTAACAGGCCTATTTGGCTGCCATGAACATTGTGGAGAATTTCATGTTTTGGATCTGCATTGTAGAGTTTGATTAAATAGTTATTTTGAGTGAAAGAATATAGTTGACAGCCCCATGGAAAGGTGACCTTTCTAATGAAAGGTCTGCTCTTAAGAACTTAAAAACAAATGTCCAAGGAGAAAGGACCACCAAAATTGTGATGGGCAGTCCCCTGCCTTCACAGGCTTTCATGTTATAGATACCTACTTCAAAAGACTTCATAGAGTATTCCATATATATATGGGACACAAAACATTTCCTAATACCCAGCAAAATTTATAATTATAGTGAAAGATCAAAAGCTGCCTTTACAATATAACACAGGGAAGAAGAATTGTTTCACTTTCAGAGTCCAGATACCTTGGTCACAAAGTTCAGCTGTTTTGCTGGAATGAGCTGGAGGTGGCAAGGTGGTTGTGCTGTTAAGAGCTTTTATGCATACTGATGGTTTGCTCTGCAACAGAACAGTAAGTATGAAAATAGTGGGCTTTGCTCAGACCTAAATTTGGACCTAATGAAAAAGGTGCAGATTGACATGAAGAGAAATTGAAATGCAGACTATTATTTTGTCTGGATCAGATGATCTTCCGGAAACATGACTTAAACATAAAATAATCTATAGTCAAATAATATGTAAGGTAGGTAATTGCATCTCTTTTCTTTCCTTTTCAGGTGGCTATGGTAGAAGTTCAGCTAGATGCAGAACATGACTACCCTCAAGGTCTCCTGATAGCCTTCAGTGCCTGTACTACTGTCCTTGTTGCAGTTCACCTTTTTGCCCTCATGATAAGTACCTGCATTCTTCCGAATATAGAGGCTGTTAGCAATGTGCATAATCTCAACTCTGTCAAGGAATCTCCTCATGAGCGTATGCATCGGCACATTGAGCTTGCGTGGGCATTTTCTACTGTCATTGGGACTTTGCTCTTTCTTGCAGAGGTGGTGCTACTGTGTTGGGTGAAGTTTCTTCCTTTAAAGAAGAAAACTGATAATCCCCTCCAGGGCAACAGTTCTACCATCACATCAGGACAGGCAGCAGCCATTGCATCAACGTCTATTATGGTTCCCTTTGGATTGATTTTCATTGTGTTTGCAGTCCACTTCTACAGGTCACTGGTGAGCCATAAAACAGACAGGCAATTTCAAGAACTGAATGAACTTGCTGAATTTGCACGGCTCCAGGATCAGCTGGATCACAGAGGTGATACTATCTCCTCAGCTGTTACTCACTTTGCGTAAACCTGCACTTAAAGAAAATAAACCCACTATTCTGCTTCTGCCATGTTATGTTGACTCCCCTGTGGATGAACTGGTCGAACTGTTGATTATCTTTTAAAGAGAGGTTATAATTGTTATTCTAACCCTTTAGAGAGGAAAAAAAAAAAGTTGTTTCCTTCATAAAATTTTGGCTATCTGACATCTGAAGGAATGGATGGTGGAGTATGCTTGTACTGCATATGCATCCCTCCTCTTGTGAACACTGTCTAGATTGCTTCTTGTTAATGCTGAACAGTGGCTGTAAAAATACATTGTAAATTTGGGTATTTGTTAGGGATGGATAGAGAAGCTTTTTTTTTTCCCCTCTCTTTATTTGATGTTGGCATTTACTAGAAGATACTGCTTCTCTGATCCATATTGCATGGCATGATACAAATTACTTGGGATATGCAGCAATTAGCACTTGGTTTCAGTGCTAGCGCTGTTCTCTCTAGAAAGCCTGACAGATGGTAGAAGTGAAAGCTTTCCCACTAATTTCCCCAGTATGTTTTGCTGCCAAGTAATTATTACTTTACTGATTTCTCCAGCGCCTTTTCCCCATGGCAGTTACACATTTTATAACTTGCTAAACACCCATGACTAGTCTTACTGCGATGTGGTATGTCCATTTGAGTAGGAATGAGACTCTACTCTACTCTTCCTTGGAAGAAAATAAAAGCAATAACGGTTTTAAAGTTCTCAAGAGCTGGCACATACTATCTGGAGAGATAGATTTGCCTCTTTCCCATTTAGGAATCTTTTTTTAAGAAGAAGTAACTAGATGGAAATCATCACTGGATAACTTTTTTGCTTGAAAATCAGAACCACTGCTGTTTTTTTCCAAGCCAAAGTAGTAATTATTTTATACTTTTATATTAAAAATATATTTTTAATAAATCTCAGATACAAGCAGCAAAAGGTGCTTTCTCTGCATTGGATTCCCAAGTAATTAGCTATGCCTTGGTCTTCCTTGTTTAGAAAAAGTCTTCTCCTTGCTGAAGTGTTGTCTTTGATAACTTGTTACACATTTATTTGCTTCCAAAGGATCTGGAAGACTACTTTTCTCTACGTGTATTTATTTATGAAAGTAGGTTATTTGTAATTAATATTGCTGCTTACTTTCAGACACACGTCTGTGACAGTGAGGCTATTGTGTCATTTTTTTATTTCCTCTTTAAACAAAAACTTCTGTTTGGTCTCTTAGATAAGAAGTTTGTCCAAGAAAGATTGCAGCAGTTGTCTTGGGCTGCTTCAGTAATTCTAGCTACGTCTAGAAGTGGAATTTTTTTGAATGCAGTTCTTCTGTGGAGCAGCTTTGGACTTTAATGGATAAAAGCTGTTTTTTCGAACACGAACTGAGACAGGTTTCAAGTCTAATAGAACAAAACTTGACTTCCCTATCGTAGCTAACACTGTGGAAAAGAAACCTGGGGTTTTGAAGCTAGACAGGAGTGAATGTGACAGTACAGTAGAGCTGTACCTGGCTGAGCCTGGGCTGAATGTGGTCTCTCACACCCAACCTCGATCTCAGGTTATCCCAACATACTTACAAACTATAGGATGTGTCTGCAGAGTTAAGGTGGCAGAGCGTGTTTACTATGGAAGCAGCCTCGTGAAGCGAATGGGCCTGATTTCTCATGTCAGCCCCACCGCAGTGGAAAGTGTTGACAAGGTTACCCGTGGTGCATTTATATTCTGAAAAATAACTGTAAAAAAACCTGCTGGGCTTTTTTTTGCAGCAGCATTCTTGGTTCACAAGCAGAAAGTAGCTTTCCACTTGTGTTTTCACAAGTACTTCTGGCGTACAGAGGCCAAACTGGATTTTTTTCTAGCTTTACCATTACATTATGCTTCAACTATATTCTATTACTGATGTAAATCTGCTGATGGTGAGATGTGTTACTGCAGTCCCACAGGTGTTCGTTCATGGAGCACTGGAAGGATTATGTTGGTAAAAGCATTAATGAAGCAGCATTCCAAAACACAAAATCTTGGTAGTAGGCATCAAATGTATTTTCCCGTCCTTTACTGGAATACGAGTCCTGTCTTGGGGAAAAAAGACTCTTAAAAACCCTCAGTAAAGGAAGAAAACCGGACTCAATATTCACGCTAGAGCAAATGGTTGAAAAAGTGCTGTCAGGCTTAAAAATTATGCTTCTGTCTATAAATTGTTTATTTAAACATTACAACATTATTTTGAATGGAAGCCCAGAAATTATATTTTCCAAGTTTTTTGTAAGATTACTTGCTGTCCTGGATAAGTAGCTGAATTTCTCTTTATTTTCTGGATCTTTTACAAAGTGACAGAGAAGTGTGGTTTTTTTGGTTTTGTTTAAAAAATACAGAATTAGAAGCTAGTGGGACAACCTTATTTTTAACTTTCTCAAGCTGGTAGGTTCTGAGCTAATGGTGCTGTTATTACAGCTGCTTTTCTGACTATTTTCTGCACTTTAAGCCATGATATCAAGCGTGTTTCTCTCATTTTCCAGCTGTGGAAATGGTCATGAAAGTTACACCTTGGGCACAGCCTCGTAACTGTGTGCCAGAGGCAGTAACAAGACCCAGACACATGGTTCTAAACCTTAAGAGTGCACTTCAAATTTTTTTTTTTATCCCTTATTTATACTAATGGTATTACGCATTCACCTCAAGCGTTTTAAACATTGGTTATTGTATATCACTTATTTAGATATAAAATACTTCAATGAAATAAAATATACACAATTATTGCTGATTATCTATTATCTAGAGGCCTAAAATATGCTTATTTTCTCTATATCCCTTATCTCTTCAGCTAGATTGTGCTAATCCTGTGTATTTCTGAGGCTCTCTTAAATGTGTTCAGTTACTCATTTCAGTTATAATACGATAAAACTTCCTGTTGACACAGACAGGTATAAAGAATATAATGTAGTTGACATGCTTTTCCTCCTGTTGGCACTGCTTAAATCTTGGGACTGCTTAAATCTCGTATTGTTATTCTGAGTGCTTAAATAGAAAAGTAGGTTATCTTTCAGCCGAGAAAACATGAAGAGTCAAGGGACCAAATGAACTGGAAACAAGAGGTGATACTCGAAGCACAGTATTAATCAGGTGAACTAATGACACACTCGCCCACAGTCTGTTTTTCACCAGCCACCTTCCTTCAGTCTTGTGGGTGATGCTCAGCAGCGCCTCACGGATCAGAAGCGCCGGAGCTCTGCGTGGCTGGCGCGCGGTCCTTGCGTCGGTCGGGTAGAAATGGAGCAGCCGGCGCAGTGGCGTCGAGTGCCGGGAGTCCAGCGTGCGGCTTGGCCAAGGAGCCGAGCCTGGGTGAGGTCTGGTGCTTTGCATTCTCGGGGGTTAGGGAGGAGAACCGGCATCGTGTTACGGAAAATGCAGAGAAAGCAAGTGAAGTTGTGTTAATAAAAATAAAGTCAGAGGAGCTGGGCAAAGAATCACTGCCTGTCTTCCAGTGTATTGCTGCTTCTGGTTTTTCTCTCTCTACCCCCACCCCTTTTTTTCTTTTCTTTTCCAAAATATGGGGGGTGGAAGGAGGCTTCTGAGCAAAGCCACCTGCAGAGTGAAGCAAGCATACATAGGCAGCCTTGAGGGAAAAGTGAGGCAGACCACGACACGATTCATCACAGTGTGGATTTGAGACTCAATAAGTAACCCAGGATCATGTTCTTGTCTTGCATCTTTTTTTTTTTTTTTTCTTCAGCATCCGGTTATTAATTTTGGCTGTCATCAAACATCGCCTGGGCCTCTGCTAAAACACCATCTGGATCAGCTAGTTCAATCTAAATAAAAAGAATACAAATCAGTTATGCAGCGTAATTGAAGAAGCTTAAGGTTTTATAGATCTTGATTACTTGGGCATTAATGGGCACTCTCCCAAGTATCAGGACTTCAGTTTGTATTGCAGCCTTTCAATTACTGTTTTAGAAACTGCTACACTTCCCTAATTTTATTAGTGTATTGAGTATCACTTCATCGCCTTGAAATAGCTCTGCGTGGAGTCGACTGATTCTTCTTTAACAAAACACATTCTTAGACAAAACTGCCTTTGATTTGTAGCCTGTTGGGTCTCAGCTTTGGTTTTAAAAGGTAAGTTAATTGCAGTCACCCAAGTGACCGTTAAAGGTCACATCAGGGCAGGAGTCTGGAGTCACGGAACCTGTGTGCAACTGGATGCAGATTCTTGAGAGGGAGGCGCCAGCGCCCTGCCAGGAACTTGTCATCTCTGACCGGCTTTATGTCCTGCTTTCGGGGGGGTTCGTGTGTGCGTGATGGTCTTCCAGGCAGAAGACGTCCAATCTTACTTATTTTGTTACGCTTTCTGAAGCCTTGGCTTCAAGAATTGTAACAGGAAACATACCAAGTCCACCACGTTGTGTCTTTCCCCCTCTCTGCAGTTACTTGCAAATTCTGCCTTGATGCAATCCCATCATCTACCTGCTCGATTCCTTCAAAGCTTGTGACAGTCACTCTCCAGTTTTCAGCCATTTTTTGTCCTGTGCATCCCCACCCTTTGTTCCTTTTACCTGCTAATGAAGACACACAGTGATGCTTCTCCCATGCAGAAGCTTAGATCCTCACTGTTAGCCTCTTGCCAGGCAAAAGCTGACTAGCCCATTTCTGGTTTTGGCAATTCCTAACGCTCGCTTGTCATCTAATTTTTTCTTAACAGCTGCTTGCGACAGTAATTTGACAAAAGGTTTATGAAAATCTGAAGTCAGTTTTTCTCCTTTTATCTGTTACTTCCTTCATATTCTGAGATCAATAAATCTCTTCTGATAGAAAGCACAATAACATCAGTGAAAGTCGATGCTTTCTTTTTGCTCATAGAGCAGAAGGAAATGGGGTCATAACTTGGTCTTCAGGGAGTTAAATAAACAGCCAGGCTTGAACATCCTGCCTTAGTGAAATGGCAGTTCATCCCCCGCTGTCGGGCTGGGTTGTTGAGGAGGCTCTTCTCGGGTGACCTTTGACAAACCTTGTAAGGTAAATATTTTTAGCTACACAAGTACTGCTCCTTTCACTCTTTTTTGCAAAGTAGAGATTTTTTTTCCTGGCGAGTATTTGATGTTTATTATTCTGCACTGCTGTGGGTGAGCGTAGTACTTAAAGGATTAACTGGCTTGTCAAAAATGTCTGTGCTCAAAGGGCCCTTGCTACAGAAACCGGATTTGAAAAAAAGGAGGGAAGCAAAGATGCAGCAGCTGTGAGCTTCGGTAGGTTGCGCGTGCCCAGTATCGTTTCCAACAACCTTGTCCCTGGAGCAGAGGAGGAAGGCAGGCAGCTTTACCTGCCATGGGGCTGTGCTATTCCCGGTGTTACTGGAGTAAAGTGGTGTGCTGTGGTTATCCAGGGTGGTTCTGCTCGGCTCTAAGAAAGAGGAGCTTCCCCACCCGTATCCTGCAGTAACCATCCTTTGGAAATGTGATGCCTTGGTGTTTCACGCGTGCAGCACACAGGCCAGGGGGGATTCAGGCTGAGACTTCTTTTGGCCAGCTGTGTCACCTGGAGCCATGTCTCTTCCCTACTGATCCCCATCCCCTGCCCTCCTCCGAGGGCACGGAGCGGGATATAGGCTCTCCCGTCCTCCGGCTCCCGTGCTGAAGGGCTGTGCAATGACACGGCCCCTGCCAGGCTGATGGCCCGGGGCGTCTGCGTGCCCCATTGTGCATCTTACCGAGTCTTTGGGAGTGGGGTGGGGACGGGGACTGGCTCGTCCTCTGCAGCTTGTGACAACCTTAAGGGAAAAGGGGAGCAGAGGGTGTTGGCTCTCAGACACCCAGCTGCTGCACACATGTCCCTGTATCCTGCTGGACGTGGACGAGCCCCTGGCTCGAGGTGCCTGGATAAAGGAAATTTTAGCACTGCAGCTGCTCAGGTTTCGGTAAGGTCTAGTCAGCTTTAGCAGTTTGGCTTGGCGAAATCATTCGGTTTTGACGCAAATCCCACTATTGTCTCTGCCTCTATTGTCCCCATTTCCTTTGTGCTGCTTCAGGTCTCTAAGCAGTTTTGTTGCATGAGAACTACATTTTTTCAGATGTAGGGGTAGGTGATTAGGAGGCTCCAGCAGCAGCTGGATGGGCTGTTTGTCCCTACGGGGCCATTTAGGACACTGCTGGCCAAAAGATTCTGAGCACACACCCTGTGAGCTGGGAACCCCATGGGGGTAATTGCTTGAAGAGGGAAATGCTACCTGGAGAGCTGCCCCGCGCGCTGAGTGCGAACATCACTAGCAAAACCAAAATTTCCAAGCAATTACCTTTGGGATTGGATACTGAGTAGGGGCAGGAGCTTCATCTCTGCCAAAGTCCATCAGAATTCCACATTTTGGTATATCTGCTGCCCAGATACCTTCAAACAACTGTCCCTTATCCAAGTAGAAAAATTTCCCTGGGCCATGCTTCTTTCCCTCTTTCCAACCTCCTTCGTACCGATTTTCATTTGCTGCAATTAAATACATGAACAGACCATGAAATCTGCGTTGTTTTGTTAAGGGGCTACAAATGAAACCAATCAACGGAGCAAACCGACAGAAAAGGAAATCATCTGTTGGGCTCCTCTTAGGAATTTCACGGGGGCTGCGGCACGGTGTGTCGTTTTGTTTTCGCAGTGCTCCATTTGCTGTGCCACAGCGGGAGAAAAGGCTGCAGAAGGAGCCCACACTTGCCCACTTGGAAGAAGAACTGCATTCACCTGCTTTGTTCTTCTCACGGTGATAGTCATTTTTTGCTGATAGGCGGAGGGAGTAAGCTCAGGGTAAGGGACTAGTCACTGAGTCACTCTTCACAACATGAAAAATCATAGGACGCAAGTTTCGGATTCGTCACTGCAACAAATCACGCAGGATCTCTGGCTTGAAGAGGTTTGCTTGTCTGGGCAAGGAGCAGCAGCGCTGTCTGACTGTTGTCCAGTCAAAATAATCTTGATTTCAAATAATACTTGTAGTTAAGTTTTTCCTCAATGAATTACAGGGCAAGAATTGCTGTGAGTGTCTGAATGGTTCAGGCGATCAGTTACAGACTGTTTTTCCAGCTGTACTGCATCTCTTGGCGTTTTTCTGCAAGCTGAGAGAGGTTTTTTTGGGGCTCTCTGCTGCTCTCCAGGAATCCATCCATCCATCACCAGCAGGGAAAGCAGAGCCGCAAGGGGAAGGGAGCAGCCTCGTCCAGGGATGCTGGTTGAGAAGGGGCATCATACCCACGGTGATGTTGGGGCTGGGATACACCCAGGCCACCCTGCTCTCACTAGGAGAATCCTCTGCTGTCCCCTTTTCCTACATACGTTTCCAAGCCAAAACCCAAGTGGATTTCTGACCAAATTACGTAGTGGAAATATCTTTGGGTCTCAGCTGAACTCTGCCGTTCTTCGTGGCAAGAGATGGCTGAAATACCAGGGCACCCCGCACGGTGCCGCAGGGGGAGCTGGGGATTGCCAGAACACCGTAAGGCAAGAGGGAAAAACCAAAAATGCTTCTGGGGAGCGTGGCTGCCGGGCTCTTCAGGCAGGGCCTGGTTTACAGGTTGGAGCCATGGTGGTGGTTTATCTTCAGCTTGCATCTGATGGTGTGCTTATCTGCAACACCATCCTGCCCTGCCCGCTGGTGGGAGCAGCTCGGCTTCTGCTCTTCAGCCACCGACAACTCAGAAACCACCAAAATTGCAACAGGTCCGGCTGTGATGGAGGTCAGCCATCGAACGCTCTGGCTGCACTGCGGCGCCCGTCCCATCCGCTCGCCTCCCACAGCATCTGAGAGGCTGCGTTGCTCCCGGCTGACGTCTCTGTGGACGTGCAGTGCTCTGGTTTAAAAGCCGTTTGGCAACGGGCTGTAGCAGAGGCGGCGAATGAGCGCGGCACTCCCAGCCAAGCTCACCCTCGCCGGGCATACTGCCACTACAAGCAATTTAATCTTGAGCTGCAGCTCATCGTGACCTCCACTGAAGAACTCCTTTTCTTTCACCGTCGCAAAGCTGCTGGCACGTGGGCATGCTTCCAGCGGCTGAGCTGAATACATTAAGCTTGTGGGTATGAAATAATTGCTCTGGCTAATTTTAACCAAAAGGAATCCAGCTTGCGATCAGTTGCAGGCTACGCTGCAGGCAACCGGGCTCTGAAATGGTGCATCAGCGTGGCTCAGCCCACAGGGGCCATCAGTTTATAACACTGAGGGTGGCTTTGATGGGAGCAAAGCAGATCAGTGGAAGGAGTTACCCCTGGAAGCGGGTGCTGATTTCATCTCGATGAGCCATCTGTCCAAAATGACTTTACAGTCAGCAGAGAGCGCAGTCGTGCATGTGATGTGCAGTGAAGGTCGTGCTCGTTCCTCCCAGCTGCTTTGCTTAGCTAATTTCTAGCCTTGAGATCACTTTCAAGCAAAAAAATAGAATAGATGAATAATAATATGGAGATAATATTTCTTCAAATGTTCCTGGAATGCAGTGCCTTGTACTGCAGAGGATTGGGATTCTTGGCTTTGGGGAAAAATGTGTTAAACTCCAAGCAAAATAAGGGGCGGGGAGGGGGGGAAGATTGCCCCCAACATTCCCAATCCGTGCTGTGCTCGGTGTTATTTCTGGGAAGGGATCGTGTACTAATGAAACCCCTGTGTTCACCCAACGTGAGCCAGTGTCGGAAGTAAGAGAGCGGACGGAGTGAACTCAAAAAGAAAACATCTCTTCTTTTTTTTCTGTGCTGGAAACTGGACTCCTCTTTGGTATGCAGCAGTTAGAAAGTATGTCTGGCAAAATGCCTGGCTTGAAAAGAGAGATTTGCTCTTCTCTGACCCAACAGTATATTATCTCTAACCCTAACCATCCCAGTCATTTAAATGTAAATCACAGCAAAAACAAGCTTTCACGTGTGTGGGCTTGAGCAGCGCAACTCCGGCCCTCGCACAGCCTGTGCTGCCTCCAACCCCAAACCAGGAGGAGAGGGATGACACAGGGGAGCAGCCGCAACCCTGCAGCGAGAGATGCGATGTAGCATCCAGACATCTGGACGGCAGAGGCATCTGGAGAGCAGCACGACACCAAACACCTTGAAAGGGGCAGGCAGACACGTTGGGTGAGGGTGGCTGGTACTTACGCAGCCGCAGCATCCCCTGCCCGTCGGGCTGGTCCTCCAGCCACTGCCCCTCGTAGATGGAGCCATCCCGGTAGTACATCCGTCCCCAGCCGCTCCGCAGCCCACCGCTCCACTCGCCCTCGTAGCGTTCCCCACCGGGGTAAAACGTCGCCCCGTAGCCCTGGAGGGCAGCACAGAGATGGCCGGTTAGGAGCCTCTGTATTGAAAGGGGTCGGTGTTCAATTTTGGGATGTTACTTTCTTGATACACTACTCCTTTGCTTATTACTCTCACAGATGGCTGCTGGCAGCCCAGCTCAGACAGGCTGTTCTTGTGTTGGAGGAAACGAGAGGTGGTGGTATGGGATTTTTTTTGGCAAATGATTTTATTCCCATGACAAAACCTCAGGTTTGAACTCAGTGTGTTATTATTGGCATGATTGCTGCTAATATTTAGCTAAAAGCGGGTTTTACTAGAATATAAAGCTGGCTGGGGATAGGCAGCACAAACAAGACCTGTCTCTCAACGTGGGGATTTTATGCCTTTCAACCCTGACGATGCTTCCTACAGCCCAGCGTGTCCCAGGCTGGGCAACTCCTTCCCTTGGCCCTGGGCAGAACAAAGGTCTCTAAGTGATGATAACCACAGAAACGGTTTTGCCGCCTTCTCCATCCGTGCCCCCAAAGAGATAATGTCCTAAACAGCTCCTTGCCTCGCTTCCTTCCTCCTTTACAAGAAACTAAAGGCAGCCCCGAAGGCTACGTGTGGTGAGACCGGCAGGCGCAGGCAGCAATGCCACCCGTGCCTCCCCGCAGCCAGGCGCCGGGCCAGGCTCCCCGGGGTGGCAGGCATCACCCCGGCGGGGCGGGTGAGCTCTGACGTTGAACCATCTCCGCTCTTTGCTTTCTTTCCTCAGATTTGATGCTGCTGGCAGGTTGGGTTGGTGGACTTCTGAACTAAGACCACTGGGTGTGTGCAAGTTGGGGACCCGAGGAGGTGTTTGTCTTACGTGTGTGTTTGCCATTAAGAGAAGTCCAGAGGTACCCCCTGTTCTGGGGAGTGACACCAGGAAGAAATATTTACATATTACTCACGAGTTTTCCCATAGGAATAAAGCATTAATTTACCTCTGAACAAAAAATAAGGTCAGTTCTGGAAATAACTGATTTTTCTGAGCATTAATTTCACTAAACTGCATGGATGTAAAGGGGAGACTTTTGTAGAAGAAAAAAACAACCCTAGTGATATTTGGATGTCATTATAAATCTTTCACCAAAGCCCAATCATGCAAAATATATCCTCAAAGAATGGGAGGGGAAGCTCCCTCCAAGAGACTGGAGGCACAGCGCCGCACACCTATTAGAAGCCTAAGAGGCTATTAATTTAATTTAAGAGCGGACACAACGGTGAACACAAGGTTTCCATTGGCAGATCAGAAAACGTTCCGACAAGGATTTTGCACGTAAGATTGCAGTCATTTTTACCAGATGACTTCCTCATTATGTTCCCTTTAGAAAAACCAGTGATTTATGTGACAGGCTTAATTTCCAAAAGAACTCACGTTATTTGTGTAATACACTGTAAAACTCCCAGAAGAAGGTACATTTTCCTGCACTGCTTATGATACAGGTTCCTCCGACTGCTTCAAGGATGAGAGGAATGAAAGGGGTGGATGGCAAGGATTAATACACGGGATATGAAACCTCTTGTCCTGCTTGGCCAAGCTGCAGGTGAGTCTGAGCAGCGATCGCTGCTCTGCGGCAGCTGGTGGGAGGTCAGGGCTGTAGCCCGGTCACCAGCAGATGGGTGGGATGAGTCCCTCTCCAGCGGGGAGACAATGGGTGACAGGGTGCTCTCGGCCGCGCTTGGCTTTTTACGAATGATGGATTTTTACTCCTGAAGCTTCCTGGGCTTTCTGCAGGTTCAAATTAAGTTTTAAAGAGAGCCCAAGCCTGGAGGAAAATCTGTTCCTGTAGCTTCTGCCCGGAGTCACGCTGCTGCTGCCCTATTGCCGGCCGTGGGACATGGTGGCAGCTCCTGCAGCATCTGACGTGGAGAACTGAGTAACGCCAGGAGCAGCAAGGTTGGGGAGGGCAGGGGGAGAGGGCTTAAATACCAGAGCTTTTGCTCTTGCTTTCATTTTCTTGTTCCACATATTTATTTCCCCAAAACCCTTCAATTCAGCCTCAGTATTTGAAAAATAAGCATTTTAAGTGATCTTTTTGCATGTGTGCACCCAACTCTTCCCCATGTTTTGGAGCACGTGGCCTCACCACCGGCACGCACAGGAAATCTCACTTACACATTTTTGGTCGTTTTTCCACCAGCCTATGTACACCCTCTTGTATTCCTTGGTTACAGGGTCAGGAATGCTGTATGAGCCATAACCATCCCGCTTCCCAAACTTCCAGTCACCGCTATAAATAGCTCCAGTGCATTTCCATACCTGGGTGCCTTTACCTGTTTAACAAACAAGAGGAACGACGGGGAGACCACGGGGGTTGTTAGCAGAAGGGTTTATGGGGCTGCCTTCCTACAGCTCCATCCCAGGCGGGGCATTGCTCCCTGCACCCAGGCAGCTTTATGTCTGGGATGTAGTTTAGCTTCCCGAGTCAGAACCAGCGTTAAGCTTGATCAGGGTCTTCCTGTGTGGCCTTTGCTGAACGCACTTAAATCTTTCCAAACCTCAGTTTACTGCTTGTGAAGCAGCCTGTCCTGCTCCGGCTCCTCAGGGCTCGGTCAGGGTCTCCTTCCCCTGCTCTGTCTCCTGCAGCACCTGCCATGGCTTGAGGATAAATGAATATTCCTGAAGCCAAGTCAGGAGCTGAGAGAGCTCCAGGGACTGTGCAGCCAGGGCACGTCCCGGTGCGTGGAGCTGACTGCAGTTTGCTGTGTTTGCAGAGGATTTTTTAGCATCCATAATCTAGATAGATCAGGTAATTGCCCCTGCATGCATGCAAAAGCTCTTCAAGTTACCTATTAAGAATATTTCTGAGGACATTTTTGCATGACATATATCAAAGACTACATATATACATATATATATATATATGTAGTTGTACATGAATGAATGGTCTTCCAGGAGCATCTACAACAGCTGACTGCTCCCTGCCCCTAGAAACTTCTGTAAAGACATCTAAATTGGTAATTTTTCTCAAAATGGTGTATCTTACCGTGTTTCAAGTTGTCCAGCCATTCTCCGGTATACTGATCCCCATTTACAGCATAGACCGTGTGTCTTAATCCACATTTCTGTGCTTTCCTGTCCCATTCATGCCAGAGAGGCTCTGTAGCCCTGGGGTATTTTACAATGGGCATATTGTTCACGGCTGGAGAGGAAAACAAACAATTGTCAGCAATAAATTAGAGAGAAATTACTAAGGCAGGTACTGGCAGAGCAGTCTATTTGTGAGCTATGTTTTAAAAGGCACTCAAGTCAGTAATTGATGTCTGGCTTTGGAGGGGTAAAATAGAGATGTAACAAACAGAAGGTATCTAAAAATACTGAAGTACAAACCAGCACTATCTGAAAATAAGCTCACAGCATAGCTTGGCCTGTTAGGAAATGTTAAATAAGTCTCAGCAGGTGAGGTCTGTGGTGGGCATCGGTCTCTGCACCTGCCAGAGGTCTTGGGGAGCACAGGGAAAGGCAGCCCCTTCTCCGTACAGCCGAAACCCTGCCAGGCTCCTTCCCACGGCTGCTCTGCCGCTGGCTCTGTGCGAGGCAGGAACAGTCATTTAAGCAAATTGGAAAATTATTTGTTTGCTAGGAAATATCTCAGGACACTGGAAAACATTCACAAGGTGGAGCAGGTCAGAGAGTTGGCCAGTGTCCCTGGGGTGCGCCAGGAGCTGGGACACTTCATACCCCCAGCAGTAGCGTAGATCAGGCTCCTTTACTGCTGAAAATATCAGCCCTGCAGGTGTCATGTTAAAAGGCAACAAAACCACAACGTTTCTATCTACCAGGAGGCTGCAGACTTGCCCAGGGCAGGACAAAGGCTCGTCAGTCAAGCAAGCTGCCAAGGAGGTGGCTTCCAAAGTGACGTGGGTTTTAAAGCATGAACAGCAGGCAGGGGGTGACGGGCACAGCGGAGGAGGGGGGGTGATCTGGGTGTCAGAGTTCTGGAGGGAAAGGATCAGCGTGGGGGAAAAGGTGGGAGAAGAAACTGGTTTGGCCCATCCATACAGAGAGGACAACAGCAGAGAATGGCGCGGTGGTGATTTCTGGGCATTGCCGATGGAACGGCTCGCTGTTCAGCGCAGCGGGAACACCGGCACAGACTTGGAGGTAAGATTGGTCTCCTATAAGCCATAAATAAAAGCCAAAAGGTGGCTGTAGGAACAAAAAGCAAGTTCCTATGAATGCCGTCAACATCCAGAGCTTGGCTGCAGCGCGGTGGAGTAGGATGCTCTCCGATTTTGTCTCCTGGGCTCCCCCTTCTGTCCTGATCCGCTGGACTGAGCCATATCGAGCGATTTTGCCGCATCTCTCCCTTCTCGGCAGAGCAGAGCTCCTGTTCCTGCTGTGTTGCGGGTGCCGGGGAGCCTGGTGTGGGCGAAAGCATGGAGCTCGGGAGGAGAGGGGAAAGGAAGGTGCTTCGGGTCTTTGCTAGGGAATAAAAGCTCGAAATTATAACTTAAGACAATGTAGTTGGTGTTCATCCTCGGTTCTCCACGTCGCTGTGCGAAATGGTCATTCAACAGCTGTTTGGGGGGATATCATTGCTAAAAAGAGTACTTCTGTCTCCGCGATGAGCCTTCCTCCCCAAAACACAGTTGTGTTGAGTACTGTGCGTCCCACACGGCTCCTTACCGCGGGGCTGTGGGGAACGCGGGCAGGGCCGGGGGAGTGCAGGCAGGGCCGGGGGAGCGCAGGCAGGGCTGGGGGACCTGCCCAGGCACTGCATTGTGAGCTCAGACCCAGGGAGGGGTAAGGGTTCCTGCCAGGCTGCGGAGGGAGGAGAGGGGCTGCAAAGTGGGTTCCCGACCGGTTCCTCCTCCGCCGACCTCAAGGAGAGGCGGGGAAGGTGAAGGCCACCACGTTGCCAGCCCTCAAAGCAGATATTTTGGGTTGTCTGTGAGGGCAGAGGAGGATTTGGCAGCTGGAGTCCGCTGGCCACGCCACCCACCTGGGAGCCTCTTGGTTTGAGAACACCGAGGGCAGGATCTGTCCCTCGGTACGACAGAGTCGCAGCCCGCTGCAGAGGATGGATTTTCTGCAATGCAAACACAGGATACACCACAGCTCCTCAGTTCCTCCCTCACCTTTTAAGGCTGCAGCCCCCAGAGAGCGGGATGGCAACAATATTTGCCAAGGGCTGGGCCTTTACAGGACGCAGAGCCACACGTTGCCGGCTCGTGTCTGTCCTCCCCTTGCCGGGGGAGCAGAAGAGCCGAGCTGCAGCTGTGTGCACCCAGCCCGACACCAGCTGTGACCTCCGAGCGGCTCACAGCCAAGAAGGGATGTCTCCCCGTTGCCGCTGCCAGATGGGAGCATCACTGTCCCATTACCGCATCTGACCACTTCTTTAGCTCAAAGCTTAGGATTTAAAACCCCAGGGAGGATTCCCAGCTGTGGGAGCAGCCCCAGCACCCCGCCGTCTGCTCCCCGTGCCCTCCGAGGCACAGCCCGCACGGAGCACCCAGGGTAATGCGGGCCGGCGGGAGCCACCTTTATTTGCTGGATCCCCTTCCAAATTTAAGACAGTGATGCCAGCTTTGCATAAGTGATAACGTAGTTGGTATTTATTGCCCTGGATGTTTTTAGCCGCCTACTACAAGGGTGCGGGGAGGCTGGCAGCAAGAGGCAGGCGATGCAGAGCTGCTCGGGCTGCAGACTCCCAACAGCGGCTGCAGCTCTTGGCGCTGACGGCTAGCGGCTGCTGCTCCCATGTGTCTCTGCTGCCGCTGCTGCACTCGGGGATAAGGATCTTACAGAGCTCCCTGTCCTCCTCCAGACACTGCTCTGTGCACCTCGCAGTTCTGTCAGGTTTCTGGCAAAACGCAGCTTGAGTTTGCACAGCGCTACGGGAAGCCTGGGTTTTCTCCCTGGCGCTTCACAGGACTTCAGAGCAATGCAGTTCAGCTACAAGTGTACTTTTTTCCAGCTGTGCATATTAACTTCTTAAAGAGCGAGGTGAAAAATTCAACCGGCTGCACAGAAGGGGCTGCTGGCTGTCCCTGGCAGCACCCTGCCTGCCACCGCACCGTGTCCCGTTGTGCAACCTCCGCACCAGCTCTGCCTGCGCAGCACCACCGGCCTGACCGTCCCCCAGCCCCAGGGATGCCCTGGGTGAGTTCACCCCTTGCATCGACCCCTGCACCACGGCGCTGCCCCGCACCGGGGTCCCTTTGCCGGCACCCTCCGGCCCAGCCGAGCCATCCCCAGCCCCTCCTCGCCCCCACGGCGGTGTCTCCGAGCGGGAGGCTCAGGGCACCTTTTGCTGCTCCTCCCCAGCAAGGAAGAGCAGGGTGCCCGAGCAGCGACGGGAGCGGACGGTGGGAAAAGCCGACATGCTCGGTTTGCAAAGCACCCTCGAGTTCGGCCCACGCTCTCCTGCCGCCCCCCCGCCCCAAAAGCCACCCCGGGGACACCAACCTGCGCTGGGTGCTGCCGGCTGCATGGGCAGGGTCGTCATAGCAACTCTGCCAAACTCCTGCGCGAAGGGTTATGGGAGCGCGGCCGGGAGAGCCGGAGGAGCGAGCAGCTGCGGGCAAGGGGGATGCTGGTGGGACGGGGGCTCAGCCTGCGTGCCCCATGGTGAGCACGAGTGATGGAGCCGGAGCCAGGCTCCTCCATGGAGCCGCCGAGCGCACGCCGCTCCGTGGAGCTACGTATCTTGGAGTTAAAGATTATCCAGCAGAATATAAAACGCTGATAAGCAACGCGTGTTTCACCTCTGGTTGGTTTTTTTTGTATGCGCAGCAGCAGCAGGCTGGAAATGAAAGCACTGATTACAGTACTGATGGGTAACAAATAAATCAGCCTTGCAAATGTTGGAAGAAAAAGGAGACCCCCCCCCGAAAATGCACATTAGAGGCCTTAAAAGAGAAATCTGAATAAACCTGAGCTAATTCCCTCACCCATTACATTTCTTCTGCAGCCAGGCGAGCAGGGATTGCCACTGTGGCCTTGTGGGTGTCTGTGATAATCTTCCCTAATGGGTACTTAACTGCACATTTCAAGTATAAAACCAAAGTTCTCATCTTACTGCCATGAGCCAAACACATTTGTTTATTCCTATCCTTTAACCACGTTTTTCGTGCACAGCACTGCAGGCTGGATGGTAAAAATTTCGAGGTAAGTGGGGAACCTTGGGTTGAAACAAAGCACCCGCCTCTGCGGAGGTGAGATACAGCTCGCTCTTCCCTGGTGGGTGCTCATTTGCCTTCTTCAATGTTTGTAGCATTGCAGGTGGCTTAAATGCTGCGTCCGTGCTCCGGTAGGACAGAGGGTGCGCATGAGGGGATGGTGACTACCAGGGTAATGTGCAATTTTCGACAGCAAGCAGGGAAGGATCTTTCAGGTTTGATGGTGAGCAACAGTGAGTAACAGGGAATACAGCAAATAGTGAAACTGTAAAGCTGGTTCACCCAGAACTGTCTCTGTTCTGGTCAGTATGGGCAGGGGAGGAAAAACACGTCCTCCTCGGACTTATTCCAAGCGTGAGCGTGACTGAAGGTGAATATTCAATTTCCCACGACAAGCGTGAGGGTCACGGAGCAGGAGGAGACAACGCTGCTGCCTGGGAATCAGGTGGAGAAGGAAAATGAACTGGCGGGAGGGAAGGGGTGCTCCACATCCAACATGCAAGCAGGTGTGGAAATGATGGAGAGAGACCTATACCATGGGAAAATACAAACACGGAATTTCTGGTGCTGGATTAGATGAACTGGGAAGACGGCAGCCGCTGGTGAGCAGGTCCCAGCATCTCTCTGGCTGCAGGGGATGTGCGGACGCAGCCAGGTGGCTCTGCATCTCCCTAAATCCAGGGATGCAGGAAAGGTGGAACTTACAGACCCTCCTTTGAGCAGGAAAAGCAGACAGAAAACTGTGGAAGTTGACCAAGTTAGAAAACATACAAGAGAAAATATTTCCTGTTATTAAAATGAGATGAAGAAGTTCAAGAAGGATTTATTCACACTCGTTCATGTAAACGCGTTCTGGTTTTAGGCAGAGCCTAAGAATTACCGAAGACAATCGTTCCTGTGTTTTCCCGTGGCCAGTTGTGTGGGGCGAGAGTGGGGGACCGGGTTTGTGGAGGAAATGAGAGAAGCCCATGAGGGAGAAGAAAACATGCGTACTGCAGCCCAAAACCTACAGCCTTAAATTGCAACCAGAAATAGCCCCTTCTGGGAAAGTATTAATTATTTTGAATGTCTTAGCTCCTGTATTGCACTGCACTTAGCTGAGAATTTGTCAATTAAAAATAATTAGCTAACTCAGACTGTTTCACTTGTTTATGTTTAAACAGCACAGGTCGTCTGAGGTTTTTGAACTGCAAGTCCAGACTATGTATCACCTAACCACAGCTTTTGCTAAGCAGAAGTTATATACATATTAGAAACTCAATATATATTTGAAACCATTTTAGATGCAATAAAGACTTTAAAAGGATTAAAATAATTTAGCAACAAATTAAAATTCACAAATTGGGACCGAGAACTGCCCCGCAGCTGCCTCTGCAAAAGCCTCTGTATCTGGATGAGATGGAAGGAAACACTTGGTGATGCCTCTGTTTCTGGGTCGCTTATTTTAAATCCTTCTGCTCCCAGTCTCCGTGTGTTTGTTATTTTAGGTTGGTGGTCCCAGAGTGGGTTATCAGCACCAGCTGCTCTCGCAGACCCTTCTGGCCCCTCCAAGGAGGCTTTGCAGAGCCGTTTTTCTGGGAAGAGGCCATAAGTGATTCCCATCTACGGTTTTCTTAGCCCAGGTACAAACATCTGAATTATACTTAATTATTTTGTCACTCATTATTATCATTCTGTATGGTTTTGTATTACAAAGGTACGGAGTGGGTAAATGTAAGTGTAGTCCTCTCACAAAAAAGGCAAAATTAGACCGCTTCAAAGAGAAGGAGGTGATATTTGCAGCTTTATCAGACAGTTCTTTTGACTCACTGAACTAAAATTTTACTTTTAAAATGTCATTTGATTACGAGAGAAGGAAGACTGTTGATAAGTAAGAAGTGTGGATAATTTTTGTAAAGGCTGTTGGATATGTAGAATATATAATTCAGCCAAAGTGTGAGGTATAAACCCGAACTGACCCAGAAATGCCCTAACCAAATCCTTTTCTTCCCCCAAGAGCAGTCGTTTCAAGACACAACATTGAGGCCACTATGAAAAGCAGGGCCAAAATCCAGGTTACGAAGGGCTAGGAGGAGAACTTGGTTTTTCTTTGATGCAATTTTCCCCTTGCTCTGGCCTTTCGAGCCAAAAATTTGGGTCCAAATCTCCTTCTTGGCTTTCTTTTTTTTTAATTCTTTTTTCTTTTTACTCTCGCAGACATTGGTCACTGCCACTGAGGAGCACCAGCAAAGCCTCCTCCACCGGGGAGTGACGGGGTTTCAGTTCTGTTGCTGTCCATATGGTTGTTGCTTTGGTTGTCTGGCATTTGATTAAACCTTACATTTATTAAGTCTGAAAGGAAGCTATTAAATCAGTCAGTGTAAATTGTGCTTTAACTTAGCCCATTACGCTGCCAATACAATTTGTTGCAACGGACTTTTAGCTCTCCATTTTCTTCCAGTTTGGACATACCGAAGAGCAAACCAAGCAAGGGGAGGACACGCGAGGAAAATGCCCAGAAAGACGCCATTTGTGGAGCAAGGTCCCATGACACAGGAGGCACCTTGATTTCTTTCAGTTTAGAGAGTAAAAATTTTTTTTTTATTATTAAATAAAGCCAAAGGACCTCAGTATTCTACATCTGAAACCAATCATTTTCACAATGAAAGGAGACAGCTGCTCCGAGCTGAGTTTGCTCTCACAAAGCTTGGGGAATCACCCAAGAGAAATGCCCAAACCAACTGAAAACTGTCAGAATCAATAATTTAAGTTTATTCTGGGAACTTTGTAGAATAAATAGAGAAAAAACACTTAGAGAAACATATGTTGGAATTCTTTAAAGGTGAAGAATGTGACAACAACATACTGTGGAAGCAGGATGCTCAGATGCGTGTTTTATTGCTGCTATATTCAAAAGAAAAGCCAGAGGAAGCGGTGGGAGGGTCTTGGACTCCAACCAGGCGTGTGTCGGGTTTAGCCGGATGAGCACAGAGTGGGTGCAGCGCTGAAGGAGCTCCCCCACCGCTCTCTTTTTAAGAATTATTATTAGCAGGCTTTTGGAGGGATTGAAGCGCAGGGTCTGAGATGTAAACTTCACTGGCTGACTCTGACTCAAGTGGCAGCCTTGCGGGAAAGCGTTTCTTTAAAATTCTTCCCTCCTTTTTGCCAGGAGCAGCTCTCTCAAGACAAAAAACCTGTTGGTTTTACATCAAAACAACCTAAAGTAAGAACCCTGGGTTATCTGAAATGTTCAAGCACTTACATATTCATGCAAAATTAAATGCTGAAGTCCTCGAAGCTGATGCTTCTGAGATACCCTCTCCCTGTGAGTTTCTTTCGCTGCAGATTTACAGCTAATTGCCTCTACTTAACTCCCTGCAACAAGGCTGCTCAAACATAGGCTTCTGATGTTAATTAGTGAAGTCACCCAAAGCTGAGAATTATTTACTGCACAACTGTAGAGTGCTTTGCAGGGATACTGTTTTAAAACAGGCAGATCACGGAGGGAGATAAATTTGGCCGTACTGGAGCTAATGCCTCACTTCAAGTCCTTAACTGAGGAATTAATCCAGATTTCAAAATGAATCAGCAGTACCAATTTTCAGTTGAAACATGTGCGAAGTATTTTATTTATCATGCCTTACTGTCACCTGATGTTAGAATAGGGACTTACCGATATTTACATTTTGTCCTTTCAAGCTTGCACTGTGCTGGAAAGAATTGGTATTTATTTCTAGGACAGGGGAAAAGCATCTAAGGAAACAGCCTTAATTATCGTAAGAGAAAAGAATGGATGGAATCTGCGCTCAGAAATAGTTTGGAGGGCGAAGGAAAGGAGCTGATGTGCGACTGTACATATATAACTACATGTACTCGAACAAAATTTAACACCAGAAGAACAGTCACAATTTCGCTGTGATCCTTAACTTGATTTATTAACCCAATTTCTTTGATACTTTTTCTGCCAGTGAATGGTTGATGAGTTGGGGATTAATTAAGGTAAAGGCAAAACAGAGATTTAGAATTTGTAGATTTGCTGTGCGAAGGCCTTAGAAGATCTCTGACAGCAAAAGCCAGCCTTTCAAAAGCTGAAAGGTTAGATTTGAATGACACCTAAAAAAAAAGTTCTTAAAATAATCAAATTCAGAGGAAAGGCACCATTTGTCATGTGTTGACACAAGCAAAAAACACGCTTTTATAGCCTTAAATCTAGAGCAGCTGTCTGCTCCGGAAATCCAGAATGATACAGTGATGCTGGGAAACAGGGAAGGAGCCCTCACGAGCCTTCTCCAGGCCAGCCTTCTGCTCGGGGGCCGGACAGAGAAGACCAACTGACCAACTTCATGCTCAAAAGCAGATGAAGAAGGAAGAGCCCATGCAATGCTCTTGGCCCCGGGTAACACGGCTAAGACAGTGCGGTGCTGTTGCATGAAGGCACTGGTGCCTTTCTGAACATTTTAACTTTTTGGGTAAGTTGTGTTTAAGGCACCTACCTCAAGGAAGCCACAAACCCTCTTCTAAGAAGCCTCTCGCTGCTTAAACCTGCACAGCAGTGTTTCTTGCCTCTGTAAAATGGTAAACTGAATCAAAATCTCATCTAAGCTGTGGGAGCAGAGGAAGGGATGGGGGACATAGCCAGACAGGGCAACTGCCCAGGCTTTGTTTGCTACGGTGGGTAGGGAGGCATCCTTGAAAGCGAATATGACAACGGTACCTGACTGGGTTAATTAGCTGTTGACCAAAGAGCATATATGGTTTGTTTAGCAGGCTGCGAGGAAAGATATGCAGAAAAAACAGAGGCTCTCCTGAGATAAACCAGGCTCCGGAAAACCAGGCCCCATCCCGGGGTATGCGCCCGCAGGAATTTACCCCGCTCTCCAGCGGAGCTGCAGAACCTGCTCCTAGCGCAGGGCAGGGCAGGCAAGGTGTGGGAAGCCCCGAGCGCTGGCTGCTCAGAGCCCCTCTCGCCGTCCGGGGCCGAGGGGTGGGAAGCTGCTGGGGCTCTTCGGGGCTCTTAAAATTCCCTCTCTAAATCCTTTATCCAGCTGCTAAGAGAATTAAAACTCCTGTAATAGTCCCGTAAGGTCTCTGATTGTCCACGGGGTTCAATGGATGCAGATATTTAGGGGTATATTTCAGTCAGAGAGAAAAAAATGAAACCTCAGACTATATTTTTCCTATATATCTTTTCACAATGAGGGAATTTTAACTATTTTTTTCCCCCAAGATCAACATTTAATCTGGACAGGGCACATAATGCACAAAGGCTGGATTTTTTTAAATGTCTTTTCTGTAGGAGTCGCTCCCGGAGGCAGAGAGGGACATTGGCCAGCAGAGCCTTACCAGACACAACCCCCGCTGCCCTTCCAGCCGTCCTTCCCCTGTGTCCCCGGCCTCGGGAGCGGGAAGAGCTGATTTAGGTCTACGGTTTTCCACAGGCATCACTGGGAAGGCTTTCTGGATTAGTGCACATCCTCTTACTTTTTTGCAGGATCCCTATTAAGGAGACCTCCTATTTGAAAACTCAGTGCAAAGTTAAATGGATGAACATTTATAAAGAAGTTTTGAGTCTCTTCCTTCAAGCAATCTAGTTTTGGAGCGTGTTTTAGTTGTTGTAGAAATAAAAATTGCAAAAAGCCTGAAAATTGAAAGAGAAGATGATAGTTAAATAAAATGAATGCCAAGAACGTGGACATGGAAACTTAAGTCACTCAGGACTATAGACTGTGATATATATTATGTGATTTTTTTATTTTATGAGTCCTAACTCATAAATTAGAGTCCTTTTAAAATTGACAGCTCTAATTAAAATCTGCAGTTTCCATTCTTAGCAAGTAAAATTATATACACTGTAATAAAAAAAATCTCTAGTTCTAGTTAAAAAAGAAGTCACTGTTATCTTGCCTTGCTTTGGTTTTATTCACAAAGATGTGATTGAAATAATGAGATTATACAAACAGCTATAATCTCCCAGGAGGTGGAAAGAGATTACAGGTAATTCTGAAATCTTTTGTAACAGCGCAACGTTAAATACTGCTAGAACCAGCTGTACGGCCAGCCGTGCTATGCTCACATTATTTGTGTTTAATGAAATTCTGTAGTGTTTTCTGTTTTAAAGAAAATACAGATCTCTTGAGTGAATATTAATAATTAGCATGTCTTAGTTAAAAGACCTTGGAAGAAATCTTTTGTGGTTATAATTGTACACAGCCTCGGTACGCATAAGGATCGTTCCTTGCCAAGAGGGAGGAGGTAGGAAGAGGTAGGAAAGCTTTGAATAAAGGTCTGGTGATCCCTCCGTGCGAGGCTGTTCCCGGGGCCGGCGTGGCTCTGAGTGGGAAATGCACAACATTTCCTCCCTTTGTACGCACAGCGCCCGCAGAAACACAGACTACGGCCCTAAGGAACGTGTCATCAGGCTGCAAAATAACAGCCCAGGGCAAATATCCACCAGTGATATTAAGAGCCTTCTTCTGTTCTTTTGAGGCTTATACCTCAGGAGTGAAATGAATAGTTTTAAGGGTTATTTACAATTTACAATGTATTCTGTACGTACCTCTTCTTGAATGATAGGATCGAGACAAGCAGTCCTACAAATGTTTAAGTGTTTTTACTTAAATGTTTTTACGTAAAGGAAACAAGGGGGACATCCACAGAACCACCTGCTCTTAAGCTGACCATTCCCGCTGGCAGCGCAGGCCAAGATGTTTGCTGTGGCCACGTGCAAAACACACGTGAGGCTCAAACCTGCAACGGACGGCAGCAGTCCCCCCACTTTTTGGATCAACTGTCAACCTCCCTGAGCACCTCACAACCCACCAAGTCTGGATTCACCCCAGCCTCCCCTGAGCAGAAAGTGGTAAGATGTAGCTGCATTTGTTTAGGGCTTGCTCTGCTCATTACATCACACTCTGAACCCAGCGTGCTCTGCGTGTGTGATGTAATGAGCAGTGCAAGCCCTAAACAAATGCAG
Source organism: Sagittarius serpentarius (assembly GCA_034782735.1). Classification (NCBI taxonomy): domain Eukaryota; kingdom Metazoa; phylum Chordata; class Aves; order Accipitriformes; family Sagittariidae; genus Sagittarius; species Sagittarius serpentarius. The sequence continues at coordinate 16,862,915 of JAVKLA010000088.1, read as the reverse complement.
CTGTGTCTCAGGGGTGGCTCTGTGATAAACTGAGCTGAGACAACAGAGTAACTGCAAAGGTAGAAGGATTAGTTTCACATGGGAAGGGAAGATAATTTTGCTGGTAGGGACTACTCCAACCTTGCAGCAAACTGGCAAGTTTCAGCACGTGTCCAGCACAGAATTAAAGCTGTGGTCCGAGGTGTGATTCTTTCCCTGTAATCCAAAATCTTGCAGGCTTCCTGTAACATAAGGTCCCGTTACACAGGATTGTGGAAAAATGCTAGCATCTGGGGAAAATTTAACACAGACCTAACAAACTCCTGTGACATTTATACTACGTTTATTAGTTTATTAGTCTACTTCAAGATTATCAAGGCCTATTATTATTTTTATTATTATCAAGGTCTATTATTATTATTATTATTATACTGCAAGATTATCAAGGCCTGCCACAACAATCACAGACCTCACTGGAGGAACTGAAGGGACAACGCAATGTCCCTGTGGTGGGTGGCTCTTAAACCAGCAGAAACCTCTAACCGCTGCAAGTTCTGAGCAGGTTTCTCTGGAAACCCAGCGCAGAGGCAGGCAGCAGGTCATCGACTGCCTTTCAGGTGTCCACCCACACACAAAGGAAAAGAACATGCAAAAAGGGCATAAAATGAGCAGACAGCCCTAATATAGACCTAGAAAACGACCAGGGACAGCAAGCACACGGAGGAGGGTCTCTACACCAAATGTTTTCAGTTGTTTGTGCCAAATCCAAGGAAACAAGGTGCTACAGATACTCTGTGAAAAGACAGCATGGCACTCAAGTTTTCACTTTGGCTTTGCTCCTCCCCCTTGTGCCTTTTTTAAAAAATTGCCTCTTTTCCCTTCTTTTTTTCTTCCATTTTGCCTATTTCCACCCTTTTGCAACAAACCCACATTCCAAGAAGCGCAGTACCGACATCCACAGCCTTTGCACCTCCCGTGCATCACCCCCTGCCCTGTACATTACTCTCACCCCGAGCTCCCTGGAGCAGGGCTGCCCACTATCGCACTTGTACAGCCCAGAGGCCGCCAGGCCCCGCTTCCAGTTTGCCAGTCAGGCCGCCAAGCGGGTTATTATTGTTATAGTAACAAAACAGATGAGGCGTCGTCTCGTCATTTTATCTTTCCGATATGAACGACCCGCTGTGCCCTGGCCCCAGGCAGCTACTGGGCTGGGCCGCCTCAGCCCAGGTGTGCGGTCACCTCAGCCAGCAGGTCCCTCTGAGGGGACCGTCCCCGCGGCACGGCGGCTCCGCCAGCGCCACACGGAGGGTTTTCGGGTTTTATCTCCACCCTCAGCCCCACCGAGCGCTTCAGGCTCTGCCACAACACGAAGGAACCCGGGAGGGGCGCGGGGGACCCCACGGTGTGACCGGGGCCGGGCTGGCGGGGGCGGCGGCGGAGGCTGAGGAGAGGCCCCGCCCCAGGCGAGCGGGGGACGGGACGGGGCGGGGCGGCGGGTGGCGCGCGCCCCCGCGGCGGCGGGCCCCGCCC
>JAVKLA010000088.1:16837055-16851855 GCA_034782735.1 Sagittarius serpentarius | reverse complement strand
CCCGGGGCGGCGTGACCCTCCCCGAAGGCCCCAGGTCCCTCGGCTTTCGGTGGCATCGGCTCCTCACGGGTGTGCGGCTGCCCAGGGTCACCCGACGGGCCCCAGCGCTGGGGTAGCCCCGGCCCCGGTGGGCACCGCAGTTGCCCTCTCAGCACCCTGTCAGGCTTTCGCCCCCTCCCCCCTCCAAACCCGCAGGGGCTGCTCCCCCCGGATCTCCAGGTGAGCCTCCGAGGCCTCCATCTACCTGGGGCCCTTGGGCCCCTGTTCCTCTTGCACTTCTCATCGACCCGCCATGTTACCCACGCTTGAGTGCTCATCCCCGTCCAGCAGCTGTGGCACCAGCATCCTCCCCCGACCCAGTCCTTATTTATTCCTCCGGGGAGCCCCTTTGGACCTCAAGCGCCATGTTGGTTTACCCCAGGTCGCCAGCAGCTGAGAGGACGTCTTCCAGTTCAACTTCAATGTCTGCAGCGGTGGATCCCAGTCCCAATGGCTGAGGGGAGAGCGTGCGGCGGGCGCCATGCCAGCCACGGCGAGGGGGAGGCAGAGACCCCCCCCGAGGTACCCCCTGAAATGTGTCTTGTTGATGGCACTGGCAGTGGCGGTGACTTGCTGCTTCGTTTCTACTGTATTTATTGCTCAGGTAGGAACTGACAGCTCTGCTCATTGCTTGGTCACCCAGTGCCACCCATCCAAGGTGAGCTGCGATGAGAATAAACCAGAATTTTACATTTTAATTGCAGAGATGTGGTGGCCCCAGGCACCTACCTGGCGTTGGTTTGTACCATGGAAGGCAGGTGATCACAACAGCCAGATACGTTTGGCTCTGATACACACGTCAGGGGAGTGATGCTGTGTTCGTGACAGACCTGCTCGTGTGTCAATCTGCCACCATTCTGCAGAAAAAAATGTGTTTCTTTCCTAGCAGGGACTAACAGTGTGCTCCATCTCAGATAAACCCCGTCACGTCTTAAGAAATCAAAACTGACTCTAAAATTTTTGAAATATCACTTGCGGGAAAAGCAACAAATCCCCAAGGGCATGCTTGAGTGTAGCAAGATCATTTAATTCAACTGAGGAAAAAAAAGTCCCAAACAGGGTTTTGCATTTTCTCCTGCACAGTTGTGTCACTAGATGGCCTTCCAGACCGAATGCAAACACGAGTGCACTCCGCATCTCTTTCAAGGAAGACCCTGCTTTGTGCAGAGGGCAAACAAAAAGCTAGAAAAGGGTATTTCTGCAATAGGGAGGAGGAGGGACATGTAAATACCCAACGAAGTGTCATATAATTCAAATAATAATAATAAAAAAGCAGCCAAATGCACACCTATTTAAAGCTAACCATTTTACTGAGGAAAAAGTTGATGCAAGCATGTAGAATACACAAGCTGTCAAAAAGATGCTTTATGAACCGCAATTTTATATAGCTTATCTGGAACACAGTAAAAGCCGTCAGCTCCTGTCGACTGTAATGGCTGAGGGCATTCCAGTATCGCACAGGAATGAATGGTGCAGGAAAGAATTGTTTTACCCTAGAACGATTTGTTTGGACCTGGCTCAAAACCGGTGTCACACTATGTATGATACCATCAACAGATAGACTTAGTAGTCTTCCTGTAACTGAGTACTGTAATTCAGGTTTTTTTTTTTCAAGTCCATTATTGCCATAAAAGTTTTTGGGGGATAAAATTATTTTGTGGGTCATTGTTACATTGGGTTTTTTGCTTTTTGGGTTTTTTTTTTTTTGTTTTTTTTGCAAGTCTCACAAAACAATTTTTACATTTCTCACAGCTCTGTCTCCTTTTACATTTTATAGTTAAAGAAACTTTCTCGATTTGTACACCTTTAGATTTGGGATGAAACAATATAAAATGAGTAGATTATAAAATCAATTGTAAACAGTCCAAAGACTGTTTTTAAGTAATGAATGTTCTATTTGTAGTGAGTCAGCTTAGTATTGACGAAATATAGCATTTCAGTGTCTCAGTTACTTAATTAATGGGTATGCAGTGCTTTAGGCATATAAAGTCGCATGCAAAAGCTAAGTATATTTTGCTGACTCTGAAAAAGTAAAATCTAATATGGAATTCTGCCACTGATTTAAATGGAAGAAGATTCAACCCTCTATGAGTAAAATTCAAATCTAATCATTATTAATTGCAAGTGTCATTCTCCTACTTCTGTTTTGGCCTGTATATTGATTTTGGCACAAGTTCAGTTTCATCAAAAGCTTACGCATCTCCAGCTCAAGAGTTGATATGCGTATAGAGATTTACAGTGAGCGTACCAAAATCAAGACTTTAATGGGGTATGCTAAATATCTGTGTTCCAATCTTGTTACCAATTTGACGCTTTATGATTGCCAAGGAAAATAATAGGAAGGAGTGAAAGGTTAGCACACTGTCTAGGAAAACTGCTGGAAGTTTATTATTTTTAAAAGGTGCTTTTAACACTTTAGATGGTATTGATGGGTAATTCAGGTTAGTTATGAGGACACTGAAACAAGAGTCACAGATTAGGTTTAATATTGAAGCTATGACTTTTTTACAATACAGGGTGATCACATAAGTTGATACTTCCATTTCTCAAAATACCAAGCCTGGGGAAAAGTGCTTGCAACCTCCAGGACAGTTCTGGTACAATGGAAGAATCTCAAGGCATATCCTTAGCCTGACCTCCTAAGGAAAAAACACCAACGCACTTGTGCTGCCTCTCTTTGTCTGTTGTGGTGTGCTTGAAGAAGTCAAGGAAACTGAGATTTAATATTATTAAAAGCCCATCAGTTTTGTGACTATAGTCAAGTGAGGGAAGAGAAGCATAATTGTAAATCTTTCTGCTCACAAAATACTGTTTTAAATAGTAAATATGTTAACAGATTTGACAAAATATTCTGGTTAGCTATGTTCTTCTGTTTGGAGGAACTCTGAATACTGTAAAAATTTTAAGTTTCCAGTCAGTTAAGCTCTATCATAGTGCATGCCCTTAGGCTAAGAAGCATGGCTTGCAGTAATATTTCAAATGGAAAATTCAACTATTTTAGCTAACTAGCAAGGTCTCAGGCTACTGGTACTTCCTCATATCCACAATTGCAGAGAGGAGTAACAGCACACGCCATCTGCTGTATACTCATATTATTAGTTTATAGGGTAATATAAACTAGAGAAGAATGGAGACCTGTTCTTCCTAAATATCTTTAAAACTGCGTTTTTGAAATACACTTAAGAATTTTCTTCTTGATAGTACAGACCCCAGCTTTAGAAAGACTTAAACATAAACTTAACAATAAGAACAAGTAGTCCCATTTATGTCAAAGGAAATATTCATAAACTTAGTGAAGAATGTGCATAACAAGGCAGAGCCTTAAATATTTATTTTTTAAGATTACCAGTGATATTAATTATTTGTGTTTTCAGCGATGAATTCCCACTACAGCATGTACATATAGAACAAGAGACAATGCCCTGAGGAGTTTACAACACGAAAGACAGACCCCAAAGAATGGGACTTACCATGTAAGTAGAGTGAATTTCCAATAAATTTCAGACATTACACAAGGGCAACAATTGTCTGTCATATGCGCAGACCCTTACTGAAGGACAATCTCTGCCCCACAGAATTTAGTGTGAACTAACAGGGCAGATAGGGAATGGGAAACTGTAGTGTAGGAGAACTGAACTGTACCTTGCACACACAAAGAAGTTACAGGTGACGTCTGTGTAAGAGGAGAAGCCTATGGCAAAGCTGGGTATATACTCAAGGTTATTAAATGAGTTTACAGAACAACTATACAAAATTGTTTTTTCAGTTGTGTTTTTGCTCACAGTGCCAACACTCTTTTGACCCTCACTCAAACCTAGAAATAATCTTTTTTTCAAAATCAGAGCTCCCAGTCTCCTTGATCATCAGCTGCTTCTCAGTACCCATTTCTGTAGTGTTTCTTGCTGTTTCTCTTGCACATGCAGAGCTCTACCATCTGGTCCTCATGGCCTGATATTTTACACACACGCCCCCTCCCCGAAAAATCCCTTGGGCCACATGATTCACCATGTATTCAAACCTTGCCATGTGCCTCTTTTTTGTGTAGCAGCCCCTACTGATGTAAATCCCTTGTTTCATAAGGGCTCTCAATTGCCTTTTTCACTGAAGGCAAGGTGGCTGTGACACCTGCCAGTTTCTAAGATGTTTAACCCAACCTAAAACATTATTACAGTGTTGTTTGGCTGAGTAGGAACGATATTTTTTTTTTCCCAGTGGGAAGTGCTGCCAGAAAGGTATTAACTTTCTAGACTATTAAGTAATGTGGAAAAATTATATTTCAATAAGAAAATTTCCTTTCTGCCTTTTCATGCCTTAGGAACATAGTTCCTGTTTCCCTTGGCTCAAGTAGCCCATGCACTAAATCAGTGCAAAAATCTTTCAATAAACTCTACATAAAATCTGTCCAAATGCTACCACAGAGTTCAGAGGGCTATGAAAGAAAACAGGACAACGGTCTGCAACAGAAGGTGTTAGCCGAATTAGACACACAACTCAGCAAAATCAGGCAGCGAATATTCAGGCACTTTGATGTAGTTTGGACAGATTTTGTTCATAAACCACACACTGACTACTACCTAGAGAGCAGCTATTTATAGGGAACAGGTACTGTTTCTTGGGTTATTTTCTCTGGTATGCTTTAAATCAGGGGTGCCAACTATGTGGGCCAAAATGGCCTACCTGATGTATGTGTGGCCAGTGTGCTGTATTTTGAATTCACCCTTCATCAGAAACTGAGTTCTTGGCTTTGCAGTTGCGGCGGGGGGGAACCCCACTTTACAAACTTGAAGAGTGTATAAATCAATATGGTAACATCTCAGCCTGATACAGTAGGTGCTTAGGGGCAGTTTCAAGTTTCTGTTCCTCACTGAAGTGTAAATTCTTAAGCCAAGTTCTGTTATAAAAAATGGGTAACACAAGGTTAGGATCATCCTATGCTTTTCTGGAACATCAAACACAATGACTGATCTCTGAAAAGCATGAAATGAACAAGCAAGTGTCTGCCAACACCACCATAACTCTGCCCCCGCGGATCTGGGCGGTATGTGTGTCTCCCAGATGTGCTGGCACGGCTTCACTGAGCGATGGGGAGGAATTTGTCAACACAGGCTGGCAGAGCTATCACAGTGATGCTGGATCTCATCTTCTACCTCTGTGCTGAGAAGTGAATCTGGAGATTTGCCGGAGAGAGGGACTCAGAATGCCTTGTTTCAGGCAAGATTGGCAGGTTGTGTTTGTGTTGGTAGCTGTGGTTGGTTTTACCATGGGAACAGTCAGAAGCAGCGGGATCAGGAGTGATGCATAGGCTTGCTCGTGGCTGAGTGAGAGCACAGGGCTCTGCTACAGATCTGCATTAAATTAATCAGCATCAGATGCTTTTCTGCCTCCAGATCTGCAGCAGAGAATAAATCCCATCACAAAGTAATTTTGGGAAATGTAGGGAAAGGGCCTGTAAATAGCTTTCCTTGCAACACAATGCGTTTTTACCCAATATCCGACCCATCTCTTTAGTATACACCCCTGAAATCCCTCTGGCTTATGCCTTCTGGTGTTTTCATTACCCAACAATCCACCTGACCCAGCAAGCACCGAGATACTATTTTTTTCAAAATCACAGCGCTCTCTGCAGTATCCGCTTTCTTCAGATTACTTTTCCTTTCTTCTCCCATTCCCAATATAATTCCTAGCAGAGATATTTTTTTTTATGTACCTGCTGGTTTAGAGACAAGGGAGGACTGAAACCAATAGGAGTGTATGTTAATTAGGATGACCACAGCACCAGAACAGGAGTTGCATTCAGCTTCTTTAGTTTATGTAGCAGGGGTAAGTGTGGAGTAGGCGAGTTTACTGTGGATGGCCAAATCTGGGTTATGTTCCCCAAAAGTTGGTTGGTAGATTCCACTAAACCTGAAATGTGTGGAGTTGTACTTTTTTGTGAGGCTTTTGAGAATCTCAAGTTTAAATGATCCCAGGTTTGGCGTGTTAAATATGCTTTCCACTATGTGAGCTACAATGCAACCTGAACAAGCATGTGTTTTTCAGAGCCATCGGAAGAGCCAGGCTTTGATCAACACTTCATTGCTGCATTGGCTGTGCAATAGCCATCACTCTTGCACCTGGCCCGGGCAGGAAGCTCTCAAACCCTTTTCTGGACAAGAATGTGGGGAAACTGGTAACATTCATAGGAGGAGAAAAAAGGATGGCAAAGTAGGCTGTAAGAGAAAGGACCGTGCATGAAATAGGGGCAGGCTTTTGCTGAGTAATGTATGGCACTGACATTAAGTGGCAGTTAATGTGTGAAGTTCGCATCCTCCCCTCTGATACTTGTGCAAACTTCCTACAGGAAGGCAGCAACTGCAGACCGAAGAGATGATAAAAATCCTCTGTTTATATCCCTATGTGAGACACCATAATTTCTGTCTGTTTTTTGTTGAGTGCTAGAAGTACGGGGAGAGCTAAGCAGGAAGCACTTGCTCTGTCGTTGTCTGGCTCGGAAGAAGCTCATACATAGGGATGGAGGTTTGGTAGGAGCCAGAGAGGTTTGTGGCTTGTCAGAGCATTGCTAGCCAAAGGACAGGCCCAGACTGAGTTTATCATCTCAGATGTGAGAGTAGCCATTAACCTGGCCAGAGCAAACCCTGCAAAGACACAGCGACGCTCAGAGTAGGCTAATTAGTAACTTGAGGCGCTGGAAATAAACCCAGTTGTAATTGTGTCATGTTTGCTTTAGAGCTGTGATATTTGGCCTGTGCCGTGCTTGTGGGAGCTGGACGGGTTGATGGTGCGGAGTGGCCTGGCTGGAGGTCCTCGCTGCGAGCCACCGGAGCGGGTTGGGAAAGTATTTGAGTAATCGAGGTGGTGGCATAGCCTGGTGTGCGCAGGCACGTAGAGGGAAGCAACCTGCCAGCGCTGCTCCAGCCCACAGGTCATCGCCAAACGTGGACTGGCGCACTGCCGTGCGTGAGCTCGACACCGCTGTCCTTGATGGCATGTTTCCTGTGCGTTTCTCCCTTCCTACACACATTTCACCCTTCCTGCCTCTCATCGTAACAACAGGCACACTGTCAAGTTCCCAGTTGTTTACTGGGATTAACATAGTAGCTCTGATTTCTTAAGGCGGGGAGATTTCCTGGTTAAGACCATTCTAATTAAACTTGCATCTCTCATAATGCTAAAAATGCCTGTGTGAAAGGCAGCTGAATACTTGCAAAATGTCAGTGCCCGTAGACCTTTAACGGTCTTAGGAGTCTAACAATAGGCTAGACAGTGCCTGTGCAAAGATATAGGACTCCAGACAAATGGAAGAAGGAAGCAAATATAGCATCCCTCCGAATCAGACATCTTAGACAAAAATCTTTCAAGTACAAAACACATCTGGCTGTGTATTTGTCAAGTTTTTTATTGGCTTGAAATACAGACACACACACACACACACAGAGCCCATGGCAAATCCTTTCTACTGTAGATCTGGGCGGGCACCTCTGTTTTCCTTTTAGGACCCTGTTTTGGACCTGGACAAAAGTGTTCAGTCAACAGGCCTCCAAGCCAGCCAGGGCTGACCACAGAGCAGGGCAACAGCTGCACGAGCTTTAATTTCTCTCCCCACCCTCCCGTACAAATGTGCCCCTCAATCCTCTGTCTGGAGGAGCCAGAGAGAGTAACGTATAGCTCCCCTGCTTCCCTGCCAGCTCTACTGGCATTTCCTATTACACAGCCAATTGCATGGTAGGCACTGAGACCATAAAGTATTTTTTCACGTGGGCAGCTGAGCAGTGGTGAAACTAGACTCTCTTTTGGTCACAACCCTCCCCCAGATGTTCGTGACACTTTTTTACCCCCCCCTTATGCAACACGTCAGGCAGTTGTGATAAAATTTACTGCCACAGGAACCACTTCTTGCACGCTGCTAGCAGCAAGTCTTCCTGGACTACCGGCAAGCATTGCACACGAAAAGGAAAAACAACGTGCAGGGGAAGGTGCTGGGAAGTGAAGAGAACCCTGTTCTCCATCAGCAGCTCCAGGAAGAGAGAGGAGGAGAAAAGCAGTGATGGCTTTGTGGGTTTAGTGGAAACTAACTTCAGTTAGGAATTAGCAATGGCCTGCCCTCTTGAAGGTTAAAACAATTGAAGTATCTGGAAAAGGTATTTTAAGACTTACCTTGAAAAAACAAAAAAAAGCTAAAGCAAGTATGAAAATAAATTAGAAACTAGGCAAAGATAAGAACAGAGCCTGCAGGAATCAAGTCTAAACAAAAGGCAGGGGCTATGCAGCAAGAAAAGCACAAATGGCAGGGGCTGAAATGTAAAACCTACAGTTTACTGTGAACATGAACGATGCTGTTGTATTGCACAGCCCCTCTTCCCAGGTGTAGCTGTCTCCGTAAGGTGAAGGGCAGTAATGAATAAAGCCCCTTCCCTCTCTTCCTCTATTTTCTATTCAATTATTCGCAGGCTGTGCAAGTTCTGCTTTATTTCCCCTCTCCATATGCCACACTCTCCTCCTGGGGTTTTTTTTATTCCGAATGGTGCATTTGGCCTCTCTCCCATTTCTTTCTCCTCGGTGTGTGCCCCCTGCTCTGCTAAGATCTGCTGTCTTTGTAACCTCCACTGTGCACATATGCTGGCTCTCCCTCTACCCTCCCCACCACCCCCTGCTTCTGGGCCATCAAGTGTCCCTTCGCTTCACTCCAGCATTTTTGCCAGGGGGCCCATCAGCCAGCCAGAAAAGGAACAATTTTGCTATGGCCACTGCTCCCATTTTCATGCTGCCGGCTTCTCTCCACCGATCAAGGGGAACCCATGTTGCTGCTGTAGTACAGCTGATTGGTAGCAAAGGCAAAGACGGCTCTGCAGCTGCTTAGCAACTGGGAGCTGCTGTTATGCAGCAGCGTAGAAAAGCAATGGATGTCACAGCATTCCCCAATTCTGCGCATTCTGGCCCACTCAGCTGAAAACCGTGGCGGAGTCGACCAGCTGGGGCAGCCCCAACTGTCTGTCAAAAAATAAATCAAGATGGGGATCCTTAACTGCAGATTTGAGAGCAACGGCAACAATGTCAATGGCAAAACTGTCTTGGTTCTTGTGTTGTGCATTGTTTGCATCACACCAGTTAGAAGAAACTGCTCCAATTTGTAAGCTAAACTCATTCAATTTGACCTTTGTCATCACTTTTCTGGCTGCAACATTTTATACTCCATCACTTATAATCAGAATGTTCCCTGTATGCGCTGCATTTCTTAAAAAGGCTCACAGGTCTCCAGCTATCATTGCATCTAGACTGTTTAATGATAGATGTCCAGATACACAAGTATTTTAATGCATAAATACCCTTTTACATTACTTATCTGTATCTTCATTTCTTTTTGATGCAAGCTCTGTGAGTGCCCAAATTCTTTAAATGGTACAGTCTTTTTCTTTTTTTTAAACTGTACTGTTTAAGCCATGAAGCACTGAACTGAAATGTTTAGTAATGTGATGGCTTTAGAATGTTGATTAGAATTGCCAACCTCCTTGATTTATTTCATGACTTTTATAAGCTTGAAAGTATTCTAAAAAATAACCGGTTGTACATTCTGATGGGATCATAGCGTTTCAATAGCAGCTGCGTTTCAATAGGCAAGAAGCAACACAAAACATTCTGCAAGTCAGGTGTTGAAACAGCTTCTTTATTCCTTTATAGCTCAAGAATGATTAGATCTCTGAAAGCACTCACTGCCTATCTTACAGAGGCAGCTTTGTCATAATACTAGCAGAAATAAAATGAAGAGATACAGTTTAAAAAGAAACCAAAAAACCAGCCCTGGCAAACATCCAACATGTCCATCAAAAGTTGTATGGATCTTAAAATAAATGTTTGTTCCACTATTGCGTATCACCATACATCTCTTTGCACCCAGGCAGCCGAACAACACAGCAGACTAGCGATTCCCCGTCATTGTTCAACGCTTACATCCCATGCATCCTCAGAGCATGCTGGGACACAGGTGAAATCTGTCAGGAGGTTGCTTATTTTGGCTGAGAAATTCCCTAGATAGATCATCTGCTGTTCTTAGTAAGAAATGAAAAATTTCATGGCAGAAAAACTGAGCAGGCAAATACCCTGTCCATATTCCTACTCAATATTCCTTTGATATTCTTAGCCTCGTTTTCTAAAAGTAAGTCTAACGTGACTGTGTTGTTCTGTGTCATTTTTCCTCTCCTTCCCCAAATCTCAATCAAATTTGGCAGTGGGGAAGAAGTCCCAAACATATTTAGGTCTTGAATGAACAGCTGAGTAGAGTACGTATCAGAGGCACCACCTTGGTCTCGGGGCAAGGCAGGCAGAACTCAGCCCTTGCCTGTACCAAGGGGCAAAACTGCTGCCTGGTTGGCCCCTGTGGAGCTCCCAGCCAACACATTACCCCTTGCTCAGCCACACAGGGCAAGCAAGACTGGGAAAGAGCTGGAAGATTTGTCAGGGGGCATTTATGGACACAAATCCATGGGAAACAAAGCTTCATGTGTTTAGCTGCTGAGAAGCTGTTTTAAGAAACTGCAAGTTTCGGTGGTAAATGGTAATAGCACTAGTAGGAGATTTCTGCAAGAGGACTGATGTGCCATACTTCAAGCCCTGCGAAGCATTTACATGCTTACGAGTAGGAGAATGTAAGAGCAAGAAGGCATAATTGAATGGATTAGAATCCATCTAACATGAAGGTTTCAAAATGCAGTTGTAACCAGTGTGTCCTAGAGCCATCATCTTCCTTTTATGGGTCCTGCAACTACCTGGTTTGCAGCCTACATTATTTAATAGCTATGTTATAGACACTAGAGCAGGCAAATGCTGCAGTGTGCCTCCTGGCTCCCTTCCAGCTCCTAAACTGGGCTTTCTTCCCATGAAACTGGGGTGTGGCAAGAGGATGGTGTACATCCAGACCTCCTCCTGACACACTATTGACACAGCTGAGGTGTACACACGCCTGGAATCAGGGAACTCCTACAGTGGAGACAGAAGCAGTTGTTTATCTGGAAGAAAATATAAAATCATTACCCATCAAGTTAGTAGGTGACACTCAACAGTAGCAGGAGGGGGTACAAAAAAAAAAAAAAGGCCATTGGAAGCAACAATGCTGTCTATAGACTTGTCCTTTTCAAGAGGACCAAGTGTAAAGCCATATATGCAGAACAAAGAGCACAAACGGGATGGAGATGCCGTCCCAAGGGGGAGCAGACCTGAGAGTATTTTACGAGCCGTGCTGGGAAACGGGCTGAACATGGGCTGGTGTAATCCCTGGATGCCTAACAGAGACATCTCGGCCAGGAGGGCTGTTGGTGCAGGTATGATCACCACGGATTGCTCTGTCCCAGATCAAAATGGTGAAAAAACGGAGTGTTCACAGGGAACCACGACAGGAGCGATTACAGGATTAGTAAAGATGGACCCGAGGGGGAGCTCTGCAAGCCTGCAACCAGAGTGTTAAATGCTCAGTTGATCAGCCTGTACACAGCTACACGGGAATGGAAATCTGGTCATGGAGCATTCCTCCGTCAAGCAGACTGAAATACAGCAACATCCAGAAACTGAAAGCAGAAACTAGGCAAGTTTAAAACGGTATTTTGACTTCTAGTCTGTCAGGTAGATTTTGATTAAAATAATTTACCAACTCTTATTTTACTCTCTCACAGCCCATTTTAAAATGAAAATCTGATGTTTTTCTAAGATGCAGGTATGCTGTAGTTAAAATTCTTTCGAATGAGAAAAAGCAACAAATTCACAAAAATCTTACGACCTGCATAATGCAGGAAGTTGAACTCGATGAACCTAGGTCTCTTTTGTCCTTCATAATCTATTAATCTAGTTTCCTTGCACAAGCAGTGGATTGTGACATGAAAACCTTCAATATAAAGGATTCTGTGTACAAGCCAGTCTAAAACAAAATGTTGTAAACAGTCACGATCATTGTTTGGCAGAACAGCTGCATATTTTTTATTTCACTTTGCTTCTCAATCTAATTTGCTCTTGTTGCAACACTCTGCCAAAGAAATTAAATCACTTCTTATTGATAACAGACAGTGAAATAATTAGCATAAGAGTTTTCCACTCAGCAATGCAGGGGAGGGACGCTGTGGGCAAGAACAAACGCCTTTGCTTCAAGAATGTGCACAGAGTCACCACAAGCTGTTCAGAGAAAAAAAATCTTTTTTTTTTTCCCCCATTTCCCCTGAAAGATCTCTTTCTTTCTCTAAAGAGTCTCACGCAGTAAACCAGGGTCAATCTAACTCAAGTATGAAAGTCTGGTTTGACCTTTCTGGGATTTAAACACGCTGTACTAGAACATTTAGCTTTTCAGATACGAGGTTCGGCCATGAAACCAACCACTCCGAGAGTGCAACCGGTCTCAACTGCCTTGGTGACTTTTAAACTACACTGAACATTATAGTCATTTAGAAACTCTAAAAACAGAAAGAAATTTTCAGCTCAGACTTACAAAAACAATTTCCAGAAGTGCTGAGGACCCACACAATTCACTGGGTCCGCACGGCGGGCTCGCTGTACAACGCCTGCTGCCCCAGCAATTTCTGGCCCTGGTTTGCACGTATGCGGCGCCAGGCACACGCTTTAGGACCTCTCCCAGCTGGAACAGTTCATGGATTCTACCATCGCGAACGGCTGTCCTGAACAATGATTAATTGCAGACAAAGATCATAGTCCTGGAAAATGCGCAGAGAGGTGCAAGTACAGACAAAGCTGTCTAAGCTCCCACAGTATTATGGTCTGGCTGAATCGTTTCAAAGCCCATGTTAGGCAGAGCTAGTTTGCTTCAGGGTTAAACAGACCAACGTTAAGGTTTCCATGCGATATTACTAATATCCAAATATCTATTTAAACATAAATTTTAAATCCCAGGAAAGTGAACAGCCAATGCTGTTTAAACCTCTTTTTTAATCACTTCACGTGCTGGCTTAACTCATTATGATGCAAGCTGCAGAAACGTTTTCATTACAGTTCAAAAACCCCCTACAAAACCAAGAACACATCTACACCATACTTTGATCTACACATCGCCTGCTTCGGCCATGTCTAGGAAGCTAAAATGCTTTTCACCTCTATTGAGAAACACCAGAGGAGCATTTTAATGGTGTTTAGCTAAGAATAACGTCACCGTTCCTTCCAAGTTTATTAGCAGATTATTATTTAAAGCAATTGTAAACTAGGCAGGCAGTCACACTGCTGGCACAAGCAACGGCCAGGCGTTTAAAGACGAGTCTGGCCGGACACGGCGCGTCTCGCAGGGACCGAGCGGTGGGTCTGGTGGCCGCGGACCACCATGGCTCCAAGAGCTGCACCCCGAGACGGGGGCACAGAGCTCAGAGGTAGCGTTTTAAAGACAGCCTGGCAGTGCGGAGACATTCCCTCCCCCCCCCATGGAAACGTGTAATGTTTTGTGCGGACGGTTTGTCGCTTGTTCTCGACAGAGCCTGACCCGGTGAGGACCGGGGCGGGGGGGGGGGGGGGCACAAGAAACGAAGAGATGAGCGTAAGCCCTCGCGTCGTTGCGAAAGGCGCAGGCTGCGGTGCCTCCTTCGCGGCAGCAGCCTGCTCCCCTCGCACGAAAACACCCCTGAGCCTCGGCACATACCACAGCACAGGTTTTACAAACCCACGGAGCGGCTGGTCCTGAGCCGCAGGAACTGGCGGGCAGGGCGCACCCTGCCCGGCACATGCCGCTCCCGCAGGCAGCCTCTGCCAAGCAGCCACTTACCTTCTCCCTCCCACAGGGTCCGCAGGACGGTCCTGCTCTAGCCTTACCAGGGAGGCCACCTCTCTACAAGTGTTTGCTTTTCCTCCCTGTCCTGCCCTCTGAAGTGGTTGCTCAAGCCAGGCTTTCCTAGCTCACCTAATTTGGGTCTGCAGTGGAGCACAAGGTGCACCTCCCCGCAGAGCACAGCGAGGCTTGTGAAGCTCCGAAATAACCCTCCCGCCTCCACCCAAAGCGAGCTGCAGGAAAATCTGCTCGGGGGGGTGGGGGGGGGGGAAAGAAAAAAAAAAAGAAAAATAAAGGAGGAAAAAACCCCAGGCACATGTAACACCTCGGAAGGCCATGGCGGCTCGCACTGCAGCACGGCAGCCGGCTCCGCGCCAGCCCAGCCCCGGCTGCAGGCCCGGGGAGCTCGGCGCTGCAGGCCGGCCGGGCCGGGCCATCCCACCCCGGCTGCGGGCGGGAGGAGGCAGGGCAGCGGCTGCCCCGGCGGAGCGGCTGGGCGATGGCGGAGGGGGTGGAAAGCCCAAGAGGGGCAGGAGAAGGAAAACAACAAAGAGCCATGTGACGAGCGGCGAGGAGCGGCGGCCGCGCTCCCCCCGGCGCGTTGGCGGGGCGCAGCGCAGCGCAGCGCAGCCCGCTCCAGGCGGGGAGGCTGGCGACGCCGCCCTGCTCCTCCCGCGGCCAGCGCTGCCTGCTCATTTGCCTGGCTTCCCCCCCTCCATCCCCCACAACTGCCTGGGTTGTTTTTTTTTTCTTTTTTTTTTGGGGGGGGGGGGCTGTTGTTTGTTCCTCTTAAATTTTTTTTTTTTTCCTCTGCATTAGGCTACTTTCATCTTTTGGTATTTATAAAAGCAAGCGAGCGGCAGGCTGCGGCGGGGGGAAGGGAGGAAGGCGAGGGGCGGGCGGCGTTATTTATAGGCACCCAGGGCTTCGCCTGCATTATGCGAGCTGCCTTTGTCCTCACCCCCCCTCCCCGGCCCGGCTGGAGCGCCGCCAGCCCCGCCGCCCGCAGCGCTCCCTCCC
>JAVKLA010000088.1:16822705-16833464 GCA_034782735.1 Sagittarius serpentarius | reverse complement strand
CCCCCTTCCTCCCCCCCGCACCCCCCCCCCCCCACCCGTCCAGGTTGGATCAACGGAATGGAGAACAGCACGCAAGCCAGCACTTCTGTCGAGAAAAGAAATCACCATTGGAGAAGTTACAATTTGATTATTGACCCGGCTCTTAAAAAAGGACAGCACAAACTCTACCGTTACGATGGGCAACATTTCAGCATGCCTGTGAGTGTGGGGGTGTCGTGGGTTTCCCCCATTGTGTTGTGCCCCACGCCCCCCCCCCGCCTTCGTCTTACCGGCGTTTTGGGGGCTGGGGGTCCCTCCGGGTCGTGGTAATCCCTGCTGTAGCACATGTGTGTGGGAGGGGGGTGTGGGGGGGACACATACAGCCACCAAAGTTACTGCCACCTGACACTGTGTATTCAACTGTCAGGAGCCCGAGAAGGAACCCAAACCTGCGGCTTTATTTCTGTGTTTCCAATCTGTGTGCGTTTCCCAGCAGTATTGCAATTTGACACGTGTGTGTATGTGTGTGTGTGTGCTTTTCCCTTCCCTTGAGACAGCCCATGCTTCCTTAGGATTTATTTTTTCTTTTATTTGTGTCTTAAATTTCAAGCCCTGTTACTGCTGGTTTTGTGCTTTTTCTCCTTCTCCTCCTCCTCCTCACAGAACTCGGGAATCGCTCCTGTGGATTGTGTCAGGGATCCCAGAATAGGGCGAATATGGACCAAAACTAAGGAGTTGGAGCTGTCTGTCCCCAAATTCAAGGTACTACCCTGACTTTTGGGTTTAGCTCTGTATTCTTGTTTATCTGGGAGTGAAGCTTCAGTTCCAAATAGTTTAATGGACCGTTTAAATGACAGTCATATTCCTATTAACGTTATTATTTGGCAAACTGTTTAACAATAATCCTCTTCTATAAAGATAAAGAGAGATCAATGCATCTGTCTAACAGGATCACTTGAAGGTTTTGGAGCCGTGTCTTGGGGGGGCTTCTCGGGTGGGGGGCAGTGGAGGGGGCCTCTCTGCTGACAGTCCTGCCCAAAATACATATTTGTAGCCCAGAAAGGAGCTGGTTTCAATGAATGGCTGCAGCGGCAGAGGCTCTGCTCAGCACTCAGCTCTGGGGTTCATCCCAGAGCCTTGGAGGCAGTTTTCTTTCCCCAAAGTTTGCAGAATGCTTTAACCCTCTCCCTCCCATGCCGTTGTTATGCCCTCCCCCATGCTCATTAACGATGACGATTATTTTTATCGCCCCACCCACCTTGTGCCCGTTTGCAGATTGATGAATTTTACGTGGGGCCAGTGCCGCCCAAGCAGGTCACCTTTGCCAAGCTGAACGACAACATCCGCGAAAACTTTTTGACCGACATGTGCAAGAAATACGGCGAAGTGGAAGAGGTGGAGATTCTCTACAACCCCAAGAACAAGAAGCACCTGGGCATCGCCAAAGTGATCTTTGCCACCGTCAAGGGTGCCCGGGAGGCCGTCCAGCACCTTCACAACACCTCTGTCATGGGCAACATCATCCACGTGGAGCTGGATACGAAAGGTGAGGGGGTGCATTTTGGCCTCATGCGTTTGTGGTTTGCAGTGCCCCTGCCCGTCCCTCTCCCAAAACGAGAGGCTGTTGCAGACTGCAAGGGCCCGGCGATTAAAAATCCGAAGGGAGTTCTCCTGTCCCCCTGCGAACGGGTCTGGTTTGTGGGGCCTTTGCAAGTCACGTGGAGGCAAATGTGTTGTCTGTTGCTAGGAGACAGCCCTGTAATTTGCAAAATGCTGCCATCCTGCCCGTCCCCTGCCTGTATCCTGCCCCGTCCCCTGCTCTCTGCCCTCGGAGGCCTCCAGTGTCCCCCCTCTCCGTGTCCCAGGCTGGCCCCGCTCGGCCACCTCCCGGGGCTGCTGGACCCGGTGGCACCTGGCTTTTGCAAACTTGGGATTTTGGGGCAAACGTTGGGGGTTTGCTGGGACCCAAATCTCTGGATTCTGGTGGCGGCAGCGGGGCTGGGTGCTGTCCTCTGCGTGCCTGGCGTTTCATTGATACTTAGCAGCAAAGTCGAGGCTGGCAGCAAAAGAGTGCACACGCAGCAGCACTTGTCAGTGTGTGTGCGCGCGAGTGTGTAAGTGTGAGACTGTCTCTTAAAGCGACAGGAGCTCCGAGTCCTGGAGGTAACCAACTCTCAGCCCCAGACCCAAGCCCTAGGGAGCCCAGTAAAGTTTCTGGAAGTATGGCAGCGTTGCATTTCACCGCTGTGTCTTTTCTCTTTCCTCTAAGTGTGTTGGTGAAGGGCTTTGCTAAAATGTGCCTGAATTTTGGAAAATGTCTAAAGCTGAGGAGGTATAGATCAGTTGCTGCTTGTACTTCTTCGTTGTGAACGTGGCATTTCTAGTTTAAAACTGACTTGCCGCACTCTTTCTTGGGAAGAGGACGTTGTTGACACCACTTTCTTAAAAATGCTGATATTTTTGTTCTGTATTGAAAGGTTTCAACAATTTAGTGCACAACCTATACAGCAGTTGGTGTGCCACATGTGGTAAGAGGGTATAGTAGGACGTTTATTGACAGTACTGGTCACCGTTAGAAGAAAAATCACACTAGTAATATAATATTTTCTATTGTGAGCCAAGCTTGACCTTACATATGTATACTTTGAAATTCCAGTATAATTAATTTTTACAGACAAACTCTTTCCCCTGCTTACTGTGAAATTTGGCGGTAAAAATTACATTTAAGAACAAATTAGTCATTTGCAGCTTTAATAATATAAGCTAAAGCAGGCTCGTAAGCGGTGGACGTCTTAATGAGAGGCATTTTAAAGAAGCTGATTGTACTACATTCTTACTTATTCTCCGTTTATAAACTACTCTGCAAGTCTTGAACAGGCAGCTGTTCAAGAAAGTTAGCTGCGCATCAGGGAAATGAGGGGGGTTTGTGCTTCTGGTTCTTGGGAAAAAACACTGAAGTCTTCGTTTCAAATTACATTTTTGTTTTGTTTGCCAGCTGTATGCTTCTAATGTTTTGTTTTTTTCCCACAGTTGCATCTCTTTCATTCTTAAAGAGTGAGACTGTCAGTGTGCTATAATCTGTCAGAATCAAGTAAAAATGTTATTCCTAAAATAGCATTAACAGGTTAGGACATTCTTAAAATGTATGTGTATAGTTTTCAACATTTTTTTTCTAGTATTCAGCTTTTCAAGAGAATGAAAGGTTGGTTAAAAACTTGATTTTCATAGTCTAGCAAAATAAGTATTAGGAGCAAAAGTGTCATTTTATCTGTCTGGCCAGAGCACAGGCCTGGGAATCTGGAACTAATAAATCCAGTCTCCTCATCTAAGACAGGCTGGTTTAAAGCAAGTTCTCTGCCTCAGTTTATCCATCTGCAGAATGGGCACACTTAATAATTACATGTCCTAAGAGAAATGCATAGGAATCATTTCACATTCATAAACCTCTTTGAAAGTGAAATTGTAATTTTCACTGCATTATATTGGGCATCCAGGAAGAATTATGAAACTTTTTAACAATTACTTTGTATTTATTTAAAAACAAGTTTTGAAGCAAGCCTAACACTTCCATATCCACGGCATTGTAGTCTTATGGCGGGGGCGGGGTGTGTTAATATTTCAAACATAATATTTCAGGCATCTCTTCAAGCTCTTGCAGTGAAGAGATCTATTTTGTCATGACTTTAGTTGAACTAAAACAGTTTACATAGCTGAGGATGTGGCTCAAAACTTTGTGAAATGAGATTTGATAACCAAATAACCTCATCTGCAGCATTTGTTCAAAATAAATGAGTCTTTTCCAGTATGCAGAATCGTGCTAAGGGGTGCTTTGCTTTCAAATTGCACAGAGTGATTCACAGGGAGTTTGGGGTTTGATCCTGCAGGAATTCCTCATGAAAGTAGTCCTGTTTCAGGGGAGGTCTTGCCTGAATTCGTTTTCTGGGCTCAGGTGTTGGGTCTGTCCATTTTTCTATGTATTCTTTATCTTTCGGTGCAAAATTCAGACACTTTCAGGGTCTGATTCTGTTGCCTTTGAAGCTGATAAGATTTCTTGCAGACTGCAAAATAAGTTTTTGTGGTAATGAAAAATCCAATACTAAGAAACTGGGTCTTTGTAGAATTTAGGAATGTAAAGGCTAAGGCTCAGGAACAATATATGGGACAGTTTGCTTCTCTGGCGTTTATTCTTCGAAGGATGCCATTGAGCACACCTTAAACTAAGGGTGAAAAACAAAAAGGATTAGTTGGTGTCTTTTTGGAAAAGCGACATTAAGGGTTTTGTCCTCGGCATTCCCATGCATCGTGTTTGCATTAATAACAGCCAGTTTCTACTAGCAAGGTGTGTTGGGAGAGCTTTCTGAAGTGGCTCTGGGTGTTGGCAGAGGCTTGTCCCTTGGGTGAGAGTTTCACTTCTCAAATCTGCAAGCTACTTGCTTGGCACTTTGGAGAGGAGGGAAACTGCTGCTCTCCAGAAAGCATGGTAAAGAGCAGAGCTGCCAAGCAGGCTGAGAAGAGGAAAAAGGATTTAGAAACCTCCTTGTCTTGGCTGGAGAAGGAGTGTCTGACTTCACTTGCCCAGCAAATTATTTAAAATTGATCCCTGTGAGCCTCAGAGGTGATACCTGCTCCTCTGTTGCATGGATGCAGCGGGCTGGGATTGGGAGCAGGGTTGTGCGGGTGTCAAGCATAGGTATTTTTACATTGGCTCTGTTATTTCTGTTTAATGAACTCTTCCGTTGTGGTCTGTGCAGGTGAAACCCGCATGCGATTCTATGAACTGCTCGTTAATGGTCTTTACACTCCTCAGACCCTTCCGGTAGGCACCGAACAGGATGTATCGCCAACTGTAAATGAAACTCTCCAGGTATGTTTGCTTGCCTTTTTTTAAAGAGTAATTTTCTAGAAAATGCCGAACAAATGCATCATTAACGTTAGCGTTTTACCACTTTTAATTTAGCTGCTTTTTTTTTGTCTTGCCATAGTTTCAGTGTACGTTACTAATTCACATTTAAATATAACTTGCTCATAATTGCCATAGCAAATGTAACTCTGCAAATGCAGTGCATGTGGCTAATCTGTATGCCGTTGTCTGCATAGCATGGTAAGTGCTTTTTGTCTTTCTGCATGAAAAATACCTATAGAACCAACAGTATGTGCCCTATTAACATTAGAAATTCCTGCAGTTAGGGCTGGATCAGATTTGTCCCTGAGATGAGATTATTCCCTTGAAGTCAGGGGGAATGATTTACAATGGTACATTTGGCCTAGCGTCTGCAGTATGTAATCCTTAGCGCGTACGTTCTTCAGCCTTGCTTAAAGGCTAAAAGATGGAAAGTGTCTGATCTTGAATAGTGGCATCAGTTTTCCAGAATCTTAATTAGTCACTGGAATCAGTTGTTAATAAAAGCAGTGGACAGAATTCCTGAGGGCTTCCAGGGGTCCCTCGGTATTTAGGGTACAATTCTGTAAATGGCTTTGCGCAGTTACCTGCTCCCCTGTGAAACCCACGGGGATGAGAGAATGAGGGGGAAGTGAAGCCTGTTTGTATGAAGTTGTCAGCCCCCTTGGCTTGTCTAAATGTACTTTGTCTCCTGATTGTGGCTTAGGAACCCACTTTAAGGCATCAAATTTGAAAGAGATTTGGCAGAGTTTTTTTTTTTTTTCTCCTTCTCTCTACTTCTCTGCACTCTTATGGCTTCTTAAAATACCATAATTTCATTAGTCATTGGTCAGATGGTTTCAGGACAGGTAAGAGCCGTACATTGAACGTGAAAATCCCATTGATCTGAAAAAATAAAATTCTCCTCTTCACCCCAACAGCAACAAGGCAAAACCCCAGTATCCTTTTAACAAAATCATAAAGAGGCTGATTCTTCCTTACCTTCCAGCAAGGTGTTTTTAAAGGCAGGAGGAAGGCAAGCAATGATTTTGCTGGGAGTCCTACTATGAGCAGGGCCTGGCTTTTCATTTCTGCTGGTTACACATCTGAAATAAAAATGGTCAGATTTGTTCTTACTCCTTCTTCAGAGTTAATAGCAAAACACTTAATTGGTGATATCCCCCAAAGTAGTCCCCGCTGTAATTATCTTTAAGATTGTTTCTCTAGATACTGTGTTCATGTATTATATTATGATCCTGAATTGATTTTTTTTTTCCCAATTACCACCAAAATTACTGCTTTGTGGGTAACTTTAAGTGTTTGCATCATGTTCTTGTCACTAGAATCTGCCAACAAGCTTGTTTGCTGGTATAGTTTAGTAAAATACTCCTGACATTTGATTTCACCCTCATGCAGAGCAGCAAGGACCTGACAGTTCTGCGAGCCACAGTCCCTGCCTCCAGGCCATATCCAAACCCCACTGAAAAACAATCCACATCACATCTACACCAAAGGTGCAGAGATGCGGATTTTAGCAGGAAGCACGTGGCTGGTTCCTGACCTTTTCTGTGGGTTTTAGAACAGCTGAGGAAGAAACTTTCCTGACGTCCATGTGGTCATGGTCTCTAGGGGGTCACACCAAGAGCAAGTCCACCCTACTGAGTGGGTGAGATGTGTGTGAGCGTAGCAGGCAGGTGAGAGCTCAGCTTGAGTTTGATGGTGCTGGCGTGTTACAAGCAGGTCATTTTAAGGGTCTCTCTACCTACCTGTGCTTGGGAGAGGAGCAGCCAGCCTGTAGTCTCACCAGTTCGCTATCCTGGTGTGCTTCTGGGGAGCTGGAGCTCAGTCCTGCCTCTCTTGCTACCAGGAAGATTCTCACTGAGCTCTTGCTTTGCATTATGGAAAATTGATTCTGGCGCTGATGATGAGCGTGGCACTGTTATGACTCAGCAGAGTCTGAGTTGGAGCAGGGCTGCTCCTAGAAACCCCCTGAATCTGCCTGTGAAGTGAGTGGCAGAGCAATTACTTGGCTGTTCTGTGTGCTTGTAGGGTTTCAGTTTCAAATGCCATAATCAGTAGTGCTCTACCTGAGCGTTTGTCTTTGGGAGGCGGTTGAAAAAGGTGTTTCTGGCGGTTGAGAACTTTTTGTGCCTTTTATACCTGTAGCCTTCTCCCTTGTTACAGATGAACATTTGGCAGAGAGTGTGGTGGGTCATCTCCCTCAGTTGGACCAACACAAAGCCCTGCTGCCTAGATTTGGTTGTGGGCTAGCAGTTTGCTGATTTGTATGTTTTGATTTGTTCACGAAAAAAGATAAATTTATAATTTCATATCTCAGAATTTTCTTAATTATCTTTCCTATTTGCAATTTAGACAAGCCTTACATAGCTGATAGAAATTGAAACTCTTTTAGCTGATAGTATTCTGCAAGTCTCCTGTACACCTGATGCTCTTGGGTATAGCTTATAAGGAATACTGTTGTATCTGCTTTCTTCTTCCTCCTCTTACAGACAAGTTCCTCTTTGCTTGCCTTTTTCTTTTAAGTCAAAGGGAACTGTTAATAATGGATAATGGTTTGTGTTTTCAGGGATGCTGTAACCTATTTTTTTTTTTTTCCATGAAAATCAGTGCAAACTCCTGGGTACTCAACTCCTCTGAAAACCAAATGGATTAGACAAATATTTTTTTAAAAGTGTGTGTTTAGGTGCTTTTCTCTCTTCTGTTTTTATAGTTGACGGATTCCCTGAAGCGCCTGAAAGACAGTAACCTTTCTTCGGCGGGATCATCTGTTACCCCAAACAGTAGCACACCGTTTTCCCATGACACAGCCTATTCCAGCTGTCGGCAAGACACCCCAAACTCATACAGCCAATTTACCCCACAGTCCCAAGGAACACCTCACACCCCACGGTTAGGGACGCCGTTTTCCCAGGATTCCACCTATTCTAGTCGTCAGACAACGCCTGTATACCATTTTGGGCAGGACAGTGGGTACAAACCCAGGAGACACGAAGCAAAATTTACAGATGCTTACAACCGTCGACCGGGACATCACTATGTTCATAACTCGGCAGGTGTTTACCGAGGGACGGAGCATCAGTTTAGTACGTACAAATCACATCAGCAGGAGCCAGTTCAGTTCTCTCACACTCCTCCCCTGAGCCACTCTAGTTCTTCGAGCTACAAATCTGCCTTCTCTCCCTACCAAGCACCGGCTGTATTTCCCCAGTCCGATGAGCAGCAGTTTCCCCAAACTTCCAGGGAAACAGAATACCGAAGACCTGCGCCACCTCCCACTGAGATGGCTGTGGAAAGCAGCGCTGCCACTAACATCGATTTTGTCCCAGTGAAGGAGAAACCAGAGGACCCTCCGCCCGTGCCAGATTCGAACTCTGTTCCTGAACCAAGTACAGCATCCTTCTCTCAGACTCCAGAGAGAAGTGAGACCCCTGGCACCCCCACCATGGAGTCTGAAATGCAGCATAACAGTTTAGACTCAAGGATTGAGATGCTCTTAAAAGAGCAGAGAACAAAGTTACCCTTTCTTAATGAGCATGACTCGGATAACGAGATCCGAATGGAAGGTAGCCCTATTTCCTCTTCTTCTTCCCAGCTCTCTCCCATCCCAATGTACGGTTCGAACTCTCAGCCTGGTTACAGAGGTCAGACGCCCTCCTCACGCCCTTCCAGCACAGGCTTGGAGGACATTAGCCCGACGCCGTTACCTGACTCTGACGATGACGAGCCCATCCCTGGGACGGCTCCTCTGAGTCAGAATTCCCGGGGGACGTCGGAGGCCAGTATGACTCCCATTGATCAGCTGAGCAGGACCTCCAAAATTGAGACCTTGGAGGCTAAAGAAATGGTGCCTGGTGACCAGACTCCAACATCAGAAAAAATGGATGAGGTAAGTGAGCTGGAACTGAGTTACGAAGCTCCATGCATATCCCCAGAGCTGGACAGGGCATGCAGTTGCTCTTTTCTTTTAGTGTTGTTAGGACATAGGGTTTCTGGTGGTTTTTTCTTTTACTCAAGGCAGCTGCAAATGAGTTAGATGTGACACCAAGTGGTGGTCTTAATCAACTTGCCAGTCTCCAGCTTTTCTTGTTTATAATAGCAGCCTGCTGCAATTTATAGCTTCAGGAGAGCTCAAGGACTGCACAAGCCAAGGAAGTTTGGCCAGTGCTCATGCTGTGTGAATGTCCTGAGTGTCGACAGACACTTAAGCCACTAGAGGAGTTAATCGAGCACTTTCTGCCATTGCTTTGGTCCCTGAGCGTGGGTGTGTATGTATGCACACACTTGCTTAACGGGGCTTTCATGTTATGCCGAAGTATTGAATGTATACTTTGTTTGATAGCTCTCCAGCTATTTATGCCATCTGGTTTGAACGGGAGACAGTTGCTGGGTTTTAATACTTGCTTTGCTCAGTTGAAAGGGGGGAAGGTAGTTGGCTTGTGGGGGATGTGCTCCACTGAGTCTCCCAATAATAGAGCAGAGCTTGCTGCCTCTGTTGGGGTATTTGTGGCTGAAGGGACAGTGAGAGCTTAATGGTGTGGAATGGTGCCAGCAGACAGAGAAATTACGTTGCATGGCGTCTGTTTGGGAGGTCTGTTGCAACAAATGTGAGTATCGCTGCAGTGGACGTGTCAGTCCTATTCTGCTGTGTCAAGGAACGGTCAAAATACAGATCTTTGCAAATGCCAGACCCTTTCTTCTCAGCGTGTACAATAGTTGTTCAAGCGAATGAAATTGCTGTCTCTGATGTGCGAGAATTCGCAGTAAGGGGACCGCAGCCATCCTAGAGGGCTGGTCTTGTGTAAATGTCCCAAGTATGGTAGATCAATTTAACTCGCTCATGAAAGTTTGCTGGGGTTAAGTTGGCAGAATGGATTTCCCTCCAGTGGTCTGCAGTTGTGAGGTTTTTACCCGAGAAGCAGCTGCATTTCAGGAGAGGAGGAGCTGCTCCTGTAGCTATAGGCTTTGCAGAGTCCGTAACTGGAGGAAAAGCACTGCAGCAGTAACATAGTGCAGGTGTCAGTGCTAAATAGAAAAAAAATTGTAACTGTACCGGATATTTTGTTTTTTTCTACATGCCTTTCCAAACCTCCTTGTCCTTGCAGTTGCCAGTTTAACCTTTGAAACAATTCAGCTGCCTGAGGTCTCATTCATCATCTAGGCTGGCCCAGGCTCCCCTCGTGGGAGGCAAGTCCCTGGCTGGTGGGACCTGATGATGTATTAATTAAGAATGGAGTTTTGATTCCTCAAGCTTGGTCTGGCAGGCTTGAGAGGGGATGCTCTTAGTTTGTCTAAAAAAATGAGGAAGGCATCCCTCAACTCCTTGCCATTCTGGGCTTGCATCTGCTGTCCTTACTTTGGTGCAAGAGGGTTGCAGCCATTTCTGAGCATGTTTAGGAAGATGGATGAATGCCAGCATGGTATGTGGGGTCAGGCACTTTCTGTAGCTGAGATCAGCGTTGGGGGACTGGCTGGGATGTTGTATTTGTAAGTTGTGATATGGGGCAGTGGCGTGCTGATGTTGAAGCCCATGTTAAGTCTTTGTCTCCCCTTAATGAGATGCTGGTGTCAGAAGTTCACGTCGATGGTTCTGTGATACAAAGTGATACAAATGCCTGGATCCTCTGCAGAAGTCAGAAAGGTGGTAGCAGGGTCTCCATGCAGGTCATTGCTGCCTTAATTGTCTCCTCCCCCCAAAAAAGTTTGATGTTTGTTGTTGGAGCTGTTTATTCAACCCTCCTCTTGGTTACAAATTACACTAAGCTATTCTGGCATGTTTGAAAAGTTGCCTGCGCCTTTCATTGCTCCTTCTGATGCACAAAAAATGATCTCCATGTGTTTTTGCGTGGGGGGGGGGGGCGGGGGGGGGGGGGGGGCGGGGGG
>JAVKLA010000088.1:16770360-16822605 GCA_034782735.1 Sagittarius serpentarius | reverse complement strand
CCCCCCCCCCCCCCAAGTTTTTTGCTTTACAAAAAGGCTCTTCTGGCTTCCCTCTCTTTTGCTGAAGGAGCAGAGCTGAACAGTGACTTAACATAGGCTGAAATTTGAGCTGCGGCTTTCCAACTGAGTTAGAGAGGGGCATTGAGTCTGTCTGAGGGCTGGAAAGCTGAACCTTCGGCTTCAGCCTATTGTGATACTACTATTCAACTTTCAGTCCTTCAGAGAATCCTCCAGCAAAACAGAGGGAAGGCAGACCCGAATATTTCTAGTGACTGTGTGGTGTGGGGAGCAGAGCAGAAATGATATATTAGCGTAGGGAGGGCTCATTAAGTATCATAAGGAAGCAATAAAGGGCAGAGAGTTTGAACTTGTTATTTACTTCATATTTGGCTCTTCAAGGGTTGGAGCAGCCCCAGGCCAGCTCTCTTTGGGCGGGTGCTTTAGCTGGGAAAATCTCAGGATTCATAAGAATGCCAGCAAAGTTGCAGGGAAGTTTTTCCTGAGACAATAGGTGCTTTTCAAGGACCTACTCCTGTTTCCCGTCAAAACAAGCATGATTTTTGTCAATGATTGCTAATACAGTAACATTTGTTCTATAGGTGAAGCGCTGTCAAATCGTCAGGGAAGTTAACCACCCCAGACTTGCCATAAGTAAAGGAGGTACAGCCAAGCCCCAGCAATTGCTCTGATTTATCATGCAAGACCCCGGAGTTTGATTTCAAGATCTGGTATGATACTCCTAAGCCAGAGCTTGGCAGGGAGTTTTGGTGTGGGAGAGGAAGGGCTGTGCATCTGTCTGCAACACCTAACTCCGACTAATCTCAGAGCAGTGTTTATGGTCTGCAGAGAAAGTCCTGCTAAGCTTAGCCAAGGGACAAGCGCTGAGAGGTGGAACAGAGCGAGATGTGGGCAGTACGAGGTAAGAGGAGAAAAGGGATTCTTTATAAACAGCACAACCTGCCAGCTGGAAGACAAGGCAGAGAGGGCTTTTTCAAGAAACTAGAAGATGGCAAGGAAAGAAAACAGCCGGGCTGCATTGTTATTTTAGGAAAATTTTTGAGGGTAGCAACGTACAAACCTTCCTTCCTATGTTCCTGAGAGATAAGAAGGAAAGAATTGTAATAATTTCTTTTTCACAGGATCTTTGCTGTTTCAGAAGTGCAAAGGTTAAGTAAGTACAGTTTGATGTTTTGACATCCCATTTGAGCCAGGTCTTGTTTTTGCTTGGCTTGTTACAGGAAGAGGCCCTGCCTATGTGTGCTGGGGAGGGTGACAGGATTGTAACAAGTCACTTTGTTTTATATTGATGATGCCTTTCATGTTTCAGCTTATGTGAATATATTAGTTTCTGTGCATAGCCAGTGTGTAATAGGAAGACCATATGATTGACAATGGTATTTTCCCAGATTTATAAGAACAAAAGTACTTTTTAATTGAAGGATCAGCAGACTCCTGTCTTCCTGGTAGTTTGGCTAAGCACCTAGTTACTGTGGTGGGGTGCCTTAAAAATGCCAAAGATAATCGTAAAGATCCTGAAATATGAATGAGGTGAGAGCATTTCTCCTGCTGCTTGCCGTGAATTTTAGCAAATGGTTTGGGGAGCAAACTGGAAGCTGCACAGTGCACAGCAGCCCGACAGAGACCCTGAAAGCCACTGCTGTCACCAGCATACCTCAGTGTCTCACTCAGCTGTTGTGAATGTTTTTAATACCATGCTGGATGCTGAGGTGCCTCTTACAGGACAGCATCGGCATCCCTGTGACAAGCTGTGCATATGCAGCGGATCCTCTCGCAGTTACCCAGGGAGAATTTCTGAGCTGTACTTACACACAGATGAAGTGGGTCAGGCTCAGCCCTATGGTGAGCTCCGCTGAAGTCCCTGAGGTTACATCTGGGCTGAATTTGCACTTCGCATTGAAGTATCTTTGGGTTCTTCCGTGGCCGCGGCCAGAACTGGAAGAAACTTATGTTGAAGTGTCACATTGTCCCTCTGGAGCCTTAGCAGGATGTGATGACATTCTCCTCAAGACACTGCATCGTGTCTTGTGCCGCTCCACGCTGCTGCATCCCCATCCAGAGTGGGCTGTGTTTCAGTAGCTGGTAAATGATTCCCCTTTACTACAAAGCCAAGTTCAACCTTTAGTTGTCACAAGCGCCTCTGAGAGAAAGCAGTGCCCCGCTGCTGTCCAGGCAGCGAGAGGAGCTGCCGGGGGTTTCTGTGCCAGCAGTACCTGCTGTGGTTACCCCAGGAGTGGCTGATGGCCCTTGGAGAGCTATGCTGCGCAGGGACGAGTCGGTCTCTGCTTGCAGAAGGATGCTCTCTCCTCCGGTACCATGCTCCCATCCGCGGGTTGTACAGGGTCAGAGGCAGTCCTGTGTTCCTGGGACATTGACAGCAGGTTAGATGGAGCCTCCTAAAGAGGAACCTAAACGCACTCTACTAAGGGATGTGTCTGGGCTGGAGAGTGCAGAAGTGATTTATTCAAGGTAAATGCACATTAAGGTTGAGAAGGTAGAGTCTTAAGAGCCAGGAAATTTGATACCTTCGTTTCCACAGTAACTGTGCAAGAGCCCTTATGCCTGTAAGTAGCTGTTATGTATGTATAATATATATGGGTACGCCTGGGATCCAATTTACAGCTAGAGTGGGATTCATCATTTCTGGAGGGAGATGGGGGGAGTAGATGTGGGGTATGGTTGCTCTGAACGTATTTTTTTAATTGAAGGGAGAAAAACCTGAGAGCTGTGATTTATGCCCAGTCTCATAAACACTTTTTCAAATTTTCCTGCCTCCTGAGCTCTTGCGAATGTGATCATGCCTGACAGAACCAGTTCCTAATGGAAACTCAAAAAATAGGTATATGTTATGATCATGAATTTCCAGAAATGCAGCCAGCCAATGCCCAGGCAGCAAGGATTTGGATGACTGCTGTGGTTTTACATGTGAATTACACCAGCCATGCTAAACCTGTGAAATTAAAATGAGAGCAAGCTGCTTAAACTGTGGGTTCAGTTCTGCCCTCCCTGACCCAGGCAAAACAGCAGCAAGAAGCCACAGGGACTTCAGGGGATCTTGCAGAGTTTAGGCTTGTTCAGAAAAGAAAGGCAGCACACAAATCCCTCAGAAGGTGATTTAGATATGACGCTACACTGGACCCTTTTGAGACCTCAGAGATCTGTTCAGCCTCCGTGCCCAGAGGAGGGACCATGTTGGGGCAGGAGTGCAGCCCTATATCTTCCTGAGGATGCTCGGGGCTGAGGGTCAGTTCCCACATAACCTGCCAAGGTGAGGATGTCTGGCTCCTGAAACAGTGGAAATGCAGGGTATTGGTATCTTACGGGTTTTTTTCAGAGCTGATGCTGGAAGACCACAGGCAGGGACTGCTTCCTTGTATATCTGATTAATTTACCACATGACAACCTGCTACTCCTACAAAAATTTATATGAAGTAGAGAAGTCTCTTTGTGTTTGCTAAGCTGTATTTGACTTCTGACTTTTTGTATTTGTCTCCAGTTTGATTCTTGGAGTGCTTGCAAAACTGGTGTTTAGCAACGCAGAGGGCTTGACCGGCCAAAAATGTTCAATATAGGAAGCAGTGAGAGGTAACAAGCCCAGTGTCGGCTTTTACAGTCACTTTTTCAGAGCAGAATTGCATAGGATTCACCTGGTGTTCCTGGTGATGCACCCCCTCATACATGTATACTCATGGGGTGGGGGTGGAACTAAGTGAGGATATGCTTGACTGTTTATGGTTTGGGTTTTTTGGATACCTAACAACTTCAAGAGAATGAGAGAACATGTCTCTTGTAGATAACAGAGCTAGAAATGGTGAAATGCTCTGGAGTGTAACTGAAAAATAGAAAGCAGGCTGTGGTTGGGAGGCTGAGTGGTTCTTTCACTCTCTCGTACCAGGTCAAGACTTTGACGCTTTTGCATTTTGCATACCTGATAGAAATGGCATTGCCATCTCTTTTTATAAATCACTGTTGCTGATTATACTCTTGCCACTAGTTCAGTTCATTCTCTGTTTGCCACCAGTGACTTTCTGTAAATTTTCAGTTCCTGGTGGACTGGGTGTATATAATTAAATTGCTTGTTAATAGGTAGAGCAGTGCTTATTTTGTGTTTCTGTAAGCTTTGCTGTTCTGGAAACTTAGATCCAAATTGCAATGTTTAATCATAGCATATAGATTATGGCGGAATAATATTTGCAAGTCTGAGCTCTGCAGACCATTTACAGTTAGAGAGCCCTTGGCGTCTTCCTTTTGCTGCTTATAGAGTTCTTCCTATTCTTTTCAACACTCAGGTTTTAGTAGTGACGATATTGAACGTTCAGATGTCATAAATGCAGGCTGCGAAGCCTCACATTGAAGTGACACGTTTTCCTCACAGTTTCTCCAATCCATTATCATTCTAGTTGCATTTCGCATCTGATGGTTGTGAAAAGTGACCAAGGGAATGCAGGCAAGTTACTGGATGGCAGCATGTGTTGCAACATGCAGTGACACTGAGAAAATGTGCCAGTGTGTTAGGTAATCAGCAGAAATATTGAGAAAATAGTTGCTGTTAACATATTGTGCTGGCAGCCGCCTGAACAGCACTAATTTCTGGGTCTGATTTTGAAGAAGATGGAGCAGCCGCTGTGTTCTGTATGTGTCTGTGTCTGACACAGAGCAGTGAACAGATGAGCGCTTATTCAAATTTCTGCTGGCTGTTGCCTTTCCTGGAGTCCTCTAAATAGATACAGTTCATCAGTAGAACGTTTTTTCCGTGTGCATCAATTTTGAGTCCCATGACTTTGCCACCCCGCTTCTTTTAATTTTAGTTTTCAGTTTGGGGTACTTGTTTGTACCTAGTGAAGACAGGGCAAAACTCAAAACAAAACCCGTGAGTTCATTAACTCTGTGCATCACGTACCTGCCAACGAGGGCTCCTTTGACCCAGACGTGTTACTGCTGTCTCAGGATTTATTATGAAAGTGCAGTCCTTGCTTTCGGAAATGCCCATTCATCATGAGAAAAAGGTTGCTCAAATTTTTCAGCTCCTAAAGCCAAAGTATTAAAAAAAAAGTATTTTAAAAATGTTTTTTATTTGCTTTGTGCTAAAATAAAGCCAGTGGCTGCTTTCACAAGTTTACAGTGGTGCAGACAGGGCTGATGAGGTCGAGATGCATATAAAATAGCCAGACAGCAAATTGGGGTTTCTAATTTCTCCCCAGGTTGGAATAGGTTCACTCCTCCAGGCGTTGCAAAAGTGTTGCTTCAGGAGCAGTTTGAGTAAAGGAAGTTGTTCGCGGCTTGGGCTTCGGCAATCGCTCTTTGCATAGAGGGCACTGTGAGCGCTGCGCAGGCACGGTGTGGGGAGGAAACGAAACTGCTGCTTGAACTCAAAGCTGGCAGTAGTTCTTATGGTTTGGAGGTTTGATTGCAAAAGGGTCAGACAGCTGTAGCGGAACTTCCAGTTTTCACTCGTTGGGACTTGGGTGTTTCGACTTAGGCACTTCTTAGTGGCATTTGGATTTGCTGGCTGCTCTGAACGTGTGTGTTTTGTGGAGTATGTATTTATGTGGAGTTGATAACTGCGTACTAAGTGCAATTTATTGCACATCTTTGACAAGCTCACCTGCATGTTGCCCAGTATCTCTCTCTGTATCAGGCAGGAGGTCAGAGATATCATTAGGAAAAAGGCTCTGAGAATGGTGAGGAGGAGAAGCAGAGATGGTCTCGCCTGGGTCTGGTCCTTCCCATCTTTCTTCCTTGCCTGCACTTTCAAGCATTCAAGGTGGGATGTCCTCAGGCTCACCACTGCCCAAATTCCCTGTATCAATGAGTGCAATGGCATGGAGCCTTAGGAAGAAGAGGGCTGTGGATAGCGCAGGTTGGGTGACGTGAAGGGAGGACTGGGTTTTGTTTTTCCTGAGGCTAAAAGAGCCCTTTAGTGGCCTGACCAAGGAATCGGCTGTCTGCTGCTTTTGTGGATGGTGTGGAGTGAGAGATGCTTTCTTATATCCAGATTTTTCCAAAAAGAGCTGTGTTTCACAGTGAGCAGTGTAGTTTTGTGCTTATGTCCAAGTGGTGTGTTGTCCTCCCACTGTGCAGGATTAGCATGCGTTGCACGTGTTGGGGAGATGTTCCCTCTGGAGCCTGGGGAATGCCTGCTGAAGTAGGTGGCTTCTTTCCAGGTTTCCCTTCTCCCAAAGGAGCTTGTTATTTCTGGTGCCTTGTGTGTCCCAAGCAAAACAAAATATCTGTATTTCAGGTGATAGCAGTGTTACTTGGTAGAAGCAGGAGCTGGTTTAATGTTGGCGCATAGCTCTGGGGACAGTTTCCCAATCCAGTCCTCATCGCCAAGTGGTTGCCAAACATGGCATTTTGGTCAGCAGATGTGGCTGAGAGTTTCCAGTGCAGATAATGGAAATATTGTCTTTGAAGGATGCAGATAAATGTGAGCAAGCATTATCATGGTGCTACAAGCATTTTGCTATTGTCCAGGAAAAAAATTACTTGGAAAATATGAAAATCCTTAGTACTGCATAAAATTAGCCAAATTATGGAAAACATAAAGGGCAATCTACTGGTTGTATTTATGCCATGGAGGTGAGTGTGAAAGGATGCATTTTGACATGGGAATCTCAATTAATTTATTTGCTTGTTAATACAATGTCAGGTGGGATGTATCTCCCAAATTACATCAGAAGAGTGCTAACAGCAGATGGTTTTGCAAACCTGAGGTGTATTCTAGGTCAGTGAGAAGCAGGTAGGAGTGGTGTGGGTTTGGTGGCGAAGGGCAGCCTGGCCCCAGCAGAGCCCTGATGGAGGATGGAGACCTGATGCTGGGCTTGCTTTTAAATTCCCCAGGAGCTGGCATCGTGCAGGGAGCACTCAGCCCGGCTGCAGGACACCAGAAGTAAGCAGTGATCCCTGCTGGGCTGGATGTTCATACTTCAGCTTGAGAAAATCTTGTTACGTGCTTTTGTCTTGGCTGGGATGCGTGTGTTACAAAAGGGCTGTGGCACAAGGCTGCAGTCAGGGAAGTGCCATTTGGCACGGCTCTGCGGGTGCATGGTCCTTTCAGGGGACACCGGGCAGCTTTTGCAGCCCAGCTCAGCTGGCTATGTATCGCTGTGGGGTAACAGAGAGGGGTGAAGCAGACAAGGGAGAAACGATGAACTCTGCAGGTAGGTTTGCACTGTTTTTTTGGGGTCAGTGACTGTGAAGTAGGTGCAGCTTCCACCTGGCCTCTGTCTTTGCTTTGAAAGGCTTTACATGGATCTGCTTTCCGTGTCCAACCTGAAGAAAACCTGAGCTTTAGATAGTACCACGACTTTAAAAAAACAAAAAAACCAAAAAAAATCAGAAGGGCAGCTCATAGTAGTCTCTAGACTTCTGAATTGGGATGCAGATTGTGTTAAGAGTAGATTTTATTGTAGGTGAGTTTGGGGCTAAATGTACAAACTGGCTTGTAAGAAGGATGAATGTTAGACCCTTGTTATGACCCAGTTTTTGCAATATTTTTAGTGTTTTAACTGGGCTGGTATAAAGAATATTGCATAGTGTAAGTGTGTTCCAGTGAGCCACAACCTTAGTATCACATCCAGTGAGATGTATTGAATATGGTATGTGGTATAAGTAGTACTGTGCAGCTCTGGTGCTTCAAAAGGTGCTGAGGCTAAACTGTCCTAAGTAAAAAAACTACCACATGTGAACCACCAAGCCAGCTGTTCCTGCACAACCGCTAAAAATAAAAATAAAAAAGCCCATGCCTTCCAGCCTGTCACCTGGACCAGTACATGGAGTGCATAAGCAGAGAGCTGTGTTCGCCTTTCTCACAACTGTTTCATGTAGCTCTTTAAATGAGTAACCTGCCTCTTCAGGAGTTCATATGTAACTTCAAAGTAATGAACCAATCTAATGGGAAAGCTGCTTTGAAAAATACAAATAAGAGCTGTGTGATTGAGAGTGGTTCAGATATGTCTGCTTGGGTATGGGCTGTAGAGATCTTGTACTGCCGTGTGCTCCTGCAGGGCTTTGCACTCATTTTGATCATTTTAGCAAAGCTCTTTAAAGCAAATTTTAAGGAAGTGAGTAAAATAAGTGTCACCAACATGGGGAGGCCTGAAAGAGCCTGAGGGCTGGGGTGGTCAGTCTGAGGAGCAGAGCACGGGTTGCCTGGCACTGGCTGCTGCTGAACGGCTCTGTCCGTGTGCACGCAGCCCTTCTGCTTGAGCAGTCATCTGTGGTAGAACTTGATTATGGCTTTGCTGCAAGAGAGAGCAGAAGACGACTTTGGACTAACTCATGAGTTAGCAAGGAAAAGGCACGTCTTTACCTTTCCTTGGCGGTCTGTGTTGTTGGGAGTTACTTCCTCTAGGTTACTGAAAGACCTTCAGTGGGAGGTCAGAGCAGTTTGTGCCATGCAAAAGCCCCATCAGCAGCAGGGCTGTATGCGGTGATGCTCCCCTGGTGTCCCTCTGCTACTTATAACCAGCAGATTAGGACGTGATCTTGTTCAGTAGTTGCTGGTGGACATGTCTACCACAATGTCTAATCCATTTTTAAACCCATCTGTACTTCTGAGTCTTTGCAGTATCCTGTGGCAATCAGGTGCACAGCTGAATTTTGCTCTAGGTGAAAAGCGTTTCTGTGTGTTTGTTTTAAACCTCCTGCTTGCTAATTAGGGGACAGGTGGGGAAATCAGCATACTTCACCTCTTGTCTCTTTTTTGAATATTTTATGCCTGCACAAATGGCAGTGGGAATGCAGCCCAGCTGTGGGGTATTTCCACTCTGGTAATTTAGAACAGTTGCAGTTACACAATTTATTTTGCATATAGTGGGGATTGTTTAATAGCAAAAATTTGGTATCTTCTAGAAGGCCATGAGAAATGTCATGTCCTGCACAGAGATTATTTTGTTAAGGGATCAGTCAACAGCTGGCAGCCACAAGGGTTATGTTTCCATCACCCGAGAGGAGTGGTATGGGGAAAAAGTTACCTTTTCCTCACTGAGCACGTTTTGGAGAGGGACAACTTGAAGGTATTTCTAGCTGGATATTGCTTTAGTCTTTGTCTTAGAACGAGGAAGATTTTTAATGTTTTAATGCATATGTTACATACCTCGGCTGATGTGCTCGACTCTCTCCTCTCTGACTGCACTTGGTTAAATCAGAGTACAGCAAGAGAAGGAAAATCTAAGCAGGAAATAAAGCAGTGCAAAATTCAAGATGCCTCCAGAGAGAAGATCCGTAAGAGAAGAGAAACATTACCAAAAGGGAACTGTTTCTTGCTGGCCTCACCCTTACTTTTGAGGAAGAACATCTCTACTCAGTCTCTTTAGCTGCTTGAAATGGGCTCCTTGGAGTGAAGTGTCTCTTGCAGTCTAGCTGGATTTTAATGCATCTACAGCACTTTGCTGGGAAAGACTTGTTAGCTTGTGTTGTAATGCTCAGAAAATGAGTGGAGCCTGCTAAGCTCATTAGGGTGCCAGTCATCATTTGGGGTCACTGCTGCAAAGGGCTCGCAGTCTGGCCACAGCCAGTTAGAAGTTTTTGCCTCGTGAGCCTCTCGTTCCCCGGGGTCATTCTCTACTGCTGCGTCCCAGGGGGCCTGGAGCGCTTGCACCACCTGCAGTGGGGGCTTCATCCAGAGTGGTTAAATGCTTTTTGTCAGGCAGTCAAGATTAGGTGGACTGGCTGAACAGTCTTCTCTGCACCAGTTTTGCTGGGAATTTCAGAAACACAGCAGATGTCCTGTTGTCCTGTCTTGGGATGGTGGCAGTGGCTGTCTCCAGAACAGAAGGCCACAAGTTTTCTTATTTGAAATCATAACTGTGTTGCCACTGTGACTACAGTCAAAATGATAACAGGGTCCTGAAGACCTTATTAACAGTATGTTCCCTCTTTCATGCTTTCTTATTTCTTCTCAAATAGTTGGTACTGGCATAGAAGAGAGCTCATGGGAGGAGGGTAGTGCTAAGTCTGTGTGACCTGCCAGGCCAGCAGTGGAGGGCTCATGAAATCTCAGCAAAAGTGTTCAGGAAAGGGAAAGGTTCACATAAAAATCAGGACTTTAACTCTTTCCCCTTGCTTGGTCCACACTTCTTGGAGAGTAAAAGGTGTACTTGTTTGGAAAGGGCTGTTCTGGGCTACATCCATCAGCTGTGGGCTACAGGCTCCTGGGTTTTCTTGCAGGTGCCAAAACCAGTTGGGCCTCCTTGCTTCCCAGCCACTTGAACGGATCAGGACTGCACCCTAAAAATTCAGGGCAAGAGTAACTCAAGCTCTTGGAGAGGGGAGGGAGAAGCCAGGCACATCATTCAGGATACCTCTTGAGAAGGAAGGCAAGTGTCTGAACTGCTGCCTCGGGATATACTAATGGTACCTGGCTCTGAGAGCAGACGGCAGCAAGCAGAAGAACCTTAAAAGATGATACTAATGAATGTTCTAGCAAAAGCTCTTCTTTTTTTCTTTTGCCTGTTGTCCTTCAAGACCTCGATTCTTTCATTTCTGCCCTCCCTTCTGAGGAGACTCAACATTGCACAGGTTGCATTGCAGACGTCCAGGTCTTGCAAATGAAACTGCTGTTCCAACTAATGCTGGAAATGCAGAGAGCACCGAACAGAGCACTGAAAATGCTGCCATAACAGTAATATTCACATGATTTTAGATACTCAAGGGTATAGTAGTAGTATGTAAAGAGGGAAGAATATCGAATTGGCTGAGTTCTGCTGATTAGAATGTGTTTAAATACAGTATGTCTACAACCTATTCTTCAATAGGCTGGTATCAGCTGGGAAGCTAGACTGTTTTCTCAGCTTATCTGCTTTCTTATCGCCCTGTTGGTAGCAAGATCTGAATTTGTGGCCCCGTTTGACCTAAGATTTAAGTATGAGGGTAAGCTCAGGGGATGGCATATGAGCTTCTGCCTGGCACTGAACTGTGAGGTATCTGTGTACTCTGCACACTCAGTTACTGCACTTTTTTTTTTTTTTTAAACTTATAGATGGACTCTGATCTAATGTTGCCAATTCCCTTCTCTACCTTTGATTGTAAAGTACCTTCTGCTGTCTAGAAATGTGGGTGCATTTTTGCACACCAGTGTGAAGAACAAAACAGAGCATTTCAGCATCATTTGGGAAATGAGTTCTCTGTATACCATGTGATTTCTCCTGAATTCCTTGCTTTTCTTTGCATCTTAAGAGAGGGAGATGCTGCCTCAAACTCCACGTCTTTTGTGTGTGGACAAACCTTAGAATAAAATCTTCTAATAATAGCTGAGATGGCAGAAAATGACAGAGAAGCCCACTGCATGCTTACTGCTGCCTTTTTCAGAGGGACTGTTTAGTTCCTCTGTTGGATTTGGCTGGTTTGTTCCCAGGACTCTGCATCACTGAACCTGGTGTCTGATAAAGGGCTTTACCTGGGTAAAGCCATTCTGGCTGTATGAAAGTCTTTGGGAGAAGCAGAGAACGTTCCCTGACTAATTTATCTGTAGGGGGTATTTTCTTGCCACTCTACCATCCTTTTATGCATGACTTAGCTTCCCAGCCGACTAAAGCCTTTGAAGTTAGATTGCAAATAGCTCTTCAGCTATCCCTTCCCCCCATCTAAAATAGGAAAACCAGAACAACCATTGCTGTGGAAAGAGCCTGCCTTGTTACATGGCTCCCCAATGTTAACACCCCTCTCTTTTCCTCCTTCCTTTTCCCTACCTCCTTCTCCCCCCCCATAAAGAAACCTTTTTTTTCCCTTTAATAAGATCTACTTAAGACTTGAGGGAAAAGGCCATGGTTCCATGAGATGGTAAATCCAATTTTAGGGTGTTTCATATGTGATGAAAAACACTATGGCTGCATGACGCAGCCCCTGAATTGGCACACATTCGCCCTGCCAGTTCGGATTTGTTCACATAATGCAGAAGGGGTGACTGTCCAGCCAAGCTTCGCACCGGGGCACGCACGGGCTGCCCAGGCATCCCTGATCTTGGGCTGGGGGCCAGTGACTCCCTGTCTTGTACTCTTACTGTATTTTGTGATCTGCCCAGTTGTATGTTCACATTTGTCTCTGCTCAGATCTGTGCAGTCAGGGGGTCTGGAAGTTTCCAGTCTCAGCACTGGTGAATGTGGATCCAAAGGATGCTATGTTAGCCTTCACTCTTCCTAGAGCTGTCCCTGCAAATACCAGAGAGTCTCTTGTGCATGCTGGCAATGTCTGGCTTCTCCAAATACCCCTTCTTTGGTGATCTTGCCAACAGGAAGGGTATAACCACGTCATATGCTGTGAAGCTTGCAGTTCAGAGCCTCCTTTCCCTTTTGGAAGGGAGGAAAACCTGAATTAAACCCACCCCTTTTGTGGAAGTTAATGCACTTGCTAACAAACAGAGCAAACCCCTCAGCAAGTTACTGCCATCTTTGCCAGTTCATCTCTTTAGGCTTTCTGCTGAGGCAAATCTGGCAGTTGTTTTCCCACTGGCTTAATTTATGGCTCTGAGGATTGCTATCCTAGGAAGCTTTTGCAGTGGGCTCTTGAAAAGTCATGTTGAAAACTGAAGTGTGGTGCTCCCTTGCCAAGAGGATGGGTTTCTGAAAGTACTGTATGCTGGTTGAATCTTCTCCCCTTGGGATCACATTTCTCAAGTCGTCTTTTTTCTGGATCAGTGAAGATGTGGTTACCTCGGACCACTAATCACACTGCGTTTGCCTCCCATCTCTGTTGTCTTTGCTTCACCTAGAATTGTCTGTCCTTCCCTTGAT
This sequence comes from Sagittarius serpentarius, assembly GCA_034782735.1. NCBI lineage: Eukaryota > Metazoa > Chordata > Aves > Accipitriformes > Sagittariidae > Sagittarius > Sagittarius serpentarius. The sequence continues at coordinate 16,809,856 of JAVKLA010000088.1, read as the reverse complement.
GGCTTGCTAAATAAAAGAAGTTTTTAGCCTCATGGAGATGTGTAGAGGCTGCCTAAGTGGGTTTTTCTTACTCCAGGATCCATCTCAGCCTTTGGAAAGAAGAATCCATGCCTCCTTTCGTACAGCCACTGAAGCTTCTATGTGCAGTTAAGTAAAAATAGCCTGAACCCCTCCTGTTCAATTGTTGCATTTATTTTCTCCTGGTTTTTTTTTTTTTTTTTTTTTTTTTTTTTTTTTTTTTTTTTTTTGGTGGACCGTTTCATGCCCTGTGTCGCATCAGAGGCTTTGCTCTGGGAAATACTGATTTACTGATTTAAGCTACTGCTCTGTTTCTTTCCTTGGAGACATTGATGTTATTCCACTGTCCTGCGGGGAGAAGGCAGAGGATAATCCCCTTTGGAGTCCGAAACAGTGCCTCAAAATGTCAAGACCCATCTCAGATGCTCGATGCATATGAGGGCCTGCAGGAAACTGGCGATGCAGATTTGCCTGAGTCTGGGATACTGTCTTTGGCACTTCTGCCCATCGTACAGGAGTCATTTTAGCTCGTTTTGTCATCTTAATTCACTAGATTTTCTAATGGTGGCATGGACCATTGGGCAGCCTTCCAGCTCACCCTCTGTCCTTAAAACACAAGTTGATTTACTTATGTTTCTAGTGTCAGGAAACACTGGAAGTGAGGGAGGAGACCTTTTCCCTTTGTAAGCATTAGCTCCATGTGCCTCCCTCTCTCAAGAGCCCTTCCTGCTGTGCACTGAAAGCCCAGGTGAGCTCGGTCCTTGCATCCTTCCAAATCCCAACTTGTGACATCTCCCCATGTGCAGGACGGTCTAATTAGGGACCAGCACCTGAGGCAGCACATTGTGAGACACAAACAAGCACCATGGTGGGGTTTCCTCACCCCTGTCCCCCTGTTCTGGGACCAATGGGGACTTCTGGGGACTTCTCCCTCTATCCTTCTGTGGTTTGAGGTATTGACTTAAAGTTCCCTCTTGGCATTAGAAGAAGAAAAGGAAGTGGCATAAGTTAGGCTGGTGTTTTCAGTGCCGTTTGTTTACAGTGAGCACCTGAATATTACTGTCACTTGTTTTACTTGTTGCGCAGCCCTGTAGGTGTGGGGAGAATTGTCTGTGTCAAAGAAGTGCTGCAGATAAGTACCAGACCAAAACACAAGCTGAGCCAAGACAGTGTATATGTCAAGTAGGATATTGTCATCTCATAGGGCTTGAATGCTCTTTTTCAAGTAGTGAGAGAGACTTTTAACAATCAATAATAAAGAAATCAAAACACCCAAGTAATGTCTCTCCTTCTGTGAGAAATACTTGCTCCATTGCAGCCTTTTTGGTACCCCTTTTTATGGGACATAGTGGTGAGTCCATTGCCCTGATCTGTCTGTGTTCTGCTCTGCTTTGTTTGCAACCTTTGCCTGTGAGTTAGATTTGCAAAGTGCCGTATAAATACATAGCTATACAAAAATCTTGCAGTCTTCTGTTCTTGAGATAGAAATACATGTTGCTGAAGATTCTTATAATCACTGATCTGTAATATATTAATCTTTCCATTTGCCTGTTACTGAGCTGGGCATTTCATTATAGTGCAAATACACCTGAAAGCCATCTTTGGATTAAAAGCTGCCATGATTGCAATCGCACGGTCTGACAGCAGCAGAAGGACGGATGCTCTCTTAGCTGCCCAGAGGAGGTTGGAAGATGTGACTAACCAACCCAGGGCATCTGGGGAGGAGGCAGTAAACAAACTTTGGTGTAGATCCAGGCTGTGGTGGTTGTGTGCTGGCTGATGCGAGCCATCATGGACGCTGGTGGTGGCACGGTTATCTGAACAGGCTTGAAAGCTCACCCGGGAGGGTGCAGGCAGTGGTTTGCTCTGTGTTTTTTTGCTGCTGTAGCTAAACTGCGGGCAAACCACCTTAAGTAGCTCTGCCCTCCTGTACTCCACTTCTGCAACACCAGCAAAGTACCGCCCTTGTGTGTGTTGTCTCAGAGGAAGACCTATAATTATAGTTACCAAAGTAAAAATATTTGTATGTATTGTAAATACGGTACTGAGTCTGCCTTGTTCACGCCTGACACCATGAGGTGTGAATGCTTAGCACGTTCCCTCTGCCATGTCATTGTGCCCGAGTGTTGCACTCCCAGTAAGCAAAGAGGGCAGTTCAGAGGCATGGCTCCTCTTTATGTGCTTTGCCAAGAATGTGTGGAACCTGCATGCTCTTCTCTAGCTAAAAGCAGATTGAAAATTAACAAAGCAATACTCTCTGGAGCCCTTGTTGTGCTCCAGTATGTAGATTTTGGACAGCAAGAGGTATTTCACTTTGTTAGCAAAGAGGATGGTGGAATTCTCTGGGCCAAACTTGAATGGGCTTGTATTTTTTTAAAAGGAGTTTTTAATTGAAATGGTGTCTTCGAGGAAGAGTTGCAGGTGGCTGGTTTGCATCCTCAGGCTTTTGTTTTGTTCTGGATGGTGTTGTATTAAATGTGGCAGGTTTGAAATGTCTCGTTCTCTTTAATGTGCTCTGCTGAAGGAGTCTGGGAAGAGAAAGTTTTGTGTTGGAGAACTTGGGCTATTTTTACCCTAGGATTACAGTGTATCGCACTAGGGCCATTTCCCTTGTCAAAGGCAGAGCATGGGCAGTGAGGAGCGTGGTCCGAGCTCGGTGCGGGGAGGCAGCCGGAACCAGGGAATAGGAAGTCGGAGGGACCTCGAGTCTATTCTCAACTCCGTCAGCGACTTGCTGTATGACCCTGTTTGGTCAGTTGTCCTCTCCCCATCACCTTTGAAGGCTTTTCTTTCCCTACTTTTTTGTAAGGATAAAGGGTGAGACTTGCTCACTTGTGAATTTTTTAGACCCTTGGATGGACTTAATACAAAACCAAGTGATGACTGTTTGACGAGGTTATGAAAACTTTTTGTCCAAGAGCCACTTTTGATTTTAGTTCTAGCTTTATTGAAAAGCTTCTTCCTAACATTTTAGATGGTAAAGATTTTTAATATTTAAATACGGAGGTTTTGAAGCTTTAGGGCTTAGAGGAATTTTTTTTGTTCTGTTTGGTTTCTGTGAGTGCAAGTTGCAGCAGGCTTAAAGGTTTGCTACTTCTTGCAAGCATGGGATGCTGCACTTCATTAAAACTAATGACCTTGCATCGTGCTGAATGCCATTGATCCTGCATTTCATTATTTTGATGCACCAGAGCTCAGCCAGGCTATGTCAGAGTAGTTGCTATGTTGAGTGATGTAAGTTCTCTATCTCAAATATAAGTAACTTGGTACCCAGCAGAATATTTAAGTGAAATGAGCTGTAAGCTGATGGTATTCAAAATGCATTCTGAAATTCTGAGTAAATTCTTTATCAGATAGCCTTTTTAAAAGGAAATGAAAGCATGTGAAGTTCCTCTGCCCGTAGGAAAGGTACCGAACAGCACATATGATGAGGCTCCCAGCCGCTGCTGCAGTGTCAGTGCTTCTCTGGGTCGGGGAGAGAACAGCCTCTTCACATCTGGAAACAGCCAGTTCTGCATGCAAATATTAGGATGTAGTTTCTCTTTTCTGCAGGTATGAACATTTGCTTGCTAAATGCTGGGTATTGTGCCGAGATAAGACCGATACCCTGCGTTCAGCGGCTCTCTGCCCTGTCACTGTTCAGGATGATCCAGGACTGAGATCTCAGGATGTTCCTTTCACTTAACTCAAGAGGCTCTGGCTGTGCTAAAACACAAACACACTGTACCAATATTAAAGGTGGCAGTTAGCATTTTGGGTGAACAATGAATGAGGCCATTTATAACCAGTTACACTGATGTGAATCTCTCCCAACAAATTTGCATCATTAAAACACCTTTGGAAAAATGTGTCATGCGTATAATTAAATACCTGTTTTGCTAACTCTTAATTTAATTAATGCAAAGTAAAGATGGCAGCACAAATTAATTTAGTTGGAAATGGCTTTTCTCTCAGTGGACTGAAGGGAGGTATTTTGGAGGTGGTGTACCAGATGCCGTCAGAAACAGGCAGGTTGAACTCCAGGACTGATTGACACAGGTTTTTTGGCAGTGATGGCCATGATATCCTCTTAGCAGTACACATGCCATATATCAGCTCACTTTTGCCCCTTGTGAGAGCAAAGAGGGAGGCCAGCTAGAAGGCAGTTTCTTTGGGAGGGTGGTGTAGCTACTTTTCAGTTGAGAGGTACAACCTCAGTAAATCCAGGTTCAGACAGGTGAATGAAAAGAAATTCATATAACAGAGGATCTTTCTATGTCTCCCCTTGGTTTTTCTTTTTGTAGCTTGATCTCTTTTACTCGGTGCCCATGTTTTCCCCCCTTAGATATGACTTTCCTGTAACTGCTTGTCCGCTTTAAATATTCATTCCTCTTAACTTTCTTTAAAGACTTCCTTGTAGATTATCTTCTTTTGGTTTGACCTCTTTCCTAACCTTGTGTATTCTTCCCCCCTCCCCCCTCCACCTTTTTGATCTGTTTCTCCCTGCTGCTTAATCTCTTTCTTTTCCCTTTCCATCTTGCTTGGGATAAAACTGGAGCACAGACTGTGTTCACTGTGCAAGTGCAGGTGAGTTGTCAGTCCAACTTTGCAGGAAGCAGGGGATGTGTTGTTGCTTCCTGCAGACCTATCTGAGCACCAGAAGAATCAAAAAACCAAAAAAATTTTCAGTCTTCAAAAAATGCTAGTTACTGCTTTAGCAGTTCTCATTTCAGCTTAAGTGAAAATAAATGTATGTATGAATGAAGAAAGTTGCTGTGCGCTACAACGTGGAGTCTGGCTAGTCCTGCCACCTTTCTGCGATTTCAGGATGGGCTTTTTCTATCTGATATTTCCTTCAAGAGGGAAAACCAACCTCATTTATCAGGCAGGATTGTTTGGTACTGAGACTGAGTAAAGGGCTCATGCGGATGGGAGTGGGCTCTGGGTGACGGGCAAGAGCACATGGGTCTTCTGCAGGAGAACTGGCTGAGATGGGCTGCTCTGGGCTGGTGGTGCTGCAGGAAGGGAGGATGTGTTGGCTCGGGCAGGCACTTTGGGACTGGTACTGTGTGCTCGCCAGAGACCGATCTTGAGTGGTGACTCAGAATGGTGTTGGGTGCCACTGGGAGGGCGCAGAATCTTGCGGGAGGGACTGGGGATCAGGCAGAATTTGGGGCTTGGAGCTCCCTGTGGCACTGCCTGGTGCTGGTGCTCCACCAAGGCTTCGTGGATGACTTTGCTCCGTACCCCATCAGATGAAATGAACGTGAATTTGAAGCTGACTTTGTCTGTCTTTGGTAGCCTGAATACTCCTGGCTTCCTATCCAACGCTGACCTTTAGCATCATCCAGCTTTTGCAACTGGAGCTAGTGCTTTTAACAGTGCCTTTTGTGTTCACTTACTGAAAAACGGAGTCTGTTTTGCAGGAAACTTGTTTACACCTGCCACGGTCATCATCTTTGCTCTTCCTTGGCCCCTTTCACTGGAGCTGCAGTAGTTGAAACTGCAGAATGTCCTTTCATTCCCCAGCAACCTCAGCGTGGGACGTGACTGCAATAGAGCAGCTGGGGAGAGGATGCAGGGTGTGAGACCCACCTAGAAATGTTAGTCAGATGTGGACAGCTCAAGGAGGAGATGATACAATTTGGCTTTGGAAAGACTCAAGTTCAGTGGATTATTATTTCTACTTCTGTTTTAGCTGTTCATTTCAGGGTTTACAAAACAGCCCTTGGAGTACCTCCCTGCACGTACAGATGCACTAAAGTAACTCGACAACTACGGGAGAGTCCCCTCTCCGTTACCGTTAGCAGAGGGTTGATAGCACTCGCAGCAGGGTTTGCCAGGCTTGTGCTCTCAGCCCTTCGGCGGGGGTGAATGGTGGTCTCCTTGTTGAGCTGAGGGGTTGAGCATTTTCAGAGCACTAAAACTGCGAGTGGCTTTTCGTGGATGACCCGTGTGCGCGAGCCAGTGGGTTCGTGCTGCAGCAGAGGAATGCGGGGAAGCCAGGGCGAGGGGAGGTGCTAGGACAGGAGGATTTGCAAAGCTGCTGTTGCAAGCGTTGTGCTCAGCCTGCTCTCTGGTGGTAGCTGCTGTAGCAGAGATGACCTTTGATAAAATGTGAAGCGTTTGGTTTGATTTGGATAGTTGTCATTGCTCAGCTTCGTACAGCTACAGTTCATAGCAGAGTCATCAACTCAGCTGCTCGTGCTTTTGTTCCTTGTGCAAAATTCACGGGTTAAAAATCAAATCACAGCAGCTTCAGGATGAGAACTGCCAACAAAGCCTGCTTCCCAGCAGCTCTTCCCAGTTCTCCACTGTCTGGTAAGGGCTGAGCTCTACTGCTCTTTTCTTTCAGATTGGGAAGACTAGTAGGAGAGCAGACAGAAGAGGCACCTGCTGGCACAAACCATGGAAAAAATAAACATCTTTGGGTTCTTCAGTCAAATTTGGCTGAAAACAGCCAGCAGGTTCCAAAACTCTTGCCAGGATTGAGATACGGAGAGGCACTTGAAGACCACTTGACCGTGATCTTTTACTGCCTCAGGTGTGCTAGAGCCTGCAGCATCCAGGGCAGGAGAGCTCTGGTAGAGGTGGAGCATCACTGCTGTGCTCTGGTCTGTGCTGGTGAACATGGGGATGCTCTTTATTTAGATCAGCTGGTGGCAACATGCAAACTGTCTGGCTTTTCTGTGTGAAGCTGTTGTGAGGAAGGAAGTGCTTGGTAAGTCATTCGAAGGAGGCAAGCCAGTCATGCTTGTAGAGAGCCTGGGAGAGAAGGCTGTGATGAGTGCTTCTGCTTTTCAGCCCTGAAAATAGCTGAGGGATGTTTGCTGTCACAAGAGTGGTGGGTTTTGATGATTTTAGCTGGAAAAAAAGGAAGAATGGGAGAAATAGTTTTGGAGAAGGTTGTTGAGACACTGTCCTGTCTTTGCTAACATCCCGCTAGTAAAAGGTCAACCCCATTCATGTTTCCTAAATAAACTGTCAGTGTGTTGGATATGTCTTCTAGTAGTACTTGGTTGCTGTATTTCTTACCAGGATTTGTTTTAACAATACCTGAGGGATGTGCAGTCATACATGTGGTTTCTTTGTGCTGCAGACGCCTTCAGGACTGAAGTGCCTGTAGGGCATAGCGTGCAGGTGTGACCATTTGCTGTTGAGGACAGAGCTAGCTCGTGAGGCTTTTCTGTTGTATGAGACCTAATCAGGCAGCTTTGAGACTTCAGAGCAAGCAAGCACCCCCTGTTTTAATCCAGTTTCCATCCCTTTGACAGTGGAGGTGGGACATCATTTTAGCATTTTATATAATCTGTATTTGCATTTCTTGTGGCTAGTATTCATTTTGCCCAAGAACATGACATATGCTATGTCTTTGAATCCCAACATTTATGACTCTGATGTTTAAAGGCAATTTAAGCAGATTTGGGGTTCTTTTTTTCCACGTGAATTGCTGTGGTCTAGTCAAGACAACTTTTAGTAGCAGCAACCATGTGGAAGTATTGTCTTCCCACAATTAGAGGTTAAGAGTTGACAGCAAATGAACCAGAGATTATAATTAAAAACCAGGGTAATTCTTTGTGCGTGGTGAAAACTAAGGAATAAAACCTCATGGTGTAATGCACCTGTCAGTATTAGATGCAAGTAAGAGATAATGTATCTTGCAGTGAAAGACATTTGGATTGTGTGTATTTCGCTGAGCACAGGAGCAGTTCCTCCTGTCCCATGGAAGCTGAGGGTTTTGTTCAGTTGGTACTGATGCTCTTTTAGGAAGCTTTTACATCTCTGCTTCCTGAGGTCTGACACGGAAAAAGCTTCAATAGGCACCAGCTGCTCAATGGGCCCTCTCTTTTCAAAGCATCGCTTGCTTTTTTCCATTCCCAATTAAAATGTGTGTTAAACTTAGCTTTTGTTTGAAGCAGCCAGTGCTGTGGTATTTAATGTAAAAGGAACGTGCTCCTCACCTTTTCTATCTCTTTTGTCACAGGGTCAGCATTCTTCAGGGGAGGACATGGAAATCTCTGACGATGAGACCAACCCTGCGCCCATCACCAGTGCAGAATGTGCCAAAACCATTGTGGTGAACTCCTCTGTCAGCAACACAGCTGTGCTTGCCCCGTCGATTCCCCCTATGCCACCACCAGGATTCCCTCCTCTTCCTCCTCCGCCGCCTCCACAGCCAGGCTTCCCGATGCCTCCGCCGCTACCTCCGCCACCTCCACCCACTCACCCCGCCGTCACCGTCCCCCCGCCTCCGCTCCCTGCCCCCCCTGGGGTCCCTCCGCCTCATATCTTGCCTCCGCTTCCTCCGTTCCATCCTGGCATGTTCCCTGTCATGCAAGTGGATATGATAAGTGTCTTGGGCAACCAGTGGGGTGGCATGCCAATGTCCTTCCAGATGCAAACTCAGATGCTGAGCCGCATGATGCAGGCACAAAACACATACCAGTATCCACCTTTCATGACGGGCCGGATGCAGTTTGTGAATCTTCCGCCCTACCGCCCTTTCTCAATGGGAGCAGCTCTTGGTCGTGGACAGCAGTGGCCACCGCTGCCCAAGTTTGACCCCTCAGTTCCACCACCAGGTTATGAGCCGAAGAAGGAAGATCCCCACAAAGCCACTGTGGATGGAGTCCTCCTGGTCATAGTGAAGGAACTAAAGGCTATCATGAAAAGGGACCTGAATCGGAAGATGGTTGAAGTGGTAGCGTTTCGGGCATTTGATGACTGGTGGGACAAGAAGGAACGTCTGGCAAAGGTAGGCTTTCACATACTCTGTGCTGGATCCCAGGGAGAACTGTTCATAGTGCTTGTGGCCGGGGCATGGGTAAGAAGGGGTCTGGTATTGACTTTAAAAACCCCACAACCCTAAAATGTTACGGTAACTAAAATAGAAGCAAAAAATAAAGCCATGGAATAGCTTTGCTGTGAGAAACCCTATTGCTTGACGCTGCTGAAATTAAATGGGAGGCATGGATGTCCCTCACCTGTCACCCACTATGGGGCTGGTCTTTGTGCTGAGGCAAGCGACAGAAGTGTGCGTTGGGAGCAGCAGACCTCAGCCTGCAGGGATCTGGAAGGTGCTCAGTCACTAGAGGCACCTACCTCGGGACAGGTTAGCACCTGAGTATTAAACCTGGCTTATTTCCATGCTTTCACTCCATATGTGCAGGCATGTCATGCTGCTTTGCCATCAGAACAAACACAGGCTGGGAATTTTAGTCCTTCCTAGTCACTGATGGAGGTACACTAAGCAGAGTTATCTCTGAACATGTGTGGAGCCGTAACTGCTCACCTAGAAGTGAACTGCTGCTCTGTCTCACACCTTTCCACTGATTCGAATGTGGGCCTGAGGAAGAAGTGTTTAGTTCTCAGTGTTGTCCCTCTGCTTTGGGGTGGACCTCCTCCTCGTCCCCTCCAGCTTCAGGACCACCTCAGGGCAGCCCCTTCTCTGCGAGGGCCTAAGTGGAGCTTGTGCCTTGTGAGGGTGTCGGAGAGTGTGTTTATCCTTGGCGGTGCATTGCCCAAGTCGGCATGCATGGCTGCTCAGTTCATCTTGGCAGAATGCACAGGCCATGCTGGGGCATGATCCAGGAGGGATCTGCAAATGAGCTGTTTTTTCTGACTGTGTTTTGGAGGGCTGGAATGTCTTCACACAGGCGTCTTAGGAAGGGCATCGCTGCAGCCGCTGCTGCCCCAGGGCATAGTCATGGCTTAGGTGACCTTCTGAGTGTCACTGCAGCCCTGTGGTGCGTTTGCAGACTTTTCCTGCTGGGGGGGGCTTGCACGCTCCTGTTAAAGCTGAAGTCCACAGAGCAGTAGTCATAGGATGAGGCTAGCTGTGCCTACAGACAGAGCACGTATGCATGGGAGAGTCCTCTCTGCTTTGCTCCTTTTGGGAAGGCCTTCAAGAGTAGTGGGGGGCTGCCTACCCAAAAGCCCAGGGTTATTCCCTTCCCCTCATCTCCTTTCCCTTTTCCTCCTCAGTGCAGTATTTCCAGGGCCAGAAATTTGAAAAGTTTAGCTGATTTTTTTTTTTTGTGGTGGTCTGGGGCACTGCTGTCTGCCTCCAGGAAGGGATTTGTAGGAGGAAATGATCTCAAGATCAGGAGACAAATGTGCAAAGGCTTCTTGCGTCTAAGAGGAAGCTGAACTTTAGCTCCAAGCCGCTATTTTGTTCCCCACTTTGTGTGATGAGATCTGTGGGTATTTCCAGTTCTCTGTGCTCTTCCCGCCTCCCCAGTGCGAGTACACAGCAGCAATTAACTCAAAAGCTGAATATTGGCCAAATGCACAAGGAGTTCCAGGGATTAGTTAAGAAAACAGCTTTGCATGAATCGTCTGATCCTTTCTCAGCCAATTTAAAGTGTACCTCGGCCAGCAAGCAGCTGTCTGATCTAATATGTGGTGAATTTGTCACTACCAAAAAAAGCTAACACTAAAGAAAGGTTCATGCAAGCCTCAAAATATTACAGTGAATTATTGTAAAAAAAACCCAAAACAAAACAAACCAAACCCTCGGATACATCTTCTGTTTCAGATGCCAATTTTCAGAGCAGTATCTTCACCACGTGCTTTTGTAAGCCAGTTGCGTGCTAACTCTAGTGCCTGGGAGAGCTCCTTGGCTTTCCAGAGAGGTTGGTAATGCTGCTGCTTAACAGCTGGTTTATGACAGTGTAATTTGCTCTGGCTCAGAGCTGGCTGGCGTGACGTGCAGCAAGAAACCTAGTCCCTCTCCTCCTGACTAATGCTCAGAGCTTCTGCCTCCTACCAGCGAGCGTGTGCTGACAATTTTGGAGGAGGCCCCTGAGTTTCCAGGGCAGTGAGGGAAACAGATCTAGCAAATAGTTGCAAAAGCAGCAACTGAAGTACCCAAGAAATTGTTTTAAACCAGACATCCGCAGTGAAGAAGCAGAAGCAAGTCAAGTCAAGGCAGATCTTCAGTGGCAGCTTGGGCTCTTTTATATCCCGAGCTATGGCTGGGTTTAGCATGTTTCTCCCTTACCTGGAATTTGTAACCCACTTTGGGAAGGGAAGCTGACTGTACCGCAGCAGCTTGCCACAGTCCTTGCCACAGGTTATGTTGGATGTGAGCAGGCTAATTGAAAATACGAAATTACTGCGTGGAAAAACCCTTGTGCTTTCTGTCCAGGAACAGAAATGCCAGAACCATTGCTGCTTCAGGGCACTGCCTGGAGAAGCCTCTGCCAGGGCATGTATTACTGTCGCATGCAGAAAAATCCCACAGATTTCAGAGCCTCTTTTCTGCTAGGACTGGGCACCCCCTGACACTGGCGTAGGACAGGATTCCTTCTCAGTCGTAAGCTGCCTGCTTTTGCCAAAGGAAAACAAAACACAAGTATTCAGCTTAAACTGCATCTTCCTATTGCTGGTGTCTTTATGTACGTTTGAGGATGAGCCGTCTAGCTCCTTGGCAGCTGGAGGTCAGTTCCGCATGTACTTTGCCATCACACTGATTTTTCTAGAATGGACCAAGACCTCCAGGCAGTGTTTGAGCTGAAATGACCCTCCAAAACAGGCCCTGCATCCCCATTTCCTCCCTCCTAATGGTTTTAATTGGAGGTCCTCATACTTTCCCTTACTGATTGACAGTAGTGAAAGAAATTATATTATTTTCAGAGGTTTGGAAGTATAAATAAGACAACATATGTGCTTATTTACATCTTTTTTTCTTTAGAAATAAATGAGGCAGATTTGTAGGGAGAGATAATATCTTTTAATAGCAGCAGCAGCCCTCCTGTTATTTCACAGGAGAGATCAGAGCTCATCTTGGAAGCGCATGAGCTCCACCCTATGCCAGTTCATACAGCAGGTATGTCCCTGCAGTCAGAGGCTTTGGGGGTCCACTATCTCCCTGACTTTCCCCGAGCATAAAAGCAGGAAGCTTTCTTGGGTCTCTTTTTTACCCATGACTGACTGACAATGTTCAAGTTCAGTAGGACAGCAAATATTACCTACACAGTGCTGCTGGCTGCCCCTGAACCTTCAGCGACGCACAAGAAGGCCACACACTTTTCACCTCCTGTGCCTCATTTCTGTCTTATCTCTCTGTTTTTTGGCTGCTATATTCCATCAAAGGAGTCAACTTGGGCAGCTGATCGACTGCCAAGAAGTATCGTGCCATAGGTAAAGGGTGGGAAAGCTCAAGGGTAAAGCTGGTGTCCTATGTCAGGCAGGGTAGAAAACGTATGAGGTGAAAGCTGCTAAGGAGCATGTTACTAGGGAAGGCAGCGAGTACCATGGACCTTGGCTGCCTGAGCTAGGGGAAAGCTTTTCCCTGTTCCTGAATCTAGTGATGGGTTTAGGTTTGAAAGCCTGAGTAAGATGCATTAAGCAGAGTGCCAGGAATAACCAGCCGTCCCTGGCCACGGAGTGCTGCTGCCTGGATTCTCTTCTTGATATTCCCATTAGTCTTGTCCCTTATTAGCAGGAGAGCTGAGCTTACGCTTCCTCTTCAGTGATTACAGCCAGCTTTGGCAAATTAGCTCTGTTAATGTCTGTAAAGGAAACCGACTTTTAGATGGTGTTACACCACCGGCTGATGTGAGTGAACGTTACCTCCAGTGCCCTTCACTCAAGAAGAGCATGCCACGATGCATGATGCTCTCCCCAGCTTGTCCGCCTCTCCAGGGCTGCAGAGGTTTGAATTCCTGCTCTTCCTTCACACCTCAGCTCTGGTGAAAAGGGGTTTGTTGTCACTGAGCAGAGATGAGGCTGTGTGTCTAGTTACCTTAGGTGTTTTGCCTAAATATTTTGATTTTCCTGTTTCACAGGACTGGAGCCTTCTGACAGTTTTTGTGGACTTGGGCTGTGGTTGCTAAGCGAACACAGGGTTGTGTGTGATTTTCGACTCGCTATATTGTGCCTTACACTAAAAAGAAGAAAGTTCTTCCCAACTAGAAGGTCTGAGGTTGCTTTCAGTTACGTGGGTTAGCAAATGAAGGTAGATAACACGGTGTTAGGCTAACTTGCCTAAAGCATGCTTGAAATATTTGTAAGAGGTATATGTGTAGCTCTGTTTCTCACATAGCTGTGACCAGACCAGACGGGCTCCTGCAGCATTTGGGAGTTGGGGGGTGGTGGTGGGGGTGGGGGTGTATGAGGGGGTGGTGTATCCCAGCTCCTTAGCTTCCCTTCAGAGTTCAGGACCTTTGTACAGTAGCTGCTTCTTGGCACTTGGTAGCTGGTGCCTGGGTGGAGGAGTGAGTTCCCTTGGGCTTTCGAGTCCTGGGTTCATGTTTGCGCCTTTTCTTCCCCATTTATTTCTCCTTTTTATGGCGTTCGCTTCGAGCATCTGCATTGGATTCTGGCCGTTCGGAAGGTGGTCACTGTGGTCCCCCCACCAGGCACTTGAGAGAGCTGAAATGAGCCATGGGGGCTAGTGGGTCTGTTCGTTTCTCTTGTCCTTTCTTGTGAAGTACTTTGGCCTATGTTAAGCTGCATGTGAAGGAAATTGAGATAATGTTTTAAAATACTCAGTGGAGAAAGCAGGAGTGTCTGCTCTGCTACCTGCCAGCATGATAGCTTCAAATGCAAGATCACTTAGTGTACCATGCTAAGCCACTGTTCTGGGAGTTCTGGCAGTTTTGTCTTAATCAGTTTTAATGCCTTGTGCAGAGAAAAGAACTTCTTAAAATGCAAAGGGGAGAAGGCTTCTCAGAGATGGAAAGGTCTCATTATCAAGAAGAGCTCTTGCACCTTCTCCCTTTCAAGTGTGCGTGGCCATGTGGTGCATTTTTGGATGGCCTTGCCTTCAGAGAAGCTGATGCCTGGGCAAGGCAGTAGTATTTCACAAACCTCAACTGTCTAAATGGTTTCCAGAGTTTGTGTGCTTCCCAAGAAACTTGCCCTCTCAAGTGTGCTTTCTCTGTTGCAGGCGTCTCTCACTCCAGTGAAGTCTGGAGGAGAACTGGAGGAAAAACCAAAGCCAAAGGATCGAATCACATCTTGTCTTTTGGAGAACTGGAACAAAGGAGAAGGCCTGGGATATGAGGGCATTGGCTTGGGCATTGGGTTACGAGGGGCCATCCGATTGCCATCCTTCAAGGTAAAAACGAAGATCTGTCGTCATTATGCTAACATTCCCTAAAGGAGTATTAGGAGGACAGACCTCTCTAGGTTTGTCCTGCAAAGTCCTACAGGCTGTTGGCCCCAGTCTGTGTTCACTTACGGGGTTGCTTCTGATCCTCTTTCCCAGCCTTAGCTTTTCATCTACCACTTGTATGAATTCTCTGTAAAGCTCTCCCTGCTCTGCAAGGTAAATGGGACATTTGCCTGTATTTAGGGGACAGTGTTTCAGCGTGACTGTAATGTGCTTATGCTCATAGTGCTTCACAAAGTTGTTTCTTTGCTTAGAATGTCTTGCAGTTTGGCAGCTGAGTCTCACCTAAGTTTGGTTAAAAGTGTTCTCTGCCTCTGTGAGTTTACAGAATGAGGCTTGTAAGCATAGGGTCACCTATTTTAAAGAGCATTTGCATAAAAAATGAAAAGTATCTTAAAGTGTGGGGTGGGGGAGGGTGTGGAAGGGTAGAGGGCTTCCCTGAAATGAGGATTTTGAATGCACAGAAGGTGCAAGTAAAGGTTTGGGATGAGAGATTCCGCAGTCTTCATTTACAGTAAAACTTGCTTTGAGGTTCTTTAAGATGTCATAGGCTCAGGCTCTCTTTCTGTTCTGCTACATCTTGGACACATGGATTTGTCAAGTTTTCTCTGTCATCTTCAAAGTGATATTACCCAGACTGTTTTGATGCAAATTGAAGGGGTAGAATTTAATTCACAGTGAAATTCGGTTTGCAAGCAAATAAAGGGATCAAGAGCTGGGGAAGTGGCCCTTGGTTTCTGAGTGTAAGTCACCGTGGCAAAGTAAAGCAGTAGCGATTTGCTTAAGAAGTTGATTTCTGCTGTTTCTAAACTTTTAGAAATGCTAATTGTGTCTTTTGTTCAGGTGAAAAGAAAGGAGCCACCTGAAGCTGCCTCAGCAGGAGATCAGAAGAGAATCCGGCCTTCTACTTCTGTCGATGATGAAGATGAAGGTTTGCAAAGCACATTTGTTTGTAATACGAGCAGATGCAAACCACATGCAAGCTGAATTCTTTTAAACTTCACAGCAGTGTGCTCACTTACAGTTAGAAACAGAGTCAAGGATCTGAGCCAAAACCCTGCTTCTCACAAAACTCTGGTCAGCTGGGAGATGTTTCCTATGGATTCAGTTATCTTACATTCACTGGCGGGAAATTTTAAGACCCACATTTTATGAATAACTCATAACCTATTTTAGTTCTGCTGATGCAGAGCTGGTCACCCAGTAGAGGGAGCTCAGATGAGTTCATGAACTGTTCCAGGGTGTAATTGCAGCTCAGTGGGTACGCTGTGGGAGAAAGCACATAAGAGTTTGCCCTGCATTTGATTTTAAAAACAAAACAATGTTATTTGCCAGAAAAATCTATTTGAAAATATTTTAACATTTTTTTCCTGGAAGCAGGGAAGAGTAGAGATAAGACAAAGCTTTGAATACCCTTTGTTTTGCGTAGGAAAGTGGATTCAAGTTAGTTGTGCCATAAAGTTGAGTCAGACTAACAACCGGTTTTGAAGTCAAAGTACAGAAGCAGGGTTTTATAAAGCACTTATATAAAACAAAAAGGCATTAAATTCAGCTTACCTGTTCTGACCTCAGTTGTACCATGTCTCCTAGCTGCTCTGCCTCTAGCTTGTCAGCCTTGGCCACCTGCATTTTGCCATCCTTGGCATTTCAACACCCTGCATCCAGTCTCGCCCTCACTTGCACTGTGAAATTAGTAAGCCCCTGTAAGCCTGGGAACTCACACACCACATGGGCACATGGTCCTTAACTTTGATCTCCCCAAAGAAAATGTTTCCATTGTGTAGTCAACTCTTTCCCTCTCTTGCAAGGTATTTGATGGCAATTTCCTTCTTGGTTTTTGCTCACCAGAGTCAGAGAGGGACAGGGATGCTTCTGATACAACATCTGACCTGTCAAAGAAGGATGCGGAAGCAGTGGGGCTGAGGCGGCGACCAGCAAGGCCGCTGGAGCTCGACAGCGAGGGAGAAGAGGGAGATGAGACATCAGGGAAAGAGGAAGAGTCCTCCTCAGAGAAGGAAGAGGAGCAGGAAGAAGTGGGAGGCTTGGTGAAAGCAGCACCTGGCAAGGTGTGTTGGTTTGTGATTGCAGTTTTGAATGCTGTCTGTCATTAAAAGGGGGCCTAGTAATTCCAGATGCCAAAGTCACCTTCTCTAGAAGATGAACGCTCCTGTTAGGGTCTGTCCTAAGAGAACCTCTGTGAGGTTATTCCTTCTTCAGGTTCTCTGATCAGCATCTCTGAGAGTCACTGGTGGTTACTATGGTGATAGCCAGGTCTCGGAGTCAGACTGTTCATTTTTGGCAATGCTTTCTTGGAAAGGAGGAAGAGGAGGAGGAGGAGGAGGAAGATGATGATGAGGATGAAGACGACGATGAAGAGGATGAAGATGAGGAGGAGGAGGAGACAGGCATAGACACAAGTGACAAGGAGGAGGAGCAGGACTCCGAGGAGGGTAAGCAGTTTCAGCGGAAGCAGCAAGCATAGCCTTTGGTGCAGGTGTGGTCTCCCTTTTGCACCTGTGAGCTGTTTTGTTTTTTTTTTTTTTGTGCACCTTCTTTCACTGAAGGGTGGTTTTATACAAGGTAATACATACCGGTATTTTTAATTGTTATCTGCGAGGCTTCCATGATCCCTGAGTCTGTGGGTCCCTTTGCAATAGCTCTCCAGCCCCTGAGTGATCTCGGCCTGACTTGACAGAGAGGCAGAGGTCTTAAAGCCTGCTAAGTTTGTGCTTGTTTTATGAAACGTGTATGGCTGGGAGGAGAAGGGACCAGATTTCAAAGAGTAGCAATTTAGCTGCTAATAACTTTCTGTCCTGTCAATCAGCTTCTGCTTTCTGGAAGGTGGTAGTTTCCACATTTTAAAGGTGTGTGCAAAGGCAGCAGAAAATCTTAGTACAACTCCAGTAAAGGTGCAATCCACCAAGAGACCCACGTGGGCAAGGTGCCAGACAGTGCTAGCTCTGCTGCTCATGGAACTGCCTGTTGTATGGTGATTGTTGTAAACATCCAAATACATGGTTTATAAGTCTCTGCAAAAATAAATTGGGAGGCGGCTCCTTCAAACCCACCCACTGCTGTTGATGCTGTTTCCATGCTGTTACAGTGTGGAATTGATATTTGCTCCTGTAGTAGACCCTGATTGTTTAATGAAGTCAGAAAGTGGAACTAATGGTAATTTGTTCTTACTGTAGATGTAGCAAGTCCCTCGTCTTCCAAGGCTGAAGTTGAATCATCTGATGAAAGTGAGGACTCCTCTGAATTCGAATCAAGTTCAGACTCAGATGATGAAGATGAGGATGAGGATGATGAAGAGGAGGAGGAGGAAGAGGAGGAAGAGGTGGCTGAAGATCAAGACAGAGAAGCCATGGTTGCTGAAACAGAGCATGAACCTGCTGGTCATGAGCTTCCTGATGATGAGAGGGAGACTATTTTGGAGCTGTATCCTGTGGATGACTATATGGATTCATCAAACATCGGACTCGCAGAGCCAGCTTTGGCAGTGAAAGATGAAGGCATGGAAGAAATCAAGGCAGGGGAAAGTGAATGTGGTGAAGTCCCAAAGGCATCTATTGCTGCTGAAACACTGAAACACTTGGTTATGCAAAGAGACCAGGAGACAAAAGTTGCACTGTCTCCCATCTGTAGGCCAGGTATGCCCTTCCATGTGGTTTGGCATTTTTTACCACATTTCCAAGTACAGTATTCTCACAGCATCCAATATGTATGGTTTTGTATTTCCCTTGTTCTCTTTCTTCCTCCAGTCTTGGCTCTAGCCTAGGGGTTATCTGTACAGGGCAAGAGGCCTGTGCTGAACTTTCCTTCCTAGTAAGGAGCTCTACACAAGCCATCTGCTACTAAAAATACTGTGGTTATTGTATCCAGAATCTTATCCTAGGCTGGTTTAGTTAGTGTCCTACAGGAGCTGAACACTTGTTGTTGTCCAGGGCTGACTGATTGGATGGTGTGGTGGCTGAAGCTCAAGATAGAAAAGTCATGGCTGCTAAAACAGAACAGGAATCTGTGCTTAATGAGTCACTACGGGCTCTTTTTGATTTTAATAACGAACGAGTGTGTGATTAGGAAGCTATATGGGGCAGGTGAGTGGAGTCTCAAAATTATATCTGGTTCCTAGTATTACTATTTGTAGTTGTTTTTTTTTTGTTTAGTCCTTTTAAGTGGGTGATACTCCCTGGTTTTCTGGAAGAAGGAAAATGTCTTCATTCAATATGGCGTTTACGGAGTTGTATTTAACCCAAGGAAATGAGAAACCTTTTACTAGAACAGGAGTGAAATGCATCAAGCTTGACAAATTCTGCAGCTAGGGGGGAATGAAAAAGTCAAAAACTGGAGCCAACAGGGAGAGCACATCTAGTGTGGCCTGCAGTTTGAGCCCTGGGCAGGACTGGTGTCTGAGGACTGGGCAATATTTTGCCACTTGGAGAGCTGGAAACGCAGTCCCTGCACAGGCTATAACTCCTTGGCTGCCGTAAAATCTGAGAGCTGTAAAGAGGCAAAATGTTAAACTGGGCAGGGCGAGGAAGAACCTGTTTTGCACATATCCTTTCTAGAATGTATCAGTGTGCAGAAAGGACATAAATTTGGGGAGACTTGCATTTGGGCACCTTGACGTGTGGAATGAGCTTTACAGGTAAGCTGTGGGAACAAGCTCAAACTGCAGCATTCTTCTTGTGCAGCCCAGCCTGGTTGTACAGGAGTTACAGGGATCTGACCCTTCAGCACGAATGGGGAATGCTTCCCTTCCAACTCTCCAGGCATTTTGACCTCCTTTTGCTCTCCCACTTGAAAATGTTATTTTGAGCTGCCTAACAAGAATTCACTGTTGATTCCTTTTGGCCCTGGCCCTAAGGGGGTAAATAAACTCCAGACAAATGAGCCTGCTGCAGAGAGCGCAGCATATAAATTGCCTCATTGATACCATCTGAGTGTCTCCTCATTCATTACAAGGGCTTCCCGTTTCCTTCGTGTGTTCTTCAAGAGTGTTACGCTCCTCCTTTCACTGCTCCCTCCTTGGAGAGCTGAGGGTGCTTCTTGGTCTTGCAATTAGTTTACCTTCCCACATTAGAAAAGCTGATAGCTTGGGGCTCTGACAGCTCTCTGAAGTCCTCGCCCCACAACCCGCTAATTCTTTTTATGTCTGTACAAAAGGTGGTCATGGGTTTTGAAAGCAGAAAACCTTTGTTCTGGCCGGCATCATAGCTAATCCTCAAATTAATAGTGTGTTTTTTTTATGGTCCATTAGGGATGTCTGTGGTAGCATCTAATTACTCCACACTCTGTGCCTCCAAAATGTAAAGTGTTGGAGTTTTTAAAGCCTCCCAGTGGAATTGAGCTGTTCTGTAATTGCGAAATCTTAAACATGCCTTTACTGGCAAGTGGCGAGTAACCGAGTGGAAGCAAAGCTCCTGATTCTCTTCTCTTTTTTCCCCCTTTCAGAGGAAGAGTCCGAACCTGCTACCATGCTGGAGCCAGAGGTGCGGGAAGGTCCAAAGCCTGAATCTCAAGACGAAGAGGAGGCGCTCTGTCTCTCAACTCCAGTGGGAGTCTTCGGAGAACCTCTGCCCAATAAAAGCAACTTCTTTGGCAAGTCTGATGACAGCAGCTTAGAAGCTCGTGTTAAAACAAAACTGCCCTCTGCAGTGGAGGAAGACAACCGGCTGCCTTGCATGCCTGGGCGGGAGGCGATGATCCATTCGGAGACTGATACTCTTTTGCTTCCAGCCCACAAGGTGCCATCCTCCCTGCTTCCCTTACCATCGACTCCCGGTAAAGAAGAATCTTTAGTCCCTCCAGAAAAGTTCCCCGAACAGTTAATGGTGACCAAAACGTCTGTGGAAGAGGAGATTCCTAGGACTCCTGGGCGGGACATTTTGGCCAAGTCTTCACACCCCCTTGCAAAGTCACAGAGCACGGACACTGTTCCAGCCACGCCAGGAAGTGATGCTCCCCTTACGGGAAGCAGCTTGACCCTCAGTTCCCCTCAAGTCCCAGGGAGCCCCTTTTCCTACCCATCCCAATCTCCTGGCATTAACAGTGGCATTCCTCGGACTCCTGGGAGAGATTTCAATTTCACACCTACTTTCCCAGAGGCTGGTGCTACCATTCCTTGCCTTCTGTCTGGCAAGAAACAGTCAGAGGATGAGCTAGATGAGAAACCCTTTAAAGAGCCTCTTGGTGCTTCCCTTACGATCAGCATGAACAGTGTTCCTTCCCCTATCCCCTTTGCCAGCCCCCCACAAGCAGATTTCCACACAGACATGGGTTTGCCATCTGATGAGCCAATACCTGTAGCAGCCCTGCCATGCATGCATGGAGATGGAAGGATGCCCATTGAGGAATGCAAGGCAGAAGTAAAATCTGTTTTGCTCTCGCCAGAAGTACCCACTGGTGCTTCTATTCTTCCTCCCCCTCCACCGCCTTCTGTTCTTCCCAAAAGGAGGCCAGGTCGGCCAAAACGGTCACCACCTTCTGTCCTCTCGTTGGATGTGTACTCGGGCAAACCCACAGAACCTCCTCCTGTGCCAGTGGCCTTGGTGGAAAGTGCTGTTGGCAAAGAGCTGTTGAGTGGGCATCCTGATGCTTTCTATGGACTGAAAGACCCTGAAGCCGTCACCCTGGACTTCAGGAATGATGGTTTCCATGAGAAAATAGCAGCTGAGACAGTTGCAGAGAAACTGCCGTTTAAGGAACTGGAGAACCAGTGGAATGAAGACTTCAAGGAAGAAGAAGCTCACGTGAAACCTAAAAGACAGTGGCGAAGGCAGAAGAAGACACCTGAGGACCTCCCAGTGATTCCTTCCCCTGAGTATTCCCCACCCCGGCCTCAGTTCAGGCCACGCTCCGAATTTGAGGAGATGACCATTTTGTATGATATTTGGAATGGAGGCATAGATGAGGAAGATATCAAATTCATGTGTATCACATATGACCGCTTATTACAGCAGGACAATGGTATGGACTGGCTCAATGACACCCTGTGGGTATTCCATCCTTATATCCTTTCTCACTGGCACTCTGCATTACAGAACATGCGTAAGATGCACTAGATTGTCATGGTGTAGGACTTAACAATGCAAAAGACTTAAGTTTGTTGCTGGAAGAAGCGTTTGCTTGCTAGAATAGCAATTACTTATATCAGCAGGGCGTTTTAGACTGTTCTATTCCCTGAAGCTGCAATACAAAAATACTGAAGAAGTGACTGTTCTTGCTGCATTTTCAATCTAGGACTGCAGGGAAAATCTGTATGCACCTCTTCTGGGGAGATTTCCTTGCTCATTGGAGAAGCTTCTGTCTCCATTTAAACCAGACACTTTTTTTTCAGCTTGCCTGTAGAATTTCTAGTCTGCACATACAGGGCTTTAACTTGGGGCTAAAACTTGCTGTAAAAATAATCTCACCATCTGTGCCCAAAATGATGAGTTAGTGGTGCTAGCAGCTTTTAACTTGTTTTGAATTTGGAATACTAATAAATGCAATGGTTTCCAAGTGGCACATCAGGGACAGATATGGCCCTGGGCTGGGTGGGGGAAACGTACTGCTAGTGCTGCAGCGAGGAGCGTGTGTAGCACTGACTGGTGCTGGTGGGGCAGGGTCTGGCCCCATCCCCTCCCTCCCTGCCCGTGATCTGGTAATCAGCAGCATAGGCTGTGGCTTTGAATCTTTGGGAGCGTTTTTTGGAAGCGCAAGCTGTCTCAGAACAAGGCTCTACATGTGTGCAGCCACCAGTAGTGATCTCTAGAACAGAGCCTAAAAGGCTGTTTTCATACCCTCAGAACTCTCTAGTAAGGTTTTTAGGAAGGATGTACGGATTTATATGTTAAAGACGACAAATGCACCACCTCATGTGTTGCTGGAGATTGTGTGGAGTAAAAATATCTCATCCCTTACTCCCTGCAAGACAACGAAAGCAAAAGCAAAAAAGCCCAAACCACTTAAAATAGTCACTGATATGACACACTAACAAAAAACAAGTGGAGCTCAGTGCTGAGCTGTGCATTTTTATCCTTTCTTTCTCTGCATCTCAAAGGGCAACATGTAAGATTAAGTTTATAATTTTCTGCCTTTTCATACCAGTGCAATAGTCTTGAAATAGATTTACTTACTGTTTAAAGGAAATATTCTAAAAGGATAATGAAATGCATCATCCCCAGTAATTCTCAGTCTGTATCTGCCCCATTTGGGGAAGCAGTTCCAAAACCAAACCAGTTTCAAGGCGAGAGTAATTGGCCCTGCAGTGGTGGGGGACCACAGCCAGCAAAAGGCAGAACGGGTTGGCTGAGGGTGGGGCTTGCCTGTGACCCTGCGCTTAAATTTGTCTGCATTTGGCAGTTTACGTAGTGGAAATATTTGAAATATGTTTCCCTGTTGATAAGGATTATTGTAACAGCAAATTTACAGTCACTTTTTAAACCATTTAAAAATCACCTGCAGCCAGTTGCTGGTTCGTCCCGTGCTACACTGTGTGATAGGTGTGAAAGTACCTGCAGGGTTCACCTGCTTTGCAGCAAGCTCACACCTCAGCACTGATTTCAAAGCCATCGCTTCTTGCTTGTTATGGTCCCTTTGCTTTAATTTTCTGGTGTTAAGGATATGTTATGACTTGCAGGGAGCATTTTTGGGTAGATCTCAATTGTCATGGGCTTCATGGCTGTGTTTTTGGGGTGAGCTGCCAGTAGTAGAGCTCCTCTGTCCTTCCAGAAGCCAAAGACCTGAAGGCACCTTCTGCCTGCTCAATGCAGTGAGTCCTTGCCAGGCCAGCTGCAGGTTTTCTTGACTGATCAGGACAGTGAGGTTTGAAACATCTGCACAGGGTCTTACCCTTTCCATCAGGGTCTGAGGGAGGTGATTTACTGAGGCTGGTGGGAGCAGCGCCTCTCTCCAAGCCTTTGGCCTGAGGAGCATCTCTTGCTCGTCTGTGCTGCTTCTAGCCCTACTCAGTGGGGATGATTGCTGCTCTGAGATCGTTGTGGTATCTTCAGGGCTTGGGGTGGCTGCAGGGAGTTTCTGGAGGTAGAACAAAAGCGTGTCACTCAAAACAGAGAAAATGGCACATCCAGATGGCTGGGCAGCTGTTATCTGTGTACACAGTGGGTGCTGTGGGGAAATCCTTTCTCAAACAGGTTTCTCATGACAGCTTAACCTTTTTATATTTAAATTTTCATTATCTCTTTACTTTAGTTTCCCAAAGCATGCAGCGAAGAAGGAAAGACCATGCTTGGTTTTCCTGTAGGCATGTGGGCTTCAGTGATTTTTTTTTTTTTTTTTTTCCCAATAGCATTGTTAGTTTTTTGCAATGCCTCCCAACCCTTCCTAATTTTCCAAGCTCCTGGCATTAGCTCCGTGTAGCTGTAGCAAGTTTTGTCTGATATCCACTGGTGGCTGTGTTTCTCCTTGACTTCTTTCCACCTACTAGCTTTTCTACCCCCAAGAAAAAGAAGCGGGATGATGGGATGCGGGAGCATGTGACAGGCTGTGCACGAAGTGAAGGCTATTACAAAATTGATAAGAAGGACAAACTTAAATACCTCAACAATAGCCGAGCTTTTGCAGAGGAGCCTCCAGCTGACACACAGGTGAGGACGTGCCCTCTGCTGACTGCTGGGATGTGAATGGGTTTTACACGGTGTCACGCACAGTAGATGTTTCCTGCCTTTTGGCAAGGAGGGAGGTGAAGCTGTTGCTACGCCTGTGTTGAGCTGGTCGTCTGGGAGCTGCTAGGGATGTGTTAGTGTTTGATGTGGGATGTTTTGGGAGGCCGCGCGTTCTGCGGTGATGTGTTGTAGCACAAGGGATTGCTCACAGGGAGGCTGCAGGGTGTCGGGTCCGTTGGGTCAGCTTTGATCACCCATTTGTCCTCTCAGGGTATGAGCATCCCTGCCCAACCTCACGCTTCCACCCGGGCTGGCTCCGAGAGGCGGTCGGAGCAACGCAGGCTCCTCTCCTCCTTCACTGGTAGCTGTGACAGTGACCTGCTCAAGTTCAACCAGCTCAAGGTAGGTCACCCTGTGGATTGCTGCTTTGCACAGGGGCTGGCTGGGAGCAGGCTGAGGCCGGGGCAGGGGACCTCCTGCCAGTTTGGTCTCACCTTGGTGATGGCCGTCTCGGCACTGGGCCCTACTGTGTGTGCCAGAGGATTGAATGGTACCTGGCTGTTCTGTGCTTCCGTGTAATGCAACTTGATACAACAATACAACTTAATACAACGTGTAATACAAATAATTCACCTAAAGAAATAGGAACAGAGCAGTCACAGGGAAAACATGGCACTTAGTCCAGTGTGCTTACTTGTGAAAAGCAGAGACATGAGCTGGCTGATAAATGGCTATAAATAAGTATATGATGATTACAGAGCTTGAGCCCTAGTCAGAACCATCAGGGTTATGCAGAACAGAGACCGATGGCCTCAGAGGGTCTGTACTCCCCAGTGTGTGGTCAGTGGTAAACACCCAAGTACTGCAACTCTGTGGGACCTCCCATGACATCTGTCTTGCCTTCCTGTCACCCCAAGACAGAAGGAGACTAAACTGGGTTGAAGTACCCCAGCACTGCTTGTGGCTTGGAGCATGCTGCAGATGCTGGACCCAGGGATGGCCTTTCCCTTTCTGTGCTGTGGCTAACTCAGGCTGGGGGTTTTGGGGTGTTTTCTTCATGCAGTTCCGGAAGAAAAAACTAAAATTCTGCAAGAGCCACATTCATGACTGGGGCCTTTTTGCTATGGAGCCCATTGCAGCTGATGAGATGGTGATTGAATACGTGGGTCAGAACATCAGGCAGGTGAGCTGAACTGTGGGTAAAATCTGTGCAAAAACTAGCCCTGAAAGAAATGCTCGAGTATGACAGCTGGGGTTGAAGTCCCTGCTGTAAGGTGCTAGCTGCATGAGCTAGGCAGAGGTTGGCATATGGTTTGGAGGTACGATGGTGAGATTTTCAACAACCCATAGAAACTAAGCACTCAAATCCTCAGGAGATAAACTCTGAAGAAGCCCTTCCTGAACTTCTGTGTTTTCAGCTAGGTCTGTGTTCTCTTGGGGTGTTTGGGATCATGTATCTGTTGAGTGGCCCAAGCACAACTCAAGTGAGTGTTGTGTAGATCTCTGCTCACAGGTCACTTCTGCGGCATCTCCTGACACTCCATGTGGGGTTTTCTGTAGGTCATCGCTGACATGCGTGAAAAGCGGTATGAGGATGAAGGCATAGGAAGCAGTTACATGTTCAGAGTCGATCATGACACCATCATTGATGCCACAAAATGCGGAAACTTCGCCAGGTTTATCAATCACAGCTGCAATGTAAGTATCATGTTTTTGCATGTAATTGTACTCTTGACACACTGATAAACCTATTGAGTCCTTGCTAACTTTGATAGGGGCCATGTTCAGAAGTAGCAGAGGGTCACAGGGTTATGATTAAATGTTAATGAGCTGCAGCAGTTCAAAGCAGAGTCTAAACTAGCGTAAAGAGATTTGAGAGACCTGAGAAATGAAACATGCAGTGAGACCGAGTGCACTCGGAATCCTCCTGACTCTCCTGGGGCATCCTGACAGATGCTGTTCAAACATACCTAAAAAATACTTCCTGAAAACAAACCAAATTTTAGCATTGTTATTCTGTGGGAACAGTCTGCTTCTAGTGTCCACATGGGAAAAGTGTTCTCTGCCCTGACAGGTAGAGAAGCCGCTTTTCCCTCTGCTCTGTGCTGCAGTCTACACTCAAAGACATGGCTGCCTGACCAAATTCTTAAGCATTAGTTGAGCTGCTCTCAGGCTCTCAGCCTGTGACAAACTTTGTGGAGCATCATCCAGACTCTTTTGCCCCACAAATGACCAGAATGTGGATATTTGGGAGGAGCACAAAGAGGGCTGCTCAGTTTTCTGGCTTCACACCTCCCTCTCTCAGCTTCCCCTGGGTCCAGGCTCTGGGAGCGTGGCTGAGGCTGTCTAGGGAAAGGACTGCCCTGCTCTGTTTTAGCTTGGAATAACTGTGTAGAAGGCTGGGAAGCTACAGCCATTGGGAGCCTAAATCATTACCTGTTCTGTCATCCTTGCAGCCAAATTGTTATGCTAAAGTGATCACGGTGGAGTCTCAAAAGAAGATCGTCATCTACTCCAAACAGCACATTAATGTGAATGAGGAAATTACCTATGACTATAAGTTTCCAATTGAGGATGTAAAAATCCCATGTCTATGTGGCTCTGAGAACTGCAGGGGAACCCTGAACTGAACTCGAGGTTTCTCGTCACACTTGCACCTTCGGCCATGTCAAAACTGTGGTAACCAGGTGTGGTTGCACTTTGCCAAAAAAAGAGGAAAAATAAAAAGAAAAAAAGGAAGAAAAAAAAATTTAAAAGGAAAAAAAACTATTAAAAAAAAAAAGAGAGGAAGAAAGAGAAGAAAAAAAACCAAGCAAGTTTCGCACTTCTGCCAGGATCACGAATGGAAGCAAAAAGCGCACATGCTTACGAGGACTGTTCATGTTTCAGGTGCTCTTTCCTTTTCAGATCCAACACGCACACAAAAAGGTGACTACCATTTTGTGGCATGGTCTATCCAAACACTAGCTTCTCTGTTCAGTCCGTACATTAATGCTCCATAATAGGATAATGGTACCTTTTTTTAATTGTTGTTATAAACCTTCATCTTTTCATAAATGCTGCTACCTTTTTCTCATCAGTTTTGTTGGTTGAAAAAGACATTCAACGTTTAAATGTGAAGCAGAGACTGAAAATGCCATATAGGGTTTGTTGGGAGCTTGATTGGCTGAAATTGCACAGATTTCTCAGAGTAAGCTGTAAATAAATGTAAGGTTGATGTTACAGAGCAAGCCAGAGGCTTGAAGGTGTGTGAATGGGCGTGTGTGTGTGTGTGCTTGGGTGCGTGTATGTATGGAGATGTGTCCACAATGAGACTATAAGTGAACTGTCCTGCCTTTTTGTTAGGGATGAGCCTGAACAAGTCCCCTAAGCCAGACTCCCCGGGGAAGAGTCAGGTCAGTCGCAGACCTCAACACAGCGCCTTGGGCTCGTCTCTAATTTTCATATGCCATGCTGGTATATTGGGGGATCAAAACCTCTGCACCCGTACATGAAAAATATTTGGATACCGCAGTCACTAGTAAGAAGTCGAGTCTGTTGTGTAGCTGTAGCATCGTGGTATGGCGTGTGGCCTTCGGGGATGCCCGTTTCTTGGAGATCGGTTTGTCTTGCATGCAAAAAAGGCTGAGGCTGAAATTAAGTGGACAATTCAGCCTGTGTTTACGCTGTAGAAATCTTACCTTCCTTATAAGCATACACTACGGCCTACATCTATGACAGGATTTTCTTCCTGTAGATAGGAAACAGGCTGATGTGTGTCTTGTATTCATTATTCTCATTTTTGTCTGCATTTCCCTGCCCTTCCAGCATTTTACATGGAGTATTTGCTCTGTCCTTGAATGTGGGAAATGCCTCCTGTGATAGGAATGAACTGTGCCACGCCGCTCTCCTCCCTCTGTTACTCAGTAACTTGCTCTGGGGTGGTCACATCCCTCCAGTAAGAACACGGTAAAAGTGTCCCCGAGAGCAGGCTGCGGGAGCAATCCTGTCCTCCCCCGTCTACAGCATGAAAATGAATGCTGCTTTAAATTTGGAAGGCCTATTTTGAAATGATTTTTCAATGTATTTTGTCCTTGTAGATGTGCTGAGGTGAAGGTTGCAGTTCTTTGAGAGGTTCCATTTAAAAATGGGGCAAAACACCAAAGAAATACTTCTTTGGATGTGATCTGGAAATGTTACATGACCGTTCAGGTATAGACAGGATCAGTTTTTCAACTTGCATTGAATTTCTCCCGCTTTAAAAGTAGAGATTAGTTGTACTAAAACCTTTTTAATTGGCTTATAAGGGGAAGTTGCAATGTCATTATGAAATAGGAGGATTATCTGCGTAACTAAACATCTTCTTCCCACAGAACAAATCGCACAGCTGTGTTCTTGTAGCCTTTCAAAATCAGCGATAATTGTTGTATGACCACAGCTCCTTGTCAGAGGTTACAACCTTGCAAAAGAGTTTCCTGGAAGTTTTTTCAGCTGTTATGTGGAATTGCCAGGCCGGCACTGTGGAGTGGAGCTTGTAATGTAGGTTAGACCTCTGCATCTGAATTTCTTCTTCAGACAAAAGGCCTGAAAGAACAGGAACACACAGACTGCTACAAGCTGCCTTAATACTGCCTGTATTTCTGTCTGAGGGTGAGGAAATTGTTGCGGAGATTGGACAGTCCAGAGTCTCATCTCTGTTTCGTTTTTGTTCTGTTTCTCACCCACCCCCTTTATAAATTGCTCCAGCAATTGGGTAATGGTGGCCCAGAACCTAAAATTACGAGAAGCACAACTAGTTTCTGTCATTGAACGTTGGTTGTAACTGCAGCAATGGCAGGAGCATCTGGGAGTTAAACCAGCTGCTCAGTTTCTTTTTTTTAAAATAAGGTTCACGTTGTTATGTTGACGCTCCAATTGGCATCTCTACAGCTTGGCCTTTTACTTTCAAAGCTTTGGAAATGCACAGAAGTTTCCCGTGTCCCAGAACTGAAGCCCCTGTGTGTGGCAGTTCTGCCGGTGTCCTTGGCCTCCTTCCTCTCTGGTCCATCAAACCAGTGCAGCAACGGTGGTTTTGTGGGGGCGAAGACACCCCAAAAGGCCCAGCCCCTAAGTACCTGCTGACAGTTTTGTGTTTCCCAGCATGTCTGTGTGCTCTGGATGGGATTAGCCCCTGCAGTTTGCCTTAATCTTTGTTGAGGAGAGGTGGGGAGGCAGGTCACGGTCTTCTGAAATGAGACCTACAGGTTGGAGTCCTTCACCATGTTTTTAGGAGCACCTCAATCACTTGGGTACTTCTGAAACTGCCCGTAACCCATCCCTTTTTAGGATCCCAGACAAATAACGTGAGTTTTTGGAAGAGCTGAGCTGCCAGCAGCCTCCCAGGAGGAAACGGAGCTGTTGGACCCACAGCACTTCTGAAAAATCACATTAGTCTGGTCTCAAAGCCAAACCTGAGGCTTCTGTTTTCTTCCCCGTAGCTTGGCTCACAGAGTCCTACCTTTGCAGCTTTTGTCTCACACTGCGAAGCTGCCCCATCCCCAAACCAGATCATTTTACAGTGAGGATTGTAAGTCTGGTTTAGTGATTTCCATGAGCTGCTGCAGTAGCCTGTGGCTACCCTGTCCCTGCAGGCTGGCAGGGTCGCATGGGGGCAGGGGAGCCCTGCAGCCATGGACGTGGTTTTGGAAGGCAGCCCTGCGGAGGTGCCTTTCTAATCCCTCCCAGGTACTTTGGCTCATACTTAGAAAGGGGGGGAGATGGGAGGAGAAAGGCAGGTGTGCGATGCACACACCAGCCTGGATTGGACCCGGCGTTTGCCTCCCGTGGTCAGCACAGGCGCCCCGGCACCCCGTGGAAATAGTGGCAAGGACTAAAAAGAAACCTCACCAGCGCATGGTGCTTTACAGAGAGATTTACTGAAGTTGTTTTGTTTGCTGAAAAGCCTGTCCCCAATTTATTGTCACTTAAATCGAAACCTAAGACAAAAAAGAGAGAGACCATTGACTGTGCTCCCTGCAAAATTGTATCTCGCTAGGTGAAATGACCCCGGAGAATAGTGCAAAAGTTTTGGAAATATAACTTAAAGATTTAGTTTCCCAGCACGGAGCTGGCTTGAGTTCAGGGTGCAGATCCCTCCGCACTTGGCATTTCTAGGAAGCGCGCTCTGTGCTTGCAAATCCCACCTGCTGCTGCCCAACCTCTTCATTTATCCGTTCGGTTCGCACCCCTGTTTGCAATTCCAGGTTGGTCCCAATAAGTGGTCTGTGACTATCGGGGGTCCAGGAGGGGAAGGGGCTCATCTTGCAGATATTTATATTGTATAGAGCAGCTTATTTCTACAAGAAAAAAAAAAAACCAAACATTTTTAAACTCCAACAAAGTATACAGTAATTTCAGTTCTGGTTTTTGTGACCTTTTTCAGGGATCATTTCAGTGCATTTCTGTATAAAATAAAAATTTAAGGAGAAAAGGATTTTGAAGTATAAAAAAAAATTGCATCTTCTGTACATAGGCAAACTCAAGAATCTTCTCTTCAAACACTGTTTCTTGTAGAAACATGTTGAAATTTTTTTGCTGATTTCTTTGTACTTCAAGAGCATGTAAATAATTTATTAAAAGTGACTATTGTAATTTGGAGTTCTTTTTAAACAGATTCCAGCTCTAAATCATGTTGAGGAGATGGGGAGGAAGAAGGACGAAGTATAGCAAAGAGCTGGTGGCATTTACAGCTTGTGTCAAGCTTTGTATAATGTAAATTCTGTATAAATACGTTTTTTGTCAAATAAATAGATGGAATTAGAAGCATTAAGAAACTGAAGACAAAAAATTGCCAAGTCAAGGCTTCTTCTTTCCCCCCCCACCTCAGTCTGAAACCTAATGTGCAAAATCTATTTATTTCAAGCGAGGAAATGTGTACAGTCTAATAGACAACCTAAAATGTATTTAAGCGAGTTTGCAACTGGATTTTTTCAATTTAATATTTGTTTTGTTTTTACGAGTTTCCTCCTTAATTGCCACTGTAGTATTTGTCCAAGTGAAAAGAAACACATCGTAACGGACACTCTAAAACAAATGGGCAGTTTTAAAAGCAAAATGGAAGAACACCCAGCTCCCAATCCTTGCAGTTTTCTGGTTCTATAAACAGATTGTTTTAATTCACAGTGTGAAAATAAAGGGCCTCCTTTAAAAGGAGGCAGGTAAAATGGTTTGCAATAAAT
This sequence comes from Sagittarius serpentarius, assembly GCA_034782735.1. Taxonomy (NCBI): domain Eukaryota; kingdom Metazoa; phylum Chordata; class Aves; order Accipitriformes; family Sagittariidae; genus Sagittarius; species Sagittarius serpentarius. Next base: position 16,778,936 of record JAVKLA010000088.1, on the reverse strand, counting down.
GACAAAAAAATCTTATTTTTTTTAAGTTCCTTAACAAAACAACTCTGCTTTGAAGATTTAGGATTTCTGCTTTTTCTTTCGTTAAGCAAATTTATAAATTTAGGGATGTTTTGTGCATATAGAATCTGTCACCAGTATGTATCTTGTTTTGAAGAAAGTGTTTTTGTTGTGGATGTGTCATGCTGTATATATTTGTTCATATTTTTGTGAATTGAATACTATGTACCATTGTATTATAGTAACTTTTATAAAGCAAACCATAAATATACTGACTTTTCTTACAGAAAAATTATGTTGTGCTTAATGTATAGCCAGGGCAGCATTTTGCTCTCGGACCCGTGCTGGGCACCGTGAGAGCTCAAGGAACCAGATCCAGAAAAAGAGCAGTCCAAAGAACTGTTTTTCAGCAAAGTTTACTGAAAATATTAATTCTGGTGAGCAGGAAATTACTTTAAGCAACATTATATTGCATGAAAGAAATATGTGAGTGATTTAAGTTTATAAACTTAAAGAAAATTTTCTTAATCTTAAAAATCCTGAAGCACAGCCAGGTGCTGGCCCCCGCCATGGCGCCGGGTGTCCCTAACCCGTCCAACCTCAGCGGTGCTGCCTGGGCGGGTGAGGGGTCCCAGCTCCTGCTGCCTCTGCCCTGGGTTTTTCTGTGTTCGCATCTGTTTTTTTTAACTTTTTGGAGGCGAGAGCCCTTAACCTACAAAGCGAGGTGTTAGTGTTGCTGGTTCGGGTGATGCTGTAAGGCTGTTGGGGCCAGAGGCCCTTTGGTTTATCTTTCTTTTAAAGCAGTTTATTCAAATCGGAAATGAATTCTGTTACCTGTGGTTTACAGGAGGGGGGAGCTGCTGAGGTTTGGGGTGGATGAAGGCATGGCCTGGAGCCAGCCATGTGCCCCCCACCCTCCCTTGCTGGGGGCTGCTGCTGCTGCTGCTGCTGAGAATGTGGTGGTGGTCAAAGCGGCTTCTCTGAGCTTTAGAAAAAGAGATGCCTGGAGCAGAGACCGATGGAGGAGGAGGAGGAAAGGGAAGAGACAGGAGAGAGCCTGGGCTGTAGGTGACTTCCCAGCCCAGTTCTCGGCTTCTGTAACTGACCACGGTAGCTGAAGGATGGGGATGCAGGACAGCCAAACCTCGCAGGGCTGGCGTGGGGCAGAAGGCCGCAGGGCTCAGCCTGGAGGGTGGCTGGATGGGGCAGGGGCTTGGGCTGGTGGAAGGACTCGTGTCCGAGGAGCCTGTCCTGAGCTGGGAGGGCTTGGCAGGGCCTTTGGCTGCTCGGGGTTTGAGCAGCTTCAATGCTGGGAGCAGCGGTGGGTGCACCGGGGCTTTGGAGGGCAGATGTGCAACAGTGGGGAGAGCTGCAGGCGCCGGAGACCCCGAGATGCTCTTCAGGAGTCACGTACTGAGGTCTGCGGACTCCTCGGGGAGCGTTTGACCTGCAGCCACAGCGAACACGGGGTAGAGGGGCTCCAGCCCTGACACGTTAACCAGTCACTCAAGCTGTGATGGAAAAGGGTTTTATTGTGTCGATGGGGAGAGACCCCTTGCAAAAGACAGTGACAACACCAGAGTGATGCCCAGAGTGGACTTTGCACGTGCAGCGGGGGATCTAAGCCAAGGAATCGCTGCTGGTGCAAGCAATTACTTCTTGAAACATGGGAGAAACTCCAGTCCTTCATTAATTCAGGAATCTACAAGTATTGGAGCAAGACTGCGTTGCCTTGGGAAGGCTGAAATATGTAAATTCGATTCTCATTCCAGAATGTTGTAGCTACCCTAAAACCATGTGTTTAATCTCAGCAAATTCAAGATTGAGTCTAAAAGCAATTAAAAGAAAATCTTACAAAATGAGATGCTCAGAGAGGCAAACGCCTCCGTGCTTTCCTCTCCCAGCATCTCGCGTAGATAAAATTAACAGAAAACTTTCAATAGACTAAATTTAAGCACTCCCAGTTGTTTCTTCTGTCTTCCTCTGTAGCTGCGTGTCTTTGGCACATGCCTTAAATCTGCCCTTTGTTAAGAATTCGGTGGTTTGGATCAGATTAAACTGCTTTTTAAGAGCGTGTGTGCTATTTCCCATGCTCCCTCTCCCAAGAAGTCACTGGAGGGCAGCGCCAGGGCTGGGTTGGGATAGGTGTTGAGTCCTTTTACGTCTCCAACTTGGCAGCAGCTTCCCTGGGTTTATGACACTTAGGTCTGGGCTATTTACCAAAACGTTGGCCGTTTCCCGGTTTGTTTCTAAATCAGCTCGTTAGGGGCGAGGGCCGCTTTTTCTGCCATCCTCTAGATGCGCTTGGTCTCCCCGTTGGACTCCAGGACAGTCAGGTTTCCTCTTGCGTCTTGATCCAGTTCTATTGCTTCAAACAGAGACTTGAAGTTCCCGGCGCCGAAGCCCTGCGGAGACGACAACGTTACAGACTGTGGGGACGGGCAGCGGGTTCGTCAGCTCAGGACCAGTTGGGAAAGAGCACAGCACCAAGAGCTGGCTGGGTGACGGTACTTGATGGCCCTGAGGTCTCAAAGCCAAGATCATTGTGAAATCCTCAAACCAACCTGGTGGTTATGCCGCTGGATGACCTCCAGAAAGACCGTGGGTCTGTCTTGAACTGGTTTGGTGAAGATCTGCAGCAAGTAGCCTTTCTCATCAAAATCCACCAGGATTTTCAGTTCCTGGAGAAAATAAACAGGGCAACAGCTCAAAGACCTACAGAGGAGCAAGGGGATCCCTCTGCATCACCCTCATCCCTGCAAAACACTTTGAGAAGCTGGTCCAGCCCCGGGCAAACCTTTTCCCTCCCAGGCCGGTCTGACTCACTGCCAGCTTGTCGATGTTCTCCTTCACTTTGATTTTGGCAGTTTTCAGCCTCTCCCGCAGCATCTGGTAGTAGCTGGACGGCACGTCCATGAACTGCATGCCTCGCTGCTTCAGGTTGGTGATCTGCAAGGCAGGGGAGAGCCCGGCGTGGGTCAGGCTTGGGGCTTGTTTGTGGAGCAGTTTGTGCTACGAGGATGGCCGGGGACGGACGGCGTCGGGAGGCAGAGTGATACTTTCCCGTGACATCGGCCAAACTCGTGCATGGGGACCTGTCCCACCCTCTTGCTTTGGGCACCAGGAACAAGGTGGCCCAAGATGCCTTCTCCAGGCAATGCAGACAGCTGGCCGCCGTACAAGGATGCTTCATCCCACCCTGATCCCTTGATACCTCTGGAGCCCTTTGGTCTGGAGAAGAGTCCAAAACCAAGTGCTCAACAGCGGCTGGGCTCAATCCAGACCAGCATCTGCCCCAGGCAACGGTGGGTGATGTGCTGTGGTGGCTCAGCTCAGCAGCCTGGGCTGCCCAAGCTCCCCACCAGCCTCCCCCCGAGGACAGCACGTGCCATCGGGGTCCCTGCAGACCCCAGTTGCTTTAAGCTGGAGGGATGGGCATCTGTCAGCAGCTCGCAGGTGGAGGCAGGTCCCTTTCCAGTGACTCGCTGGGCAGTTAATCCTGCTTGTAAGACAACCATGGCACAAAGCCCACTCAGCCTGCCTGTGTCCTCGTACCCCAACGGGGGGTCATAGTCCACCACTGCCCTGTGACGAGGACTGTGCCCGGTGGGATGGGGCAGAGGTGGAGCGGTGCCGGGGCAGGACGGGCTGGGGCAGGGAGCTGCCTGAGGTTGCAGCGCTCACCGCCGAGATGATGTCGGAGGTGTTCAGTGCAATGTGCTGGACTCCAGCCCCTCCGTAGTAGTCGATATATTCCTACGGGGAAAAAAATGTCACCACGTTAGCGACAGTGCAGCTACAGCTTGCAAAAGTCTGAGATTGGGCTTAAAAACATAAAAGCAAAATTGGCTGAAAGACCGCAAAATGAAAAAGACAAGAGCATTGACGAAATCAGGGGTAAAACAGCTCCATCCCGGCAGCTCTCCAAGGTGTGACAGCCCTTTGCAGACCCACGCAGCGCCAGGGCTGCCTTCCAGAGAGCCACCTTTGCATAGCACATCTGCGCCGGCTCCAAATCACTGACCCCTTGGTCCCTTTTCCTTCACCAAAGCCCTGCTCAGGGCGGCAGCAGCCTGATGGATCACCCGCTGGTGTGCGCTCACCTGAATCTGGGATTTCTTCTTGCCAGGTGCTGGCTCGTTAATGGGCATCTTAATGGTCTCTTCGTAGTTGGTGACCACGATGGAGCGCAGGGCGCTGAACTCGGTGTGCAGCTGCTTGTCATCCACCGACCAGAACCGGTGGAAAAGCAGGTTCTTCTGGTACCTGCCCAGGCCACAAAGGGCATGATCAAGTCCCTCGCTCCATCCCCGCACCAAAAAAGCTCTGTTCTGGATTAACTAGGCTCAGCCGGCACCGTCGGAAGCGGTGGGAGCAGCGGATTGGTGCTGCCGCTCCATCCCACCTCCTGCCAGCTCTCCCCACTCTTACCAGTCTGCCACTGGGACCATCTGGAGGTCAGGCTGGTTCCCCACGACGTGGTCGACGAAGTTGAGCTTGGCGCTCGGTCTGCGGAGGGAAGACAGGGGCGGCTCTCAGCTGGGCTTGGGGGCACCCTGCGGTGCAGGGGACTCCCGGGCCAGGTGGTGGGGACCTGTCCAGTTCCTCACTGGGACATCCCACCGGCACACAGTGGCAGAGAGCTGGGCAGGACCCTCTGCAAAGTACTCACAGCTTCGGCAGCAGGGGGTCCTTGAAGAGGGGCGGGTGGTACCCAGGTAGGAAGAGGCCCTTGTAGTTGAGTTTTTCTATCAAGGTGTGGGTGGTGTCACCGTACTGCGAGAGCAGGGGGAAAGTGCTTGCATGGCGGCCCCGTTTTTTGGGGACCTCCTGGGTCCAATCTGCTCCCGCAGGCCCCGCACCCGTGTGGGGGCTCAGCCTCCGCAGCTGCCCTGTAGCTTACCGTCTGGATCACCGCAAACTTCACCTTCCCAAATTTGTCCTCCTCCACCCAGGGCTCCTTCACCACCACGGCTCCGCGCTCCTTGGCTTTCTGGGCAGAAGGAGAGAGAACCCCTCCTGCCACAGCTCCCCCGGGCTGGGGGGAGATGTCCCCAGGCCCTTCCCCACCTCCCCTCACCGTTTTGAGGTGCAGTGCAGGAGGGAGCAGAGGGGCTGCCTACCTGCACGATGAAGTCGCAGTCCTCCACTTCGAAGGCGATGTCCTTCACCCCGTCACCATGCTTCACCAGGTGCTCCCCCATCTCTGCCCGGAGCAAGAGCAGCCGCGAGCATGAGCGGAGGTGCTTTGCTCCACCACGGCCATTTCTCGCTCCGTCCCCCCACCGCGGCACCTACCCTCATTCCCTGGGTTGAGAGCGGACGAGAGAACAAACACGATCTGGCGAGGAAGAGGAGGAGAGGTGAGGGATGGAGACGTGGCGGCGCAGCTGCAGCCCCAGCCTGGGGCAGAGGCACCGCAGGCGCAGGGTTTAATGGTGCAAACGGGTTTCGGCAGCACCCACGTGCCTGGCACCGGTTTCTCTTCCCCCAGCCTCTGCCCTGGCAGCGGCAGCTCTGCAAGGTGCATCAGCCCCCTTACCTTGTCCTGCCTGATGGCGTGTGAGACCACCTCCCTGCTGCCGGTCTCCAGTCCCCGGTACGCCAGCTCCTCGAACCCCAGCTTGTTGCAGTAGTAGGATGCAGCCTGCGGGCAGGTGAGAGCCACCCCAGGTGAAGCTGCGGTGCCAGCAGCCCCCGGGTCCCACGGGGCTCCCCCCGGCCAGGGCAGCACCAACAGCCCATGGGGAACAGCCACCACGGCCTGTGCAAGTCACGTGCATGCAAGTCGTGTGCGTGCACGTGTGTGTGTGCACACAGGGAGCAGCTGAGCTTTCCTCCTTCCCTCCAGCAGCCTGGGAGGAGCAAGCAGAGGCAAGAAAGGGCCCACACTGGGAAAGAAAAAAAACCAAATTCAGTGGGAAGTGCTGTCCCCAGAGCCCTCCTGCATCCAGCGCAGCCAGAGGCAGGCAGGGCACAGCGGGCGCAGGGCTGGTGCACGGCCACGGGCGGGCAGGGAGCCGCCGCCGAGGGGCAAACGTTTCTGCCTGTCTCCTGTTCATCGGCCAGGTTGGGCGAAAAGCAGCTCAGGTTTGAAGCAGAGGGATTTTTAACTCGCCAGCAGCCTTGTAGCAGTAAGGGATGGAGAGCAGCCACCACGATGCCTTATCACTACGGACTGGTGACCACGGCTCGAGCCCTGCCGCGTGTGCCGGTCTGTATTTTCCAGGCCCCTCCCATGCACACCCCCGGGCAGCCACCCCTCGCCTTGTGCAAGGGCCCCCCAAGGCCATCGGCCGAGGCCGTGCCGGTGGGTGCCGGCACTGAGCCAAGGACGGGCTTTGGGACGCCGGCGCCGGCACTGAGCCAAGAACGGGCTTTGGGACGCCGGCACGGCCCTGACCCGGTGGGCTGCCGGGACAAACCGCCCTCCCAGCAGCCAATAACCAGAGGGTCCGTGCGCGGGCGGGCGCCTGCCGTTACGCGTGCCCAGCCGGCCGCGGCCTCTCACCTGCTTGGCATTGCCGACCCAGAAGGTGATGGAGTGGAAATGGACGAAGCGGCCTCGCAGGGGCTGAAGGGAAGGGGAAAAAAGGTCTGAGAGCCGCCGCCGCAGCCTTTGCCGCAGCGCTGCTCATCTCCGGAGCGGGGAGAAGCGGCAGCCACGACCCTGCAAATGCCTCCCTTGTGAATGCATCCAGATTAACTGGGTGAAACCTCGCCTGCTGCCCCGAAACAGGGATTTTCCAAAGTGCTTTACAGTCAGGTCCAGCAGGATCCTGCTCTGCGGGGTGAAAAGGTGCAAAGCCCCAGCTCGCGTGGGGCCGCAGCGGGTTGCCCAGCCGCAAACCTTGCTGTGTTAAAGATTAATTCCCCCCTGAAACACTCTTACACAACCGCCAGTGTGGGGACAAATCCCCCTTTGCTCTCTTCCCCACCGCCGTCCAACCCGTGGCGTCGGGCACCCGGCCACGATGTGCACCAGTGGTTTAGAAAGCACTTTATAGGGGACAAAGGTAGTGAATAGGTGCAGCATTTGGAAATAAATGTTGCAAGAAATGAGGATTCTGCTTAAGCATCGGGGTTGGCCGGGAAATACCCATCATCTCCCATTTGTCACTCTCCTCCCAAACCAGAAAGAAAAAGAAAATTAAAAAATTTCCATTATTAATGTTGATTTACAACGAGGAACCACGTCCCGTGTGGCTCAGCCAGAGAGCAGTTTTACTTCTGATTTTCCCAGGTAATCAAGGAGTAAGGAATAAATATTATTTGCTTTAACACGGCTGATATTTTGCACCAGGCAGTGGGACAGGATCGCGGATGTGGAACGGCTCTTACCTTTTCTCCCTTGTCTGTGTAAGACGTCTAAAAGAGAGAATCAGAAAAGAGAGATGTTAGCACTTCAGGAAGGTACCTCGGCCCCCAGAGAGCTCGAATCCAAAGGTCAGTGTATGAGGAACAGCTCTTCTACACAACTTCTGGCACAGTCACTAAAAAGTCCAAATTCAAGCAGAGATTAAACCCGGTAAATGTCCTGAGACATCCCGTGCCGTTGAGCCCTGGCCATTTCAATTAATTCCCATCCGCTGCTCCTCACCATTTTTGTGACCTGGCGATGTGACAGTGGCAAAGAGAGCCTGAGTCTGAGAGGGCATTTAATATCGTGGTGGGACGGGGGAAGCTCCTCCTCGGCTCCACCTTCTCCCACCCCCAACCCGAAGCAGTTGCAACCCAGAGATGTGTTTGGTTTGGGCTGGGAACTGCCGGCATCGTCGTGGGTGGCTTTCTGGGGCCATGTCACGGGGTCCTTTGCAGTCCTGGCTGCGAGTTAAACGCAGGGTGGTGAGCGTGCAAGCGTGCAAGCACGCGAAGCTCTGCAGTGCGGGAGCCTGCTAACCCCGCAGCAAAACCTCCCCGGCCCCGTGTATGCCAGGGCCACAGTGGGGTGATGCAACCGTGGCAGCGCATCCCCCACCCGGGCCGCCTGCCTGCCCCTGGGGACGTTCACCCCCCTTCGTGGGGACGTGTCCTATCCCGGCCAACGTTGAGCCAGGGCGGTTTGGCTGCATGCAGAGTTCAGCCGTGTGTCTGGGCCTGGGGCCATGCGGTGTCACCACCAGCTCGGGTGAGCCCAGTGCTGCAGGGGTCCACAAAATGTGGGAGCAGCAGGAGGTGGGGGCAGGAGGCAGGCCCCTCCTGCAGGCACAAACACCCCACGGCTCGGAGCGGTGGTAAGCTGGGGCCAGCGGTGGGACCGCGGAGGATGAGTATGGGGGGCTTGGGCGGGTGCCAGCGGCACGGAGGGCAAGCGTGGGGGTCTGGTGGCAGGGCTGTGTCCCCTGCTGCCACACTCCCCAGGGGACGTGGATGCCGTGCACCGCCCTGGCAAGTGTGCTGGGGCAGAGGCTGGAGAGGGGCCAGCAGGAGGGACAGGGTCACCCCCACAGCACCATCACAGCTGTATAACCCTATGGCAGTGTCCTGGTTTCGGCTGGGATGGAGTCAATTGTCTTCCCAGTAGCTGGTGCAGCGCTGTGTTTTGGGGTGAGCAGGGGAAGAATGTCGGTAACACCCTG
>JAVKLA010000088.1:16725559-16764880 GCA_034782735.1 Sagittarius serpentarius | reverse complement strand
GGAAGGTGTTTTAAGATTTGGTTTTTATTTCTCCTTACCTATTCTGGCTTGACTGGTAATAAATTAAGTTCATTTTTCCCCAAATCGAGACGGTTTTACCCATGACAGTAACTGGTTAAGTGATCTCTCCCTGTCCTTATCTCGACCCACAAGTCTTCGTTATATTCTCCCTCTCCTGTTCAGTCAAGGAGGGGGTGTGATAGAGCAGCTTTGGCGGGCACCTGGCGTCCAGCCAGGGTCAACCCGCCACACCTTACGTCCTAATCGCTGTGTCCCCAGTCCCTCCAGTTGGGAGTCCTGGTTAGAATGGGTTGAATGATCCCAACGAGTGTAATAAACAGAGATTTTTTTTGCAAAACCTGCTGTGCTGTAGGACCAGAGCAGAACAGGAGCTTCTCTCGGAATAAACAGGATTTTCATGCTGGAGAGCAGAGATGACTCCCTGTATTCTGTATGATCAGGGAATGTGGACTGGTTGCTGCCGAGTGGGAAGAAAAGCACCGTCTCTGAGCAAGCTTGATGTGCAGGTGCTGATGCACGGAACAAGGCTGCCTTCTTTCACCTAGCAGAGATGGGGCTTAAGGATCAAATCCCCGCTCCTGAAGCCATAAAAGTCCCCCCATTTGAAGGAGCGGGTTGTGCCACAGAGGAGGAGTTGAGAGAAGCCGCGTTTTTGAGGACCTGTCTCTGCGCAGCAGCCGCTTCAGGTTGAGGAGATAATGTGAGCTGATTAAAAAAAAAAAACCACACACAACCACCTCCTTTCCTCTCCCAGCAGGGTACGAGGCTCTTGCTGGGCAGAAGGAAAAACAAATTAGATTTAGAAATTGTTATTATTTGAGCTTAACAGCAAGGCTGAAGTCAACAGTTGGGAGCGCTTAGAGCTCATTATCTGCGGTGGTGAAGGCGATAGCTTGGAGTGATCCCTGGGAATGGGGTCCCCTGGGCGAGTGCCGTCCTGGCAGGGAGCTGGGGCGGGCGGGGGGACGTGGCAGTGGTTGGAGGCTGGTTTTTCTCGCTTTGACTCCGCTTGTCCTGCTCGGGGGTGCCAAGGGAGAAAAAGCTGCCCACAACCCCCCGTGGTGGGGGCATCGGGTCAAGAGCCCTCATCCCGTTCCCCCAGGTGGGGCAAGGGTTGGGTCCCAAAGGAGTCCGGGGATGCCGAGAGGGCCTTTGTCACAGCCACGAGCAGGGTTCGGGCTTGGGCAGGGCGAAGGGCTGAACGTCCCCAACACCACCAGGTTTCTGCCTTTGGGCAGGGGGTCAGCGCTGCCTCTCCATGGCAGCCGGTGGGGATGAGGAGGGTCTCCCCTCCTCTCCCTGTACAGCCCCCCTCTCTCGCCCGGCGCTTTCCAGGCAGCCGCTGGTGCAGCCGCTGGTGCAGCCGCTGGTGCAGCCGCTGGTGCAGCCGTTGGAGCCGTTGCCTGGGAACGGCGCTCGGATGCAAACAGAAGCAGGGACTGGTGTGACGGTGAGCGGCGGGGTCCCCAGGGGGTCCCTCGGGGCAGCGGGAGGATGGGATAGCTGGGGAGGGACCAAGGCCTGGAAGGGGCTTGGGACGAGCTCTGCAGTGACCCCGGTGAGACCTGTGGGGCCGCGGCCGTCCGCGAGCACCCGTCCTGCCTGCCAGGGCCCCCTTCCCACTCCTGTGAAAGCTTTCCGTGCACAAGGCTTTGACTTTGGCTCAAATCCAGACCCGTGGAGCCGGAGATGAACCAGCTGCTGCCCAGGGGTAGCCCTGCTGCTTACGGAGACGGTGACAAAACCCCATCTGAGGGGAAGTGTCCCCGCCCAGCGCAGCATGCAGGCAGACGGGGAGGGAGCCTGATCTCAGTCGGAGTAACCGGGGCCTGTGCTGGGCTTGTGTGTGCTCAGCGGGAGTGGTAGTGGAGCTGAAAAGAGGCTCTGGGACCAGTTGCCCAGCTTCAGAGGTGCCCTTTCCTCTGGCTGTGCCAAATTCCAGGTCGTTGTGGAGCCAAACCCTGCGGGGAGGGGGGAGTATTTCAGAGCATGTCTGTGCCCCATCTCCTTGGAAGGAGGGTGAGGATGGATGGTTCACGTGAAATTACGCTGGAGGAGCCAACTGAGGGAAGAGATGGCGTAAGCAGCGAGCCCAAGGAGACAGCCCAAGACGGACAGACGGCTCAGGAGACGGCTGTGCTGCCTGGGCAGGTGAGGGCAGCACCACCACAAGCCCTGCCTGACACAGGGTCTGGGGGCAGGTCCTGATGGGAGCAGAGCCCCTGACTCCAGGACCAGGGGGTAACGTCTCCCAGACGTGGTTTCTCCTGAGATTTCCCCCGGGGAGGCGGCGCGGGGTCCCTGCCAGCGGGGCTCGGCAGATGCAGCATCGCTGCGTACTCTCAGGCCAGCCATCAGTATTAGCTGAGAACTTGAGCTGCCCGAGAGTTACGTGAGCAGGAGGGAACCCGGGCTCGTCCCTGTGCTGAATGAAATGTTATCTTACCTCCCTCAGAAACAGAAACGGTATAGGAAACCAAGTAGTCCCATGGGGAGAGGCAAAAGCTGATGTGGATCCCAAGAACAAGAATTAAGTGGCCAGTGCTCAGACTCGGGAAAGCCTGTCCGAGGGCTGCTGCGAGCTCTGACACCCCAGGGCTATTTAATACGTTTATTAACAGGCTGAGGAAGGTGGTGGTGGGACTTTTCCCCTCGCTTTCTGTATGCCCGTCAGGCAGCACGGCGAGAGGCGCTGGCAGCAGAGCTGGGATTGCTGCGGAGCCCTTTGCAGCCATCTCAGCCCCAGGACCCGATTCGCCTGTTTTTAACCTCAATTTGCCATCACTCCGTCTCCAGCCCATGACCACGTGCGCTGTTGCAGCAAACAATAACCATTGCATGGGGAATAGTCAGGGGGTGGTCAGCGAAAAGGCCAGACTTTTTCCCTTCAAAGGACCTGTAGGTTAGTTTTGAAGGAGAAACTCAGGCGTCTTAGCCCAGGTGATAGGAGCTGCCTGGAAGAGGTTCTGGTGTGAGACAGGGCAAGATTAGATATGCAGAAAGAGAAGCGGCGACCGGTGGAAAACTGGTACAAATCCACAGGCAGTTTAGGAGCAGAGGAGTATCTTGATATGAAAGCCTGCCCTGAGAGTGACGTAGGTTGGATCTGAGGTGTGCTGGGGTGCATTCCCACTAGCTGCGGACCAGCCCAGGAGCCAACGCACACCAAAACCTATTTCCCTTTCCAAGGACACCCTCGCTGCTGCCAAGGAGAAGGAAGGAGCACCAGAAGATGCTGGAGCAGATCCACTGTTGGGTCCCCTGTGGTCTCCTTCAGGGATGGGGATCCCAGGCACCCTGCCCAGCACCTGGGCTGGAAGGCAAGACGCGATCACCTTGAGGACCGCCCTGGGAGAAGACACTGCTGGGACAACACACCTGGAGGGTACTGGACCCCCTGGACCACCCCCAGCACTGCCTGAGCCCAGAGGGGCCATTTCCAGCCCTCACTCGGGCTGCAGAGAGCAGGAAACACAACAGAGGAGCGAGGAGAAGGATGCCCACGATGGCTCTGCCAGCTTGGTGTGGGCGGCCACGCCAGGGATGCTCTTCCAGGAGGACAAGCAGATCAAACTTCACCCCCTCGTGAGTATCGGTGGGCACAGTGCCATCATGATGGTCCACACAACACGCAGCACTCCTGCCCAGCTCTCTCCCATTGCCGCAGAGGAATTTTGCGACTTTTTTTTGTCCCAGCCGCTAAGCGCCAGGGCCAAAAGCTCTGCCTCTTCCCTGCAGAACCTGTCCTGGGTGTTGGGCTACAACAGCAGCCTGGCTGTGCACAGCCTGATGGATGGGGAGGACCGGGTGCTCCTGTATGTCTCCTCTCACACGGCGGTCATCCACGACGTCCTGGGGAACAGGCAGTACCACCTGCAGGTCTGGCACGCAGCCCGCGCATCTTCCTCCTCCTTCCCTTCCTCCGAACTCTCTCCTTCCGTCTCTTTTTCCTGGAGCTGAGGGGTCACCTATAACTGAATCGAGGAGCAGCCCATGCAAAGGAGTGCATCGTTTTGCTCGCACGCCTGTTGCAATTCCCAACACGTGTTGGTGGAAGGCGCGTTGTGTTGGATTGCAGCGGTGGCCGCAAGCGGCACGTGCCGCATGGCCTCTCCTCTCCGCTGCCTCTTGGCTTGGGGAACCACAGCCAGCGCAAGGCACAAGGACGGGGTGATGGGCTCAGAATAGCCTGTGAAAAATGGGATGCAAAAGTTGGGCTGGAAGAATGAGAGTGGAGGACCCCTGGGAGGGAAGACAAGGGGAACTCATGAGCAAAGCAGTTTGATGAATGCTTTAAACAGCCACCAGGTCTGGAGCCTCCGAGGCACTTTGCTGCTTCTCTTCCCCCAGGGCCACACGAATGTCATTTCTTGCCTGTGTGTGAGTGAAGACAGGCGCTGGGTTGCAACGGCTGACCGAGGGCCAGATGCTCTGATCATTGTGTGGGACTCCTTCTCTGGGTAAGCTCCCTGGAACCTCCTCTTTGGAAACCTCCTGTGTCCGGTAAATCACTTAGGACTGACTCCAGCCTCAGCTGGGAGTGAAATGGGAGAAACGCGGGGATGGGGTAAAGTGGCCAAGGAGCCAAAAGTGAACCGAGGGCTTCATCATCCTTGTATCACCCACACCCATGGGACACTGAGATGGGGCCAAGCTCCCTCAGACTAAGAATTACATCACATCTCCAGGCTGTAGTATTTTCTTAAAAGACCACTGGTGACGTGTTTCCCAGAGCCAGTTACTTGGGAGGAAGGGATGGAGAGGATGCTGAGCATCGGTGCTGGCTGCTCCCACTTCACATGCGGTGACAGCGCCGGCGTTTGCAGACTCCCTCCCCACCACGCAGACCGGGGTGGGCTGTGCTCTAGATTTTGCCAAGCAATTGCTGCGAACCCACCGTGCTTCCATGAGCCCCCCACAAGGACTTTGCTCCGTAGGATACCGGTGCGCACCATCTTTGAGAGTCACCCAGAGGATGGGGTCAGTGCTATTGCTATTTCCCAGGATGCAAAGTATTTGGCAACCATTAGTGCTGGTACAGTGCAGGTAAAGAAAATACCTTCTCTTTCGTAGCCTTGCGGGATAGATCCCTGGAAGTTTTTCCTAGTGCAGCAAAGGGAAGGGGGGAATTTGTATGGGGAGAACAGAAGAGAGGTGGAGCGGGTTTACAGAGCGATGGCTTGTTTTTTGCTGAGCCATTGGAAGGCAGACCTGGATTTCATTCAAGTAAATGCTGTGGAGTTGAGAAAACGGATCTTAATTTGGGATAAAAAGCTTCTGACTCCAATGTGCTTTCTCTGAAGCAATTTCTAGCGTTGTTTCCTAAAATTAAGCTCTCTGCTGCCAGACCATGTTGGGTTTATCCTGCTCCAGTCTTTTATAAGCCCCCATCCCCTGTAGCTGGAGAGAACAGGATTCACCTGGCTCCCCCGAGCTCCCAGAAAGCCACAAATGTCCCTTGGGTTTTCCCTTTTCTGCCAGAGAGTTTGCGTCTGGAAGTGGACTTCGCCCACAGAGAAACCCATGTGCAGCACGGAGCTGAGGCCTGAGTTTGGGCATCAGGTGAGTGACCATGGCCAAGGGGCGCAGAAGAGTGTGACTGGGCTGGACTGGGCAGCCCCATCCTCACCTCTTCCCCCCGCTGCATCCCTGTGCCCCCATCCAGTACGGGGCTGCTGGTAGATGCCGGCTGGAGATGGGAGGCAGGATCACACCCCGTCCCTGCTGCACCCCAATGCAGCGGGGTGTCTCGGGGCTGTTATCGCCGCTCCTCTGCTGCCTGACAGACGTGGGACGCGAAGGGGACCCCGGTGGGATGTCCTCCACCGCAGCCCTGGCACTGGCCAGGGCTCATGGCGGGAAAAGCCCATGGCCTGCCGGCTTGTCCCGGCTCACAGAGGAGAGAGCATAGCTCTGGTGTTTCATAGGAATTTGGCCTCCGTTTCCAGTTCAGTGCAGGTGGTAAAGTGGATTTTGGATAAAAGCAGATGCTTTGCGTGAAAGAATAAGCAGAAAGCATTGCTTTAGCTTGGTGTTAATGCGATTCTCACCTTTTAATTTCAGGATTATGTCATTTTTAACCCTCAAAATCCCTGTGAATTTGTCAGCAACAGCAAAACCCAGGTGATATTTTACCTGTGGGTAAGTAGGGACACGGAAAGTTGTATTTCTGGTGCCAGATGCGCTCCCAGAGGGTTGGGAGGCAGCGCAGGGGGCTGCACACTAGCCAGGCAGCGTGGGCTGCGGGGCCAGACGTCTGCCCACGGCTGGGGTCTCACTTTGCTTTGCAGATCTGCCCCCTGCCCTCGCCCCCCCGCCACCTCCCTGTCCTCACTAGACTCAAAGGTGGTCTGGGCAGAGCATCGCCCTCCCTCCACTCCCACAGTGGGGTCGGTCCCAGCTGTGGCAGTGATGCTCTCCGCCCCTCCCACCACTGCTTTCCCGTGGGCCCTTCGTGTGCCTCGTGCCAGTAAGCAGCTTTTGGGAGAGGAGCGGGTGGAGGGAGAGGGTGTTTTGTGCTCTCTGGAAGGTCTTGGAGCCCAGGAGCCCTGCTCTGGTCACCACCGTGTGGGGCCGGTGCCTGGACAATGGGGAAGGGGCACGCTGGCACTGCAGAGCACAGTCCCAAAATGCTTGTCCTGGACGTTTTTCTCCGCTTTCCCCAGGACGATGCCGGTTTGCAGTATGGAGCGCCGGTCCTGAGCAGCCAGGTGAGCGCAGGGGGGACCACAGCATGTCACCCTCTTGGCTTTCCTCCTGGCAGAAGCAGCAGCAGCAGCACTGTCCCTTCCCATCCCCTTAAGCAAAACCAGCAGCCATGCATGTCCCCAGCCTGTCCCCCTCGGTCTCCTGAAGGGACAAGCCAGGACTGACTGAGCTGAGGTCAAGAGGGGCTCTCTCTCCCAGAGATGCCCCACTGCATCTTCTCCTGGGGCTCCTGCCTCTAATGGCCCTGCTGTGAGACAGGGAGGGAATGTCACATGAGGGACCAAGCAGAAACGTCCCTGCTTGAGGAGGGAAGAGCTAGCAACCCAGGATGAATACACGGCCTTGCTGCTCTCTCTGCAGACCTTCAACAGCGTGGTGGGACACTTCAGCCAGTCGGTTTTTCATTTTAACAACTCCCAAGCTCTGACGGGCACCTCGGCTGGGAAGCTGGTGGTGTGGGATGTGGTCGGTCCCCGCACCCTCTCCAAGGAACTGCGGGCCAAGGCGCACAGCACGAAGGCCACCAAACTGGTGCCTGTGCAGAAGGACAGCCTCACCGTGCTCAAGGTGTTTGAGAGGTAACGGACAGCAGTTTTCAGTAGCTGTAGGTACACTCCTCAGACATCTCAGCCATAGGAATGGCACAGCTCATGTTGATGAACTACGGCCAAGCGCTGCAGTTTTAAGTCACCGGGCAGCGCGCGAGGACCAGGGAAATTCATGCAGGAAAGTGCTGCTGATTTATGAGCCGTTGCTCCGGCTTTTTCAAACAATGAATTTGTCTGGGGGGAAAAAAAAAACCAACCAACAAAACCCCCCCAAAAAAACAACAAAAAGGTTGAAAACTCCTGGTAATGTGATTCCCAGCTCTGCTGGAATAGCTCAGACCATGGGCTGCCACGGTCACGGAGCATCGTGGATGAGTCTTGCTCAGCCTCCTGGCCTTTGCCGGCAGAGGGAGCAGACAGCCACCGACCGCCTTGACAGCCTTGGGGACAGGGCAGGGGACACTGCAGGGACACAGCAGAGCCTGGTGGTTTCTGCACAGCCCTGGGCTTTCCCCCTGCACATCTGTACGGGGCTCTTCCCATGCGCTTGTGCAGAGAAAAGGGGAAGAGGTTTGCTTCTGCCCAAGGATGCTATCCGAGAATTATTTGGGAGTTCTCAATCAGTGTGTTGATTAAAAGCTTTCCCTTCCTTGTAGCTGCATAGTAACAGGTGACGTGAAAGGTCAGGTTAAATTCTACGACGGGCAGCTGCAGCTCCTCACCTGTTACAGCCACAGCAAAGTGGGTCCCATTCGGTCCATCTCCTTCTCCAAAACCCCTCCTGATCCTCCTGGTGCCTCCCCGACCTGCTCCACCTCCTGCACTGCCAGCAGCCAGCCCTTCGTCACCCGGTGAGTGCCCCTTTATAAACCCAGGTCTTCTCCTGCATTTGCCCTGCAGCTTGAAAGCCGGGGAAATGGTCAGCTGAAAGCTGCCCCATGGGCTTCTGCCTTGGCTGGAGCAGGTTTCAACCCTGTACTCGGGCTTCTGGGCAGGACGGGGACAGGGAGGGAACGTGCCCCTTTAATCCCCCCTTATACCTCCGCAGATTTTCACTTTGGGTATTTGTCCCACCTGCCCACCAGAGACAAGCAGGGGGATGTCTGCTGGGCAGCCCCCCTCTGCCTGCACAGCCCCCAGGCATCTCCCACCAAAACCCAGGTGGGCCTCAGCACACCTTAAATTCTGAACTTGATGTGATGCCTTGGCGCAGGTGAGAGAAGCATTAATGCAGGCATGGAGATGATCCGCTGGTCCTGGGGCGCACAGCTCCTCTGTCACGGACCCGGCACACCAAGCAGTGCTAATGTCGAGCCTCCAGCTCCAGCTGGGCCCCTTAATCCCCCCCCCCCCCCTTAAACCCCTCCCGTGGGTGGCTATTTCCAGTTAGATTTTATCATGGCTGGGCAAGATAATCGGGGCAGTGGCGGTGCAGAGGCCCCAGCGGTCATGGCACCGGTGCTGGGTTGTACCACATGGACTCAGGAGCCTGGGACAGCCCCAGCCTGGTCACCGGCCCCTCTCTGCCTGCTGCGTGATGTAGCTGTGTCTGAGGATTTATAGGAAGTCTGCAGGCCGGATGAAGCTGTTCTGTGGCACGATCCAGCCTGCAAACCATATGTCTGTCACTCCTGTTAAGGTTCTCCTGGCAACGTCTGTCCTTAGCCACACATGTTTTCCAAAGAGCCATATGGGACAGATTCCTCTCCAGCCTAGAGCAGCGCCCTGGGGAACGGTTTGGGTTTCCCTGTCGGTCTCAGTTTTCTCGTCCCTCTTCCTGGGTCGCTGCTATAGCTCCTGCCACTTGCAGCTGCTCTGGGCAGCTCAAAAGGGGCAGAAAACCGAAGGGGAAGCCTTGAGCCTGCTCGTCTCACCAGGCTGGCGGGATCAGGTATGGCTGAAGAGCCCAGCTAAGGCATGCAAGAGGTGCAGCATCCTTCCGTGCCCAGGCCAGATGCACACAAACCGATGGCTGTCATGGGCCAGCTAGCAAAGAGCCTGCCGTTTCCTGGCTCGTGCTGCCCGCGTGATGCAGCCATGCACATCTGTCTGTGCAGCTCCTAGAGCTCTGTGTGGACCTCTCTTGACCCTTTCACCGGGCCCAGGCTCTCAGTCCTCAGGCAGACTGATGACTATACATATTCGTTCTGTAACGTGCATAATTATTCAGATGTCTGCTTTACACATGACCAATTATGCAGCGGGACCCTCTTCGCTGCGTTACGGTTGGCGCGGCTGAATGAACAGCCAGCCAGCCGCTCTGTATGCAGCGCGGGACTGAAGCTGTCCTCTGACCTTGTCCATGCAGCGCGGTCAACGTGGAACCACTGACAATGGTGGCATGGAAACATGTGAAAAGACTATTCAGAGTCTCTTCAATTGCTCATTTGTCTGTCTCACACACCAGTGACTTGCAAACGGCAAAACCTACGCAGATGTCATTCATCTTCTGGCTTGCCTACCCAAGTAGAAAATGGACCTGGCTCCAGTGTCTTCCTGTGGAGATTTACCAGGTCATGAATACAAAGTGCCACCTGCCCTCCAGGTCAAGAAGTGTTTGCATATTGCATATCACAAAATATAAGTGATTGTCCAGCTAAGTTGCCAAAAAGAGACTCGTGTAATATAGCTTGGAGGGACATGAGCCAGCTAGTCTGATTCATCAAACTCTGTTTCTCTCACACTAAACAGGAACTTTATCCTTTCAACCTCCGATGCAACCGTGCTCCGTGTTGCAACAGACAGGATAAACTTTGAAAAAGTCATGGAAGAGGCGAAGAAAGCTGTGAATGCCATCGCCTGTCACCCCCGGCAGGCACTCATTGCTGTGGGGAGTCACTGCGGGCTGCTGAAGGTGTGGGACTACCAGCAGACCAAGTACCTCGTTAGCAGGATATTCACCGAGGCCGGCATCCAGTGCTTGTCCTATGACCCTAAAGGTATCCTGGCCTCATGACCTCCCCATGTGCCAAGCACTGGGCTTCCCGGGAGGAGCGATGGGGTTGTGAGTGTTTTCGGGCATGCTTTTCAGGTTATTTTCTGGCTGCTGGTTTTACTGATGGAAGCGTTTACATCCTCGATGCCATTTCCCTTCAGTCTAGCTGCAGAGAGTTCAAGTTCTCACGTGGTCCCGTAACTCGCATTAGCTTCTCTCATGATTCAGAGTACTTCGCAACTGCTGTAAGCTTGTTTTTTCCTCTCAGTGATTTACGTGCACGGCTTGTGGCACAGCTTTCGGTGGGACTGGGAATTGCTGGCCATCCTGCGAGGCACGGCAGAGCAAGCAGAGGGGAGGGCTGTCCCTCCCCAGGGGCTTCGTGTCTCTGAAATGCTTTTCCTGGCTTGAAGAGTCACTCTGTAAAAACGTCACCAGTCATAGCTGCTCCACAGACCTGCTGCTGGCAGCGTCCCATCGCTAACTTTAGTGACAAGCCTTAGCTCTGCATCCGTCTGTAGAAAGGGCTGGAGCAGGGATTTCCTCTTGGCTGGTGCATCGCAAGGGGGGTTGCTCCCTTGGTCCCACATCTCGGCGCAGAAGTGTTGAGGCAGCGTTGAAGCAGTTTGGCACAGAGGTTGTAGCAACTGGTGATGATCTGTACAAAGAAAAAGACTCTCCCTTCATGCACAGATGCCAGGCCACAGCAGTGGGAAGCATCTTCCTTATGATTTCTGGGGAGTCACTGAACTCTATTTTCTGCCCCTCTGCTGTGAGAGCACGGCAGGGAATACCCTTCAGCCAGCCAGGATGCTCCGGCCAGGCTGAGGACCGCGGCAGTGCTGCGCTTGGGAACGGCTGCCCAAATCTGTCCGACCCAGTGTTTTATCCTGGCTGGGACTCTAACCCTCCCGGTGGGGCTCACAAAATTGAAAGGGCTGAGCTGAGCCCGGAGAGGACATGGCAAAGCTGCCTGCTGCCAGCCAGGGGATGCGCGTGCGGACCGTGGCTCGTTGACCTTTGCGCTGTCGTTCCAGGATGAGAAATACGCGGTGACTGTTTACAAGAGTGTCCCGCAAAACGGGAACAGACGCTGGGAACACCTAGCAGGGCTGCACTCCCACTACAAACCCATCCGGAGCATCCTCTTTGGGGTCCAGTTAGACAGCAATGAGCCCAGGCTCCTGAGCCTTGGGGAGGACCGGCAGCTGGTAGGTGGATGTGAAAGTCTAAAGGGCAGTGGAGCTTTGTGGTTAAAGCGGGGGGCTGGACAAGGGCATCGAGGGAGACTCAGTCCTTGGTTCTGCAGCTCCTAACCCTCCTCCCACCAGCTCCATCGCAGGGGGTTGTTTCTCAGCCTGGTCTGAGGGCAGATCTGCCCAGGGCTCAGGGCTGAGGGTCTGCTTCTCCAGGCTGCTTGCCCCAGCTGCTGCAAGAGATGCTAGATCCTGTTAATCTGCAAGGTCCAGGGTACTGGCAGACCACTGGGGAGTTGCTGTGTTTCCTTGTCTTCCCTCCAGGTTGAATATGACCTGAACAGCAGCAGCAAGGACCACTTGGTGGTCTTGCACAGGGACCGTGTAGAGCAGATTGCTGTGCCCCTGTGCTTGGCCTGGTACCCACAGCTCAGCACCGAGTCCTTTATCCTCACTGCCAACAACTGCTACAAAATGAAGCTCTACAACACGACGACCAAAATGTGCAGGTAGAGGAGAGATTCATGCCTACCGCTGCCTGGGAGCCCCATAGCCTAGGAGACTATGTTCTCTGTCTAAGGCCTGCCCTACTCCCACCCACCCACGAGCCTCTGCTTGCCCACCTGCGATGCAGATCTTGGGATGACTCTAGGGCCCCCAGGTCGCTCCACCCTTGTGTCCACTCTGCTGTTCGCTAGCACGTCATCTAGTAAGGTTGCGGCTGCAGGTGGGTCCCGGTCTGCCCAGCATGTTGGACTTGAGACGCAGCAGGTGGACATCAGATAAGGAGACAGGAGCCCACACGAACAAAGCACAAGGACTAAATGATCCCGAAGCACTAAATTCCTTTCTTAGCCCCAGTGTGGTCCATTCTAGCCAGGGCCCCTGTCCTATCCTGTCCTCTCAGCCAGTAGCGCAAAGCCTTTGCACCCACCACACCTCCCCATAGCTACCCATCCTTACGCACAGCAGCCGTTCAAAGAGGGGAAGTGTTTTGTGAGCCCTAGAATGGATGAAAATGTTGTTTGCGTTTAGAAAGACCCTTTTGGGACCAACCTATGGCTCCCCGTTGGAGAAGATACAAATCCTCCCAACAACAAACACTACGGAGCCCCAGAAGTGCTATCTGGCGTACATTACAAAGGACAAGGTATGGAGCCCCATCCGCCCCAGCTGTACAAAAGCCCTCGCTTCTAGAGGTGGCGGTCCCCGGGGGAATTTCACTGCAGACAAAACCATGCGTGGGCTGGTCCCGCCCAAGGGTTGAGCGAGCTCCTGGGAGGAGGATGCAGCTCTGCCCTGGCGTGCAGCCCTCCCGTGGGACGCCCAGCCCTCCCAGGCTCCCTCTTTCCTTACAGGTGGGCTTGCAGATTTTGCCTATCGATGGCAACCCCCACAAATCCTCAGCTTTCATTTGCCACCCGGATGGCGTCTCTGACCTTGCTAGCTCCTACGACGGACGCTACGTCTTTACAGTGGGGGGGAATGACTGCACTGTTATGAAATGGGAGGTCAACCTAAAGTGAGTACCGCAGGACGGAGAACGGAGTCTTGTTACGGCTTTCCACAGCTGCTTGGCCAACACAGCTGAAGCAAATGTTCTCCAGCATTTACACCGAGAATGGGGCTTTTGTCCTAAAAGGTCTCTGTTTGTGACCAGAGGACTTAAAGCCAGGTCTCCCAGCTATTTCTGTGCTTATCCCAGTGTACAGGGTGGTGCTGCACCCACAGGGCAACACAGCAGGGTGCTGCACTGGGAGCGTTTCTTTTCAGGGCTCTCTTGAGCACGGGTCCTTTTGGGGCAGGTGACAAAGCTGTGCAGCTTCGCCCTCCTCGCACAACACCGTGCCTGCGACCAGGCCAACAAACCGCATCTGGCAAGGAGGGTGTCACGGGGTGGAGGACAGGTCTCAGCACTCGTGCAAGCAGGAGACCCACCACTCGCTGAGAGGAGTGTGAGTCGAGGCTGGCAGCTTCTCTGTTCAAGCCTGGGGGCTGCCAGCTCCCGGACACCTGGCCTGCAACTGGGTTTATTAATAATGGAGCCTCATGCCCTGCATTCACCCAAGCTCTCCAAAAGCCCTAGCTCAGCACCTGCAGACAGCTCAGCATGGAGGGCATGTGCCACGCTGGGGAGGGTGGCATGGCAGTGGGGTCAGGCTAGATTGCAACAACCTGTCAGGCCCCGAGTAGCTATGTGGGGTGACAGCTGAAACAAGTGGGACACACTCGGGGGGGGGGGCTTTGCTCCCCGCTATGTGATGTAACCACATAGTCAATAGGGGGGGTTAAACCAGCAGACCTCGCAGGTGGTGGCCATAGCACCTATAAAATACTCCAGTCTGGGAAATGGTACCCAAATGGTAAGAAGTTGAGCAGAGGGTTTTCTGGTCCTTGTGAGGGCCTGGCCAGTGTGATGGGGGATCGTCGGGGTTAGGCAGGGGATCAGAGGAGTGGCACTGGCTGCAGGAGGAGCATATGGGGCGGCTACTAATACAAAAGTGTCTGCTTTCCAAATGGGATAGGCCAGCATTTGCTAGGAAATCCTCCCTGCGTTTGAAGACTGGATTTAGGACAAGCCACCTTAATCCTATAAAGCTTAGCTTACATGAGTAAATGGACTGCAGTAAATGGGGTGGCTGGAGAAGTGAAGGCTGCTTTTGCAAACAAGGATTTCCAGGCTCTGTCCCTGAGCGTCAGCGATAAACCCTGCCAGGTTTCTTCCGTCTTTCTCTGCAAGCGTGCAATTTCCCTTCTGCCAGCTCCCTTGGGCAGCGGTGCCAGACGCGTGCTACCATGTGGCGGGCGGGTAACATGGCAAAGGCAGGATATATATTTTGGTTTCTTTGTATGTCAATGACCAAAGCTGCTCGTTGCAATGCGTCTGCAGGGCAGAGGGCTCTCCCCTCGTGAGCGTGGCTGCAAACGCCCTGTAGACACGCGTACATTGAAAGGGAGCAGGCAGCTGCCAATGAGCTGAAAACCGCCAGGCCAGTGTGGAGCAACTTCACCTTCACACTTCAAGGACTGGAAAGCGAACTTAGCCCGTGCTGGAGCTAGAAAAGATAGACGGCGTAGCATAGTCTCTGTCGGTCTGTGACTGGGTTTTTTATCCTGCATGTCACTGTGGTTTCTGGCAAATCAACCCCACGGGAGCTGGCTTTTAGCCCTCCTGCCTGTTTTGCCTTTTGGAGTGCACCTGTGAAACACCATTGCCCCTCACCTTCCAAGGACAAAGGCTTCATGGCTAAGACATGTGCTGGTCCTGCCTAAAACATTTCTTGCAGGTACCACTCACTCAGAGGAAAGCCCAGAGGGTGCTGAGCCAGCTCACCTCCATGTGCCAGAACAAAGGAAACCTGGGTGGGAAAGCAAAGGTCTTATTTATTTTCTTTTCCACTTTGTGTGGCTTAAACAGTTGGGGGTCAGAATAAGCGACATTTTAAGGAAGGCAATAGAATATAAATGATCCCTCTTTATAATGGTTGGCCAGGGTCCAGGCAACATTGAATTTCTATGTAAGTTGTTTTCGGAGCAAAGCTCTTGATGAGCTAATTATCATTTTATTGCTGCTTCTGGCATCTTGTGCATCTCCACTGTGTTTAATACCCAAATAACTTAATTATGAAAAAAGCATGAAGCTTGCAAAAAAACCCCAGTGGAAGCAGCGCTACAGAGGTGCGCGTGAAAGCTGCAGCCTTGCTGCCTGGCGTGGGGTATTATGTGGCAACGCTGTGCCATGATTGCACTACCAGGCTTGGTTTCCTTTTTCATCTGCACAAGCCGAACAGATTCTTTTGGCTCCAACTGCCTATGAAATTGAAACAAAGAGGTGGCACTCAGGCACTTTCAGTTTAATGTAGGCTGCACCTGCGACGCAGTCACCCACCACAGCAGAGGAAGCAGAGTAATGGATTGCACTGAGTTATTGGGGAAGAATGTGTTAGATCAAGGAACAGGGAGCTTAGGTTTGTGTGGTTTATTGCAAACACCAAGCCTCAGCCCTCTCTGCATGTTCAAAATGCTGATCTAGCTAATTCATCTCCCTCAATGTCTCTATAAGGAAGCAGAAAAGCTAAATGCCAGACACCAAGCTCAAGTCCATGGAAAAGCTCCTGGCTCCGGGCCCTGTGCTCATTCCACTAAACAAGAGGACCATTCAGTAATAATTAATTCCCACACTGCGCTATTGTATGTAAAACCTGGGTATGAAATATGCTGTAGAAGTGCAGGCTGATGATAAAATAGTACACGGTTCAAGGCAATGATTTTCTTTCCTGAATTCTGAGGCCCAGGGATTTTATTTATTCATTGAAAGTATCTGTGAACAATGACTAGAAAGGGAAACACGAAATCTCTCCTCACGTGAATCCTTCCTGTACCTTCTTTTCTCTGCTTCTGCCAGTGCCTTGGATGCTGCGGCTTCCCTGGGTGGGGAGGACTTGATCCCATTCTACAACCTACTGGATGGCGGCAGAGAAGGCGAATTCTTCAGGGTAATTATGCTTACCGTGAACGATGTCTGGCAACATCTGGTTGGAGTTTAAGATTCATTTATACAGGCCTGACATTTCTTTATTTTTTGTCCAGCTCGCCTTTAACAGCAATCTCATTGATATGCCTGTTAGTAAATCTTAAAAGAGCTCTTATCTTCCGCGCCTGTTGGTAACTGAACTTTACAGTATCTTGTTTGAATCCCTTGCAGGAACTGGAAGACTATTTTTACTATGCACAGCTGCGCAGCCATGGTATCGATACGCTGGAGACCAGACAGGTGTCAACACATATTCCCTTGGAGGAAATTCCTTCTGTAATGAGAGCAATGGGATTTTATCCATCAGAGGAAAAGGTTGGTCAGTTGCTTTTACTGTTGTTATTCAAAGAAAAAAGAGCAAGACTGACTGCATTTACCAAGTGTCCCGAGGGCCAGATTCTGACCATTGTCATGCTGGATGGCTCCAGAGTATATTTCTTGGCTTTCAATATATTTAACTGGTCTGCAACAATATAGCAGTGGTCAGAATCTGGCAGCTAATTCCTCAAAAAGTAATGATTCCTCACTAGAGAGTTGGGCAGCCGCAGGGGCAGGCTGAACAAACCTGGAGCCTGATGCTCAGAAGTGTTCACCGAAAGATGACCTCAGGGTCTTCTGGAGGTTGAGTGCTCTGCCACCACCGCAGAGGTGGGTTTCTTCAGCAGGTGGACTGAGAAAGTTGGGGAATGAGTCTTCCTTTGGCTCCCAAGGGCAGCAGCCTCCAACTTTCCAAAGTCCATGGGCTAAAGTACCTTGTGTGCAGGCAGCGATGTGCTTTGGTCTCTCTGTGACTGGTGGCCGGGTCACTGGCACATGATAGATCATCGCTCCTGCAACTTCCCCCGGGGTCTTCCCAACTCCGAGACGAGGAGCATAGTCAGGCTTCCCGCCAGCCCTCCCCGCACCCTTCCCACCCTGTAAAAGCATCACAGCACCCACGCTATGGGGGTGCAAGAAACACCCGTGCATTCCTGGCGCCGAGGTGTGACAGACCCGCAGCCCCCAGGGTGCCCCAGCGTCCTATGTGTGCTACCAGCGCGGGTGGGGATGTCCAGCTCCATGCGATCACTCATTTGGTCACTGGCGAGCCTCTTTTTCTTGTTCTGCCTGGGACTGACGAAAGAATGATTAGACAGAGACAGCAGCTTTTATTCCCACAGAACTTAAAGCCCTTTCATAACTGATAAACTCTGCAGAAGCCCTCTCTGAGCTTGCCTTTAAGGTTGCAGCAGCGGAGCTTCCTATCAAGCATTTCTCAAGAGCTTTTTAGCTTCAAATTTTACAGCAAAGACTACTGATTTAATAAGGGTGCTGCTTCTTCCCCTTTTGTGGCTGTTTCTACAAGGCAGTTTGTATTGTAAACAAATCTCATTTGTAATGTTGTAACCTGGCAAAAGGGTAATTAAAGAGCATACAAAATAAAAAAAATTACTGAATCTAATGCAAGGAGATTTGAATAACGACCTCTTTGCATCAGCTACAGCCCTTCAACACAGCAGGGGTTCTCCCAAGGGAAAGCGGTACATCACTGTGCTCCCTTCTTCTTTCTGCGGGGGAGGCTGCGTTCGTCTCTGCCATTGCACAGGAACCCCACAGGCTGCTGAGACGGTGCTGTGAGTCAGTGCCACCCCATCTGCCCGGGCATACTCTCTGCCAGGAGAGCCAGCAGATGGGAAGCAGGACCTTTGCCACAGCCACCACCTAACAGACTTGCTTTGGAGCCCCCGCAACCAGCAAATGTTCATCTGAGCCGGGACTGTTTTGCCCTTGTGTCAAGCTGTGGTGTTATCCCCTCGTACTCTGTTAGATCTTTTCCTTGGGTTATTACTTTTTCGCCTTTTGGGGACAGAGGGAACATATTCCCCTGGGAAATATCTCTGGAAGAATGACTGTTAACCCCCCCCACCCCCCCAAATCAAAATAAAAACAGCGTTTCAGGCATGGAAACTGAGGTGCTAAGCTGTTGTGAAACCAGGCAACCTACAATCTGCTTCTCGAAGCAGGCAGGACAGTATTAAAATTGAGAGAGAAAGTTCATCTCTCTCTAGAGTGTTTTAATAAAGGAAAAGCAGGAGGGAGAAAAGGCAGCTTGGGCTGACTAGCAAAGCTTTTGGGAATTGGTGTTTTTCTTTTGTAGTTCGGTGGGGCTGATATAAAACCTAATACCAGATCAGCCAGAGCTGAGTGAAAATGACTGTTCTTGCCTGGCGTGACATTCGTTACAGGAAAAATATAAGGCTGAGATTTCCCCCTTCCCCAGGCTTCATTCAGTGGAAAAACTTGTGACACAAGGACAAAGGCCCAAGGCTGAATGCAAAGTCCTCCCCAGGGAGATCTTGCATCAGCTTCCCTTCCCGGGGAGTAGCAGGCTCGGTACGCGTTGGCACAGGGAATTCTCCTGGCCTTTCTCTGCTGCCCATGTATCTCCAAAGGGGCTGCCTCTTGGAGCACAAGTACAATGAAGGCATGGAGCAGATCCTGCCTTTCGGACACACATCTGCACAGCTGCCAACTGGGCTGACTCACAGCACCGGACTTCAGGAAAACCACTAGTATCCAGCACGGCCAGTGCTTGCCCATTTGCCCGAGAGAAGAGTGAGCGATCCAGCTGTGCAGGAAGCCAGCCCCACTGAGCAGATTTCAGATTTGGCTTGTGCGGTGGCAGAACTGCACCAGACGCATGTCAGGGCGGGGCAGGGAAAGATTGCTTATGCTGGCCAGGGTGTGTATATACTGTGTGCAGCCTGGTTATGTCAGGACGTTCATGCGTGTACGTTTGTAGCGGGGCGGTATATTTACTGGTTTGTGGTTTGCCTGCCCACTGTCCCCAGAGCAGAGACACAGCTGTGGCAAAGGTACCGGTAACAGCTGCAAAGTCCCCAAGGGCCTGTCATAAGAAAACAGAGGAAATCCAAAATGACTACATATCTGCTACCCTCGTCTTTACCTGATTTCATCACGACAGCAAGCGCGTAACTGTTAGCCATGCCCATCCTCAGCTGCTGAATGCTAGCTTATTATTGGGATACAGTCAGGGCATCTGTGGTACCAGTACGTGCACGATTACGGTACCTTGGTATTCACGATATCGGAAATCGGCCTGGTGCCCTTCAAAAAGAAAACATGTAACAATCTGTCTTGCCTTGATCTTTAGATTGAAGAAATGATAAATGAAGTAAAATTCAGCAAGTACGTGGATACTGGAGAACAAGTGACAAAAATCAGTTTAGGGGATTTTATCAAACTTTATATAAATCATCGACCTGCGTTTGGCTTGTCAATGAAAAAAATACAACAAGCATTTCAGGTTCTTGGTTATGATAATGAGAATGGAGACAGAGTTATTGACAGAGGAGACTTCCTGTTGCTGCTTCAGTGCAGAGGTGAGTTATTTCTTTTCTAATATTAGTTTTATGCTTGCTAGTTCTGCCTTCAATTTCAGAACGTATTCACTGCAGCAAAAAATTAATCTGGAACTATAGCTTGGTAACCAGGGTAGGCATGTAGAGCCACCTGCCTTAAGATTTTAAATTGAACAATCACATCTATTGTCTCAGCTGCACTTCTTTTACTGCTCTGGAAATCTCCGCTGGGCTGAGGTATCTTGTCTGTCAAATGATGAGTATGGATCTCGGCAAATTGTATCCTTCTTCCAGTATACCCTTGTCTCAATCATTGTCCTCTCTTCCAGTCACACAGTCTCCGGAGAGGTAGTATAAAACTGAAAAAGAGGGGGACAAGAAAGGAGGGATGAAATTGTTCAGTCCTGGACTGAACCTATGTGTGAAAGACTGAAAAGATGGGATGGTTTAGTTCAGCTGAATCAGGGAGAACACTGTAAAGGTGTGTATAAATATGCTTAGGGCCAGTGCCATAGAGGGGTAAATAATGAACTTCTATTGTCTTGCTCCTGTTGTAAAAGTGCAGCTAAGCATTAAAGCAGGTAAAGGGAAATGCTGTTTTACTCAGTACGTCACTGTTGCGGTTTAACACCAGCCAGCAACTAAGCACCACGCAGCCGCTCGCTCACTCCCCCGTGGTGGGGTGGGGGAGAGAATCCGAAGAGAAGAAGTGAGAAAACTCATGGGCTGAGATAAAGACAGTTTAACAGGTAAAGCAAAAGCCACGCGCGCGAGCAAAGCAAACCAAGGAATTCATTCACCACTGCCCATGGGCAGGCAGGTGTTCACCCATCTCCAGGAAAGCAGGGCGCCATCACGCCCAACAGTGACTTGGGAAGACAAATGCCGTAACTCCGAACGTCCCCCCCACTTCCTTCTTCTTCCCCCAGCTTTATATGCTGAGCATGACGTCATATGGTATGGTATATCCCTTGGGTCAGTCGGGGTCAGCTGTACTGGCTGCGTCCCCTCCCAACTTTTTGTGCCCCCCCCAGCCTCCTTTCTGGTGGGGTGGGGTGAGAAGCAGCGAAGGCCTTGGCTCTGTATGAGCGCTGCTCAGCAGTAACGAAAACATCCCTGAATTACCAACACTGTTTCCAGCACAAATCCAAAACACAGCCCCATACTAGCTACTATGAAGAAAATAAACTCTACCCCACCCAAAACCAGCACAACATACTACGAAAAATTTTCAACTTAAGTATTACAAAGCAGTGAGACTTACAACTAGTCCTACAACACCAGCATAGCTGTCCTAGGTACAGGAGAAACAGTCAGTGATGGAACAGCTTGTCCCATGTCACATGAGACTCTTCTGCTCTGGTCTCCCACTTTTTTTTTTTTTTTTCCAAAACTACAAAGCCATCCTTCCTTCTCCTCAGAGCAAGAACAGCAGCTTTCAAACTGTTTGAGGCACAAGTCCAGGGAACAAGGTTAAATGCACTAAGACCACGAATGAATCACTACTTTTTCTAAACAGCATGAAAAGAAACTGCAACTGCATCACCACTAAGCCACACTGGGACTTCTAGCTTGTCTTCCTTGTGCACAAGCTTTGTGAACAGCTGCAGATTGTCCCTCATTTGCATTAATAACTCCCTTCATCACCCTCACATGTGAGGTTCAGGGCAAGCAACAGACACTTTTGACGAGTCTGCTGAGGCCTCATTCAATTATATTTCGTCGCCCACATGATGTACAAACTTTGTCTCCTATGTGAGCTCTCCCACTTGGTTTTTCTCCCCTTAAATATACACTACCTCAGTCTTTTACAGCTGATGGCATCTTGAGTCATGCGATGTGATGCTTCCAATGCCAGGCACAGAGGAGCTGAACAGTATCTGCCAGCACTGCAGCTTGCAAACAACTGGAAGGAGACAAACTTCGCTTAAATACGCTGAAGAAAAATCCCCCTCTAGAACTCTGAGTGCTCAAGTGACCCCACTCCCAGGGCTTATAATGAATAAATGCAGAGTTTGTGAGCTGTGGGTTGCAGACCTGGAATTCACACTCCAAGGCTCACAAGCATTCAAAACTGGGGGCTGACTCTGCCATGACGAGAAAAGGATCACAAGCAAAGTAAGAAATCACTGTGTTTTGTCTGTGGTGATTTCGCACAACCAGGATTGCATGCAAATGTTTCAGATTCTAGTCTGTTCCCACTGCATGCATTTGGGTGAGGTTGAGAAATGCAGGCACCCGTTTGTGTATACGAGGATTTGGGCTGAGCCCTTGTGATGCTCCAAAGCAAAAGTCAGGCTTCCCGCATGTGCGCCAGCAAAACAAGGCAAGACATTGGTCCAGATTCTGCTCTTGCATGTGACATTAATTACTAAAGGTGCCATCACATAATAGTTACGGTCAGGCCTGAAAAAATACTGCTGTGTAGACATCTTACCCTCACTTAAGTATCTACCTCAGCATTTCTTTTAAACAAATTTAATACTGAGTATTTTTACACTGTGAGCAGTCTGCATCTTAGAGTCTGTAATGCACTGACCTGTGCCAGGCTCTAGATCAACATAGGGGAAAAAAAACTTGTTTATTTAACAGTGCCTCAGTTTATCACCAGTGCCACTTACACTCTCTAGCACTATACTCAGAGGCAGCGTCTTTCTTCCTGACCTCGTGATACGAAGATGTACAAAATAATTCTTTTTTTCCCATCTCACCTTCCTTCTCTCATACATTGGGTTTACATCTTTTCTTACCTTTTGTTCTTTGCAGGGTGAAGCAGCTTGTCAGCAGATTAATGCAGAAGTTTATCTAGAGTGCTCAGCAAAATATCGTGAAAACATAGAAAATGTTTTTAAAGAAGCAACAACCATTGCACTGAATGCCATGAAAAAAGCCAAGCGCCAAAAGAAACGGACAGTGTGCTCGGTGTTATGATCTGGACTGCAAGAGAGCATTGACTGCACAAGAGCCAAGCGATTCAGTTTAAAAACAGTGTAACTTTAAAGACCGATTTTTTTTTCATTACATGTTTGTATTCCTAGAACAATTTTTATTTTAAATTTTTAATTATTTTTAGTATTTTTGCACTTCTGTTGCACTGCTCTCACGAAGTTTTCAAAGCTCTTTATCAAGGTTAACTGCTGCTGCATGCCTTTGTCCATCTGGCTTTGGCTCCTAACTGCAAACGACCACCCGTCAGGTCTTGGGACTCACTATTTAAATTGCAATGAACAGCAACTGCTACTATACGACTTAATTTGTGGGGTTTTTTTCCTCTGCAAAATAATGCTGGCATGTTACAGCTACAGTTTCCTGTCTTTTTCAAGCAGAAAAGCTGAAAAGCCACATCTTTTAAAAAAGTGATGTTAGAACAGCTTATCAGGCACCTTTGAGGAGACAGAAGTGAAGTTCTATCTTACCATTCTCAAACTAAGTCACTCGGTGGCAGCGGTACGACTTAGCCTCCAGCGGCCCCCAGAGTGTGCAGCCGGAGCATCTGCTACTCCCCCCTGTACTGCTGGGCCAGCTTTGCAGAGCTACACCTTTAGAGTTCTCCTTGCAGGGCCTGCTGCTCTAGTAGAAAGTGGTATTTATCAATGGAAGTAGATCGGTTGCTCCAATTCAGAAATGGCATATCATGGTAAATATTTACTTTACAGCACTCAAAATACTCCAGGCAGCTACTATGTGTAATGTAAAGTCAGTTTTACGATAAACTTATACAGCTTACTTAATGCATGACAGATGCGAATATTGGTGCATGCTAGGGGAAATACTTGTGCATTAACAGATGAAATCATCCCTACTGCTACAAATTAAAATTTGCCCTTTTGTGATGAAGGTGTCAGTTGCCTGTTTTAAGGATGAGGGATGCTCGCACTGCACGACGTAGTACATGTGCCTCAGACCTCCTAGTTCTTTTGCATATCCCATGCAGCGAGATCTCAGATTTCAGGAGCAGTCACTAGTTTGTAGCCATCGTAAACCCAACCCATGAGGGGGAAGGAGGTTTCTGCAGTACAGGTGTTGCTGAAAGCGTTCCATGTAAGGTAAACTACAGCCCATCCTAAGGGAGAGTACACAGGACTTGCATAACAGTTAGCAAGCCACAACCTTTTGCCAAAAAGTTTAGGCGGTGCATGCCAGGAGTCTACTGTTAGACAAACATTGCACATAGAGCCTGGTAACTGTACATCATACAGATTTCATGCAACTTTATCCTCTGCTGGTAACATGACCAGGTGGTGAAAAGCTCTGTTTTGGAGCAAGCCATCCGTATTATTTTCCATTATTTCGATCCTTTTTTTTTTTTTTTTCTTCTTTCTTCACCTAACTTGTTTTGATTTAATTAAGGTTTGTGAATTCCTGTGAGCTTAAAATGGAAAATTAAAAAAAAAAAAATAAAAAATTACAAGTTTGTGTACAGAGTTGTGCCGCCCTTTCTCCGCAGAAGACATTTGTCAGTAAAAGACAGCGAACCACCCATCACCTTACCCGGTACGAAACTGAAACATCAACGCGCAGGAAGTTACCGCATTTACCCTCAGCGAGAATCTTTCTTGCTTTTTTAATCTGAGCGTCTCGTGCTGCAGAACTCAAGTTACTTATCACGTGCAGAGCTCCCCACCCTTGGAGAACCAGGTCCACTGCTCTGATCCAGCAGGTGCCAGCATCGCTCTCAAAATAAAACAATTTACATTTCATAAATGGAGAGTTCAAAGGATTAAAAAAAACCCACACAGGGTGTGCAAAAGTCAAAAGTTAACGTAGCCAGATACAGCCCAGCTAGTGCGAAAGTTATTAAAAATACGCAAATTGCAATTTATTCTTCATGCCCACAGGACAGTGACAGTGTAAAGGTAATTTTGCTAGCCTCGCAGCAACAGAACAACTGATGAAACCGTTTCAGGTCTGTAGTGCATATATATTTCTTCACGAGCACGCTTACTTGGAGAAGGGCATCATTTTCAGGTCGCGCTCTGCCAAAGGATCTGCCCAACTTGGCCTTTGTGCTAGCTCAAAGGAAGCCTTCACCTTTGGGAAAGACGCTGCCTAAAGCAGCTCACAATACTGCAGCTGGCCTCAGGAGGTACAGCTGTCACAGCACCCAAAACAAGCTTATTTGAATGAGTAAGTTTAAGTTCAAGCAGCACAAGGAGTTAAGCAGGATGGCAGTCGGTATTTGTCCTCCGCCATCCTCCTGAACGAGTGTTTACATTCTCTTAATTACTGGTAAAAGTGCAGCATCTAAAGAAGGTATTTAATATTTCTGCTGAGCCTGTCCTCCCCTTTCCGGAATGGCACCGGGAACAAAAGGAACAAAAAATACTGAAAACAGAAACCAAAGTGCAGCTGCACTTATTGCCACTGATCAAGGCCATTTTAAGGAAAAACAGTGTCTCGAAAAACCAACCCCAAGGCCAGTGTATTTGTTATGAAAAAGGGGCTGAAGCAGCTGCATATTGAATGGTTTATTTTAGGTCTTTTCCAGGCCTGGACAGATGACCTGGTCTCCCTGGAAAAGGGCTAGCAGACTTCCCTGCCATTTAAAAACTGCTTTTGCTCGCTTGTTTTTGTTTTCATTTTCAAAAGAGGATTTCTTTAAATAGCTTTTTAAAAGTGTATATAGCAGCAGTGCGGTACAAAGATGGGAATTTTTTTTTTTCACAGTACACACAGGTTAGTATTGCCACTGAAAATACGCCTTAAGCAAATGACTTTAAAACAGCATTCCGTCCGTATTACTGATCAACCTGGAGTGTTCATAAACCTTTGCAAATCCAATACCCAGAATTTAAATAATAAAACTGGAAAGTGTTAAATACCATTCCAGAATTGGAATTACAGTAGATCTCACATTCTCCCAATGCTGGCGCTTCACCGGGCAGGTGCATGCTGCTGTATATACATAAAAAAAACCCCAAGAGCAAACATATTTTGTATTAAATATACATAAATAGCAGGACTGCGGACTGGAGAGCCATGCTTGCATTAATACTGAGTCTGTGCTGGCCGAGTCCATATCCTTCACCAAACACGGGGACGGACGAGTCCTTCCAAGCCTGTCCCCAAGCCAAGCTGGGGTTTAGCAGGATCCACCCCAAACCCAGCGCCTGCTGTGGGTAGAGGGACGGCAGCCAGCATGCCGGGGCATGGGGGTTCACAGCTTCTTCATTTTGTCTTTGTTTTTCTGGAGTTTAGTGTGCACCACTTTGAGAGTAGTGAGGAAGTTCCCGAGGAAGAGCAGCAGGAACGTGAAAGCCAAAACAAAAACCTGAGGGGAGAAGAAGAGGAAAAAAGGGTGAAAGCTGCAGGTACTGCTTTGGCCACATTGAAGCGAGCTCTGACGGGGCTTGGTTGACAAGTCCAGGGACCTGTTAGCACAGAGATCCGAGGAGAGAAGATCGTAACCAAATATACATCCATGCATCCAGCTGTGTGGCTTAACAGAAAGTGTATTTTTACCATGATTATTTAAGTAGCATTTACTACCTTTTAATATTACAATAGAGGTTATATTCAATGCTGCTGGACTCTACCAGACAGTAAAATCAAGTCATTAAGTCCAATCTAATCGATTAACATTATGCTTGAAGCACGTGCATTGAACAGCAGTGGCACAGGTGCGGGGGGAATGACACGTTTCTGCAGGAAGGTGTGTCCCTCCTGAACAAAGTGAGCACACAAGTTACAGCAAAATAAAGACCATCACATTATCTACACCACTGCATGTGTGATGTGGTCCAGTCTGGATCTACAGGAGCAACTGTATAGCTGGAAATGGATAGACGTGTTTGATGGGTGACAGCAACTGAGAAAACAAATGGAAGGATCCCTATAAGTGGGGCAATAAAGCGGATACTACATTTTTAAAGTGATCCACTGCCATCATTTTTTTGTCATCGTATTTTTGTATGTGTAACCCATGGATCAGCCATAAAGAACCACCAGCAACTCAGCAGCCATTGCTATTAAATGCCTGTATACACAAACAATATGGAGAGATATTTACCCACATGTACTTTCTTCCCCCTACACGTTCTGCCTTTCAGTCTGTGCAGTCACCCGTGGGTGCACGTTTCCCTACAGTAACTCACATTTATTTTGAGTTCTCTTGTATAGACTCTGTGCCACATCATCCTAAGATACTTAGATGGGGTCAGATACCTGAAGATCTTTAAGGATGTGGTTAAACACCCCCTCTCCCCCTGCTCCGTGCTTTTTCTGAGCAGAACCAACACCCACCTGCCATTCTTTGCACTCCTTATGCCTCGACAATCCGAAAAGCGTGATTGCATTATATAGCTGCCAGAACTACAAAGGAAAAAAAAACAACAACAACCCCACAATTTCACTGGGAAAAAAAAAAAAAAAAAAGAGAAAAACCCACACCCTTAGAAACATTTGCCACGGGTGCACGTGATCCAAAGCACCTTTTTACAGTGCTGCAAGCACAGTGGCAGACCCTCCCAGGCCCCGCACCGCAGAGGGAGGAACGGGATTGCCCAACTTACGTGCCCACAGAACAAGAAGGGAAGGAGAAAGGTCAGCCCCCGCCACATCCAGGACTGAAATCCTTCTGGAAAAGGTTAACAGAAGAGGCAAAGAGTGATCACAGAAGATCCAGGACTGGAGCTGCAGCCCTCGCCACCCAGACCGCCCCATAAGGACTATTCCCATCCTGCTCCGCAATAACCAGCCCATTTAAAATATATACTTGAAGGTGTGGTAATGGGAGGAGGATGAAGATGGGGATGACCAAAACCTCCATCTTAACCCTCTCAAGAGCTGACGGAGATCAGAGCCCTCTGCTCCCGAGCCGCAGGACCCGAGGAGGGGGATAAAAGCCTCGCTCCCTTTCCTGCCTTTGGACACAGGCAGCCGGGCAGGGGGGCGGCAGCTCTGCAAAGCTCGCTCTCGGGAGGCCACGCAGCCCTCTCTCCATCACTGCGCCTAAAACCTCTGCGAAAACTTTGCAAAGAAAGTACTGCAGAGAACCTCACCTACTGTAAGGTCCAAGTGGTTTCTCTCCCCCAAAGCACGGAGTCTATAAAGGCAGCCCCTTTGATAATAATACTGTAGGAACTGAACGCAACCTGAAGAAGGAGAGATAAAACATCACTGCGTTGGCTATTCGGAAGTATGATAAGCGTATCAAAATGTTTTAATAATGTTTAATCCAACAGCATTTAATTATTGTTTATATTTGTACATTGCATATTTGTATGCTATCTTTATATTCCTACAGTTTAATACTCCAGTATTTACCAAGCAGAAGCGTTTTCTTCTAAGCACGTAAGATACGAAACTATTTTATCCCATGAATTAGCAAGATGGATTAGGTAAGATATACTCACTCTGAAATATTGAAAATGCTAAAAATTGACTGCGAAACATTTGATACATGAGTCCATCTGGCCTGAAAGCAAAATACAAAGGAAGTCCATTTGTTTGATAAAAAGCATACGATGCAGTGCCCTTCCCCTTCACCGCCAAGCCAGATCCCATTAGCAAACGAAGCAAGCAGCTGGTACCCAGCCCGCTCCAGCCCCGCGGGAGCCCAGAGAGGGTGCTACGGCCGCACGTCACAACTCCGGCACGTAGGAAATGCTCTCATTGATTAGGTTTCCCTTCTCCAACATGTATAAATGCTGCCTCCTTTTATTCATTTGCTTATCGCAGTTTTCTCTAGGCAGCAATCAAAGCCCTTCCGCAGCGTCTGCATCAAGAATCCAAGCAGTGGAGCAGGGGGTGGTTGTGCTCCTTGTCCTAAGGGTAGTTCAGGATACGCAGAGGACAGGGGACCTTCTGCTCCAGCCACTGTGTCATCCCCTTAGAGATTCAGGAGCAGAAACATTTGTTGTTTTAAAACAATTTTTAATTATCAGCTAATCAGTTCATGCCAAAGTTGAGACAGGTTGCACAGGCGCCGTACGCGGGGTGCATCGCTGCGTTGTTTGACCAACACCACCCCCCGTGGGAAGGTAACTGGCATTTTTGGCTTTATATTCTGTTTGTAATCTGAGTTCAGTAAAGGCACTGAACAGATTCATTTTGTGGTGTCCTCCCTCTAAAGCAAAGTGCTGTTTGTTTGCTTGGTTACACAGAGACAGAAATCGGGAGACTTGCAGAGATTTCGCTACCATCAGTGCAACTACAGCTTAGGGTTTGGGTTTCTTTCTTTTTTTTTTTTAAATCAGCAACGTAAATACAAACTTGTCATGTTGTATTTATCATTGAAAACATCTGTAACGTCAGACAAATACAAAGTCTGATGCTTCGCCATCTGCCCATGTGGCCACAACTTTGTGGTCACGCTGGATTTAAATGCTCAGATGATGCAAACACCGTGAAACAGGCTTGAAGCACCTCGAGCAGACAAGAGCAGACTCACCACGTTAACATTACTCCAGAGAGGAATGTGGAGACGTAGTGATGAGACACCCACCAGCCTTTGATCCTGAACAGAAAAAACGTGGCAGTTAGACGAGAAACATCGATTTTAGCATCATAAGTCTGGCTTTACAGACAAAAAATGATCCTGACTTGGGGGAGGAGGAAGGACAGGGAACAAAACAGACGGCCCAACTCAAGCAAAAGGGGTGCTGTGGAGCACCGCCCTGGCAATATGGTTTAGTTGGGGGCACGAATCCGTGACTGCTAGAGGGAGGCTCAGGACCGGGGCACATCTCACGTGCTCCCACGAGCTCTCCAGCACAGCAAGAAGCAGCAGTCCCCGCAGCACAAGGTACCACGGTGACTAACGATGCACAAGTTTCAGCCCACACACCCTTTTTTTTTTTCAGTGCCATGCAAATAAGGAAGGACTTGGAAACATCACTATGAGGTGGCTGTTTCTTTCAGACGCGAATGCTGCAGAAAGCTCAGGAAATTACAGTGAAGTGAGCAAAAGCTGTAGCGAGGCAGAATCAAGAAGTGAAGAGCTTGCTCTAGGGATGGCACTGCTTTGGAAACTAAGCCAACACGATGGGTTAATTTGGGGCATTTCCAACCAAAGGTGTGCAACTTCTAACACAAGACAGCACCCCAGCTGCTGTGACCAACCTCTGTGGGCGCAGCACGCCCAGCCTCAGCAGTTTCTCTGCTGGTCTCAGGCAAGCGACCTTACATCCCCATGCTTTGTTTTTCCCTCTTCATCTCCAGCCCCACAGCAATCCCTCCCACCTCTGGAAATCCCCCCAAAACAAGACATCACACCCGCAGCAGCCCTGGGGACAGCCGTGCTTGCAGAAGAGACTGCTTCATCCCTGCTGCCCACGGTTAGCGCTGGGAACTGTGTCCTCAAGCAGCTCCCAGAAATGAGCCCATTTTTAAGATTTTGCCCCTGGGCAAAGCAGGAAGGGCCTGATCTTCCCACTGCACACACCACACTGGTGCCTGCCTCCAGGCACAAACCCCCTCTTGCATCAGGAGTGGGGACCACAAGCATCCAGCCAGCAATGCCAAGACAAGACTCCCAGAAATGCTCCCTCCCATCCCCATTTCGAGGAGATCAAGGAAGCAACTGGCTTCGGAGAGGGAAGTGACTGGCTGAAACAAGGAGCCATGAGGTGCTCCCAGCTGATCATTAGATATCGCTACTTAATTAGGACAACACTGACTGCTGCCACTAACGCAAGTGCTGGTCCACCCCTCTACAAGCACCACCACAAGGGAGCGTGCAAGTTCCCTGTGCAGCGTTCAGAGCAAGAACGAGTGTGGGAAGCTGGGCTAACACAATGCTGGCTGCCCAAAAGGCGGCAAACGAGACAAGTTTGAAGCCCAATTAATTAATGCAAAAGTTGCAGCAGCAGCAGCCACTCACCCAGCAGCAAACCGCTGTGCATGGGAAGAGACGGGGCGATTGCTGCAGTTTCCCCGCACCAGCCTATCTGGATGTTGAAAACCAGGGACATGCAGCCACCAGGTTATTGTTAAAATCTAACACCAGACTCCGGGTTGCACGTAAGTGCAAACTCAGGCAATTTCTCGACCCAGACCCAAGGGAGATACTCCAGGAACAACTCACCAGCAAGACCTCACCACCCTGCCTTAGGATACCCCTACGAAGGGTGCCATAAAGAAACGAGGGCTTGGACTAAGGATCATCTTGCAGTTGACTTCTCCCAGGGTTTTACTTGTGTTCCCAGCTCTTTATACAATTATCCCCTAACCGCCAACTTTCCCTCGATACGACTGTAATTCAGTCACGCACTTCATGAGATGCGGCAGAGACCCACGGGGCAGCCACGCTAACCGCAGGGCACAGAGCTAGTACCTCGGGTTGGTCCTTTCACCAAAAAAACACACACACTTACACCCCCGACCACATCTACAACTAACCCACAGCTACCAAAACCACCCAACACTTCAGACCAAGAGCTTATGGATTTTTAGGAACTGCACCTTCTCCTCCCTCCCCAAACCTCAGGTGGCCAGAACTGCCCTTGGAAGCGACGAGGGAGGGGGATGGAGATAAGAGACCCTGCAGAGAAGCATCAGCATCTTGGATTTGCTGGGCTTCAGCACCAAGCTGAATCCCCTTTTATTGCTTGTTTTTCTTTTAAGGACATTTCAAGCTTTAAAGAGTTTTGTACGTGGCACAGTACCTTGATCCATTGCTAATGAGAATGCTTTCCCGTATCGTCAGCGTGCAGTAATACCACACTAACAGAAAGTTAAACACTTCATCTGTCACCCTGTCAAATAGAAAAAACACACAGTAAAAAAAAATAAATCCTGTTAAT
Organism: Sagittarius serpentarius; assembly: GCA_034782735.1. NCBI lineage: Eukaryota > Metazoa > Chordata > Aves > Accipitriformes > Sagittariidae > Sagittarius > Sagittarius serpentarius. The sequence goes on along the minus strand of JAVKLA010000088.1, from coordinate 16,733,832 downwards.
TATAAAGACATTCAAAAAAGCCCTATTCTTCCTCCCTCCCCTTGGGTGAATAAAAACCTGCCCAAGTGAGGCCACGAACACAAAGCCCCAGTCCTGAAAATCTCTAATCCACACGCAGAACTGCACACATCGGCAGCACCGTCAGGCTCAGAGTCCTTTCCTCTGGGAATTGCCCCGTGATATAACACTGCAGATCTTGAGCCGATAAGCAGGTATGCAGAGACGACATTAATTCCTTCTGAAGGAGAGAAAGCACCATGGAAGCAGCGGATGATCCAATTTAGAGAGGCATTTTCAGGCTAATTCAATGAGGAGATTCCATGAGATCTATATAAATCCAATCAACTAAAAGAGCAGAAGAGCATTACACTCGGGGCGGGGGAAACAACCTTTATTTTGCCATTTGCCTGAAGCCAAGGGGATTCGGGGCAGCCTCTGTACATACATGGCAGCATTTTCTTTGATGTGGTCCTGCCTTCACCCCAGACCCAGAGAGACCTCAGTGGAAGTGCCCAGCATCAACACCTTCCTGTTTTTTAAGCAAAACTGAATAGCGGAAGCTTGTTGGTGCTCAGATACTTTATCATGACCTAGAGATAACGTTTCAGATCTGATCATTTCAGGCAAATCCTCTCTTGTTGCGTTTGCAACCCCAGAGCTGCAGCAGAGTGCCGGTCCCTGCCTGGGACAAGCCGTGAGCAAAACCAACCGCTCGTTCCCAAGCACAGTACGATGCCAGGAAAGTGACAGATCAGGAAACACGATGTTGGACTTCTCTTCGTTACAAGAGAATCCAAAAAAGTTAAACAAGGAAAAGCAAGCAGCTAAAATACAGGTCCTGCCAGTGTTGAAGAGGAGGCGCAAAAGCTGTCCTGCTGCCCAACTACTCAAAGCCTAAACATTGCCAGAGCCTGTCTCACCATCCTTAACAGATAAGAATTTATTCAATTTTTATTCAAAATACTTGATTAAAAGTAAAAATGCAGGCTTACCTGTAGTGGAGAATAAACCTGCAGGCAACAGCCCCAAGTAACAAGATTATCGTCAGATAAAGTTTGAACTTCTCATACTCGTCCTTGTAGGCGAACCTGGAAGGGAACAGCCACCATTTATGGACACAAATGGATTTTTTACTGGAACGTGGCTTCGCTTTTTTCAAACCAGATACAAACTCACATGCCAAGCCCAGGGACACAGGTTTTGCTTGAAACATTTAGAAAACCAGCAGACGGTGGTGAAAGGCAGTGTTCTGCCTGCAGGGTCCACCTAGGCTGCACGGCCATTACACTGCAGGACAACACTTAAGTCCATAGGAGCTGGTTTCTGGGTTGGCATGATGAGATTTAAATAAATAAATAAATAAATAAATAAATAAATAAATAAATAAATCCCCATTTTCTGGAGCACTGTATGCCTAGAAGTCACAAGACCATTTTTCACTGCACACACACCCCCACTTTGCAATTAAGGCAACAGGCTGGGCCGGGCTTAAAAGCAAGTGATGGACAGAATCCATTGGAGCTACACAAAGCGTCAGCTTGGCCCTGCGTCATGGTCTGACCTGCCCACCCTCGACATTTCATCTTTTATCAGATCTGAGAGAAACCCATTCTCATCTCCGGACTTCAGTCCATATCCACAGCTGGCACCAGGGAAACCCAAATTCACACGTGCAGAAACGCTCACTTACTTTGCTTGGTTGCTCAGGAGAGTTACATTCACGTTTCCCAGAACCAGATTTAAGTACAAGCTGGAAGACAAAAAACAAGAGCAGACCCAAGTAAGTCGTTTTATTTGAACACCACAGGATGACCCAGATCAGAGCTGAAGAGACCGGCGTATCTGCCAAAGCCACATTTGCTGTAGGTTTTTAACTAAGGCAAACTGGAGAGAGAGACTACAGAAGAGGATTTAAACGTGGGAAGATCGGTCAGTATTTCCAAGAAGTTAGAGAAAAGGTTTATTTGCCTGGTCCATTTTCTGCGCTACAGTCTAAGGGCGAGATACGTAGTATGCACTGTCCAAAACCAAAAATAACGAGGAGAAACTGAAAGAAAAGTTTCTGATAGAAACTTCTGAGGGGCTGCAGCATCACACAGCCCTTGACAACTCAAAGAAATCTGTCGTAGCAACGCCACTTGGAGCAAAGTATAAATTTTAAGCCAGCTGTAAGCACTATTTAAAAAAAAAAAAAAAGTATGAGAAAATTCCCGTGCTGATTTAGTCTTTAAAAAATTAGCACAGTGTGAAAAACATCAGTGTGAAGCAGTGAATTGCATGATTTCTTGCCAATGCAGGGTTACTTTTATTTTAACTGCCTACACGCCGTACATTTACATACACTTCAAGCTAATGAATTCTGTGTACAACTGACACAGCAGCTCAGCAAGAGATTTATGACTAATCCAGTTTTACATGTATTTGTTCAACATGCACATTATCCTTTGGGAACACCACTGCTGCGAACACTTAAAAAATCAGCTTTCCTGGAGCGCACGCCTTCCCGGCAAAGCACGTACCCGTTCTTCTTTGGCAAGTAGGCTTCCATGTCGAAGAAGGCATTTTGCCTCTCCTTGATCTGGGTGCTGATCTCCTGAATGAGAGCAAACTCTTCAGGACTTGCTCTGGGCTTGCACCTGCAAAAGCACAGAAACAAGATATTCCTGTTCCAAGTTTTTATCTCCTTTTTATTTAAAGGAAAATAACGTTGTCATAAAATCCACGCTGTTAAAAAACTAACTGCCTGAGCTGATGCCATTTTGCACTTTGCTCCAGTATTTCTGTAGCACCATTTGGCTTAGCCATGGTTTTACTTCACTGCCTGGTTTATGTCCTTGTAGGCTATTTCAACCAGCTGGTTTATAAATCAGCTTCTTTTTTCATCTCAGCTCAGTGACATGATCGCGTACCTCTTCTCTAGCAGAGCACTTAGGGAATATTGTGCTTTTTTGCAGGAACTCCTTCCACTTCGGCAACTTTGTCTGCAGTCTCAGACACTGCCCTTGCAGAGGCTGCAGCTCTTCAGGCATGAAACGTTTCAGGATGTAACAAAACACACAGCTGATGATTTACTGACAAACAGTGGTTTTACCAATTAATGTAAAACAGAGAGCAGTGCACAGTGGCATCAGCAACTCGTGGTGTCGGAGGTGGTGTATTCAGACCTGCACACGAGGAATTTAGCCCGTGGCTCCTGGGGATCAGCCAAGCAGCCAGAGACAGTTCCCTCCTGTAAATCCACCCGGGAGCAAGTTACACCTTCAGGTTCAAGGACAGATGCAGAGCTTACGGAGCAAAGCTTTGCTCACCTAGCAAAACACGCGGACCAAAAGCTGTACGGTCCTGCAGTGCATGGCACATACTGCAAGGATGCAAACCCCCACAGGCTCCCGGAAAGATCATCTTTATTTACAGGACTCCATCTCTCATGGGGTTACAAACATTTTACCTAGCTGTGATAGATGGAAGTGACTCAAGAATAATGTGGAGCAAAATTACCACCGTGACACAGATCGTGTATTAAAATGCTAGAAATCCAAACATTTCAGCCCTTTGGGAAGGAAAAACATCCACCCTATCCCTGCCTCCTCCACCCTCCAGGTCTCCCGTTACCGTTGCAGGCTGCGCTTCAGATCCCTTAGCGTCTTCTTCTGCCGGTGTATGGAGCTGCTGCAGGCTGTCTGCAAGCTGGTGACTTCTTCCAGTTTCTGCCTGTAAACTTTGTGTGTTTCCTGCAGGAGAAGAGGAGACGATTGGTAGGAAGAGCCCTTCTAGGTCACCCATTGCATTTGGTCCTCGCCTCTGAAGGAAGCAAGCAAAAAAAACCTGGTTTTTTGGGAGTCAACAGGAACGCCTGCAAACAAGCAGGGAAGGGGCAATGCTAAACCAGCGCGGATCTAACATGGCTTAAACGGACACTAATGAAATTCCTACAAAAGGAAGAGCATCCTCTCTATGCTCATCTTATTTCTTCTTTCTAACAAGCTTTCCCACTCTCCTCGTTCCCATCCCACTCTGCAACGAAGCCCCTAATCGTCCATTTGATCCCAACCTGGCCCCGTCAAATGGGTGGCTAAATCACAGAGCAGGAACTCTGATTTCACAGCCAGTTTAAATCTGGGGGAAAAAGAAGAAAGATGAAGACCCGGGGTGGGGGGGTAGGAGGGGGAAGACACAAAACCAGCCACAAATCCACGCCTGGGGATTTAGACACCTCCCGGCCACCACTGCCATCTCAACCCCAAGTATGTTCAAGCAACCTACTGCCCAATACTCTGGTTTAAGGGCTTAACCCATCCCCTCCCTGCGGCGTTAGATGCTCCTTGAGAGGAACTTCTTTATCAGAGCTCATTGATCCTCTGAAGCCCCCAATTAGTGTTTGACTGGCTGTAACGAGGACGCACTAACCCACTGCAAGCCCACTGAGAGATGCCTCTGCTCTCACACCCCTCCCTCTGCTCAGGAATAAACGTGCTCTGCTTTTCCACCCCTTGCAATGATTTCACCACCTTCCCAAGTGCAGGGAGACCTCAGGAAGGGCTAATCAGACACCAAGCAATGCCCTCTGGGCAAATTTTAAGATCTATAATAACTTAGAAAACAGAGTTTGCAGAGTTAGTGCTAAATGAAGGCATGGGTTAAATGGCAATTTGCACGGCTGCTTTATCTACCGGCACATCAACGACCACAGAAAATTACCACCAGTTTTCCCAAAGCATAAACATGGTGGGAAAACTAGGTAAAACAAATCTTTCCTCTCATCCTCATTAGGACCTGGTTATTACACTGTTCATTATTTACAGGAGCGATGCAAAACAAGCTCCGGTATCCGATTTAAAAATCTTAATAACCAAATTAACCACGTCCAGGCACCGCAGCTCTCATCGTTTCAGGATTGGTTTGGCTCTGCTTATTACGGGCAGGACTTTGCGGCTCACTGGATTGCACAGTAACTCCTTCTGCTTCTCTAGATGTCACGCAACAGCATCTTTTAAAAGGCTGGTTCAAAGGGTGTAAGAAGCTCTTTGCCAAGAAAGTGTTCAAGTATTTATTCAAAACACAAACAGGCGAGTTGAGAGCTGGTAAATTCTACCGCCAGCCAAAAACATCAGGATAATGATTTCAAAACGACACTAGTATTTAGCAGAACATAACATTTGCTAGTAGTGAAGTTATTTATTCATCAAGAGAAGCAATTGCTTAAAAAGGGGCCCCACCAGCAGCACAGGGAGCTCAGCACTGCCTTTACATTAACACCTATAACCCACAGGCCAAATACCTGCCCGGATCAGGTCTGGCCACAGCTCACTCTCTGCGTAGGAAGCAACACATGCTGAAAAACAAAGGACCCGTGCACCAGGGAGAGGAGTATTTTTGCCCTGAGTCGAAGAGCTCCCGGGCACAAGACATCAGAGCTGTCTCTGCGCCCGAGTTAACAAGTTTTACAGCGCCAGGACCGCAACTGCCCAGTTTACAAGCGGAAATGGTGCTGCCCGGTTTGCCCGCAGACTAAGGGCGGGCAGGCAGCAGCTCAGCACGGCGGCCCCACGCTGCAAAAGCTTGATGTTTTCTGTAGGTACCTTGAGGTCTATTCTCCATTGCACTCACAACAGCCCTGCTTATGGTCAGCACTCGTTCATTTGCAGAAGACTCAAACCACGTTCACAGGGAGGCCTTGCAGGGCTTTTTCCTAATCAAAATCTGGTTTACATGTTCATACGCAGGGTTTAAATTAATAAGCCGTTGCAGGGCAACTTGCGTTTTCTCATGTCCCTGCCCCAAAACTGCAATGCCCCGCAGCCCTGAGCTCTTTCTCAGGCTGCTGCTCCAGAGACGAGGCACTGCCCTAACAACCCAAGCAACAAATATCTGCAGAGGTGGCTGGTTAGAAGTGCTTTGCAAACCTGGATGTCCCCCAGCCCCATCTCACGCCTGGTCCCCGCTGCCCCGAGGGGATGCTCAGTGCTGCTGCGCAGCTGCATCAGCCCCTTGGAAGCCCCTCAAGTCGGAGCTCCCCAAATACAAGCGTACCCTCAAATGCCCCCAGCACGTCAGGGGCAGGACCTACGACCAGAGTCCAGGGTCCTCCTCCGCAGGAGAAGGAAGACACAGCCCCTGACCCAGAACTTACAATGCAATTATAAAATACGAGACAGGGCAGGAGCACATTGAAACAGAGATCGTTTTGCCCCACGGGGCTGGCACTGCTCTCAACACACAAAAAGTCCGCCCACCATCAATTTTTTTCCTGCTGGCATTGCACAAGAGACCCTTTTAGTGGGGGTGACCAGAATACCTTGAAAAACGCCAATGGGGAGCTCCTTCAAAATGCGAGCAGCAGCTCCCACGTGGCCCCGGACCAGCATGTCCAGCCAGAGAGGAGAGTCAGGCCGGCCGAAAAGGGCACTGAAGGGGAGTGATGCAGGCATGGAGGGCGTCAAGCTGCTGCCGGGAAAACCAGGCTCCTCAAGAGCAAGAGATGCTGTGAGTGTGTCCAAAAAGCCACGTGCAAGGGCAAGCATCAGCAGACACCCGTATCGAAGTACTTTCTTGCTAAAGAGTTGGGTTTTCTATCCCAACACATCACGGTTTGACTTGAATCAAGTTTGGGAGCGCAGAGCCTTCCTCCAAAGCACATTTAAGCACCAGCAGCATCCTGTGGAGCTGGAGCAGAGTCATGTCCTCATGACAGTGCTGTGTTCCCTTCTTCAGCAATGCCGCATTCGGACACAAACTCCGCTTGTGAGCCCTGAAGCTCTCGGATAATGGATGTTATTCCACCTTTTCACCTCTACAGTGCTGACCACTGGGCAATGATACCTCATGCCACCAGCAGCTGCTACCCCACCGAGAAGCATTTCTACTTTCCATTTACGGATGGGGAAACTGAGGCAGGGATAAGTCATTGACATTTTGCTGTCCTTTAGGTTGGACTTAAGCAGCACGCTCAGCGAGAAGGCCGGTCGGTGCGCACAGCAAACAAGTGATCAACAAAACCACGCCAGCTGCTGCTCCCCACCAACGCCCAACCACCACTTTTCCTTCTGTTAACAAGCGTACAACCTGAACTGACTTTTAAGACAACAAGCTAAATCTGGAAATCACACTTTTTTTTGTGGCGCATGTTCTGTTTAACAGCCACGCAAAGCAAGAGCAGCCGATCCTGTTTTAAAACTGGCTTAAAGATTTAAAGCACATGTATAGGCGCAGCACTGATGACATACAGGGAAGGGAAGGTTCCTGGGGGTAAAAGCATTTTGCAGAAACAGCTTCCAGCCCCTGCTCCGAAGTCTTTCTATCCCTCAGCACGCTTTTGCAAGGTGGATAAACAGCACTTGAACTCCTTGTATCCCACCGCTCCGTCCAGGAGATGCTTGCAGCCCAGGTGTTACCTGCATCACTCTTTCTGCCATGCTACGGGTGCACAAAAACACCCCTTTTCCATCCCAAAACCGCGTCCCCTCGGGTGCCTCGTCGGACGTACCCGGGGCACGGCCCTGGTTTGGTCAGGGATGTCCCCGGCGCACGTAGCACCCGCCTGGGGGTACCGGGGCCCAGCGGTGTTTCTGGGGTGCTGTGCAAGGATGTGCACCCACGCGCAGCTCTGCTTCGTGCACGCACCCCGGGCCTGCGGCGAAGGCGGCGTGCACGCGTGGGCCTCTCCTGGGCGCAGCGAGGAGGGGGTGACCCTTCCCGCACCCCTGGAAGCTCCTTGCCGAGGGTGCTCCAAGGCGGGGGCCTACCGGGGAAGGGACCCCCGGCGGTGCGCACCCCGCGCTGCTGGCCCCTCTCCTCCAAGCCCCCCCCCCCCGGCCTGCAGCAGCGCGCCCTGGCAAGCAGGGAGGGCGCGGGGGGCGGGGGGAGCCCTGGGGGCGAGCCCGGCGCCGTCCCCCCCGCCTCATGCAGCAAAGGGATGCAAAGCAAAGCCGGGGAAGGCAGCGCAGCGCAGGGCAGCGCGAGAGAAGCGGCGGACGAGGATCAGCGCTGAAGGCGAAGCCGGGCGAGCCACCGCGATACCCCGCAGCGCCGAGCCGCGCCGCACCGGCGCCGAGCCCCGCCGCTCCCCGCCCCCGCCCGCCCGCAACTCTTCTCCCCCCCGCCTCACCTGCAGCTGCCGGAACTCCTCCTCCAGCTCCCGCCACTCGCCGCGGCACCGCTCCAGCTGCACCCTCAGGGCGCGGCGCGGCGCGGTGCGGTGAAGTGCGGTGCAACGGACCCGGCGGCGGCGGCGCGAGCCCGCAGCCGGGCCCGGGGGCCCACGTGCGCCCCTGACG
>JAVKLA010000088.1:16696542-16721105 GCA_034782735.1 Sagittarius serpentarius | reverse complement strand
CCGCGGATCCCGGGCCGGGCCGGGCCGGGCCGGGCGGTGACGAGGGCGGGCGGGCGGGCGGCGGGTCGGGCCGGGCCGGGCTCCTCCCGCCACCCTCCCCTACAAAGAGCCCCGAGGAGCGGGCCTGGGGGAGCTCCGCCGCCGGGTCTGTGTGGAAATAGTGCTCAAAGAAGTATCTTAAAAAAAAAAAAAAAAGGCATTACAAATATGCCTGTAAACCGCCCAAGAGTTTATTTTTTATTATTGCACATTTATTTATTTATTTTGCCTTCCAAGTTCCCGAGGTTTGCACGTAAGCGCAACAAACCCGGGCGGGATCGTCTGCCGCAAATGCTCCGGCGGTTGTAAATCCCGAGCGGAGCAGGAGAGAGCGTGTAATTGCCGCTGGAATTTGTTTTAAATTATATAATTAAAGGTTGTACCCCTAGTGAAATAATTCCCTTTTGTTAGGCCTTAAACGTGTTTTGGCATTTTCCCGCTTTTGTCTTTTTCTGCTTTTGTTAGGAAAATCAACGTGAGGTGTTTAAACAATACAGTAAAACAGTCGCTGTAATGTTCTGCACAGTCGGTCCAGGGTTTTTGGACGGGATAAAGAGCAGTGCCAGTGCGACTCGAGAGCAAATCTTTCTTTCAGCAAGTTGACTGACTGTTCAGTAGTCTTTGTGCATGTATCTTAAAATACTTTCTTCAAATATTTGAAATCCACAGGGAAATCCCTTGGGTTAGTATTAATCTGCATAACTCAGCTGGTTTGAACCTGGTAAAATAAGGGGACACTTTTACTGCAATCCACAGCTAAAGCTTTGCTTTCATTAAAAGAAGAGTGAAACGCAGAATTAAACGTGTTCGTTATTCGGGTGAAACGGATTGTTGTGTTTTAAATGGCCTTGAGCACATGAATGGGCCCGTTGGCTTGAGCCGGACAAAGAATCGGGACGTGCGTCCAGTAACACAGGGCACGAGACGGGGATTTCAAAGAATCCAGCCATTGTGTAGGGAGACGGAGCAGCCTGAGCACCACAGTTCGGTTGATTTCAGGAACTCTCTTCTACTCGGGTGGTGTTTTTTAAGTGCTGTTTGCTGACTGGTGGGCCAGCTTTGAAGGGTCAGAACAATAAATAGCGATGTGACAGGACTTTGGTTCAAACAGGAGCGTTGTTGGATGTGTGGGACTATTTTGTCTGTAGGTATTTCATTCATGAGCGCAGCATACTTCCTTTGAATCCTAGTTTGCGGATTTCAGAGAGGAGTAGAGGCAGAAGCTTGGCCATTCAACAAAATGTCTAATTATTTTTTTTTTTTCTTGGCAAGGGCTCTCTGCCATCATGTCAGTTGCTATGGCTTCCTCTATAAAACAGAAATCTTACGGTATAAATAGATTTTTGTATGTTCTAACCCTCATGGGTGACAACTTGCTTTAAAGGGTTCCTGTACAGGATCATCAATGTTTCTTTTTATTACTGTCAGAAGTATTTTTACGCCTTGTTGTGTGTGCATCTCAAGTATTTACGGCATCCTAATTTGAAGGTGAATCTCATGATTCCCCCCTCTTCCACCTGCGGTCAACTACAGTGGGAAATTAGCAGGAGAGATTCTGTGTCTTGTGGTTTAAATGTTTTGAGAAGACTTGGCTTGTTAAATTGAACTTTACGCACTAGCAATTCCTGCATCTTCAGAAGAGCCACATAGGCAATTTCCAAGTGTGCAGTTTCATTTGCATAATAGGGGCAATTTGTTGCCATCCACAGCTCTTCTGTGGAAATGCAGCCACTGAAGATGAAAATACCTTGCATCCAACATTTCATAGAACAGAGTTTTCTGAGACTTGTGCGCTTGGAGCGCTGCGTGCCGAGGATGAGTAAAGAGGCAGACCAAACTGTAAACTCTTCTGAGCGGACAGTGGCTCTGGTGTGTGCTGCGTGCCCTATGCTTTTATCAGTCTGTGAAGGTGTGGAGCGGCCTTGCTGTGCAATGTTACTGAATGGCTGTACTGCCACGTCTATGAACGTGCCTATTGGAAAGCAGTTTCCACCAGTGCAGACTTTGTTCCTTAGAAAATTAGTGTTTGTTCTTAGACAGTGAGCCCTTTGATGCAGGTACTCTATCTTCATGTGTGTTTGTAGAGCGTCTAGCACTTCTGGTATTACTGGAACTTAGTAGTAAACAGTGAAGTTGTTACGTTTTTATCTTGAGATTAGTGTAACCGTATCTCCTTTGTTTAAACCACTCTCATGAATGAGCATCTATTTTAGAAAACACACAGCACGTGTCTTACAGAATACATGGTTGTGTTCTATTTGTGTGGCAGAAATGTTAAATTTCCGTGGCTAAGAGGGCAGTTCTACTTTTTTTTAACAGTACTTACAATTTTTCTCTCAGTCTGTTTTAAAAAATCCTCCGAGATAAATTTTTCTCGATGAATTGTGAAAGGTACAGGATTGTTTTTTGTCTTTAAAGATTGATGGGTATGCACAGATTCTAAATGCATTCTCAAGAAGAGGCAAAAACTATTGTGTCCTCAACCAGCATTAGAAAAATACTGGAAACACTTCTGTTTTATAAAATTCTGGTGTATTAAATGAAAGAAAATGCATACATTTACTAAAAGACAAGTAATAGGCAGGAGGCAAGGATAAGTGTTAGGATGTCTTGGGAGGCAGTGAAATAACGTGCATGGTTACGTAGCACTACTGAGCTTTTGGACAACTGTGCAAGCATTTAAGGATGGAGGTGTGGTGTGGCTGATGGACATAGGTACCCTGATTTGGAGAATGTCGGTCTCCATTCAGACTTGCCAAAATATTTTTGTGCAGTATGTAATGCTCTTGAGATTGAGCTTCTGCAGGTTTTGCTGCTCATGCTTCCTTCTTAAAATAGGCTTTCACTCTGAAAAGTAGTTATGACCTAGAACTTCTTAACATGATGTCTCTGGAAGAAGACTCTGCTACTACCAGAGTGCCACCCTAGTTTAGTCTGGCTGTATTGGCTGTGTTTGGTTTCCAGCTAAGATTGTAGTTCAAGTAGTGGCAGCTGAAGTAAAAGTACCCAGTGTATGTGCAGGAACTGTACCGAAGTACTGTAGTGGCCCAAACACGCTGTTACCATGCTTGAATTAAGATACGTTTTTTCTGGCACACGATTATTTCTTTTTGAGCCAGGATACGCTCCCTGACTTCAGTGGAAGTTGGGTGTATGTTAAAGGTAGAGTTTTGTCATGCGTAAATCATGTTTCTCTTTACTATAAGAAAAGGTGCTTGTTGCAACGTGGAACCTAGCAGAACTTCCTTAAAAACATGCTGGCCTGTGTAAGTTAAAGGAGACTCTCATAATGCACCATATTTAGATAAACTCAGATAGAAGACCCTTAGTCTTTGTCCATTCATGCTACATGGTATTTTGTTGTATTTGCAGTGTGGTCAAGAAACACCATGTATATTTGGGGCTACTTCACCTTAGTCACTAGACAAACATCTGCATAGCAATAGGCGTGCTCTGAAAAGCAAGCCTACTTTTCAAAAAAGATCTTTTTTTGTGCATCTGACAGCACTTTTTATGTATAATAATGGCATTTTCTTTCCCATTCCCCTTTCTCCTTTGCTTGATCCCACAGGGAGGTCATAATTCTGTGATTTTCACCAAACTCTGTTGCAATGCAAGTGAGTGTGATGTGATAAATTCAGCATTATGACGTCACTTCGTGATCATCAACAGAAGATGGGGTATGTGGGAGCAAATCCTCGTGTAAATACAGATCACTGTGATAAATGATAGTCACGGTAAAAGGCCAAAGAAGTGTGAAAGCCTTTTCTTGAATGATAATATATTGGCAGTAAAGGCTTTCTGTTTCTGTGCCATCAAATGTTTCTAGCACTCATTGCGGCTGCAGAAGCTGCCTTGACACTTTATGTATAAGTGTAATATACACTGTTGTGTTTGCTTACCAGTATATTACTTTTATACATGGGATTTGATATTCATCTTTGGAGCTTTAGTGTTAATATACAAAATATAAATCTATTTAAGAGTCTTGGGCTATTTAGAATGGGGAATTGATTATGTAATTATGTAAGTTCTGAGATATTAGTATGCCTCAGGCGTAAGCACTAAAGAAGTGTTGATACTAATGCTTACCCTACGTATCCTTGGCTGTCCTTTAAATGCTGTGCAGATACAGCTTGGAATTTAAAAATGCTTTTGCGCAATTTCACATAAATGTAAGGGTTTGTTTCTTTTGCATTGATTAGTTTCTGAATTTACTATAACTAAAATATTTAAGATACTTTTCAGTGAGGAAGAGTAAAAGGAAAAAAATATTATTGTCTATATTTTAAGTTTTGCCATTTTCTAGTGTTGTTACTCCTGAGTCATTCGTGGAGGAACAGGGGAGGTTTGAAAACAGAAAAAATGGTTTTTTGTAAAGCTACGGAGTTTGCCAGCTAGACATGGGCAAGTAAAGTTGATAATTGCCACATTTTTAGCTGTTTAACTCTCAGGTTGATGGAGTTCCATCAGCCACCTTTCCCAATCCACCAGTCAATATAGAGATCAACCTATATAACATAACAGGGGAGGGTGCAATAAAAATACTGCCTAGTGATCGCTTAACAAAGGAGGAACAGAGTTATGGGAGTGGAATTCTGGTCAGGGTCTCAAGATGAGGGGGTTCAACAGCAGATCCATTTTACAGACAGGAAAACAGGTGGAGAAACTACCTAAGGTTTCACAACAGAATGGGCATGAGATTTCATTAATTCCTTGTTCCTACTCTGGCATTTGGTCAGCGAGAATATTTTGTAGTTTGTGCAGCATTTAGCAAACTTATTGTTACGGGCAGCATCAGTAAATTGTCAATTCTAACTAAGTGAAAAGGAAAGTCCCTGATCAGCAGGTTGGGATGGTGTCTTTGCACAAAAGGTAAAAAGTGAGTGTTCAGAGTAGAAGTGGTTTTGGGGATTTCGGGGTGGGTTTTCTTTGGTTTTGTTTTTTGTTTTTGTTTTGAATTGGAAAGGCAGTAAGTATTACAGATAATATTTGAAGCTTTATTTGCAATAAACATCTTAAATCCTGAAGTTATTTTACCCTGTTGATCTTAAATGTCCAAAAGTCATTACGTTTCTTTGTTAACAAATTTGTGTTTGTGCTGCCAATGATTTTATTTTTAGGGGAGGTTGTCTTCTCATTAATACTTTTATGGTCTTAAACCTTCAATACTGTAAATGCTTACACATGTGAAACATTTGAATAATAGCAGTGTGATGTTGGGTTTTCTTTTTAGCCATAAGCGTTTGCAGGACTGGGATGTTGGTGTACTTCCATCACACAGTATCCTTATTCCCATTGTTGTCTGAATTTACTGTGTATTGAATTCAGTAAAAAAATCCCTATAGCTGAGGGTTATCAAAACTTAAAGTGATACTTAAGAAGCTCAAAGAATTAAAATGTCAGGACTAATTTTAATACTGGAAGGAAAAAGTTACTAATATAGGTTTCCTCCTGTGTTCTACAGTCTGTCCAGTGAAGATGCTGTGTGAGGCTGCTTTGAGATGCTAACAGGTATCTTGAACTTTTGGTTTTCCAGTGCAGCATCTCTAAGTAATATTTTGCTGTAGGAAAAGACTAAAATCTTGGTTTTTTTTAAAGCATTTATTCACCTCTCCCCACACCCAAACCAAAATCCCAGCTGGTTTTATTTCCATAATTTCAAAGGTTTTCCTAAGTAGAAATAAGTTTAGTTTGCCTTGTATCTTTAAAAAAAAATAAAATTATATCATTATCATCTCTTCACAATTAAGTATGCTCACATAATTGACATGCCCTCATCTTCACTGTCATTTTTATCACATCTAGCAGTAGAGCTCCAAATTAGCGTAAAATTGGGGTTTGACATACTTTAGCCATCTAGCATACCCAAATGGATATATCTAAACACATTGAGGAAAAACGGTGCTCCGGGAAGAGCAGTGGGAAAGAAATGAATCTGAAATAGTTTTGTACTTTAATTAAAATATCCTCTTGGACAGATCCCAAAATTACCAAATTGTCATTTATAGCTGCTTTTTTTTTTTTTTAAATGGGAAAGTGTGTCCTCTAAAGGGAGAACGAATAAGATTGGCTTTAGTAGCTAAAACAGTGTAGGAGGATGTTTGTCACATTTGTGCAATGTGGCTGCTTTTGATGCTGGAAGTCCATTCTAAAAATGGAGCTATCACATATATATATTTGGAGTCATCCAGCTTCTCCCATCCTGCAAAGAACATTTTTTTTTTTTTAAATCTATAACTGGGTCCCAAATCTATAATTAAAATGTGTTTTTAAAACAGAAAAATGCTTGAGATCTCATGCCAAATTAATTTCAGATGTTCCTGAATATTTAATGGAATTGGTCTTTGTTGTTAACTTTTAATCGATCCATTTGCAGAGCTATATTACAAACCCAGGAACCAGCAGTGGTAATCTGTGACCTGAAAACCGATCACAGAAATGTGATGAAATTTCTATGGCATTGTGGACCTTTTAATGTTCTAATGTAAAAAGCTCAAGGAATTCATCCCTTAACTAAGTGTTCAGCATCCTTTCCATCTCCGCACTCTGTGACTGCGTGATGCCCTCCAGCCAGATTTCCTTCACAATTTGTCAGTGTCACGACTTCATGGCTGGCTGGCAGGGGTCTGCACAGAGTGCTATAGGTTATGCTTTTTCCCTCTCTGATAGCCTCAGCCTTTCCTTTCCAAGAGAGCTAGGCTCTCCAGAGTCTGAATTCTGCATCACGGCACATACTGCTACCAGTAAGGCTGTTGGTTCTAAGGCTAGAGTTTCAGAGCTGTCTGACAGGAGTGTTGAGTGAATGTTAAATTGCTAACAGCAAATTTCTACCCAAAACCAAACCTCAGATGGTCAAAATGCATTTAGATTTCTAATACCATTAAACAGCTTCATGACAAAACACACTGGTCTGTCTAAAACCTCTTCTGCTCTCTAGAAACTTAAGTGAAAATTGTAGGCATTAAATCTGCATTTTCAATAGCTGTTCTTCTTAACTGTATCTTTAATCCAGATCTTATTACTGCTACTGCAGTTGCTCACCTAGTCAAGTAACAGCCCCAAGAAATCTGGAGGTTAGCAGTGCTCTTAACAAGTTTTTGAAACGCAAAGAACAATTTGCACAATGCAGTACTAAAGAGATGTAATAAGAGATCATCCTACTTAATAGCCTATTTAAATCCTTGACAACTTACAATAGTAGATCACTTTCTTTTGAATCTGAAGTTTAACTTTAACTTCTCCTGCATTGTAATTTTATAGGGAGAAGAAGTGGGTGACAGTTGGCGACACATCCCTAAGGATTTACAAATGGGTACCAGTAACAGAGCCCAAAGTCGATGATGTAAGTATCCTGCAGATGTCTTGCTTTTTTCAAGATGTAGACACTCATGTTTAGGGAAAGTCGAAAGAAATATGCTCTCTATTCTTTGAGCCTTTAAGCTAAGACTGGTGTGGGTCTTCCAAGTGTTTGAATAGAAGAGCTCTAGGGAAAATGCTGATCTCTACAGAAAGTGATGGTGATGGTTCAGTGGGTGGCAGTCTTCCCAGAGTCAGCTTGGATCAGTTCTCAGATAACTGTTAAACATTCCGCTTGAAACTGATTTTTGAAACCTTTCTCTAACATAATAATGGGGAGGTGGGGAGGGAAAGCTAAGACATCAACTACTTTTCCCCTCTTTCTGCCTGGTGCTTTAAAGGAAAGTAGCTGGTTTGGAACTGTGCAGAGAATGTATTCTATCTGTGCATCACTGCTGTTTTGTTCAAAAATAGGTGCAAAACACTGAAGTAAGGGTAGGAAAATCCTGTGGAACTGAGATCACTTGTATTAAGATGTCCAACCCAAACAATACAGCTGACATGCTTCTATTGTAATGTGTGTTTTCTCTTGATAAATGTTTTGTGTGTATGTATCATGTTTACATTCTTGGTGTGCACTGCTCATGTGCCATGATACCATCATGTAGCATAAAAGTGTAAAACTCAAAGTTGATAGGGCTTACAAATTGTTTTTCAAAATGAATATTGCTCTCATTTTATAAATTGAAATATTGTTATAGAGAGAGCTAATTCATGGTACCACAGTAAATTAATGATACATTAGAATATATATCCTAAGTTTGAAATTCCTTACTTGGGCTGTCATGTGTTTTTACTTTATTTGAAATGTGAGTTAAGACCTATCTTATGTTAATAAATGCGTAAAATGATGGGTTTTTTTCAGACAAGACAACGTCATGATCTTGTCTTATTCAAAGTCCAAGTTCAAGACCTATTTTTGATTAGCGTTGTTTTAACTGTGTTTGTTTCTTTCTGTACCCTTGGTTGTACCACAGATTTCTGTGACTGTCAGAGTTGGGGCAAGCCTCTTGTATTCTTCCAGTGCTTGAGCAGCATCTCTGTGAAGTAACCCCTTGTGAACTGGGAAACCTTTCCTGGTTTCTTTTCGGAAACTCTTTCATTCTTTCTAGTTGTCGAATGTTTGGTCTTGATTTTATTATTTATAATACATAATGGGGAAAAAGCTGTGCTATCAGAGAAAGGGAGAGGTTTAGGATATTTAGGCTCACGGCTTCTGAAAATTGTCTTCCCACAGTTAAGGTATGCCTGCATGATGGGTACCATGGAACTTTGAAGTAGAATTTCTGCTGAGTTTCTGGATGAATTTTCAAGGTGCTGGTACCTGAACTCATATTCTCTGTTAAGAAGAATCGTTTCTATAATGCTGTCTATGTGCAGAGTTTAATTGTATTTTTTGAGCCATCTTCTTTAGGTTTAGGCTCCCAATTTGCTGAAATTGAGACCCTTGTTCAAGACCAGTTACTTTAGTGTCCTACAGTCACATTCTGTTCATTACAAGTAGAGGCAGTTGTGCAGCTGCAGTTGTTGCAGGCTTGATGTTGTAAGGTTTCTGTCTTTTTGTTCTGGAAGTTCTCACAATTAAACAAAGTGCATATATTTTAAAAATAAATATCAAGTACGGGTCATCTTGGCAATTTAATTTTGTTGTGGACATCCTTTTATATCCGATTTCATCCACCTGTGAAGAAGCAGATGGTATACTTGCTTTTCACTAAAATAGGAGAATGGGATCTGTTTTACTGCTTCATGTTTCAAATGGAAGTTGGCTTTGATTTTAGTGAACACAGATTAGGTTACTTCCCCCCCTCACATGTTGTTCCTAAGACACTTTGACATTTCTTTGAACTAGAATTAGCTAGGCTCTTTCCTCTTACTAGTTTTGGAAGGCAGTTGTAGAACCTCACTACTCTGATGGTTAAACCTTCTTTAAAAAACCTTCAGCTTAAATTGCTCACAGTCATTTTTCACTGTTGCTGTTGTGGCAAAAGTGTCCTTTTTACCTTTTTAAAAAAACAAACAACCAAACCGAGAGAGATTATGTCCCCTCTGAACTTTCATTTTCCAAAGGTAAATAAGTCCATGTGGTTTCACCTCTGTTTCACATATGAGGGAGTAAATCTGGCTTCTCTGAAGTAAATACACAATTTAAAAATAAGCCTAATAATCTGTTTAAAATAGAGGGAAAAGTCCTTCCAGATACCACTTGTTGAATTTCTTCTGCAGCCTTAGACAATATTGATTAGTTCCTTCCCTCACTAGAGGACGCTGTCTTATCTGAATGGATGGGTTACCGAGCGTTCTTCTTAGAGTCAGGCTTTTAATTGTCTTCTCAGCAGGCACGCAGGATCCTCCAAAAGCAGTGCAGCTGGCTCTTTCTCCTGTGAGACTGATTACGTCACCTCTTAATTGAAAATGCTGCATCCCTTAGCAGACACAGATTTTCCACGTGATGGATGCCACTGTCTCTTCCTTTGTTTTAATGCTTGCAGTCCATACTGTTGTTCGGTCATGAGCATGTTGTGACCTATTGTTCATGTAGGACTGTCTTGCTTATGCTCTTTGTTTTAGGCCAATCTGATTTTTCTTAATCCATCTTTTAGTTTTAATGAAGAAACAGCATTAGTTGTAGAGAAGGAGGAGGTCTCTGCAGTGTTGGTCATTGAGAAAGAGGTAAAAAGCTGTCTCTTTAGTGTTAAAATTCTAGATCTGTTATCATTCCTGTTGTGCATGCATGCATATTGTCTAGGTGTATTCTACAAGCTTTCTGATATGGAAGGGAGAATGTATTGAGTTTTGTAGCCGTGTGTTGATATGCATAAACCGTACAGTGAGCGAGTTACCAGCTCAGAAATAGGGTAATTTCATGAATTTTAGCCCTGCCTCTGATCAGCGGTATTCTTCCCTTTTCCCAGTGTAGCAGAGATTCTTTTGACCTTACTTTTGTAGCTCTTTGGACTGAGTACAAAGTTAGCAGCCAGCACCTCCCAAGTTCTCTGACTCAGTTTCAGCAAGCTGTTTAATCATTGCGCCTCACATTCCCTGTTTGTAGAATGAGGTGTATTATTGAGTAGTTTTGTACTTTTTACAAAAATTGTGCAGTTGTTTGAAGAAAAAAAAACTATGTGTAAGTGCTAACCGTTACTAGAATTTCTGGGTAAAAACCTATATATCCTAGTGTTTTGTGTCATGAAGAACACAATTAGAAAACCAGCCCGGCAGTTACTGGGACTAATACATTATTGATAATGTCAGTTACTATTACATTTGCTTTATTTCTCACTTGAAATTGAGAGAAATGCTTACAGAAGTAATGAGTGGGAAGGGTTTTATATTGCAACATGGATTTCTCTTCATGATGATAGTCTCATTTGTTTGTGGTACCTTTTGTTTTTCAGAAAAATAAGAATAAGAAAAAAGGCAAAGATGAAAAATGTGGCTCTGAAGTGACCACTCCAGAGAACAGCTCCTCTCCAGGGATGATGGACATGCATGGTGAGTGGGAGGAGGTCAGCCCCAATGACCCTATTACAGTGCTCTGAAAGTATAAGCTAACAGTGTCAAATTCTCCATTGCTCAGATGTATGGACAGCATGATTGAGTCAAAGTGAAAACAGCATCAGGTACTCATTTGGTGCCTTGGACTTCTCTTCTGTGGATGTACAAGCAGTTGTTTAAATGCCATTTTTATTGGGGCTGTGCATGGGGAAAAAAAAATTGTTAGTGGAACTAAATATGAAAATAAAAATAGAAATTTCTACCATTCAAAATGCTACACTCAGGTGAAGTAGTAACTGTTGAGTTTGCTGCTTGAAGAACCAAAAGACCCCCAAAGCCTTAGTGACACCTACTATAATTTCTGCAGGTACTTTTTAACTCATAGGTGATTCAGGTCAAAAGAATTCTGCAAGAGCCAAGAAAGCGAGCTCTGGTGCTGAGATGCCTTCCCTCTGCTTCAGCTTGATGAAATTAACTGGTTAAGAAAATATTTTTTTGCTTGCCAGTCAGGCACTATTAGGTCAATTTTTTTTATTCTTTTTTTAAAGTGTGAACTGTTGAGTGTTAACCTGGTGTTTATTATGGAGGAACTTGCACAGCTCAGCTCTGTTTCAATTTTTATACCTTCTAGGTGTTTGAATAACAATTATGGCTGAGAATGCAGCACCGTTTGAGCTTATAAGAGGACATCACTTTTTAGTGGGTTGTAAATTTTTTGTTTCAGTTTTACTGCATTTGTATTGCCTCCTGGTTGGTTTTTCCAGTGTTCACAGCAAGTATGGTCTTGCAGTTAAAGGATTGAGCAGGATTTTCACACATCTTGATTAATTCTTCATCTGATTCAAACTTCATAGCTTTTGACTTGGTCAGATAATTTAATTTTCTGTTTCTCCCATCCGTGAGGTGAATATACTACTTGCTTTTTTATCATATATCACTTGTGCTTTTAAGCTATACTGTACAGTTTCATGATAAACGTAACCTGATCTGACTTCAAGCTGCTCTGAAAAGAGATGGTCCCATCACCAGCTATGTGTTTCTGAAATCCTTTGGATGTAGTGATTGTACAGATGCAGAGGGAGGTGGATCGACTTGCATGCTATTAATTTAACTAATAGTGTTTTGCTGGGTTAGTTTTCTTTAGGGAGCAGGAGCTTCTCTCTTGGTTACCCATGGTTGTTAGACTGGCTTAAAGATTACAGGAAGTTGCACCCCACTGCTATCCATAAAGTATTAGCTGAGATACTTAAACCACTGTCATTATTTTTCACAGGAAGAGGGTACAGGCAGAATATTTCCTGTTAACTACAGAGGCATGATCTGTGCTACAGAAAGCTACTGTGATCTGAGTTTTTGGAGGCTAGAGAATATTCTGGACAATTATCGCTTAGAAACTATTGATACTGGGACTGGATGTTACATTTTACCTTGATGGGCTTTTGTTGGGTTTTTTTGGGGTTTTTTGGGGGCTGGTGATGGTGTTTGACATTCAGGACACACTTCAAAAACTGTCTGCTCATCTCAATATCATAGTGATAGGTATTTGTAAATCTGCAGCATGAACACTTAATTAGCCCTGTATTATATGAACTATAAAATGAGACTCGCTTCAGTTGATCTGTTTTACTCATTTCACAGAATTCTGGGTTCTTTTGGAAGAGATCTGAGTAAAACACTCTTGGTTTTATTGTATAGTATTGGTTAGATCACCTTTTTTTAAGTTTTCTAATTTTTATGACTGCTAGAAAACTCCTGTATTACAGCATACGCTGCAACAGCAAAAATGGTGGTGGTGTAGAAAGCAGTTAGATGTGGTGTTAGTCTAAATGCTTGGACTTTATCCCCAACAAGCTAGATGGTATCATATGTTATCAGGGCATAATACAGGAAAAATATGGAAGAATTGAGGTGTGTTTTTTATCTTGTCAAATTAGACTTTCTTGTTTTTAACTCTTTTGTTAACAGATGACAATAGCAACCAGAGTTCAATAGCTGATGCTTCTCCAATAAAACAGGAAAACAGTAGTAACTCAAGTCCAGCACCAGAACAGAACTTGGCAACACAAGCAGACGGCACTGAAGTAAAGTGTGATGAAACTCAGCCAGAAGCAAAGGAGCAGCCTGGTTCAGAAGGTAAGCTGAAAAGACCCTCTTCAAAGCCGAATAAAAAATGTTAACCTTTAGTGTATCATTTATTTGCTTATTCATTCTAAGAACTGAATAATAACAATTTGCAAGAAATGGTTTCTGAATTCTCAGCATTTATGTGGAAATGGACCATAATCTCTCTGGCCTACCGATGATCCTTCCATACAACTGGAAAGGTCAGATTGACATTCAGGGTCTTTTCAGAGGGGAAACAAACAAAATACGTAGTTTACTGTTGTCATAATCTCAGTCTTGGAAGAAGTAATTTAAAATCATCTTTAAAATGGCTGCTACCATGTAATAGCACAAATCTTGGAAAGGACTACTTTTGTAGATCCGTGAATGTTCGTTATCTAGTGTGAAAGTAAAACAGAGGTGAGATACTTCGAAATTATTTTTCTTAATTGTGTAAACTTTAATGTAAGCTTTCTTTTTTTCTTAACCCTACTAGTTATTTATTCAAAAGTTAGCTCTGAATTCTGTTCTCATTTTCTGAAAGTGTTACAATATTGTACTGCAGTTATGCACAGATTAAAAATACATGTGGGTTAAGTGATTGTTCTGAACCTCACTCTTTAAATGGTATTTTGGGTAATTGAAACATGCTCTGTATTTATATTCTTGGGAAGATAGCTTTCTCCACCCTATTATAACAGATAAAAGATGTCCTTAACACCATTCTAATAATTTGGTTGCAGAATTCTTCCCATAGCAAAGCAATTGAATTATGCCCCCCTGATTTAGTTCTTAGGTCAGTAGATCCACTAACCAGTTTAAATTTAGAGCTTTTATCTTGGTAATACCAAAATGGTTAAGTATGTTAAATGTTGTCATAGTTAATTGGGGTTAAAATTTGATGACTGAATCATCACCAAATTGAAATAAATCAGAACGCTATGTCATCCTTCAAAGAAAATCTCAACTATCATATTTGGTCATGGTAGACGGTAAGGATTTACTCCTAGGTCTAATATTGTCTGAACCTGCTTCTGTGAAGTTGTTACATAGCATACATACTCCCCTGACTAAATTTAGGTTCAGGGAGAATCATACCGAGTTCTCTGGATTAGCTCCAGAGCTGGTTACTGTAAAACGAAAGGGAGAAGTAATGGCAAAAAATACACGTTATTAATGGTTTTTTTTTTCCTATTGGTAATATGCTGTGTTTAAAAAGTTATTAAATAATTATTTATCTGCTGGGTGTTAGATCAATCAAACCCCTGGAATTGTGACATCATTCAGCTGGATAGGGTTAATGACCTTGTATGTCTATCTCGTGTTACTACACTGAAATCATGGAGGTTCCTTAAAGCTAGGGGACAGTTTGGGTGGTCAGAAATGCCTAATGTGGACTTCTCAAAGAAGCAGATGCATTCAAAACATTTTGCTGTGTAAACAAGTCATTGCAGGCATCGGAATAGTTTGGGGCTTGGCAGTTCAAAGTACGAATCCCCTTGCCCAAAGGCTAGCGGCAGCATGAGTGGTAGCTGTCAGTAGCAACTGCAAGAACACAGCAGCTATGAGCTGTCCATTGTGGAAGTTGCTCTAGGTGTGTTTTTGTCACAGGGAGATGGGCACATCATAGAGTGCTCCTTAGCTCAAGTTGCGATGTGTTCTCAGACATACACAACAGAAATTGAAACTGAAATTCCTTCTGACCCTTGGGACTTGTTTCTTCATCAGTATGAACATGCTTTTCTGGTGAGACACGGAAAGGAAGACGATTCTGTCCAAGTTTGCTGAATATGATCTTTGAGACTGCTCATCATAGGCATCACTTTGTCTTGAATTCAGTCAGAGAAACTTTCAGAAATGCTTGTGATGGTTTTTATATAGTACACCACAAAAATATCCATTACTCAGAGTATGTCATCTTCATTAACCAAAGTTGTCCAAAAAGTTTTTTGATCTTGCATTCTCTTCATCTAGAATAAATTTATATGTTTCTTGGGTCAGGGACCTGTGGAGAGATCGCTTCATAAAACTTGACTCCATGCATACTTTTGAGAATTCATTCAAGTCAAAAAGGATTTTTAAATGAGGTGAAGGAAAGAATGGGTTCCAGTCCTTACACTGTTCTTGATGTGGGTACTGAAGGAAATGTAGCTGACCTTTTACAATCAAAGGGGTTTAGTTTTGGGTGGTGGTTTGGGGTTTTTTTTCTTTGTTTTTGGTTGGGTTTTTTTTTGTTGTTGTTGTTGGTTTTCTTGTCGAGTCTCTGCTTCTGGACATAGTGTATTAAACTGCCAGGGATCTTTAACCTGTAAAGACATTTTAAGTGCCCCTATCCCATCTTCGAGTCAATGGGTGCTTTAACCCCAAGTCCTCTGTAAGTCTTGCTTTGAGAGAGAGAGAGACAGACAGACAGACAGAAGGGTTTTAAAAAAAACCAAAACCAAACCAAAAAAAACCCACAAAAATTGGAAGCAGGTAAGAGCTATAACGAACTGGAAGATTTCTCCACAAGTGTGCACCAGAATTAAAAATTCTACATCTTCAATGCTTAAGATAGCTAGCTATCTGAATTTCTAAATTTTATCTTTAAAGTAGTATCAAGCAAAAACCTGGATTTTAAATATATGGCTGAATTCCGATTCAGGTAACTTTATTCTCACTCCTTAGCTACACAGTTTTAGATCCATTAGTTATCACAATTCAGCCCTTTTTGTAGCTGCCTCTTACTTCTGGTTTGAAGCAAGTTTCCTTGCGGTCAGTCCCTTTGCAGGGTTTATGTTGAAACTTGTTTGCTAATAGGGTTGACATGGCTCTGTGTCCCAGGGTGTGCAGGAGCTTAGCTCCCTCTAGGGAGTGATTCCAGCAGTTGTATGCTGCCGGCAGTGTGAAGGCGAAGGTCTTTGGGTAGCAGCCAGTGGTTGTGGTCCTGGAATTTGGGCTTAATTAATTATATTCATATAGTTGTTATGTATGTTATCATTAATGGTTACACGTGGGTGAAATTTATGTGTTTGGGATGTTGCTAATGAGAAGACATCCTAAAAGCTCCTGCTGAATGCTTTCATTTGTTTGTTTAAAATTATTTCTTGAAATTTCAGATACCTCTGATGAACAGAATTCACAGTCTTCAATGGAAAATTCCATGAATAGTTCAGAGAAAGCAGAAATTCAGTCCTCTGGAGAAAATGATATAATTACAGAGGCATCTAAAAACTCTCAGGTAACTTTAAGCCCAAAAGCCCCATTGCTTGGAATTTGGAAAAGCGTATTTTTACCAAAAAGAAAATGTAAGGAGGCCAATTGTGTATTTAGACTCATGTCCAAAGGTGAGGACAGTAAAGCAGCTGTAGAGTATTAAATGTACATGTATCTGGTTCTGTGGTTAATTTGATTGGCTTCTTGCATTTCACATAATTTGAGCAGTAAGACTAGATTGGTCTGATTGACTTTTCAGTTTCCTAAACCAGTCTGTGTTAGTTTTGTAAGGGAATATTAAAATTTCATGTTAATAAATTGTTTGGACCTAACCTACTGGACCGGCCCCTTTGAGGACCATTCAGAAGTAAAATACCTTCTGTAAAAGTAAATGCATATAGCAGTTAGGAAAGTTAATTTTTTTAGTTTCAGTGGATGAGATGTTTGGACATGTACTCACTGGTACAGTGAGAAATTCTGGGTGGGTGGAGAAAGAAATGATCCTTGCAGTTGTCCCCCTCCACTGAGATCCTGAGGCAGAGCACTGCTCAGTCCATTGGTTTTCCTTGTGGGTGGTCGGCTTGTTTCAGTGCACACCTTGTGCTTTCCAAACCTTGCATGTTCTGTCCTGTAGAGATTGCTTTGGCTACAGCAGGAGAAAATTCGTGTGCGCTTGGTGCGGGTTGTGCTTGCGTGTGGAGCTGAGGGAAGTCCGGGTATAACCATGCATCAAGGCTGTTGCCTGGAATATTCACTGTGGTTTTTAGCCTGGGACTAGAATTTTGCCATTTGTCTGTAGACGACCAGAAGTGTAAAGATGTTGAGGTAAGATGTAAGTAGAGGACTGATTTCAGGAAGCAAATGCACTTGGTCATGTCATTCTTGCATCCAGGGATGCTTTGTGTTTTACAAATGACACACCAGGGAATTTGTTCATGCTTTTTGTTTGATGTTTATGGTGCCTGAAATTCAGTGCAATGATAACGTGGTTGTTTTTCTTTTCCCCCTCATTAAGGACTCTGAAGGAGTGCCACCTTCTAAAAAGATGAAAGTAGAGGCTTCCCAACAAAATGTTGAAGAGATTTAGACTATAGATTTCTCTGGTCAGTTTTTGTGTAAGGTACATCAGTGGGCTTAATTATAGAACAACCTTACTTAAGCATCTTCTCTTGGATGAGGACAGAACTCCTAACTTTTCAAGTTACCAAGCAAAAATCCAAGAAAGCCTAACAAAGGTTTAACTTCTCAGACACTGAAAACTTTTTCCTGTGAAACAAACATTGAGAACTTTTAAGTTACTGTCTCTGAAATGGTTGGAGTAAACAACTCAGGAGGGGTCTACGCACTGTTTCTAAAGTCAAAATTACAATTATGTTGCTGCTGTATTTTTTTTTTTTTTTCATTTCTCTATTTAACATTGTAAGATATTTAAGGATGGTACAGGTCAGGTATTAGCTTTCATGTGAAGTTCATTGTTCTGGCGTGATGTCTGCTTTTGTTTTGTGCCTTGTGTTCTGAAAACAGTGCTAACTTTTAAAAGTTGTTTTGCAACTGTCTCCTTTGCAAAGTGGCCTATGTTTGTATAATGCCATGTAGTAAGGCTTTTTTTTTTCTTTTTATTGTTTGGGATTTTTGTTCTGTTCTTAATTTTTAAATCCCTGGTGCTTAAATTTTTAACAAATACAGATCAGGAAGCCATTTTCACTCTTGGAGTCCAAGGAGAAAAAGGAGCTTGATATTTTATTTTAGCAGCTATAGTGGAGATCTTTTATTGAATGCATGGCATTCGCAACTGTAAATTTGGTCTTCTAAATACTTAACTTCATCAGAAGTTAACATGATCTGTTTACCATTTATAGTCCAGATCTGAATATATACTATAACACGGGAGTTAAAATACTTACGTATTAGGTCCAGATCTCTGTACTGGGTACAACTTGCTTTACAGAAAAGTTCCACTATGTACATAAATAGGATCAAAGGGATTGATGCACAGTGAATTTATTTTCAATTGGTCTTTTTTGATATCATGTTTTCACTGAACTGGATTTCATTGTACTGTTTCTAAGATGTTTACTTCTGTGTTCCGGGTTAATACTGTATTTGGGGTTTCTTTTTTTCTTTCAGCAAGTCTTGTAAATAAGCCTTGTTTCCATAGTCTCTACATCATTGTTAGAAATGTTCCTTTTTTTCCAATTATGTTGAAGTGTGCTTATGCTAAACTTGATTGAAAGGCACAAAGTATGTGCAACTCCCTTCAAATTCGTGGCACGTAGAAGTGTATAACCATCTGCATGAGTGCACAAGGGCCTGATCTTACAGTGGGCTTCGTAATTCCAGGGTGAGCTCCCAGTTACAAATACCTGGTGTCGGTGGGAACCGCTTATTTCTCACCTCAATACACATATGTACATGTTGCTGGATAGGGCCCTTAGTCTGTCTTCGCTTTGTGTGGGAGATGGAACTTGTAATTTAAAATATGATCTCACAGCTGTGAAAATGGTTGCATATAGTTTGTAAGCTAAGAACTGTAAATACTTTTTTAAATGAAAAAAAAAAATTGCTTCCAGTTGATACATTTTCATAATTAGCTCTTCATTAAGCTTATTTATTTCTGAATTCTCCAATAGTGAAAATGGCTTGCACTTAGACTACTGCATTGCGTTTGCAATTACCACTTTATTATGAAAAACAATGGGGGAGTGGGGGGAGGGAATAGAGGGAGGGAGGAGTGGGGAGCCAATGCTGACCTTCCATAAGATGTTTGTAGGATTGAACTCCAAATAACATATGACACTCAGTTTCGGAACTTTATGTTGAAATAAAACTTTTTGGATTTTAACTGAATAAAATTTGCAAATCATTCATGAAAGCAGTGTGCTCCCTAGTAAGTTTTTGGGATTTCTGGTCTGATCATGAAGTCCACTAACATTCTGAAAAGAAAGAAATGAGGAGCCAAAAACTATATTTGCACAATATATGCAATGAAACGGTAGAATTCTCTCTTGAATTGTGTGTATGCCTAAAATGTGGATAACTGGTCAATGACGATTGATTTGTATGTATATTACATTCAGATTTAAGTGATATTTTGTGAGAAGTTCTATTGATATATTAAATGGGCAAATCTAGAAAGATTCAAACTTAATATTTTTGATTTACTAACTTTTTGTTGCTTTTAATGCTAAAACAAAACAAATCTGATGCCACCTTTGACAAGTAGTCATGTTTACTAATCCCTATCTTCAGGTGCATCGCAGCAAGTTTTTAATTTTGATTTTGTAGATGTTTCCAAGGGAGTAAATAGACTTTTCATTTAGAAACTAATTCCTCTACTTTAGGAAGAAATAAAATATATAAATAGCACTAAAAATACCTCAAATTTTTCATTAGATAGAAGCATTTATTGGCATTATTGACATCAACAGGTTTAATTATAAACTTCCTTTTCTCTCCTGTGGCTTCTGCTCAGAACTGTTCATTGTTCTGTGGCTTACAAGACAAGGCATCATAACCATATTCCTAGAGGCTTAATTTCTAAAGTAGTAATGCTTTATTTACAGCTTAACATTCAGAACTTTTTTTTTAACCAGAGATTCTAGTGACAACAGACAACTGAACAAGCAGATAGATTTGGGTTCCTTAGACCTGTTACTGTCAGTCTCTAAGGGAAGAGACTTTGACATTATCTGGTATGAAGAAATCCAAAATAGTGTATAAGACTGTTATTAGTCTTTTTTTGAAGTGCCTGATAACATTTATGGGCCAACGGATGTGATTAAACACATTTTAATGCCAGAAAGTACAGATGGGACCAAACCAGAACATCGAATTCAAATCGACCTGAGGTTTGAAACCAGATCTAAATCCAGCTTTTTTTGGCTTGGACCTGTCTCTACTAGAAACTTGTTTTATGAACTCACTGTAAAAGGGTTTATTGAAAGCATTGAGACGTGGAGCAGAAGGAGAGATGTAATTTTCTTCAAGATGACTGAAAGTTCTCATACAGCTAATGTTTTAGAAATAGTGCAAATATCAAGAAGTGCTTCCTTGCTACAATGCTGAATGTTGGAGCTTCAGTTACAAATAAATACAAAAAAAGAAAGGAAAAAAAAAAAGAAAAAAAAAAAAAAAAAAAAAAAAAAAAAATAGAACAAAGCAAAGAAATTAAGTGAGTTTGTGGAACATGTGGGAAGGCCTTCCGAATAAGCGATTTACTCAGCCAAACATTTTATAGCAGAACTATTCCTTGGAATTTTTATGCTTGGGAAAGTAGTTGTTAAACATTCCAAAAAGTGCTGGCACTTACAAAACAACAAAAAATAATCAACAAGGCAGTATAAAATATTGGTTTTGGGTGGCTATCTTCATACATAAACATTGTCATGTTTTGGAATGTTCTTTATATCTAAGGGCCTGTTAGAAGGTGTAAAGAATTTTGTTTTCTTCAATACCTAATCGTTTTCCATCTTATGATTTGTGTGTGTGTGTGTTGTACAGCAGTATAATTTTTCACTTATTTATTCCATCGGTAGTTATGGTTTGTACAATGTACAATGGTTTCATTTCAAAAATAAAATAAAAAAATCACAACATGAATGCTGTGTGAATAATTTTTATCAAGAAACTTAATCTCAGTTTGTTTTTTTTAAATTGACAATAAATTTCTGTTTTTATAAATGGTATTTTTAAATGTGCCTTCTATGGTGTTGTCTCATTTGGTAACATGTAAAATGGTTCACCTTTGAGTGGACTAAAGGTGTCTTGATATTGCAGCAGGACACTGAGCGGGGCGGGGGCAGTTTGTTGTTGTAACAACAGCAAACAAATAGATATGGCCAATGTAATTACAGCAACCTGCAGAATAACTAACTTGGTAATTTAAGGTGCTTACTGTTGGCTTGGTACTTGGCTAATGTGTTGTGGTAACTTAAATTGGAGGGAGGAGGGTGTAGTGTGGAACATGCTTCAGTCTGGAAACATGCTTGAGTCTGATGCTAGCAAGGGTAAAACTCCTTAAGAATTTTGGAAAGATTCTTTACATTCAAGATGGATATAGCATGTTCAGTTTATTTCTAGCGTTCTGTGTGCTCTGTCCCAAAGTAGCCTGCAGTTTTACAGACAGCTGAACTGGTCTGCTGGCTCACCACTACCAGAAGGGCAAGCCGCAGCCAGCTTGCCTGCTCCCAGCTTGGTTTTGTTGCTTTCTTTGCATTTACTGGGGTCCTCATAGCATCCTCTCATCAACCACTTAAATTTGCTAATCTGGGAAGAAATCTCCCCATTTTAGTTAGGTTTTTTCCTTCTCTGGATTAGTGAATTAAATCAGCAGACTTCTATAAAGAAATTAAATATAGGGTGGAACTGGAGAGAGAGAAAAGAACAGGTAAAAAGGGGAATTAATTCAAGACAGGTCTCAGAAGGAAAGACCTCTGAACAGGTAAGGTTTATGCCAGTAAAGGGGGAAGGAGTGAGCAGCAGCATAGCCTAGCAGCAGGGCACGGTGCTGGAGGTTGGCCCTGTGGTTTGCCTGCGAGCAGGACAGGCAGAGGAGCCAGCGCAGTGGTAATGGGATGGCTGGACTCCCAGTGCCTGCAATCAGCCCCACAGTCTGAGGCTGTGAGTAAGATTCCTTGAGCTCTTGCACCTCATCAACATGGGAATGCTTATCTTGCTGTCCGTAGATTTAGGAGGATAATCTCTTACCACTAAGTGGTGTGGAGTACACTGTGGGTATATTTTTAAACAGCTTGAATGTCTCTCTGTTCAGCATGTATTACAGTTGAATTCTAAGTCGGTAAATGGCTGTCTGCTCCTGTGCTAAAAGCCTGCGCTGTTGAAGGAACATCATCAGAAGATGGTGGTCTACGTTTCATCTTGCACTGCAGATTGCTAAAAAGAAACAGTGAGAAAAAAGCATACTCAAAAGATGCTGCTGTGGCCCCTTAGTGTGTTCCTGTGCCTCCTGGAATTCCTCGCTGTGGAGGAGGAGAGGATAGCCGGCAGTCTTCACCTGTTGCTGAGCACTTAAATGCTGATCTTAAAAAAGGCAAACCAAGAGGTCTGTCTGCAGAATAACTGGATTTATTTTAAGGGATGCCTTTTTCCTTGCATCCGCAGTATTTGCACTGAGGATGACTAGAGGAGAAAACCCTGAACTGCATCAAATGTTAGTCATAGCTTCAGTCTGCTACTCTTATTTTTAAGTGATGGTTTGGTGTACTGCTAACTCTTCTTAGAAAATTCCATTGCTACCTAGTGACTTTATTTTAACAAGTTACCCCTCTTTTCATTCAGGAAGAAGCAAGTGTGGCTTGCTTATAATTTTGTGAGGTAAATTTATAGGCTGTTGTCATAGAAGTACTGTATACAGTGCTGTTATTGATGTGTGGTTGTGATTTTTTTAATTCAGGTTTAGTTCTTAATAATCTATGTGTAAGACTTAAAATAGATATTGTAAAACTATGTATGTTGTTTTGAAATGCTTTCATTTTTTTGTACTTAAAGTACTCCCAATCAGAATGCCACGCTGGGAGATAGCATTGCTTTTTGTTTTTTTTTAAACCAGTATTAATATAAGGTAGCAATAACCAGCTTTGAAGCTAAATATGACTGTGGCCTTTTCTAAGAATTTTAGTCATATGTGATGCTGACTAAGAGCTGTATGTTAGTCTTTGATTTTTAAAGATTTCTAGCAGAGCCCTCACATGATGTGACCATGCCTTACTGCTCCTTTAATGTGTGGGGAAGTATTTGACCTACCACTCCTGCCCTAAACACAGTGATCCATCTTGATTTCGTGCTCTGTAATGGAGACTATCGGATCACTGCAAGGGCATAATTGTGATATTGCAGGAATGCCTCTTCCTTCCGTGCCCAGGAAGCGCGGCTATCTCTTGAGTTTCCCTTGATCTTATTTCTGTTTTTAAAAAGCAGAAAAAGTGGCATGTGGCAATTTAATGGTTGGGTTGTTTGTTTTTTTTTCCCTTCCTGACTATGTAGAAGAGCCTGTTTTTTTCTTTTAAGTATGAGGTCCCAGAACTGAGAGAATATAAGCAATTTAGTATAAATGCCTTGGAGTATGCCACTTAGAATGCAATTGCTCTCCTGGTGATGGAGGTTTGGTCTGCAGGGCAAGCTGGAAGTCTCTTGACTTTGTATATACATACGTACATATATGGGTTTTTGTGCTGTAAGCTGCTGTTATCTCCCCAGACTAATACAACTACTGGCCTTACACCTGTGCTTTCATGTTGACCTACAGGATCCATTGCTTCCTTTATGCTTTTGAGAAGGATGAAATCTGATTTTTACTTCCCCTGGAACAATTGTGCTTACTTTCTGCACACTACTGAGCAGGTATGTGGGTTAGGTGTGAGCCACCAGGCTGACAGTAGTTCTGTGCCCCAAGCGTTTCTCTGCGATTGCAGGCTGACCCCTCCAGCTGTGTTTGTGGCCTGCCTGCTGCAGGTCTCCAGCTACTTCTGTAGCTGCCCTGGCTCTTGCAGACTGCTTCTGGAAAATAATAAGCAATTTACTGTATTAAAGATAGTTTAAATCCATGAAATGTTTGTAGTGCAATCACTGTCTCATCAACATTCTTCAGCCAGTTCTGGGCTGTCCTCTGCATCTTCTCGTGTTCGTGAGAGTCCCTTAAGCTTAGGGGTGTTTTTCTGAGGAAGTGTATTACCAAAGACAGGCAGTTAGCTCCTTGTGATGGCTCTGTTCGCGTGACCACAGCCTCTCCAGGCCTTTTCTTGGTCTCAAGGCCGGAGGTGGTTATGCATTTTTGGTTGAGGCTTCCGCATGCACCACCTTGTGCCCTACAACATTGTCCTGCTGGGTGGAAGCGCCATGCTGGATCGTTTAAACCATTGCAGGAGGAGTGGGGACAGGACAGCAGTAGCGTGATGCCAGGGCCTTGTGGCAGCAATGTCTTCCCCTTTCTGGGTGAGGCTGGTGGTGACGCAAGGTTGTATGGCCACCCCGTGGGGCTGTTTCATGATCCACAGTGGTGTAATGGGAAGGGTAAAACGTGGTGGGTGTCACTTACGGGCAAGAACCCTCTGGTCCTGGGTGTGTGGGAGGAAGTGGGTTGGTCCTGCCCTTTCCTCTGAAGGAGCTCTCCTAACCAAAGGGCAGTGGGGTGAGGGAAAGCGGCCTTGGGGGCTGCCTTGAGGGAAAGCAGCCTCCAGGGTGAGGGCGGGCTCCAGCTTTCACTGAGGGAAAACACCCTCAGGGCTGTTTCCCAGT
This sequence comes from Sagittarius serpentarius, assembly GCA_034782735.1. Lineage (NCBI taxonomy): Eukaryota > Metazoa > Chordata > Aves > Accipitriformes > Sagittariidae > Sagittarius > Sagittarius serpentarius. Next base: position 16,696,658 of record JAVKLA010000088.1, on the reverse strand, counting down.
GGTCTTCGGGGGGGGGGGGGTGATGGCGGCCTGGGGCTCTCCTTGAGGGGACATTGCCTCAGGGGCGGCTGGGGCCAGCGTCGAGGGAAAGCAGCCCTCAGGGGTGGGCGAGGGCC
>JAVKLA010000088.1:16650660-16693000 GCA_034782735.1 Sagittarius serpentarius | reverse complement strand
GAAGGTGTCCCTGCTCACCGCAGGGGGGTTGGACTAGATGACCTTTGGTCCCTTCCAACCCAAGCCATTCTATGATTCCCTAGGATGTTTTATGCTGAATCATGTTCACATTGGGATGCACAGTGTAGCCTGGGCTTTTTTAATTGTACAGTAAATATTTTTTTAATATGGCTTTGTGCTGTTAACTGTCAAACTTTTTGTGATTAAAAAAGCTATTTCTGAACATGAGGGAAGTGATTCCCTCATGCCTTTGAGCAGTAAAAGCTAACCTGATTTTAATTTTTGTCATGGCTGTTTCAGTCACGTATCCAGTTGCACAGGTTAAAAATCCTCATTTCAGATGAGCCATTTCACAGGGGAAATTATGACCATGGCATACTCCTGTACAGTTAGGAGATTAAAACAATCTTCTAATCAATAAGTTACTTATAAACACTGGGGTTTACAACAGGTATCACGCAGGCTGTTCTTTATCTAAATGTCACCCGTTTTTCTCATGAGATTGATTATAGGAACTATTACCACACTGACGAAGGTAAAAGAACCCTGGTTCTTCTCTTTTAGCCCCTTCATCTCAGCCCTTTAAAACAATGGGACCTTGCAGATCTTGCTGTGTGCAAGTAGCTATAATTGACCTATGGCAGGCAGGACACTTCAAAGGCAAAAAAAAATTTAAAAAAAATGTGCTTTCCAACCTTTGACGCTGTTCATTCTAGTGAGAAACTATGCTAATGGTTATATGGCCTAGAATGGTTATTAAGCAGAATTAAGTCAAATGATTCATAATCTTGATGTTTAATTTAGTAAAACCCTTTAATAAATTTACAATTATCCAAATAATTACATTACCCAGAAGTAACTTCCCAAAACTGAACTGTATTCTGAAATGTTCTAACCACAACATATCATGAAGGTTTGTTTTTTTTTTTTCCTGAGGTTGGGACAGAAGAATTTTTTCTCTTCATTTTTGAGAGCTGTTGTCTTCAGCGGAAGAACAATGTTCAGCTCCTTGTAGAATGCAGGCTGAAGGCTTATGTAAAGTCAAAAATTATGCTTTATGAAAGGGCACTGTAAACCGTTTATTGCCCTAACAGGCTGGAATATGGGGATATTAGACTCCCCTGTGGAAAGCTGTGCTTTGGGAACAATGACATATAGTTTGTTTAGGCTTCAAAACCTGAAATATGCACTTGGAAATGCAGATCTGCATATTCTCAACTGCGCACGTGGAGCTGTGAAAAGCATGTGGTAGGAATCAGTGGCATTGTGCTAGTTTATCTCTAGGGTTTTGATGCTGAGGTGCTAGAGAGGTACATCATGCTGGAATGACTAAGGTAATCATTGCAGGGAGTAGGAAATACAATGTGTTACTCCTGGAAAAAGTAGATTTAGATCGAGACTTTAGTTATTTTCTGGAGGTCTAAAATGGGTACCTGACAGTGCAGACTTCAGGTAGTACTCACCCAGTGTGTCTTGTCCATGCCCTGCAAAGAAGTAAGAGGTTGATGAGGCTCTGGGACCACGTAAGTAATTAATTTTCTTTATGAAGGTTCCCTTCTTGCACAGTGCTGGGGAGACGATCTCTGCAGTTGAGAGAATAGGCTAGTCAGTTGTGTGTGGTCATGTACATTATGTAAACAAAGCACAAGCTTTATTTTAGGAATTATTAAAGATACTACTCACTTAATGTGGGTAGTGTTCTTAGTAAACTTCTGTTACATGTTATTATGTCACTTGATGTCCATCTTACTTAGCGGTAGGGTATGATAGGGTAGGTGAAGATGACTTTGTGGGCTCATTTATTATTAAGTAGCCTCAGAGTTCTCTCACCTTCTAATAAGAGCTTAAGGAACATGCCAGGTGGTGTATTTTAGGTAAGAGTGTTAACATTGCCATCACATGCTTGTCTAAAACCTTCTGGATCTGGCTCGTTAAAGTTGCACAGAACAGGAGAGTGAGGTCTGGGAACTGTGATGAAGGCTACCTTTTGAAAAGCTTGCCAGGTCATTTCTAGATCTCATCTCTCCTCTTTAGCAATATGACCCCTTCATTTCACGTATATGTAAGCCAAAAATACTCTCTTCATCAGTGGACTGACATTAGGGATCAGCTTGTTTCCAAAGCACCTTTGACACATATTCTTTGTTAATGCAGCTTGTGTCTTGGGAAGTTCTCAGCAGTGGTGATAGCAAGTTTGAGAGAAAAAACTTCCAGCATTTAGTTATATATTTTACTTGCTGCTTATAGAAACGACTCTGAATCAAAAAACCTATATTCATCCTATGAATTAAGCCTAACTGAAGCAGAGTTGCTGTATTCATGGTTAAGGGGCTCTTCAAAGCAAGGACGCTATATTCAGAGTGCAATATGAATCAGGACATTGTTACTCAGCATCTTACCGTGCTTATGTCAAATGCTTGATATAGTCACAAGCTTTTAAGCTCTATGTAAGACGCACTTTTAAATTCCACCTTGACAACCTTAAGGCTCAGAAAGGTTTGCAGAAAGATTACTGAGCTGTTCTTTTTTCAAAGAAGCGTTTCTTTTGCCAAAGTAAACATCCAGTACTGATAGTGTGAAAAGGCCTTGGTTGAAATTAACGTTTTGGTGTCTTCAGGGCTACACATGACTTAGAGGAAGCCTAGCTGTGGACCTGGCTGTGCAGGGTGTTACTGCAGAGGTGTGGTGCACAGTCATCACATTTTTCATTAAAAAAAGCACATTGTTGCTATCATGTTTTGACTTACCGTTTAATCTACATGTTTTGTTGTAGTTCTATTGTCTTGTGCTTTCACACAGTAAACAGATGTTATTTTTCTGGCTTAAATACAACACTGATTTCATAATCATAATTTTTGATGGGTTGCTGAAATAGGGAAGAGGGAGCTAGTTTGTCCTCAGATTGCCAGTTCTCAGTAACTTTTTCGTGGTTTGAAAAAAGCTTGGCTGAACTGTGAGATTTGGAATTACTTTTAGTGAAGATTTTTGTGTTGCATGATTATGATGTGCTTTGCATGAAGTAGAGTTTGATGGCAACAGAAACTAACACATTGATTTCCAGTTCTCTCCCCCTTACCTGTTTTAATTTCTTTCTGCTGAGTGGCAAGAAGAATTAAAGGCAAGAAACCTGAAATTCAGGTCTTAGCTTTACTCATGTTTTTCCACATGTTCCTTTAGTAGGTCACTGAATCATTCTTGTTTGTTACTCTCCCATGTGGGGAAAAAAAATTCCATTCTTTTGGAAGGCAGAGTTGATATGCAGTCGCTTGAGCAGCTGCTTATCTGTCTGTGTGTCCTTAAGCTATGATTAGTCTTAATCAAACAAAGGGGTATCTAGCGATGCAGCAAGCTGGAAAGTGGTGAGGAGGAATAAAGGGAGCTTTGTAGCCATATTGAGCTGATGGCTGGGCATTTCTGAGATGTCAGAGAGGCATTTTAAATTTGCACAGAAATTGACAGGCTTGAAGTAGAGAGAGAACTAAGTTGTTATGTGTGAGTGGAAGTTTTCCCCTAATAACAGTACTCAGACATCTGTTGCAAAGAAGAAAGAGTTGAGAGGGCAAGGAGTGAGGCCAGAAGCTCACTGAGATTTGGAGTAAAATTAAGAGGATCTTTGAGGAATGCATTGAATGAATTAGAAGGGCCAAGATAAAGCCACACAGTCAGCTGGATGGTGTGGATGGAGGAGGTCACAGGGATGGAAACAGGAAAGAGGAAAAAAAAAAAAAAATCCTGTGAAGTTCAGGTCAAACAAATGACCTTTCAGCTGACTGGGTGGGTTGGAGCCCAGGTTACAAACTTGCTGAACGCCTGTGAGTGTGAGTGAGGAAACCTTCGGCTGCAGGGTTGGACCGAATGGCAGCAAGGAAAGGGAAGTCTCTGAGGATGATAGGGGCATTGTGGAGAAGAAGAGAGATTAGAGTTGTACTTAGAGGAGATCTGATAAAAAGGACAAAGGTGAATGGATAATGATGAGTTGGGGAGAAAAGAGGATGCCGGTGTAGTGCTGTTCAGGGCAGAGGAAATCGGTATGAAAGGGAAGACGATATGAAAAGTAAGGGTAGATGATTGAAGGTGTGGCTGGAGACAGAGAAGTCCAGCATTTCTTCCTCGTGCTTTGATCTGTGACGGGAGAGTTAGATAGGAAGCACTTCATGAGGGCGTGCCTGATAAGGGGAGAGAGTGAGTTTAGATGGACCTGGATATGGAAGTCGTGGATGATCCTGCAGTAAAATGGGGGCAGGAGAGCTGGCGTTCCTGGTTCAGCTCTTCTAATGCTGCCTTGCTTCCTTTTGCTGTTAGAGAGAAAGGTTTGTCTTTTTAAAACAAAACAACAACAAACCTTATCAGTTTAGAAACTTGGACCAGTTTGAGTCTAATCTGGTATTTCATTTTTAATTAACAGACCTCAGGCTATATGCTCACTACTTCCTTTCCTTTGTATGCAGAAATTAATTGCATTTACAGTTTTCTTCATCTGTCCTTTGATATTTTAACGTCACTGGCACAAGCAGTTTCTTTAAAGACAAAACTTCTAAGCTACTTCTGAGGAAAAAGACAAGCTTTCTAAACTCTTTGATGGCTATAGAAATATTTTACAGCTTTCATACAATTTTTCTTTCACTCTGGGAAGGAAACCTTTAACATGTCTATAAAACAATTATGGAGATGATTAGGAAAAGTACTTGTTTCAGTTGCCTCCAAAGAAAATAGAGTTGGTTCTTTGTGTTTCAGACAGTGATGGAAAAAACTGAATCTGATTGTTTTTAGTGCAAGCTAGAGTTACACTATTGTCACAGTTTCTGAAGCAGGAAGGCTTGAAAAATGGGGTTAGGAAAAGCTAGGTTTTCCAGAAATTGCTTCTAATAGTTTTACTACTAGAATAGAAATTCTAAACATGGTCTTTTCAAAATAATTTTTTGTTTGTTTGCTCAAATGGGAGTTGGAAGGTCATTTTTGATTGTTTGTTTTGAACATAAAACATGCTGTCTTGGTGCCAGTCATAATATAATTAATATAGACATCTCTTTGTAAGTAAAGCAGTAATCGCCATCGGAAATGTTCTAGTGTGCGTTTGCCACAGCTTATTTACTTTGTGACACAAGCACAAAGCTTTTCACTAGCCCTTAGTTTCTTGGCTTGTTGATCTTAGATAAATCAGTTAACAGTTTTTTCCTCCTTTTCGCCCTTCTAAAAATGACCAAAACAGCCTCAACACTTCAGAGACCCAGATGTGTGTACTGGCCTTTTTGAAAGGGGGAAACAAAGGCATGAAGTGAGCTAACGTAGGAGTCTAAAAGGAAGCCGCATCAAAGATAACACTTCAGCTACAAACTTAAATAGTAAAGGAAAGGAGACAAATAGAAGATTGAGGAGGGGAAGGGGAAGAAGATGTGCAGCTTACTGACCTCTGTTAGAAAAGCTACTGGCTGTTGTAACTGATGAGGAACTCTACAGATGCAAATTACAGGGTAATAAAACCAGGCTGGTATTTAATGGTAATCATAATGCTTCTGGAAGGCAGTGTTCTGCTGAGTGCCTTTGGCATTCACTGAACTGCCTGTGAAAAGCACCTGCTCCCTGCGGTGACTGGTAGTTGTGGTTCTGAGAGGCATCATTGCTCTCCCTCATGCAATTGCCAAGGAAGCTTGAATATCTGGAGCATCAGCTCTGGATTCCTGAGTCTGTTGCTGATGGTGGCCTTCTGGAGAATCTAGAAAACCCTCTTGCTTTTAGAACAATGGGAGCTGTGTTTTTCATAGAGGAATTTGGATTTTTCACCTCTGGAGAGTTGTTTTGCTGGGCTTGGAAGTCTAAATAGCGTCAGCTTCCCTGAGCTGTCAAACGCTTAATTGCCATGTGAGACATGACCCCTTTCTGCACGAGAGATTTGTTGAGAAGGCGAATGTGCTGCTCCTGTTTGCTGAAGGACCCTGTCTATGAGGGAACTGTCTTTACTCTGCAGGCATGAGTGTCGAGGGCTGCTTGTCTGCTTTCCTCCCTTGGCTTGATGTGCTGTGGTTGCTGGACTCTGCCTCGCTGTGTTAAATGTAGTGTTGGATTGAGCAGATTTTTGTCTACTCAAACTCCTGTGGGGATAGTGTTTATCTTACTGTCATTCTCATACATGTGACCATCTCTTATAGGTCTCTTACAGGTTTAATGCCTCTGAGGAGCAAGTGTTAAAGGAGAGCCTGAATGACACCTTGGCCATTCTGTTGTGATGTGAACGGTTGGCTGCAGGGTAACTGCCATTTCCTCTCTGTTAAGTCGATTTCAGTTTGTGCCTTCAGGTATTAGAACTCTGGGTGCTACTTAAGAGCAAGCTTGGCAACAGTTACCTTTGTGAAACACTAGTATTTTTGAAGTTGTGCTGTCCAGCTTTGTTGTCAGATCTGTAATAGAAAAAGGGATTGGAGAGGACTGCAGGAAGCCATCTAGGCCCCAGGCACAGTGAAATTGTTCCTTTGCTTGGTCAGTTATCCGGACCACGGCCACTTGGAAGGTACATTAGAGGTACAAAGCCCAGGGTGTTATGAGTGGTTGTCAGAGCTGCTTTGTCTCCTTTGAGACTGTAAAACAAAAGATGACAGGCCAGATGGGAAGGGCCTACAGGCCACCACTTGGATTATCATATAGCAGGGTATTAGTGAAAGAATCTGATTCTCTTTAATTAGTGATATGTAAGTGTGTTTTGGCCAGACTACTGCTATCTGACCTACAGGTAACCCTTTTGACGTGATACATTTTGTGACTTACCCTGATGCTAGGGAAAAGGGTTCAATTGTTTAAGTAGCTAGCCATGCTACTTAATGAATTGAACGCTTTTTCTGAAAAGCACAGAAAGATTTTAATGACATGTTAAATTTTAATGACTTGCTAGACATCTTTTTGCTCCTTGGTTTTGTTTTCACAGCAGATTATCTACAATAGTAATGCACAGTTAGAGACTTTCTCATCTCACTACCTCTAGTTTAGCTGATGGTGTAGTGCAAGGAAGGAGTGGATGCAGTCCTTTTTGCTCTATTTAATGCCTTTTCTTACTTGAATTTTTTATATGTGGGAATGTCTTGGTACACACAGAGAGCAATACTTCTTTTTAATATAGTGAGAGATTTCTGGATTTCCAGAGCTATCTTTTATTGCTCCTTCATACCACACCAGAGCAAGCAGAGGATATCTTTATAGATGGAGTACATATGTGTTGTTTGTGCTTCTCTTTAATTGCAGATTAACTATTTCCCTATGCATTTTCTCAGTGATTTGGGAAACAAAGGACAGAATTTTGGGAGGACATTTCGGAGCAGAAGTAGAAGAGCTGAGGCTGCTTTCAGCTGAAGGAGCAAAGGAAGAACCCCCTTTAGTCCATGAAGAGTTGTCCTTATACAAGTACAGGGATCTCATGCTTGCTACAGCTTTGTTTCTGCATGAGCATGAAAAGGCTTCTTCCGTCTCAGTTGGGAGATGAAAGGGTGGTCTTGTCCTTTGCTGGTGTTAGGTAGCATTTACTTGTACTAGGGTTGGCTTGTGAATAAGAACAAGAATTGAAGAGTTGAGCCTTCAGGATGACCAAGGGGGTGAGGAGAAGATCCAAATAGTTTTGCTGTTGTGTAACTGGTTCTCCCTTCTTGAGAAAGAGGATTGACGTTGCTAGTTTTGGAAGTGAGACAGCAGCTGCATTGTTTATACTTGAGTCTTGCAAATCTGGGGGGAAGGTGGCAGCTTGCAAGTCTGCCCTGGTCTGAACCCTCCGTGTGGTATATGTGTGGTCCTCTGACCTCCCAGGCCATATCTACCCTGGTATTGTTCTAAAAGAGTCCTGCTTATGTGGACGCTTCAGAGGTGACTGTCGAGAGCTTGTGTGACCACCAGAGTCTTACTGCCATTAGAATAGCTGTGGTAAATACAGGAACTTGGTCCTGGGTTTGTGTCCTGCCAGGCTGGGTGCAAGAGGTGTACAAGACTGCTGTGTCCTGAAGAGTTTGTGTCACACCTTATAGTACTGCTTAGAACAAGATCCTCAGAAGCATACATACATAAACAGGATGAGGCCTTTTCTTTTCACTGATCCTTCCAACAGTGAAGCCTGTTGGTTCTCATATATCAGCAGGGTTTTTTTTTAAGTGATATGTCTGCGTATCCAAGCAAACATTGCAGGGGCACGAAGGACACTTTTGCTGCTGGAATCTGTCAAGTTCATTGTTTTCAGAACTCTTTAGCATGGGATGTTTACTTGAAATCTTGGTCTCCATTTCCCTCTGCCACTTTGTTTACTCTCTCTTCCCTCAAGGTCCCATAGTAACGGGTGCTCTGCCTGCAGCAGTTCAAGGACACGTCAGCTGAAGTGACCTTGGCCAGCATGGCTATGAGACCTCTAGCAGGGCTGCAGCGAATGCAGTGACTTCTCTAACAGCCAGGCCACTTCCCCAGCCCATGTGAGCTAGTTGTCCAAAACACTCCGCTTGTCTGCATCGCCCTGTCTGTGCCAGGGACTTTGTCACCTTGGCAGCAAAATTGTAGTGTAGGGCAATGGCTAGACTCAGACCATCAAACCAGGAGTGATGATACAAAGCCCAGGCCTCTGTGGTGGTGGTGGTGTATCTTTGGAGCAGTTGGAATGAAATGACATTGGAGTTTCACAATAGACCTAAAAATAACTTAGGCCCACTGCATTTAGTTACCATCTAGCAACTGTACATTCATGTGGATGTGCATGCGAGCCATCACGGGCTATTCTGCTAAATTCTTCTTGCTGCATCTTGCATCCAGATTTTAGGCTGCTGTTAAATCTATTCACTGTTTGTCTTCACTATTGACACCATTCCCAAAGGGACAGGGACCAAATGGAGCATGAATTGTGGAAGAGCTGCTCAGTTGTTTGTGATTCTTTGAAGTCCATGACTGCTCTTCATTATCTTCTTATTATGCAGACTTTTGCTTTTGGTGCTGTGGTATGACACTTGATGTAGCCTGTGTTAGTTATTGAAAACTCTTACTTTGCAATGTGTCAGAGGCAGCAGTGATCAACAAGGTAAAAAAGGAAAGGCATGCACGTAAAAAGGAAAGTAATAATAAAAAAGTTTAAAAGGAAATACCTGGGCTGTGGGCTTGGCAGCTGTTAGAGAAGAAGTGCCAAACAGAAGAGGCCAGTGGAAGATCTTGTTATATTCCTGATCTGCCAGTCAGTGGATATGGATATTACCTGCTGCCACATTTCCCAGAGCAAAGAATGATATAATTTGTTATTTTCTAGGATGGTTGGTCTCTGCTCATTCTGATGAATTTCTGAGTGTTTGCATAGAAGCTGTAGCCGTGTGAGTAAGCTTATCCATGGCAAGTCAAGCTCTGCTTAATAATATTCACAGTGACAACTGTTTGCATTGGGAGGACTCGTATTTGAGTGAGAGGCAACACAACGAAGTCCTGGTTCTGTTAAGCTGTGTTGTGGATTCAGGAACGGGGTCTGAAGTTTGCTTGTCTGTTAGCAGCACAGAAAGGTCTGGATGTTACATGTCATGCTTCTCATGTTAGCTCATTCTGTACAGTGTCCAAAGAAGGTATAAGTGTTTCTCTGAATACATTCAAACTCCTGCATATTAGTATCTGCACAGATACTTCAGCTTAGTCCAGCTTTCTGTTTGCTTGGTAAACATCTGTCCCTGACAGGATGGAGGTTGAGAGAACTTGAATAGAAAATATGGTGGTGGCGTGCCAGATGTGGGAAAGCATGAAGCAGTGAAAGGGAGTGATCTACTTGCTTTGCTCTTTGTAACACAGCTTTTGAGAAAGAAAATTGAGAGGAGGGTTGTAGTGGGGGGAACAGGTTAGTGACCTGGGAACACACAGGAAAATGACTTCTCTGGGTTTGAGGATATGGAATATCTAGAAAGGAAGGACTCAGTCAAAGGATTCGGACATGGTTGTGAAATACATCCGCTACAGAGCCAGAGAAGTTCTTTGCATGTTGTCAGCTTATTTCAAATGAACCTAGTGTTGGAATGGAAGAACTGAACTTGATCAAAGATACAAATGTCCTCAAGGAGGGAAACTGCACTTATTTCAGGTAATTAGCAACAATGTTTGACACCTAAAACCTGTTGAAAATAGAAAGCAGAGATTTCAAAATAGCCGAGAGCCTGAAGCAATCTGTCGAAAAGCTGGGGCATCTGAGTTGTTGCAGTAGTCACCATAGTGGCTGTTCTCTATTAAAAATGTCATTTTCCCTCCCTTTTCAAAGCAGAGACCTGCCAAATCAATGCACATACTCAACTCACACAGGTATGGGGGGGCGGGCGAGGTGTTTATAAACACAGCGAGAGAAGAAACAATGTAGTTCTTCCAGTTCACATTTAGTGAGTAAGTTAATATAATAGTTAATAGCATTTTTCTTTACAGTTGAGAGTGGCTGTAGGAGGCTGGTTGTTGGGGGCTGGAGGGAGTGTCATAAAAACATGCTCGTCCTTTTCTCACTCCAAGCCAAGCACCCACTGGCTTGTGTCCACTGCTGGAGATGGAGTACTGGGAAAGCCCACTCCCACACAGGTTGGCCCAACCTGTATGGGTGTTCTTACAGCTCTTACGGAAGCAGGCAAGGTCTGGTGCCAAGTACCAGGGTGAGCTAGACAGTGTTTTAGTATCAGCTGTGAAAAAATTCCAGGCAGCACTTTCAGTGTTTGCTAACCTTTTTTCTTCTAAATAAGAGATTTGTCTTCAGCCTCATAAAAATTACAGCTTTAAAGTGCTCTCATTTTATAGCTTTTGCTTGGTACAGAAACGTGTTTTCTTCAGGGCAGCATGGGATGGTATATGTCAGTGGCATTTGGGTCTGGAAGCTTGAGATAAGCTCAGTTTGTGTTGCTGCATGGCTGCTTTCTGTGATAGCAGCCTCATTCTGTGCAGCTGCCTTCCTTAACCGGCTGCCTGAAGGTACTGGATATTCCACTGTATTGTGAAAGCAGAGCGCCAATATGTTTGTGACTTGAATGACTCTGTGATCTGAGTCATTCCTCTTATGACAAAGGGGTAATCTGTAATCAAACTGCATGGGAACAAGAGGCATTCCCATGTTCTGGTCTGTCTGTCTTGCTGTGTGAAACAGTTAACCCTTCATAGGAACCATGTGATTAGATTTCGCTCATTTACTTTATCAAATCAGCAATGTTATTGAAGAGCACAGCTCAACTTAGAGACTCTGCAAGTAGATGCACAGAAATCTGCAATAAAAGCTGATTCATTACTGTTTCTAATAAAGTTTTGGTCTGTGAAGGCTGTTGTTTAGGAGCCCAGCATGGATCCCATCTGTTTTCAGTATCCAGTCATACAAGTAGAACACTCAAATCTCCAGTAAAAATCTTAGCGGAGCTTAAGGAGCCTAAAATTTTTATTAGCAGTTTTTATTAGCACATTAGTAGGCTTGGGGTCTGACCTCTGCATGTGGTGATTATAGGCTGTGTGGATATAGCAGGCTTTTTAAAATGGGGAGATATATCATAGGAAGTTTAGAGAGATTGCATCTCTCTAGCAATAAACATGTAAGAAATGTTATTTACCTTTCATTTGAGCATTTTAAGGGACTCTACAAAGTGAAGGTTGAGGCTGGTTTATTGTGATTTTGGCACATGAGAAAAACACAGTTCAAAGAGGAGACTCATGTGAGGGTCATTTAGTGATTTTTTTGTTTTGTTTTGTTTTGTTTGTAGTAAGATGCAGGGAAGCGCTGATGTTTTATGTTTTACTTGGGAAGTCACTACTTGCTTTGGGTCATAAACCATCTTGGTCCATTTGAAACTATATTCTTCATGAGGGAAGGGGTAAGTCAGTCCAGCTGTGTCTTTTAACTATTACACAGGTGAGTGTTGTCAGAATTTCTGAACTGTTTCACTAGTAGATATTTAAGCATGGTGGCTACTGTGAGCAAACGAATGACTTTATAAGGTTATATTGCAATAAAACCAAGGTCTTTCTCTGGCACTCACCGCATAGAGTGAGGTTAAATATTGCTTTATAAAGTTAACTGCTATGAAATGTTGGTCAGTGCCCTGTGCTGTGGTAAGCATAACCATAAACCACCGTCATTATAAAGTAACAAACTCTACTCTTCAGCATGAGTGGAGCCACTTTCCTAAGGACAGGGCTGATGTTCTCTCCATATGTGTGTGGGAACCAGGCCTTGGCCTGTCCAATCCTAAATGGGCAACAAGAGCCATCTGGGAAAAGTGTGGTGAGGATTGTGTATCATGAGCATTAGTATGCTCCCCGCCATGTCCCGGTTAATTAACGAAGGGTCACTTGCACAGCCTTCCCTGCAGTGCTGCAGACAAGTTTCCACAGCTCCTGTTTGAGCTAGTGACCCAGAGGTGAAGGTCTCTTTTCCACTGTTCATTCTCTGAATGTTCAGCCTTCCTGGGAGGCTGTGGTCTTTGACTGGTGAATCCCAGGGAGTTTCACTGCTGTGCTTTGAGAGGTGGCTGCTGCTGTAGCAGGGGCAGGAGGAACTGCCACTTCGCAGGTCTGTGTGATGTTCACCTCTAATTGAAGGGCTGGTTTTGGTGAAGGCATTGTCAAAGCATTTGTTTGTCTGTAGATCCAACAAAGAGCCTAGTAGAGGCTTTTCCTGTGGGGTGTGTGTAGCCTTTTAGAGGTCATTTTATTTCATTTTATTTTATTTTTAAACTCTTTTCTTCATTCTAGTCTGTTTTATGTTAACTCTAGAAGAGGTTTTCTCCCTACATTGTCTTTCTATGGGATTTTTTTTTTTGATCTGTCAGTAGCCTTAGTAGTAACACAACAGTGCCTTTAGTCTACTTCGGTCTTTTGTGTAGTTTCTGGTTCAGCTTTTATGTAAACTTTAAATAAACTGTATGTGCTGGTGCAGTCTTGAGTCTTTAATAACTGAATTTGGTAATAAGTCTGCTGTTCTTCGTGCTGCAGGGAGTTGGTTGCAGGCAGCCGGTATGAAAGCTTTGTTTCACAAGGGGAGAGGTGGGGGAGCATCTCTTCTTTTTGAAACACTTAAGTTGCTTTCAGAATAAGATCCCTCAAGTCTTGCAGTGTATTTATAGGCTTGTAATGTTGTACAGAGAATGTTACACTATCCTCTGTGGCAGAAGTGCCGGTTTCGGGTTTCCCTGCCTGTTGAGCATGGTAAACAGCTCTGGGTTCCTGTCGGTATGTGTGCTGCTCAGAGAGCTGTGCTGATCTGCCACGCTGATATGGTTTGTTTGGGTTTTTCAGAAGCTCTGCCTGTGAAAAGTCTTTGAACCATAATTTAGGTGCTTAAAACAAGGTCCCAGATCATCACAGCTCGATCAGTTTATTAATCTAGGCTAAGGCCTTAACATTCAAAATGATCCTGACACATTCATAGCTCTCTGTACAAGAGGTTCCTTGCCAACAACAATCCTTTTAAATGAGAAGGAAGGTGCACCAGACAACTGTATCAGTTCCTGATCATCTGTATCAGAAAACAGCTCTTTGTAATGAATATTTTAATTCTGAGAAGGCTGATGAAAAGCCATTGGCAGAAATCAAGTTTTAGGAAGAAGTGGAAAATTTCAGGAGACTGTGAAATAGGCGAGTAGGATCACTTCCCTTTATATTGAAGCTGCTCTAAAAATGACACTTCTTACTTTTCACCATGCATGAGAGAGCAAGGGAAACACTTCAAAACCAAGGAAAACCAAATGTATTAATCTGATGTGAATTACTTTAATATGTTTATCAATACATGTTGATCATCATCATCATAACAGTTGATAGCCGTAGGAAAGTTCCTTTACCTCCTAGCAGAGATTTTGTAAGAAAAGATCACAGTAGAACTGATCGTGAAATCCTTGTTACGCCACCTGCAACATTTTTAGGTATATATGTTGCCTTTGCCTCACCAAAATCTTCTAAACCTTGTTTGAGCAGCAGGGAGGCGAGACGAAGAGAAGGAAGTGATGGAGAGAAGGGGTGCCTTGAGTGCAGTGGCTGTTTTCTAAAAGGGAAGCATGCAGCAGGGAGGGAGCTGTAAAGAAAGCTGTTGGTAAAGATGATGCAGCAAAGACAATCGGATAACTCTCACAGCCCTCACTGCTGCTGATCAATCACAGTGTTCGTTATTGGCGCACCATTGCGTATTACAAACTCACAGGGTATGTTAAATGGAAGTTCTCAAGCTGGTTGTCTTAAGAATAGTTTTGACAACTTTGTGAATAATGTTGGATACTCATCTTCTGGTCGTTCTGCCCCAGGGCACAGCACTGACTGAACTACAGGAACCTTGCAATCCTAGCACTAGAGAGAAGGGGAACTGGAGAGGGGGGTGGATTTGTAATTTTACATCTCTAGTAGATTGACTTCAATACTTGGCCCACGGCTTGCAGGCAGAGAACAGCTGTCTGGCATTCTGTGAGCAGGTTTCATGCTTACTGCTTTAAATACAGAGATAACATTATCATTTTGTTACAAGGGTGAGTCCTTTAAAACATGAGGCATTAAGCTACACTGCAGAAAACTATAAAAAGAATTGACTTCCCAGCCTCTTAACCAGCAATAACTGTAGGCAACACTGGTAGCATGTCCTGTTCTTAAAGTTGCCCACTAATTCCTAATCTGTAACTATACTTCTGGTTAACTGTTTGATCTGAACTTTCCCATGTCTGAGCCTATGGCTTTTGGGTGAAAAGTTGTTCAAAGTGGTTCAGTCTGTTCCACTAATAAAGCTGAAACAAAATGTATTGCCCATATTAAAAAGAATAAAGGAGAACAAAGAAGTTCCCATCATTTTTCAAGACTGTATTACCCTAAGGATCAGAGCAGGGCCTTGAAATTTGGTGAGGAGTTGGCATGTGTTAGAGTGGAGTGCTTTGTCCTGCAAAACTCTTCTTAAGCTTGGTGACATAATTTTCTAAAAAACTGGAGGTAGCAGCAAGTCAAAGCGGTGACTGTAGAGGTGGTGAGAGCATCGACTGGAGGTCCATCTAGCATGGTGAGAGATCAGGAAGGGGAACTGGATGCAGTTTTGCAAGCAAATGCAAGTATGTCATCTCACGATGGCCGGATCAGAGAAGCGGATAATGAAATGTTAATAAGTCTATGCCTCAGTTTTCCATCTGCAAAATGAGGGTGAAAGCACCGTAGAAAAGCTTATGAGGAATTTGTTAATCCTAAGTAATAATCTATAAATCAGGGTATAAGCACTGAAAAGCAAACAGCATGAGAGGCCACCAATGGAAGTGCTAAATATTCAGGATGTGCTGCTTACCATCTATTCCATACACAGAGGCTTAGGATGTGGACAGAGTGCTTGTGATCCTATAATAAAAGCTTTTCATCATAAGAAATGTGCAAAGGTACCTACATATAAATTCAGATGCTTCCTGCCTTTTGTAGTGATTGTGTATGCTACCATAATTTTCCTTTTATGTAGGATTAAATGATAATATTAAACATGCATTGGCAGTCAGTTCCAACTGAGATTTGAACTCCACTGTATAGAGTAAATGTTAAATCTGTACTGTGTAGGTTCAAGTCCACACTTGAACCACTGGTTCTTACCTCTAAGGAACATTTTTTTTAACTGAATACTTAAAAACTGTGATAATCTTCATTTTGTATGCTCTCCACATTTACATCTAATCTGCCAGGAAAACAAATGACAGATTGTATCTCTTAACATTTTTATACCAGAATAGAAACTTTGGGTTCCAGTGTTTATTTAAACAAAAATCAGAACAATTTCCTGTGCAGTTTATTTTTTAAATAATAAGTCTGTATTATTGCAAAAGCTTTGTATCTCTCTTAATTGTAAGATTTTTTTAACTGCTGACAATGTTTATAATGATGCTTTCTTCTAAAGGAAGGTTTGAGGAGATCTGATGTTTTTACCCACGCTGATTTCTAACCAACAGATGTGTTCCTAGAAGACCCCAGAAATAGTTTAGAAAGTATGATTATTGTAATGTTTATTTGGAAACTTTTGCCACAGAGTTAAAAATGGATTCTATGTTGTCTTGAATTCTCTAGCCAAGTGGGAGAAAAATTTAAGACTTTTCTTCTTTTTCATTGACCAAACACAAGGTGAGAAACAGTAATGCAAAATAAAATGATAATGCAGGTGCAGGTCAGCTTCATTCTTACAGTGTTACCTTGATACCATTTTCATACTAAGCATATTAAAGTACTTCATGAATTATTCTATCATGCTGGGGAATGTGTAAATTGAAACATGTAAATCTAATCCATGCTAAAACTTACTTTTGCTAGGAGTGTTTCTAGCACGGGGCGTGTGGCTGGGATATGATTGGCTGGCATTCTGTCCTCACTTTGCCGCTGACATACTTTGTGGCCATGGGCAGCTGCTCTCCATCTTGGCATTTCAGATTTGGGCAAATGAAAGTGGTGGTACTTGCCTCTGAGTTGGATCTCAAAGCATTGTGTGAGTTCTGTATGTCAGTGTCCTTTTTCACGGTGGTATCTGGTAGTTCTTTGAAGAAGGTCTTGATTTTTAACAGTTGAAGTATGTGACATTTTATAAAGTTTTAATGTGTATCAAGTTATAAAGTACATGACTTTTGTAGATGGGCACACTTAAGTACAGCAGGGATGAAGAACAGGTTTTGATCGAGAGTTAGCAGCAATAACTGGGGTTAAACCACGACGATGATGGTGAGGCCTGCTTCTCAGCCTTTTGACTGAAATATTACTGACGTTACTTACAAAGCTTTTTCTGCATTCTTGCTGTTTCAGCTCTGTAGTAAAGTGAGTCAATGTTGGACAAATGTCGGGAAAGCAGGAATATTTTTAGAAATATCCTTTGATTTCTCACTGGAAATGAGAAACTGTCTAAATATTCTGAGTCTTTAAATAGACACTGGCTGAAGGACACTATAGCCTCCAAGTCTCCTTGATATTTGTACTGCTCTTTATGTTCCCTTTTGCCCTGTGCTGTTTCAGCGCTCTTTTCACCCTTTCATAACTTGCAAGAAACCTGCTTCTATTGTAAGCATTTCTCCAGTGGTCCTTCCCAGCTGTTGGCAAGCCTTCCTCTTCATATAGCCGTTCTTGGCCATATTATGTTTGGCTAAAACTACAGTATGCAACTTCTTTCCTTGATTGACGTAATGATGGTATAAAAAGCTGTCAGTGTAGATGTGATAATACTTTCAAAACATGAGTTTTTCAGCTCTTGCTTTTCTCCGAGGAGGCTGCAGTACTTTGCCTTGGGAAAGCACAGGTCTGCTGGTATAGACCAGGCCCTTGCAGGGCAGCGCTCAGTATGCCACCACACTTAAATGGTCCGTTCATGAGTCGCCAGTGTAGACACAGCCTGTATCAGAGCAAGAGCCCAGACCATGTGAATCTTCATTTATGCAAATTAAGTTAAACTTCCAAACTTTGCTTGAAATAATGTTCAATTTGTAAAATAAATAAATGAAGGTTTATAGTGCATTCGTTGGGGCAGGAATGTTTGCTTCTTGTGTATGAGTGATCTTTTACTTTCATGTT
Organism: Sagittarius serpentarius; assembly: GCA_034782735.1. NCBI lineage: Eukaryota > Metazoa > Chordata > Aves > Accipitriformes > Sagittariidae > Sagittarius > Sagittarius serpentarius. The sequence goes on along the minus strand of JAVKLA010000088.1, from coordinate 16,675,510 downwards.
GCTTTTCAGGAGGTGCATACCTCAGCCTTCCTGGGTGACGTCAATCTAGATACCACGTTCCTTGGCAGGTGTTCCAATTTGCCAGTGGATAACTCTGATTTTTGTTTTTTGTTTTCTGGGGTTTTTTTTTGTTGTTTTTTTTTTCTAACACTTCTTAATATATAATGCTCATGATAGAGGAAAAATGTGTGTCTGTTCTAGTATCTCTGTCTTCAAGATTGAAGTATTATTTTTAAAAGGAGATTAATCAGTGGGGAGGGTTTTGTTGTTTTAAAATGTTTGATGTAACTTCAGCACAAAGCTCCGTACTGTTGTTTGTGGAGTGTGGGCAGTGTAACACCCCTTTACAAACATGGAGTCTGCTACTGCAGGAGGATTTCAGGTAAGGAGGACGAACTAGGTAACCAAGAAAATGAGCTTGTCCTAATGCTCGCTTTTAAAATGAGCTCTGTCTGGGATTAGTATTCTAGGGCTGCAGCTGGGATTAATTTTGTAGGTATGAATAGCAAGATGCTAAAGCATGGCCTCTTCGCAAGTCCTACACGCGTTCATTCAGTGTAGAAATGTTTTTGTTTCACTTGCCTGCCTCTTTGCTCCAGTACACAATGCATATAATCTGATTCTCTGAATGAACCTTTGTTTGGGGAAATACTGTTAGTTTTGGCTCTTGGAGAGCTGAGCTGACAGACCTAACTCCCCAACAGAACAGATCAGAGATTAAAAAACAAACTAAAACCACGCCTTCAAAAAAAAAAAATGCTGGGGAGAAGCCAGAAAGTTCCTTTTCCATGTTGCTGAGAAAGCTAGTCTATTTAGCTACTGTAATATCAAATCACATTTTTTTTCCTATTGCTTAAATTAAGAGCCTCATTACCATCAACTGCAATAAAAGGAAAAATCTTAGTCTACCTCAAAAGATTGCATGTTCGTGTACAGGAGGGAATTGGGTGGGGAAAAGGCACAGGAGAAGTGCGTTTTGAGGCAGGAGTTAATAAGGCAAAAAAGAGGTCTTTTAGCACAAGGGCAGTGGGAATCTGTTAATGAAACAGGAAAACGCAATAAATTTCTGTAGCTTGTTACTATAAACTGAATTTACAAAATTCAGATTTGAAAACAGAATAATTTGCTTACAACTATAGTACACAAGACCCCTATGGTCTGTTTGAGAAATGATTCCTACAGGTCTGCAGTAGCTGCTTTTCAAGGTATCTTTGCTGTGTTTGCTGAGAATAGATATTTGGGCAGCAGGGTCAGGCCTGTGGAATCTGAGCTGAGGCACTTGGAGGTTTATGTTTAAATTCCATGTACGATAGATCTAGGCCAGATGCTATCCGAGAAAAAAATAACTTCTCCTGAGCTAGAGAGCCAACTCTAGCCAGAGATTTTCCTTGTCCCTACATATCAAAACAAGTGAAAGATGAGGGGGTGGAAATGAGGGTTTTACATGCAGAGTACGGTGGTATGTCAAAAAAATCGGTGTCCCACTTCTGTTACTGTCACTCACACACTTTCTAGCCATGGGCATATAAATGAGTCTTACTTTTCCCTAATTTTTAAGCAAGAGATCATGCATTTCTTCTGTCACAGGGTATTTTAAAGACTTCTTACTTTGTGCAGCATTTAGTTCACTACAATCGCAAGATAGCTTGCCAGCTGAAATCCCTTGCTCAGCAACGTTTACATGTCATGGTGTGGAGAATGAACAGGGGAGGGGATTTTTTCAGACTGGTATTTACAGCTAAGTCTTCCCTATTACCTTCTATTAGAAACGGATTTCAAACATAATGCTATGGTACTGCTTTGGCCATTTCTGAGGTAGATAAAAAAATGGGGAACTGCAAATTGAATTAGAAACAGCTTAATAAAGCATTTGAGCTGTATAAAAAAACTTAAGTTCTACCGTACTATACTACTTTCCATTTAATCAACATGTATTCAAATCACCTAATAAATAGAGGTTAGGTAAGCTGACCAGACCAGCCTTCTGAGATTGTCTTGTTTTGGGTGGAATTTATCTTAGTATTTAAAAATCTGCTTCTCTGCCCCTTCAGTGCTCTTTGTAGAAATCGGTGTTTCTTAAAATGCTAGAATGTCTTAATGCTAGTTAGTAATGAAAAAAACCCCAAACAACTTAGGGTTTGCAAAAAGATTAATCTCCATTTCTGTCTAAATCTGGAGGGTGGTTGTGTACTGTGGTTTTATGCTGACCGAAGTCCATCATAAAATCCTCTGATTTAAGGGAGGAGAACAGGAGATTCTTCTGTTGTGAGTCATCTTATATCAGAGGTTGATTATGCTTCTACTGATACCGGCAAGAGTTTTTCCCTTGAGTTTGATTGAATGGTTTTTTAGTGTTAGAGCGACCTACCAGTTTAAATCTGAAGTCATCCTAACAGCTGTGAATGGCATCTTACACGCCCTGTACCTGTGTCCCTACTGAGTCAAGACCATCACTAAAATATCCTGTAAGATAATTCATTAACTGCTTTTCTAGATAAAATTTGTTAACCATAGGCTTAAAATGCTGTTTATTGCTAATCACCAGTGGAAGGCAGCCCTTTAACATACAGTCTTTAAAAAAAATCTACGGACACAAGAATGGAAGAACCCTCCATAGGTACTGTTCGCCTGTGTGTGCCTGAAGTGCTTTATTTTGGGTGTTATTAACAGAGAAGAAAATTATGAGATTCTTGGAGGCAAAACTTTGTATAAAAATGGACATTGCCAGGGTAAAATCTGTTTTGTACCATGTTAGAATACGTACCTTCTCCCTAATTAATTTCAGTTGATTGAAGAAAAATTTAAAAATAAGACGTGTTCAAGAGAATCAGGTCACACTCTCACAATGGACATCTGCTTCTTGTACTTTGCTGCAAGTCTTGTGATGTTTGAAGGTTTGTAATCATTTTTAAAACACAGCTGCTTTCACTGGAATTTTAAAAAAGGAGAAAGTTGTGTTACTCTGACAGATCAGTGCTGTGTTATCTGTCCTCCTGGTTGGACCTCAGTTGCCTGAGGTAGTTCCTGAGCTGAGAAAAAGTATGTAAAAAAACCCTTGGGAATGGACTCCAGCCTCTCTTGGCATATCCAGGACTCATAGGTGAAAGCTGCATCATATGGAAGTGGCAGCCTCGACTGTCTGCAGCTTCTCTTGTGAAAACACTGCGACTCCTCCAAAGCATCTTGGGGGGGAATTCCAGCTCTCTTGGCTGTTTAGCTGAAGCTTTTTTAGTTGGTTTGCTGTGATCAAATCACTTGAGGACATTTGGTCTCAGGAGGTGGAGATTTTTACATGGGAGACTGAACTGAGCTGCTGGAATGTATTGCACATTATCCACCAGATGGTTTTCAGCCACTTTGATTTGATCTGTGTTTGATAGTGATGAAGATAAGAAAGTGACATGTTCCTCCAGTGTTGCTTACGTGAGCCTCCACATCCTGGGTAGCACAGGCTGTGCTTCTGACAGCAATGTCCCCTGCAGAATGCAACTGAGAGCCTAGTTCCCTCCGTGCGCCTCTCCTTGGGCACTGTGTGCAGCACCAACATCCTCTGGGTCATGCCACTGGCTGGTGTGGATGGAGCTGTCCCAGCTTGTACTATGCAGTATTTGGTCCAGGCCTGCCTTGGGATGCTCTCCTCCTCCCCTGTTTGGAACCAGCACTCCTGCAGAGTTCCAGCAGCCGTTGTAGAAAGAGCAAGGACCATGTGTGCCGTGATGTTTTATGCTCGCAGGTACATTGTGACCATCTAGCTGGTCGGCAAGTTGCTCTGCATTTCTTGTAGGAGTCTCCATGGTCTTAGGAGACACAGAGCTGGCAGGAGCAGGAGCCAGTGGGTCTTAATTTTTGTTGTTTTTCTGCTTTAAAATCTGAAGATGGGTTTCAGTTAGGCAGCTGCCTTCAGTCACAGCGTTGTTCAAAGTAACTGACTTTCTATTGACTTTGGAATTTGAAATAGTGTCTAAATATTGTCGTCAGCTTCATGCTGATTCCTCTCCACTGAGGCTAAAGTAATTTCACTTATGACCTCAAGCTGGACTTGTGCTTTGCTCCCATGGGAACTAAAAATAATAATTATTTTAAGAATAGGTTCTTAATCACTTCCTTCTTTTGATGCAGTATTTTGTTTAGCATTTTGTAAGAATGTAATAGAAAATGTTTTAAACTTATTTGTGTTTTAATTCCAGTTTTAATTGGCTTTTTCAAGATGCAAGGAGTGTACAAGAATTAATTACAGTTCCTTTTAGGTTTTTTGTAGAAGAGTGTCTGTTCTTGTTATTCTGAGTGAAGACTATTAGAGTTTTGTTGCTTTGGCAAACTGTCCAGTCACACAGCGCTATGAAGAGATGAACATTAAGTTGACAGGTTTCTTAGTCGAAGGCATGCGGGCGTTTTGTCAGTATTGGTGATGCATCAGCATGTTAATCTCCTGTCTCCGAACTGTTAACGTACATATGAGAAACATAAAAAGATGTGCTTTAATTTGGGTTTAGAAGGAATGATAAGACAAAATACGCAATGATTTTGAGGCAGAGCTGGCTGTGCAGTGAACACTGTGAAGCTGATGAGAGTTTGCAGGGATGGGGGAAATATTAAACAGATGGAGATCCACTTTCTGCCCTGACTCACAGCAGCTGGGTAACAGTGAGATAAAACACTTAATTTGGAGATCTTCCCATAAACTGAGAGTCTTGAAACTTAGAAGTGGGGTTTTGGGAGATGTATTTCAGAGTGGCATATGGGTGCACTGGTGGGAAAAAAAAAAAAAAAATTAATTCCAGAAGGGCTTTCCTAGACTTCAGTGAGCATACAAAGTGTGGTTGTACTGAGTGTCTTAGAGCCCAGCTACAGAGAATAACACAAATACATTAACAATTGTTTTTCCTATTCCTTGCTAATAGTTTACATGGTTTACTATTACTTCCAGTCAGTGAAGTTGCTTGCTCCAGCAAGTCTACTTGCCTTAGAGGCAGCCAGTGTTCTGTGTACCAAACTTCGTTTGTACTTTACTTCTTCTCAAGCACGGGAGTCCCAAAGGCTGCAGCAGAGCCTTATAGCATAGCCTAGAGGGCTCAGCATACAGCATACACCCTGAAAGGGCAGCGGGGCATGGACCGTGGTGAACACAGGACTCACAAGCTTGTCAGTTATCTGCTCTCTTGCTGCTGTGAATTGTCCTTTCAGTGCAGTTGACATCTGGTCTCTACAACCGCTTGCCTGTACATGCAAATGCGTAACAGGTTATTTTTAAAGAAGATTGGAAACAAACAAAAATCTTTTTACTGTTGGGCAACAGCTCACCTGATGGTGACTGAACCTATTGCTACAACTGGCATTATATACAGTAGTAAAATTGAAAGAGCAGAGCTGGCTTTTCTTTACCTGTCACTTGGCTGAGGTCTGGCATTTGCTCATCTGTTACTGTCGCGGTTGTGGGAATAACCTGAGTGGTAACAGCAGTTGTGGTCCTGGCAAGGGAGAAAAGAAATGATGAGCCAAATACTTGAAGAATGTGATAGTTTGATATCCTATTGCCAGCAGCTCTGGCATAGTGGCTTCTTTTGTGTTGGCTGTGAGGATTTTTTTGCTTGTTTGTAGTATTACAAGTTTTATTACAAGTTTTCTTTAAAAACAGCTGCTATCAGGAGGTTTCCCAGACCAAGCGGGAAGCTGGGACTCAGCAGTTCTCCAGCTTCAGGCCTGCCTCTGCACGGCCTTAGGCAAGCCAAGGGGAGTGCCTGGCACTTCTGTAGGCTGTACTTCCTGCTCTCACAGTGATTTTAGAGCTTAAGTGTAAAACAGGGACTCTAAAGGAAGAATAATTCAGCTCTTTGAGTTAATTTGTACTGAATGTGTGATAGCAAATGTACAGTGCACTAGCACAGGCCAGTTCTAGTACAGCTCTCTCTAGTGCCGCTGCAATTCATGGTAGAAGTCCCTCCTGATTAACCAGGTGCTCAGTGATGTTTTCTGACAGGGCGAAGTGTTTGGAGGCAACGTTGCTCCTGTTGCTCATTTGTGTACTCTTCACTACAAAAGACCTTGATCTCTTGACCAGAAGCTCATAATGTTTCAAGATGAACCTGTTGCCTTTGCATGTGTTGTCTTATTGATTGCAGTTTGTATTGCTGGTCCACTTCTGTTGTAGCAAGGATGCACAAGCAGCATAAGGAGATGTAAACTAGGAAGATGTATGGCTAAAACCACAAAAAATGAGGGAGAACTTGGGGTCGGCACAATACCTATACTTTAATCTGTGGCTTGAAATTTACTACATTATGAATGTTTCCTGCTTCCTCTGCTCTGTCAGTAGTTTGGATTACTGATTCATAAAGCTGTGTTTTAAGAGCTGGGTAGTTTGTGTTTGTACAGTGCTTATTGGAGTCCCTGTTGCTTCTTCCTTTTTCCTTCCGTCTCCCTCCCACCTCCCAAGATCGTTCATACATAAGCCGTTTCTCTTTGCAGCCTTCCCTTTCGTTGGAGAAAAGTTACTATTTCTAGCCTGTTGGTGATCCTTTGTGCCCAGCCATGTTTACCAGCACTGTAGGATTGGTGGGTAATGTTTTCTCTTGGGCCAGAACTAGCATTTCATTCTTCCTTTCCAGTGTTACCAGCCTGGAAAATTGAATGGAACTGTAGAAACGAACTTATCTTGACTTCATCCAGCTCCTTGGCAAAATCCAAGCCAAAACTATGTGTGGCCAAACATGCAAAAAAACCTCTAGGCCAGATTTTGCGCTTAATTTTGAGCAATCTTGTTCTCAGTTGATGGAAGCTCATAGGCTAGCATTTGAGAAGGTGGGATACTGGCAAAGAGAAAAGTGTGGGTGAAATGAGTTTGTCCTGCTGAAGATACTTGAGACCAGTTGTTAGCAGGCATGAAGGAGTCTTGAAAACTGAACTTGTCTCTGGCACCTAGATCAGTAAACTGTGGACAGCATATGGCAAAAATTGTCACTGGCCAAGCATGGCTTGTTGTACTTTTTTCTGTTGTCAGCTTGGCAGTTTTAGGGGGATGCTTTGTCTTGAAAGGAGTGGGAAGAGAAAAACTGAAAGCAGAATGATTTGTCTGTTTTGTTTCAGTGGAAAGCTGGTTTCACCAAAATGGAAAAATTTTAAAGGCTTGAAACTTCAGTGGAGAGACAAAATCCGTCTCAATAACGCCATCTGGAGGGCATGGTACATGCAGTGTAAGTATGCTCGGTTGTGTCACTTGCTATAAAGTATTTTGCAAGAGACATATGTAAGAAGCAAGAGAATTGAAATTACTGTCTAATGAAAAGTTCAGAAATCTGCTGAAGTCCCAGATGTCTCAGAGGCTGTCACGGCACTGCCGTTGGATCAGTGTGCTTTCTTAGAGAAGTCCACACAGAGGCTGTACTGAGCGGTCCAATCACAGCCTGAGGTCTCCCTGTTTCATGTTGGTTATCTGGAAGGAACCCTGCCTAGATTATTTTTTAACATCTTGCCATTGAAGTGACAGAGCTCTCTGCAGAGCCTGCAGATGCTGAGCATTCGCATTTTCATTCTTGTTTCAGACCTGGAGAAGCGCAAGAATCCAGTGTGCCATTTTGTGACTCCACTGGACGGCTCTGTTGATGTTGATGAACATCGTCGACCAGAGGTATGTAAAACCTGAGGAACAGACTAATGAGCTCTCGAGTTTATTACAAGATTTTCTAGTCCGCTAGATATGAGAGCAGCATAGCAATTCTTTGCTCTGTTGCCTTTATTTAGAAGGAACCATTAATATAAAGCAGACTGAACCCATTTTTGTAAGTTTATTACATTGAGATGATCAAGGTGCAACCAGAAGGACATTTATTATCTATGTAACTTATGTCTTTATTCTAGTTTAGTGAAACATAAGTCATAGAAGTGCAATTTGAATAGTTAAGATTTTGACAGCCACTGCTCTCTTCTGGCTGGAGATTGCTGAAGTCCGCGGGAAATCAGAGTGATGACAGTTTTCAAGATTGAATCTAAGTGACCCTGTGAGAGTTTTCTGTATTTTATTTAATTGATGGGGTGTGGTTTCAAGACAACAAGCAATTTCTTTTTCTCTGTCAAGGTAACTTCACAAAAAGAGCCAAATATGTGTTTGTGTACTTGCATTTTTGTGCTCTTGTAAACATAAATGAATACTAACGTCTGCCCTCTGGCTCCTTGCAGAAAACCAGTGAGGCCCTTGATGTGGCAATATGTGACTGACTCTATACTGCATAACTCTAGAATAATTTAGAACTCAAAGGAGTTCCAGATGAGTTTGTGGAACTGTCTCAGGTTTTTGAAAGAACAGTGTTGATGTTTGTGTTGAAAGATGACCCTTGAACACAAGAAAGTTGTGTTAAGGCTGTCATTAGTCTGCTGTCCCCAACTTAGACACTGCTATTTGTGATATATTAAAGACCCACATTGGTCCGATCCTTTTGTTGCTATTAGCATGTGGCCTGCAAGGTCACGCTTCTCCCTGAGCTAGACATCAGATTTCTATTGCTTCGTGTCGTTCTTAACAGCTTTTGTGTATGTGTGTGCATGTTCATGTAACCTTGTGAAATTCTTTTTGCCTGTTTTCTGCAGAACAGGATATTGTATGCTTTTTAAAGGGGCTTTTTTGCCATTTCTAAACTATTGGTCATGGTTGAACTACTGTGGGAGATGCTGACAGTGCAGTTAGACATCATCTCTTGTTTGTTTATTGTGGGAAAGATGAAGCTAGTACTGTCAGATTTGCTTTGTGATAGCTGAACTCTGGAACTGTGTGGGCTGCTGATACATGAGCTCAAACAGAATTAACATGCTTTCTTTTGCATTTTTTATGCCTGAATATTTGCTTGGAAATTTATTGAACGTTCAGCCATTATGTGATTCAGTGTAATTCGTGGTATGTGTTTGTATTCTCAGGCCATTGCAACAGAAGGGAAATACTGGAAACGAAGAATTGAAATAGTCATCAGGGAATACCACAAGTGGAGAACATACTTCAAGAAAAGGGTCTGTTGCTTTACACAGTGAAAGTAGCTTCTTTGAACTTGATCAGTGTGTTGTTGCTTTTTGAATTTTGATGTCACTTTTGCTAGCACGCAAGAATACTTAAAACAGATGATAAGCTAGTACAGGCATACTCATCTGATTAGTCCCACTTAACTAAAAATTATTGTGCAGGAACTAATTGTGCATGATTGGGTCTTAAAAGTTTTGCAGAATCAGGTCTTCTACTGGCATATACAGGACCTATTCTGACTTTCACATCTGTTTTGTTCTCCTTTTGCAGTTACAGAAACATAAAGATGAAGATCTTTCAAGTTTGGTCAGGGTAAGTAATACCACTGTTAAGTGGCAGCATTTATACTTGTAGAAGCTGCAGTAAGTAACAAAGCTGTAACGTGCAGTAGCTTGCATAGATTAAAATCTAAAGACAAGCATCTTGCTTAAGCTTTAATTAAGGTTAGACATCTTAATGTTTCTGTGCCTTGGAGAGCAATGTAAGATTTGTAGCTTAAATTGGATGGAGGAGAGGTTGAATGTAAAGTGCTGTGACAGAAGAAATGAGAATCAGTATTGGATGCCCAGAAAGATCAATCTCTTTGAGGGCTGGCACATTATTTCATCTTATTACTGAGTTGTAACTGGCACTACTGCCTTGCTTGTGTAACTGGATCTGTGAAGATGTGTGTGCTACATGTTGCAGTTCTTCCTGCTGTCCACAACATGGGCAAATAATGTGCCAGGATCCTAAAAAAGGCAAAATTCTTCAAGGAACAGTGGTATCACCATTTAGTATGCCCCCTAAAGCCATCAGACCTACTTTGGGCATATAAACTGATGATCAGAAGCACTGTTCTGATTTTTTTTTTTTTGTTCTTTTTGGAGCTAAGCATAAGTCTGGATCTGTTCCAGTTTCACAAAACTCTCACTGTTTTGGTCATGCTGTTTTGGTCATGAGCTCCAAAGCACCATCATGATATATTCGTGTATTTACAGTTACATGTTGGCTCAGCCACAAGAACCTATGTGTACTTTTAGTCTGCAGCAAATGTGAGGCAATGCAATTTAGCTTAGCCTGTAGTGAAGGACAGGTAAGCCAAGTCACATTAGGTTGTATTCTTCATGGGCTAAAAGTGCCCACAAGAATATCAGCATACCTTGTGCAAAGTCAGATTACAATTATACTTAACTACGTTTCAGAGATTCAGATACATTACAAGATAGGAGTTGTTTGCTTTGAGTTTTTGCTGTGCATTTTATTTTTCAATCTTTATTCAAACCACAGGATCGTTAAACTGTACGTGCAAAAATATACGTATAATCACTGAAACTAGAACGTGTTGTTGAAGTTATTTTATCTTATGTCCTTCTAGTCAACATCTGGGTTTTGGGGAAAAAACCTTTCCCAGAGTGTCGTGGTATTCTACTGAAGTTTTCTGTTGTCGTTCAAGTCAGTGAACTGAAGTTGTTGGTATATTAGAAGTAGCACTGCTCTGTTTCAATCCATTTACATGGCTCCTAAAGGAGAGTTTCTTTCTCTAAAAACGTGAAAAATGAAGACTGTTTGTATGTATCTGCACCAGAATGCTTCAGCATTGTCTAGGCAGCCTGACTTTTCTTCCTTTCCTTCCTTTCCTTTGGCAGGATGATGATATGGTTCTCTGGCAAAAAAGAAGGTATGGCAGAGAAACCCCTGTCCCTATGGAGGAAGGCAGCCTCTTGGATGCAGATATGCTTATGTCCGAGTTCACCGACACGCTGTTCTCCACACTGTCTTCACATCAGCTGGTTTCCTGGCCAAATTCCAGGGACATAGGTATTTGTTGGCTGTTAGCGATGTTGCAGTGGGAGCCTCTAGGAGAAGTATGGTTTGTTGCTTTGCTGCTCTTCTAGTCTTGCCTAAGAAATTTATCTTACTTTGCTGATACAGATAAAAGTAAGTCAGAGAATACAGCTGTCTTATGCTTTATAGGTTATGGAATCCCAGTTATTCATCCAAATTTAATTTCTGAATTAGCTTCTTACGTGTGGCTCACGTGCGGCTCTTAGCATTGTCCTCTAATGTTGCTCTGAATAAATCCATAATGAGCAGTATTTACCTTTATCAGTGGTGAAGGCATTGTTACTTATCTCAAAGCATATATGTGTGTGTGTATTTTTAAAGGGGTGCCTATGTATTTTTCTTTGGATATGTCCCTTAGAACAAGTGCAAGTCGCATCTCCTGTAAAAACAATCGCAAGAGCTATACAGTTCTGTTGAATGCTGACTGAAGGCTCTGACTGTCTAATGGGACAGCAGATGTCCACTATGCATCATCCTTGCTGCATGGATGTCTAAGCTGTCTGAGCAACTCCAGACATGAAGTGTACTTGAGGCAAAATGAAATGAATGATGGTTTATTTTAAAACACTGTGCTATGAGCTGTGGTGGTTCAGGTTGTGCTTCCCAGCAAGTTTATGTATTGTGCAGCAGGGGCAGGACAGGAGGTTTGGGAGCAGAGGGCATCCAAGCTTGGCAATCCCCAGCTGTTAGTTGGAGCCTTCAGGTTTCACCTCTTCCATTTTACGAGCTGAAAGTTTCATTCTCCAGTGGTTTTGATTTCAGAACTGTGCTGTAGTTCTAAAAAAAAGCAAATGCTTAGTTCATTTCAGCAGCAGTTTTTCTGCAAACATCCTGGCCGAGCCTGGCTGTGGAGTGTGTGTTGGTGTTCTAGCCAAATGCTATGTTCCTACTGCCATTACTGTGCAAGTGATGTGAAGCTAATCTAATCCGTCTCCTGAATTTTGCAGCACACTTAGGAAATGCTGACATGATTCAACCAGGGCTTATTCCTCTCCAGCCAAATTTTGATTTTATGGATACTTTTGAGCCTTTTCAGGGTAAGAATCATATATATAGTCAATTAATTTCTTTAAAATTGCAGTGATTTATGAGCTAGTTTTTAACAGAAGGTTAAGTTGCAGATTTCTACTCTCTTTAGAAGGCAGGAGGTTTGAGTGAAAGCTGAAGAACACTTGATATATGTTTTCATTGTTCATTATTTCAAGCAGATGCATATGTGTGTAGACTCCCTTGTTACTGTTAGCCCAGTCCTTTACATACCTGGATTTGAGAGTCACTTGTTTATTCCAAGGTTTGAACCTGGTTGTTAATTTGCCTTTCAAAAGAATGGCAGTTAGACCTTAAGTCATTGAGTAATTAAAGACACAACATCAGATGTGGACAGGAGAACTTATGGAATCACTAAGGTTTTCCCATTTAACACTTCTTCGTGATGAAGTGATTTAACACTTTGTTTGCCTTGGAGCATTTTCTGGTACCCTCAAGAACTACATATAACATTAAACTACTGCTGACAACTTTGATGGTTACAGATCTTCATGGAAGTCAAAAGTCACATCTGTTTGCTGGGCCTGTGTGCAGTCCGCATCAGATAAATGAATTTTATGAGACTGCATTGAGAATCAGCTCTTGGCTGTCTGTGAGTAGGTGGACCTTAAACAGCGGACTCATTTTTTTTTTATTGTCCTCAGCTTGCATGAAACTTGAAGTCTCCCCTGAAGAGATCAGTTCCTCTGGAAGACAATTCATTGCTCAGTCAGCAGCAGTTGTATGAAGCAAAAATCTCATGGTTTCATTATTTGCTAGATAATATTGATGTTCCCGTGAATTTTAGTATCTAGCAATGCTGTATCTGGAGTATGAAAAGTAGAAATTTAATAGGTGACTTCTCATATTTCAGATTTATTCACTCCCAGTCGTTCCAGTAATTATTTCCCTTCTGTGTCTGCTGTCAGCTCAGCTACAACAGACAGCAGCAGCCACTCTTCCCAGGTAAGAGAAGTTTTCAGTGTTTAAAACAGCCTCATCTCAGACATGTATGTGCTATGAAGACTCAGACATGAGCCATGTCCTTCTTAGAAGGAGTTCAGGCAAGAATTTCAGGAGTCATGTCTGAATCTGTAATATTTTTCTTTTCTCTCAGTCTCCTGTCCTGCCGTCGGGTTCATTGCCCAACACACTTCCAGCAGGGAACATCAGTGACGGACTGATTGCTTCCTCAGTACCTGCTCCTGTCATTCCTGATGTTGGCACTGACCAGTGTTCCAGCATTAGAAGTGGGGGATCTTTCATCCAGCCAGCGGACTTCACTCCCGACTCGTCTCTCAGCGGGCCACAAACTTTTCTGCCAGTGTTTCAGACACCCTTGCCACTGCTTCAACCTGCAACACAACAGCACCAGTCCCCGTTGCCTGCAGTGCCTCTGAATTCTAACTTAAGCTCTCCACCAGCTGCGTTTGCTGCACCAGAAACCCAGAAGTTTGGCCTCTGTGAATCTACAGTTATCACTCACACAGCTTCTGCTACAATGACCCACAATGCCCCTGCCACCACCTTCAGCCAGAGCCAGAACCTTGTCCTGGCAACGCAGCAGCCAGGTGCAGGAGTGCCTTGTAACCTGGCTTTCCAGACTACTGTCCTGCAGGGGCAGCCCCGGCCCCAGCTGCAGTCCCAGCTGACATTTGCACTCCCCAAAGCTGTTCCTCTGGCCAGTGCTGGGACAAGGCCCAAACAGTCACAGAAAATAGTGCCTGCTCCGAAGCCTGAAACAGTGTCCTTATTGCTAAAGAATGTCCTCATCACCCCAGGTGAGAAGCACTGGTGGGGTGATGTTTTTCTTGTCTGAGTGGGACTAGCAGGAGAGGGAGACCTTCTTGCCTTTCTTGGTTTACATAGTAAGTAAAAATATAGCTTCCTGAGGGTGTCCAATGAACCCCTGAATCCACTGGTGTGTGGCTACACTGTTCAGTGGGATGCTCTGGACTCCTGCAAGGATTGGAAGCAGTTTGGTTGAGTGTGAAAAGCCAGCCTGTAAAAGAGGATATCTGCTTGTAAAATTTGTGCTGGGCTATATAGATACATCAGCACATGGGGTGACTAGAGCTCTGTGCTCCTGCCCCGTAGAAACCTTGGTTTTGATGTTTAGTGCTGTTCTGATTAACTCTGCCCCTCAGAGCATTCAACCACAGCAGAGTAGGAGATGGTAGGGAGATAGTGTGGGATGGAGAATGGCAGATCTGTCCCTGTCATTGGCTCATCTGGTTGCCCTGGACAAGTCACTATGCCCGCCTCCTACATCATCACACTCTGTAATAACCAGGGTACTGGTGTACACCCTTCAGTAAGGCTTTGGATGTATTCTGATGTTCGTCTTAGGTGTGCCTGAAACTCTTTCAGGCCAAGTACAGTGTTGGCTAGGGAGCAGCTGTTGAAGTGAATCACAGCATTGGTCCAGATGGAAGCATGGGAGTGTGCCTCTTGCCCACTATCAATGGTCCCTAGCAGGACCAGGGTGATGAGAATCTACACTTCCAGTGGGGATGGGCTAAGAACAGGCAAGGGGAGCTGGAGATCTTTGTCTCAAGCAATCTACAGGCTCTTGAGATGCTGTCAGGAGCACGTGGTTTTCAGTTCAGAGTACATGTGCCTAATTGATATGCTGGGACCTCCACATTAGGTGTGATTTGGAGCCATTGGCACTGCACAAGGCTAAGAATAGCAAGCGTGAGCAGAGAGAGTTTTGCTTGTGGTGGTTCTCATGGGAAAGCTCAAGGCAAGAGCAGGACAGGCATTACACATTTTCTTGGGATCATTGCACACTGTTTTTAGACTTGTGCTGGCTGGGGACCAAGTGACTTCAGCCACCTGAAGTGTGCAACGATAATCCAAGAAAAACTCTGCCTGGAGTAGTATTGTTAAACAGGCTTTACTAAGAAGTATGTGTGTCTGCCAGGGCCTGGTATTGTGGTTACCCACCAAAAAAGAAAAAAAAAAAAAGGAATTAAAAAAAGAAGAAAATCACTGTTCAGGAGTAGAAGAGACCCCAGGATCCAATTCTAGCATGTCACTGGGACCAAGTTGGCCTATGATTAATAGCACTAGGGTGCTAATGGCAGTACGTTATACAGCAAGAGTCCATGTACCTTCAGCAGTTGAGACATGCATTTCTCGCCTAGTAAAGCATTGTAGGCAACTCTCATTTTCAGAAAGCCTTTGCTCCTAGCTTTGTAAGTGCTTCTTGGGTTGTTCCTTACCCCATGTATTACTTTCCCAGTACTTCACCAGCTACTTCTGGACCATCACAGCAAATGGCTTTGCTTCTCATCCAGATTTAAAGCTGTTGCTGTTTTTCATTCCTGGCAGTGTCATGTGTTTGGGGATCACAGTGCTTCTGAACTACTGGGATACTAAGCTCAGAGGTCAAATCCAAGATTTTATATAAAGACTGGAGCTTTATTTTTGGCAATAGAATAAACATCAGAACTTGTAACGAAAGCATTTACACCTCTCACTTGTGTTCAGGACAAGCAAATGCATCTCATGACTATAAAACAAATTGCATTATAATCTGTGTTAGAAAGAGATGTGTAACATTTACTGCCCTGTGATATAAAGATTTGAAAATCTGCAGATTGTCTCATCAGGTACAAGACTTCACGTAGGAAGAAACTCGGCTATCACCACTTCAGGATAAATGTTCTGATTTTGAGAGGAAAGTCTGCAAAAGATACATGTGTAGGATAGAAACATGAAAAATGTAAAGGGGCATCTAAGTATGTGCTGATTGTTACAGTTACTCGGATGTGGAAGTCAGAAATACCAAGTTTGTGCAGCAGCATTAATGCACTGGTAAGAGTAGGCTATTGAGCTCAATAAAGATGTCGTAAGTCTGGCTGAACATTAGTGAACAGTGGAAGGGTTGTGATTCCAGCTGTGTATGTGGGAATGCTCAGACAAAGAATGAACTCCCTGTATCAGAGTGACAGTGCTCTTTGCCAGATATACCCATGCAGGAGCTGACACAAGGTTTGTGCAATCCACAGGCCTTTCTAATAAAGGCTATACAGAAACTTTATTTGATTCAAACCACAGTTGTTGTTAGTCACAGATGACGCAGTAGGGCAGAGGACATTAGATATCCTGCACTGTCTCCTTGTTCTGCTGTGTGTGTTCTTCAATACTCTGATGCTAAGCTGCAGAGGGCTAGGTTGGCAGTGACTGAGCTGCTCTGATACTTTTCATACATCATGACTTATTAGTACAAAGGAGAGCTAAAGCCAACACAGGCTAGAATAAAACTGAGTAAGTGTGGTTTAGTTTTCTCAAAAAGCACATAGAAGCTGTGTTTTTGCATGATTCTTCCTTTAGTAACAATATAGGATGGTTAGTGATGTTTTCTCTAAAGTCTGGGCAAGAACAATGTCAGCATTAATGCCATGCCAATAACTGTACATCTGCATTGGTTAAATGGAGACCTTAACAGGTTTATGTTAGACTAGAATACTGTAGCATACAGACTTTTTCTGAGAATTTTTTGTAACTTTCTATGTGGAGACAATTGCTGCTATTCACAATTATCTCCAGCTGTCTAACAATGCAGAACTCCTAGTTCTTTAGCCTATTTTTCTGGAATTTTGGTGCTGATTCCCAATCACATTTGGTTGTCTTGTGCTTGTGTGTCATGTAAAGCAGCTGTAAAACCAGGTAGTGAAAGAAGCTGGTAGAGTGAAGTGGTGAGGAAGAGATTTTTATATATATATATACAAGGAAGCATGAAGTATTGAATATGCATCCTTCAGTTGGTTTGTATCATTGACCCTTTCTGGGTCAGCAGAGCAAGCCTGAGATCCAAGAAGTATGGACTTGAGAGGTGAAGATGATCCTTCTTCTGTGAAACCCAGCTCTGACAGAATGAAGACACTTTGCACCTCCCTGATTTACTAGGTACCTCTGTAAATTCACCTTGAAACAGTGACAGTTATGCTAGAAGCCTCAGAAATAACTGGTGTGTTAGTCCTTTGTACTGGATTCAGGGGACTGAGATTATCAGAAAACTGGTGGCACTTTGTATTGCAATGAAATAGTACCAAATAGGTGCCCATTAATCCATTCCCCTGTTCAATGACAAGTCATTTCATACAAAATAATCTCCAGCTATTTTTTTTTTTTTTGTCTCATTAACTATTCTAACTTGTGTTCTTCAGCTGCCTTTCAGGGACAGTCCAGAGCTGTGATTGTAACTCCAGCACCTTTAAAAAGAGAGGGGATTTTGACGCCAGCCACGTCTCAGTCTAATGTTGCAATTGCACCAGCTGGAATTGTCAGAGTAAGGAGAAGCAAAAAAAATATATTTGTTTTTTTAGGCATGTTATCTGCAAGTAGTTAGAGCCGTAATGTGCTCAGGAGGGTAGCTAAATCTCATCTGTTACCCAGTGTATGCATTTGTGCATTCAGCATTATGTTTGCTTATTTTTAATTTAGCTACTTTATTGGCCGAGAAGCACTATCTAGTCTTCACAGACTCTGTCTCACACAACAGTAAGATTACAGAAGAGGCATGTATACACAGTACCATGAATGGGACTGGTTTGTCTTTTTTATTAATCATGGAGAAGCTAGAAGGAACCCAGGATGCTCACCTTTCCATTTACATGTTGGAAAGCATGCCTTGAGTATATGAGTGGGTTTCCCAATATGTTGTATTCAGGAAGATGGTAATAGTTTTTAGTATATTATGCTGTTGATGTGTTGTAATACTGCTTTAAGTTATGAAAGGATACTGGTCCCCTGCCAGAAGTCTGACTTCAGTGCCTGCCAATTCCTTGTATGTTCACCCTTGTTTCATGTCATCAGATTGTTAATCATGTATTAATTTGCTACTTTTAGTGAAAGGCAAGGTAACAAATCTCTCTCTCTCTCTCTCTCTTTTTTTCTCCTCCTCTCCCCCCTTTCTCCTTTCTCTTGTCCCTTCTCTCCCTCTGCCCCCATCCCCCGCTTCCTGCTCTATTTTTCTTCCTCTCTGCTTTTCTCTGTGCTATTTCTATGCTGTTCCCAGGCTCCCGGGGTGACGGAGTTCCGTAGTAACATTGTGGTTGGTCCAGCCCAGCGAGCACCAAGTAGTCAACAAACCCAGTCCACAGTCTCCCATCTCTTCTCTCCTAGTGTAGTCCAGGATGTGTTGGTGAAAGGAGAGCAAATCCCTTCCCACAGTAGCAGTTCACAAGTTCCCTCACCTACGCCTAGTAAGTTAGAAAGCTGTAAGCATTCTCTCTATCCTACACATGTAAGTGTGTTTCCTTTGGTTAGGCAGGGTATAAATGGGCCTTGAGGATCCCTGGATAATTTTTGAAGGAAAAGCTTTTTAGGCCTTTCTACCTTGCAGCTTTGGTTGTATCCAGTTGTTTGCAATTTTTGTCTTAAGCTATGGTGCAGCATTACCACAAACTGCTATTTTGTGCTTCCTGTAAGTGGCTCCTTTCTAAAAGGATGTACTGTCATAGTCACCAAGAAATTAAACTCGTTTGAAAGGCATCTGTGTAGAAAGTGCGGAATAGGTTTGTTGTTCAGTATCATAACTATAATTTTGATAGGAGGGTCTCAGACACAATCCTTGTTAACGGTAGGTAAGTGCAAAGACTCCTTTTGCATGTGTGTTGATAGAGCAGTATCTGGGCCGGTTTTAGAGACATATGCTGGTTTTGCTGGTAAATGGCTTGTAAATGTTACCATCATGTCCCAGGCCATTAGAGCCTCGAACTGGGGAGTCTAGCAGGATGATGGAATTGCAGCCTACGCATTCAACGTACCTTTGCTGAAACGTGTGTGTGTGTGAAAGTATTACATATTGCTGTTTGGGGTGTATTAGCCTTATGCCATGAAATACTAAGCTTTCCCAGCCATCTTGACATTTTCTAGCATGCGGTTGCTGTATTAATGAGTATAATTTGGTTGCCGACTGCATTTCAGTTCAATTCTGAATAGAAACTTCTCAGCAGTTACATTCACTACAGGAAGTTTTTTGTTAATGTGACTTGTCTTTCTTCCTTTATGAAGGCCGAGACTGTCAGAATTCAGGCCAAGCTTCCCCCTGCACCTCTGAGCAGAGCCCCAGTCCACAGTCTCCCCAGAACAGCTGCTCAGGAAAACCTGCCACTGACCCTAATATGGCTGCATTTAAGGTGTGTGTCCTTTCCTTTGAGGTGCTTTTCTTCTTTGCCTTTGTAGCTACTTTTCTGCCCTGATGTCCGAGCATGGACTTAGAGAGTAACTTGCGCTTCAGGAACAGTGGAATATTTGTTCCTTAGGCTTAGCTTGCACTGCGTCTGTACTGCTCTGTTCAATTTAAAATGTCAGACTTTAATAATCTACTCTGCTCCTCAGTGATATGTCACCAGAGGGGCCAGGCTTAACTGTACCTCTGCAGGTCCTTATGATCATGACAGCAGTTCCTGCTGTAGCTCACAGGAGTGTTATGACAGGTCTCAGTTTACTTGATCAAAGGTTTCAGGCTTAGTTTTCTAAACCATGGCTTTTTGCCATTGTTCTGCTGGGGCTTTTCAGTCTGCAGGGCTCTGGCTATCACTGGAGGGGGACTTCTTGACCTCCTGAGTTACTTACATGTCTCCAATGATGCTATGCTGCTCCACAGAGAAGCAGCTCCACAGACTCTACAAGTTACAGCTGTAAAATGCTTTGAGAATTATTGGGGTAAGAACTCAGTGGTCTAGAGAAAGCATCTGAAAGCTGGCTGTACCTCATACACAAGCTGACCTTGTCAGAACACTTTTTGTGATGGTATGAGAAACTTACCCACAAAAAACAACTAATGCAGGACAATCAGCTGTAACCCTCTCATTCATTCTGTTGTGAAAGGAAGTGTTACTCAAGCATTTTGCAAGTGCCAACCCCTTTTTGGCTTTTCTTTCTTTGTATACTCTATGAGTTGGTGTCAGTTTGATTACTCCCAGAGCAGAAAGGTAAGTTTAAACACTTGCAGCCTGTGATTGCACTCAATTCTAGTTCTGTTGCAGAGGAGAATCAGAACTTGCCCCTTGCTAAGCATGCTGCAAGTTACTCATAAAAGTTTGCAGTTATTTGCTTGGCATAAATGCTCACAATCAGTAGTTGCAGCCTGTTCTTGCTGCTAGAGGGCAAGTTAACAAAGGAACAAATTATTAGGACGGGCCGATGGTGGGAAAGTGGCCGCTAGATGGAGGAGTGTTCTTAAAATTAAGGACACTGCAATGAGATAGGCTCTATAGCCATTTAAACTCACCTGGTTTGCCAGGAATTGCTTTGGATGTGTACTGTTAGTAACTCTCTTGTAAGAAAAGACAGAAACAGTGATGTTTGCCAGTCTCTAGATGTATGTTCTTTTGCCACTCTTCATTATTAGTTAAACAGTTCTGCATCGCTGGGTGACATTGTTTTTTCAGTTTGGTAAAGCATAGAGGGCACTGGAAATCTCAGTTCTGCTCTTGAACCTGCATTTTCTGTGTTTTTGGGCAGCCACTTTATTGTTTTATTACATTGTTTTCCTCCATTATAAAATAGGGTGATGGTGAGCTACCACCGGAAAGCCTAGCTCTGCCAAGAATGCATTCTCAAAGTGCAGACTCCTTATTTTCTTGCAGTGATTTTGGTGGAAACAATTTCTAAGTTTTTAATGCTACAAATAAAAGTGTTAATTCCTGACAAAGCCTCTATCCTCAGGACAGGCCAGAGTTATGGATTCTTTTTTTCTTTTTCATTTTTACAGACTGCCTGTTTACATTAGTAGATGTTAAATATGTATTAGGAATAAATGATACGGACTGTTTTAAACTTAAAGGCTTCAGCAAGATCCTAACTAATTACGTGCCTCAAAGATTGGAATTTGACTTCAGAAAAGGAAATTGTGTAACAGTTTTAAATAGGAATTTTTACTTTAGGAAAAAACCTTACAAGGTTTGGAATTGAATTTAATACACTGGACACTTCTTTTTAATAACTTAAATCGCTTGCAAATTTTTGTGGCTTTGACTGGAAAGACTGTGAATGCCACAATTCAACAAAAATGACACTGTGAATTTGAATAGCTGTAATAGTCATTGCAGTAGAAAGGTAGAAGAGAACAGCATAGACTGAGCTAATTTTATTTATGCAGAATCGAAGAATGAAGCATATTTCGGAACAAAAACGAAGGTTTAATATCAAGATTGGTTTCAGTACTCTGAACAGCTTGGTTTCAGCCAACTCCAAGTTGGTAAGTAACTTGGCAGCACTAACAGTTTAATGTGGTATATAAGAGCGAGCCATTCTAAAAAGACTTGTTAATAAATTTAATCTCTTCACTGTTGACTGAGAATGCCAGTCAGTCAGTGAAGAAACTTGAACTGAGGGACTTGGAAAGGGAAGGGTGATAAATCCATGGCTTATAGTCAAAAGAGTGTGTGAAAGTGCTTCACCTTTTAGACATTGTTCTGATGCAGCTTCAAATGTTGAACAGGTCTTGTCTGATGACATGCTGCAGCTTTTAAAGCCAACAGGGAAAGTAAAAACCTGATCTTTGCAATTCTTGCTCTTAGGACCCCAGTAACGAAGATTTTTGTCACGTTTGCAGCATAAGATGACTTTGCATTTGCTGTTAACACCACCTTTCTTCTGACATACTGGCTTTTTATACCCGTTCTGGATGGGTTCTGGTCCCTATAGCTGGACTTGAAAAAGCTGTTTTGTAGCTAGTATAGTAAGCTTATTCTGCCTGAACCATGAGCCACCCAGAAGCCAGGTAGATGCTGTTGGTACGATGCTGTGCCTGGCTTAATATACCTTGACATTTGGCCTAAGCTAATATACCCATGAGCACAGCTTGTTAGCTTAGGCTTTGTGCCATGATAACTACAGCTGTGCTGCGTTTGGTCAGCTGAGAGCATGGCATAGCAACCTTGTGTGCCTGCAAATACTGTTGAAACATATCAGTGAGCCAAAGGAAGAACTAAAACGTCCAGTGAAACTTCTAAAACTTCCTACACTGATGAGATCTCTACCTCCCACGAGGAGTCAGAAGCCTAGCCAGTTCAGATGATTTTGAAAATCCCTCTAGGACTCTTTACATCTAGTATCACCCAGCTGCCTTTAAGAATTTGGCCCTGTGCCCACAGCCTTACAAATATTCTCAGGGCTTTTTTTTTCCCCCGTCACCTGTCTTTTGTGCATAGATTTACAGAGGAAAAAAAAATCCCAACGGACTTCTCATTGTCAAATGACTTTGTCCAAATTAAGAACATGCTCTGGCTATACTAGTTAACGTAGTTCACTAAATTGAAATCAAAATGATTGAAACACAGACTTGTCTGCACAACAAAATTCTAAATGTCCTTTAAATACCAGTACATTTTGAAACATGGAAAATACGAAAGCTTATTGTGTAGCATGTTGATTTGTTTACATAATTTTTACGGTTTTATACATTTAGGCCGTAAGTTATCAGAATATTACTTGCTGATTTGAATAGCCTATTTGAAAGATAATAGGTTTTGAAAACTCAGCTTTAGTAAAATGTCTAATTATTTTATTTCTTAAGTACAGATTTTTAATTTGTTCCTCAAAACTGAGGAGTATTTTGAAAAAGATCTGTGACATTGTTCTGTCTCCTTTGGTGGTAGCCAGACCATGTTACCTTCTGTTTAGTAACTTCAGGTTTCCCTAACTAAATAATCTATATTGTCAACTTCAAACAATGCTTCTAACAGCACTATAAATCATCAGCAGATGTACTTCAGTAGTTAAGTAAGAATTGTAACTTTTTAAGAGGATAGGTAATGAAATAAAACATTTAAAATTATTAAAATACTTCTTTCAACAAAGTAGCAAAAATGTAATTTGTGAAAGAAAACAACCACTGCAACCACATTTCTCTGTACTAGTGTGCAAACAGGAGTCAGAAAAATTAAAAGTTTAGTATTATCTTAAGTGTTTCGCCCTGGCCATCTGTGTGCTTTTGCACACAGTGAAGGAAACTTAAGAAGAGGGGCTGAAGTGCTCTTCTGGATGTTGCAGCAGGTTAGGGGCAAGCTATTCTTCTGTCTAGCTTTGTTCCAGAAAGTGAGCTTTATGTTTGTGTTTGGTCTAGATCAGCCATGCAATCACGCTCCAGAAAACAGTAGAATATATCGCTAAACTACAGCAGGAAAGAACACAGATGCAAGAGGAAACCAGGCGCCTTCGGGAAGAAATCGAGGAGCTAAACGCTACCATCATGTGAGATTTGGGGAGCTTTCTGTAATGAAGCAGAGTAGCTTGAATGTTGCTTTGGCTAACAACAGGGAATGTTTGCCTCAAATGTCATGCCAAACAACAGATGGGTATCGAACAGAAGTACAGTTGCTACCAACTTCCAAACAAAAAGCATAGTTGCTGTGGGATGGGCGTTGGTAGCAAACTATGTGGATTTTCAGCAAGCGCTTAGCATGAATGCACAACAGTGGCAGCATCAGAAAAGGTGCATCATGTCAGTTAGAATAATTCTGAGAAGAAGCCACTCATGATGTTTTTTTAAAGCTAGGCTCACTGGGTGATTAAACACTCTTACCCTTCATGATGGCTTTGCTGCAGTTTTCTTTCCAGACACAGTCAATTTTTATAGGAGAATGTGGTTGAGTACATAAAACACAGGACTTGGAATCAAGGAGCTTGCCACTGGCTGAACATAACTCTGATAAATCACTTCACCTTCCTGGTGCCTCAGTTTCCTCTGTGGCTTTACAATAGTTATGTACTATTGCAAAGCACGTTGAGAACCCCAGTGGTTTTTCTTCCATCTACAGAAGTGTTAGGCGTAGGCATTATGTTAAACTTATCAGCAAATCAAAGTATTTTTATTTTTCTTTAAAAGTATGATGATGTCTGGTTTTATTTTAAATTAATCTGTTTCTTAAGAATCTCTGTAACATTTTCTTCTATAACATTGCTCAGGAGTAACTAAATTTTTCCTTGACTCCTAATGTGCCTTTTTCTAATTTGATGCCGAAAACTATGTTCTGTGTTATACTTTGTTTTCAGTTTTGTTGCTTGTAATAAGAAGTGTGTAGCAGCTTGAGAAATCGCTTTGCTGTGTGAATATAGACAAAATTGATGGGAAAACAGTATGTATTCCTGTCTGTAACAATTACATTCGGGGGGGGGGGGTCATGCACTGGGAAGCTACCTCGGTCAGGGGTACTGAGGATACACACTTTTATCTTGCTATAATTTAGTCTGGAAGAGAAGTGTGTCCTTTCTGGTGGGGATTCTGACCTCAGAACATCTTTTCAGTTCTTGTCAACAGCAGCTTCCTGCTACTGGAGTTCCTGTAACACGGCAAAGATTTGACCACATGAGGAGGATGTTTGATGAGTATGTGAGAAGCAGGACCCTGCAGAACTGGAAGTTTTGGATTGTATCCTTTTATATCAGCCTGTTGAACTTGAGATTTGGTACTGATGTATTTAGAGCCAAGAACTCTGGATTCTGATGCTGTGACTTTAAGCCAAGTTAGTTAAATAACGTATGTCCTCAGTTTTCATTCACATCTGTATGTGGATATGAATCCTTGCCTTATAGGCTGTCGTGAGGCAGAACTTGTTCACCTTGAAGTATGGGAAGTAACTTGAAAGTAAAATGCAATACAAAGGCAAGGTTTTCCTGGTGGGTTATTATACTGCAAGAAATGGTTAATGGACTGCTGCTGTAACTGTAGCTCTTGTAGTCTTTTGGAAAAACTGAACAGAGAATAACAAAGTTTTTTTAGGGAAAAAAATTATTACAAATAATTACTGAAGCTGTTGAAATGGCAGTTTTAAAAACTTGAACTTTTATTTTTCCTTTTTTTCTTTTTTCCTTTTTTTCTTTTTTCTTTTTTCCTTTTTTCTTTTTTTTCCTTTTTTCTTTTTTTTTTCCTTTTTTCTTTTTTCCTTTTTCCTTTTTTCTTTTTTCTTTCTTTTTTCTTTCTTTTTTCTTTCTTTTTTCTTTCTTTTTTCTTTCTTTTTTCTTTCTTTTTTC
>JAVKLA010000088.1:16639496-16650560 GCA_034782735.1 Sagittarius serpentarius | reverse complement strand
TTCTCTTTTCTTTTTTTCTCTTTTCTTTTTTTCTCTTTTCTTTTTTTCTCTTTTCTTTTTTTCTCTTTTCTTTTTTTAGTTTTTTTAGTTTTCTGGTTGTCTTTTGTTACAACGGTGAATCAACTTAGTTTCTGTTTGCTTCTCCAATGCTAACAGCTGTGCTTGTAAGTGAATGATGATACAGGAGGTAGAAAGACATAAACTGAATGAAACCAAGTTAGCTGCATTTGTGCTGTGCTGTATAGACTTAAGTAGTTTGGATCAAACATTATTAGCTTGAATCAGTTCAGGGATATTTGTAATTAGCAAAGAGCAGTAGTGTTAACCATCCCTTCCCCCATTAAACTTAATATGTTCATATAGCTATTTATTTGCACTTTATATTTTGTATGTCTGTACTGGTTATTTCCCTCTAACTACCTGGATAATATAAGTATATGTGTGCATGCTTGTGCATGCATGAAGTTCAGCTTTTTTAATACTGTGATATGTGAAAGTGCTTTCTTTGCTGTTCCTGGTTTATGTTGGCCCTAAAAAGACACTCTTCTTTTTAGCATCCTTTTAGGAAACAATTCTTAGCAAGATCTTACACATTCTCTGGTAACTTAGAGCTGGTGCAGCTGTGGAACCTCTGGATTCTACAGCACTATTAACCCTGGAACAATTTCAAGTGAATTACGAAAACAGAGGTCTTTAATGTAACAGTGAAAATGATTATTTAAAGACAATCCTGCACATATTTGCTGATTGGATAATGTGTTTATTTTATGCTGCTGCAAGATGTTAAACAGCTCCAAATCTGGAAGTGAGACACTTGTAGAAAGTGGCAGAGGTTATCACGGATGAAGACACAATTTTAGGTAGCTGGGTTTTGTAGCATTTGGGGAAAGACAAAGGCTTTTGTAGTTGGTGAAAGAAAAGGTTGATAGGCAAAGTAATGTTCCCAAACTTCCCTTTACAAGTCAGAATGTAAGTGTGACGGAACAGTTGTTCTAACAGCTGGATTGAATCCTTAACGTATGCTGACATATTTCAGAATGTCTTACAGTAAAAGCTGACAAGGTCCAGGGGTGAGTGCTAATAATAATAAAAAAATCTCCTCCTTATGAAATGACTGTAAGAGAGAGAAGGGCAGTTTCATTACAAATATGAAAATACCATAGTTTCTCTTGCATATAGGAGGGAAATGAGTAATCTGGTCTTGGGCTACTAGAGATAACCCAAGAATAGAATACTCTTGAATATTAGAGTATCAATAGAATAATACCCATGTTGTTCTTCCAGTCACTCTGTAAAAGTCTGTAAGGGCCTGCAAATCCCCTCAAGTATTCCAGGTAATTGTTAGACTTATCTTGATTGTCAGACCCAGTGAGAAAGATGGGGGGGTGTGACAATCCTGAGATTGATTTGGGCCACATTCTTACATGCTGCTGACTGTAGTGAGAAAACCCCATCTGGAGTAACATGGTAAAATCACAGATTCTGAGCCTTCAGATGAGTTTTATCGTCCAACCAGCTTCTGAAATAAATGTACCTGTAAGCTGGAATCTACTTGGTGAATTATCGTGGCGATGTAACAAGCTGTTTTGAGTTCAAATGTGGTGATCGTTCCAGGAGAGGTCATCTGAAACCCTGGGGGCTAGGGCCAACTGAGGCTTGTGGGGGTGCTCTGTATGTTTTAATACACTACAGGCTAAGAATTCTGTCTGCTCCTTTTCTGCCAGGAAGATTATTGCAACTCCAGGCCCATCTTTCCAAGCTGTGGTGATAGAGAGCCAAAAGAAAGGCCTCATAGTCCGCAGCTTGCTACCGTTCTGGTCCACATAGATGCAGATCGGCAAGTCTGGTCCTTGGTGTGGGAATCCTTGCCACGCCGCTGATCATCTCTGAAAATATATTTGTGTACGCTGGGGTCTTTGTTTAGCTGCAATAGCTGAGAACTTGAGTGTTTGCTGAAAATTTGCCCAAGAAATTGGCTGAATACTTGCACTGTTGGCCTGTGCTGGACTTATTACTGCCAGGCAAGACATCCAGGTACCCCACCTTGGATGCATCTGTGGTGTGCTATGGTAAGTGATGCGGTTGCAAAGCATCACTGTTACGTGAAAAAGGTGGCGATGAAGAAATTGAACGAATTAGATGTATGTAGAAGTTTCAGATATTGATGCACTTGCAACAGTGCCATAGCATGCAGTTGGTTTGTAGGAGATCAAGTGAGTTGTACAGGAATTTTGCAAAAAAAAAAGAAAAAAAAAGTGTCACTAGGAACCGAGGTTTAATTTTTTCCTTTGTCTTAGTGTTACAGATTTCAAAGAATATTTTTTGAAATGTTGCAGCCCCTCTAGTAGCTGAAGTCCATTTAGAAGTCCATTGTTTTCTCTGCAGACTGAGCTGTAGTAGCCTTTCCCATAGAATATTTTGAACTCCTTGTTTGTTGTCTCCCTTAACATTTGATGATTTGCAGTTCAGCATTATTATTAAGCCATTGTTTGAGTCCTTCAATGGGATGGTTTCCACAACAAGCTTTAAGGATCTAAATCAAACTGCAATGGCCTGGTTGGATCAGCACTGTTCTCTTCCTGTTCTGAGGCCAAGTAAGTGAAGTTCTATCCAGCAATTATTCCAGATCATAGAAAGTGAGACCGTGTGTAATACCATTTCTTGAAGGTCAGGGGATGACAAAGCAAGCACATAATGCTGAATATGACTTCCAGTTCCTTTTTATTATCTCAGTAGAAAAATAAGAACCTTTTTTGACTGTGAAGACTCTTGGTTGCATGCTTAACACTGAACAGAAAAAAACAACGAAATTGCTGAATATAGATACCAGAATTTAAACAGTCTCAAGCAGCATTTAAACTTCAAATACCCCGCTCTAATTGGAGTAAGTTTGGCAGTGTGATTTATCTCATTATGAAGAAAGACTTCTGAGATTTTTATTCCGCTTTGGAATGACCTTCTGTTTGAGCATGACTGCTTGATCCTTTCCCCCTTGCAATTCAGCAGGTATTTATATTTACAGTTATAATTGCCAAGTGGTACTCTCTTTTGTAGAGGAAATAGGTGGGTTTTTTTACAAGTTCTAGATCTCCATTCCTTGTTCCCTGGGCACAGTTCTTGCGCATCCCTGTTTATTGCTGTCGCTGTGTGTGGAGGTGTGCATGTTTTGCAGAAGTATTTCCATAATTCTATCATGCGCAACAGCCTTGCAGTACCTGCACACTATCCTGCATGGATCTGTTTGCAGTCAGACTAATGGCTTTTCTTGATACTTTTCTGACTTTTTTTTGTAGTGGTGCTGAACACCCTTCGGCATCTAAGTACAACCACCTCAATTCTGTCAGATCCATCGTGCCTGCCAGAGCAGGCCGCTGAGGCAGTTGTCAAGATGAACAAAACAGCTGGCGAAACCTAACAACCAAAGACAATGAGTTGCTTATACAAGGGGTGGAGAACCTGCCAGTCTAGCAGCCTGGCGAGTCTCCTTTCAGTTCGTGCACTTTAGAAAGAATTCTCTCTATCACCTGAGACATTGTTCAGGGCATCTGGCTCTGCCTTCAGAATATGTGGAAGTATGATGCAACGTTGTCATAACGTTTTGATTCCTCTTCAGTGCTGTGCTGTACTCCGTTAAGTGAGAAAACACCAAGCTCAGGTAAATTTAGCAGGTTTGAGTCCTGCAGGCAGCAATATATCTCCATCAATGCAGCATGCATCTATATGCAACAAACAGATTTCTATGAAACAACTTCAAGTACTAAGTTCTCTGAAGTGTAAATCTCGTACACCAAGGAATGTTCTCTTCAAGGGGAAATATACTTTCGATTTCATGAAACAAAATGTGCTTTTTATTTTGTTTTCTGGTATTCAGTTCCATTTGTTTTACTTGAATAGTGAAAATTGTTAAACAGGATCATATTAAAAACCAAAGGAGAAGGAAAAATCCGTCAACGATGTCAACTCGTGGCAAAAATACTAGAATTAAAATCTCAGGCTGTGTTTTGTGTATTTTTATTTTAATGAGTGTATCATTGCATGTGATCTTTTTCAAGACATGCTTTATTTTCTGGCAAATAAAGCAACTGATTTTTGTTGTGTTTCCCGATATAGCCATTGCAAGTGGGTAGCAGGCTGTGCAGTAAGTGCAAGAAAGCAGTTTTAGATTGCGTAGACTCTGCAGTTAGGATAGATACATGAATTTCATACCCATTTAATCTGTGAACTGTTTTCTTGCGCTCTGCAGGGTTCAGCTGCCTTCCTCACAAAATATGCGCTTATAAAACACATCCATAGATAAATGTAGTAGTGCTTCAGAGACAAGAATTGAGTTTGTAATGTTAAGAAATTGGCTTTTTTGTTATCTCAGAAACTATATCAAACCACATGGACTTGTAGTCAGTTCTTTGCTTCATCTTTTTTGCTTGTTCTGTTTGCCTTCTATCTGAAAAATGTGAAGGACTTACGGGAAGGTTATGTTCAACATGAATTATAAAACATATAAAAATATGTTTAAAACCTGAAACACTGCATAACATTTTTCTGTGACAGTCTCAGCAAGTACCGTACTCTGCTGCAGATAATCTTAGTCTGGTTACAGCAGTGATAGTCTGTCCGTCCTGAGACAGCACTGGGATATTCATTCTGACTGATTGTTCATAGTCTGGAATGATCTTATGACCCTTGTAATTCCACTCATTACTTGATTTGGATTCTTAAGAGCTATGCAAACTGTGGGTGATGTTTCCCTAGTACCTCCCCTGAGTAGTTTTCTTCCAGTTTCAAAGGCAGGCTGCCTGGAGGTGATCACCAGGCTATCACAGTGCTAAAAAGAGGAGCAACTAAAACATTTGGGCATTGCACATGCTGAAATGGGGTCAGTAGGTTCTCCTTCGGGGGATGTAGGTTTTTGTCAGTGTTGTCCCCGATCTTGTCCACTTGGTTGGGCCTAAGTTTAAAAAGAAACAATAGGCTTGGGGAGTGGGACTAAGCACGGGGAGTATTTTTCTTTCTTCTTTGTCCTGAGATTTTGCAGCTAATGGCTTTCATTGCAGAGTTCACTTATGTGTGAGAAGGATGGTAGCAGAAAGAAGGCATGAAAGGTTAACCCCAGGGCCCTCTCCCTGAGCAGAGGTACTGCGAGTTGAGGAATGGGAGCTGAAGGGGACTGCTGGGGGGGAAAGGAACCTAAGGGGAAGACAAAATGGCATGATCCAAGTACCAGCATGCTTTTCTGTAGCTGTGCGGACAAATGAGGAGATGCTTTTTTTTTTTCCTTTTTTCTTTTTTTTTTTTTTTTTTTTTTTACAGTAGATAGATCTGGCGCATCATTTGAAGTTTGTGGCACATGTGAAAACCTGTGTCCCTGCGACAGAACTAATAAAAATCCAGGCCTCAGCTAAGGAATGGTTTGTTGAAATAGTGTATAAAGGTTGTCATAGTAAGCAAATAGTAAGTAGGTTTTCTGGGGGGATCTGTATCTAGGTCTTTCATACATAGTGGTGTAATCAATTAAGCAGTATTCTTTGGGATGCACCTGGATAAAAAGTGTTGACTAAGTGTAAATTCTTTTTTAAATCAGTGCTTTAAATCCTCCCATTTTTATCATTGATTGTGAACTTGATTCCAGTAAAGTCATTTAACACTGTGATTCGCTGGGGAGCGTCCCTCAAGTTCTTTCTTTACTGGGCTATCTCATGGAGATGCATAGATATCTACATGCGTATTTGCATGTTAAAAATACGTATCCGGTTTTCTAGAAAGAAATCAGTAGGCAAATTGTCCAAGAACAGACCCACTTGTGTTTTTGCTGTACTTTTCAGATTAACAGATTCAGTAATGCCTGCCCTGCAGTGTGGTCTCCTGCTTGTCAGGCAGTGATTGTGCTTGATTTTACCATTACTAGTATCAATGACATTAGAGTTTTGTCTCAACAAGCAAAGTGCACTACAAGCATATTTCAAAGCCCAGGGAAGTCTGATGACTTCTAAGCTTAAATCCTAACATCTCAGATATCACTGAATGGATTGGAAGCTGAAAGGGACCTTACAGCAATAGGAAGGGGTAGTGTGACTGAACTGCTAAAAATTTTGTCCATTAGCAGTTTTTATCTGGATGTGGATGGAAAAATAATTGTGCTTATTGCACCATGAGCTGATTACAATTGGAGAGAAAGTGCTTATTTAAATAATGTGTGGTGGAGAAACAAGCTCATGGCACTATTAAAAGACTGCAAATCTTAACATAGTAAAGAGAAAAAAATTAAATCAAAGAGCTTACTTAGGCACGAGTGTAGGAGGGAGGGAAGGAAAAGTGAAAAGATACTTTCCACGTAGTGCAATTACCAGAAATGATGTGGCTGCTCTTTGAAGCAGTGATTCAGTGTATTTTTGTCACCCTATTATTGCAAATCAGAATTCTTTTCTTTTATCAGTCAGCCTTGTGAGGAGTGTGATTTCACTTCATTTGGAAACACAGGAGGAAAAAGCTGTATTATGTCTCACGTCTGCACAGTAGAAGTACTGAGGATTGGTATGAAAAGAGATTGACCACGTATGTATTAGTTCCTGCATAGTTGTCCACTTTGGTTTATATTTGAACTCCTTTGTCTTTCTTGCCCATCGAGGAGTCTAAATACTATATTTCTTTTAAAAAAAAAAATAAATTTGGTAACACTTTCTCCCCTAATTTAAGTAGTCTAATTTCCTCAGTGTCACCAAAGTATACTTAAGCAAGCAAAACACACAGTGCCTATACTCTACACAGAATTACAGGCAATGCACACCTGTCGTCAGTGAATTGGTGCTAAACTTTTACGAATCCCCATATAATTGAATACAAGTCATACTCAGTCAAATCCAACATATTTCACTCAATAAGGGAGTGGCTAGATAAAGTATTTATGGCCTGTGATATGCACAATGCCAAACTGAGATTGTCTCATGGCCCCTTGTGACCTTGAGTTCTGTTAATCAGTATGTTGTAGATGGCCCCCACTCCAAAAACAAGTTCTAGAAAACTTGTGCATTATCTGATATAGTTATTAGGCTTGTATGATGCTCCCTGTTAGCAGGAGAAATAAGTGATGAAATTCCAGGAGCAAACTAGAATTGAAGGAATTAATGAGTACTAGGAACAGAGACAAGTGCATGCTTCATCTTGACAGTCTGATCTCTGCACAAAACCAAAGGAATCTTAATTACTACCATTTGACCTGATTGGAATGTTCTTCCATGCTTTTCTAGACCCCTTAGGAGGCCTTCCTTGAAGGGAGACTTACTAGAATGTTTCCATCTGTGCCTTAGATTTTGGCATCCTGTATGCATTTTAAGTCATACGTTCTTCCCCCTAATACAGTGCTAAGTGGAAAATTCAATGAACTGACAAAGTGGGGCTTCCCTGGGTTTTAGGAGGATTTTATCTGTGTGGCATTACTGTGTCCCTTTGAAACTGAGGTTGTGAAAAATTGTGTGTATGTATGGAAAAAAATTGTGTCTTTCCTGCTGACTTCACCATCCTCCACTCCATGTATACAAGCACATACGCACACGTGTACATACTGTCATACCAGAAGTTTGACAGAAACCCAGTAAATATGCAAACGCTTAAATCTCTGAATCTGGAATGGCTTGAAAAGACAAAGGGCTGTCAAATTGCATTGAAAAATAGCATCTCTTTACTTTGTATCTTCAGGTTTGAGAGAGAGAGAATGTATGTATGTATGTATGTATGTGTGGTAGAGGTGACAGGGGCAGGTGAATTTTGTTTTGTTGGCTTTTAAAGCCCAAACCTGAAGAGCAGTTTGAGAGTAGGAGAGGGAAGCTCACTGCAAAAACATTCAGTAAGATGATGCTTTTGTAATACAAATTATTTGAAAGCTCTTTCACTTTCTGTGTTTCTGGAGTAGATAATTCTTGCCTTGATGTTGCCAAGTAGAAGACACTGCTGAAAACAGAATGGGCTGTTAACTATTTTGACCTTTTTCTGTCTGTCTTTCTGTCTTGTCTGTCTTTCTGTCTTGTCTGTCTTTCTGTCTTGTCTGTCTTGTCTGGTTCCTTTCCACCTTTATTGCATGGAAAACCACCCAAAATCAGAAGGCTGATGATACCTGATTTAGGTGCTTTAGTCATACCAATCTTGGAGGACTGTGGACAACTGTTGATGACTTTTAGGAGGTTTTTTGATTAAGTGAGACAACAAGAGTTTTCCTATTACTCCTCCTCAATTTATACACTTGACTTTCAGAGGAGATCATTTGTTTTGGTTTTTTTTCTTTTATAGGGCCCCAATATTGTTCCTACAACATCAGTTAAAGCCTCAAGTTTCCTTTTGTTTCATTCTTGGTTGGATTTCATGCTCATTTACTGTGTTAGAGCAAAAGTGGTAGTATGGAATTGTAGATTGATTCAGTTACAAAGAAACACATCTTAGGTATATAACAGAATGACTTTCTAGCCATTGTCTGAACTGCTTTTATGTCTGAACTTTTCCAACATGAATAAGGTTTTGAATCAAAAGATATCGATGTTAGGAGCCAGCCTTTTAATTAACAATACAATGAATAAATTGCTCCTTTTCTTCTTCTAACCTTGTATTTAAATGTGTTTTAAGTGAATGGAGTTCATTCTTGTTAAAAAAAAGGCAAAAAAAAAAAAAAAAGCTTGGAGGATGAGGACTTCAGGTTGTGCTCTTGCTTTGCCTAGGTTTCCTGTTCTGTTGCATGACACAACTTCTGTTGTGCTGTTGGTATGTAGCACTTTTCAGTAGGTCTGTTAAATTGTGCAATGCATTTTTTATATTTACAACCAAAACAATAAAGGTTATTTTTTGGAAGAAACTGGTTGTAATGCCATTATTTCCTAACTGGATGTGGGGAAATGGTAAGTGGAATTGTTCCTGGACCAGGACCAGCACTTGCCATCCTTTTTGCAACTCTGAGAGGTGGCAAGGGCTCATTTCCCTATTAGCAGTGCTGAAGTTACCCCTTTGGGATCTGTGTGTTTGGCTTTCCCATTGCAAGGCTTATATCCTCTGTTGATCTGCTGAAGCTTGGACTCCTTTTAAGAAACTCAGTGCCCCTTGGGCCCTTCTTGACTGAAGGAATCAGCTCACCCTGATGAGCTTACTTGGAGCTTACAAGTGATTTCTTTTTCTCATGAAGTGGCCACCAGGCTGTATTTGCTCTGTGCCGCATTGTTGCCTGTCTCACCAGAGTAAACGTTAGCCAGATTAACAACAATTGAAAATTACCCTCTGTAGTCCACTCTGCTCCCCTTCTCTGAAGCATCTTAGAGACTGGAAATGAACAGGTGGGCTAAAGTACAATCTCCACAAGTCCAGGTGTCTGCAGAGCGTACGTGTTTCATCACCCTAAATAACCAGTGAGCCTGCTCTTTCACGTTTGGTGTAACATAATTTTCCAAACGTATTGACGTTCCGATGTGCTCCTACAGTGATCAGGGCCTTATTGTTAATTACATTAAGCATAACAGCGAGAGTGAGCTCTTCAGACAAAACTAAGCAAACATCTATTTATGTCTGCACCTACTTCTAACAGGCTGATAATTCAAAGGTAGCCCTGGTATTTCTCCAAGAAAGGCAAGACTCTTAAGCTTGTAGGGGCTGCAACAATGCCTTGAGCCCTGATGGTCTTATTTTCTTGCAGGCTTGGATTTGGGGCTCTTGGCTGATGTACTGCCTGGACAGTGGGTGTCATAGACCAGCACTGAGACTGGATAACGCAGTATTCCCATGGAATTGATGTCAGTGTTAGGCACTGAGCTGCTTAAGTCCATTTAAAAAATGAAACAAATAGCACTTCATCTTTGCCTTTAATGACTGATGTTTGTTTTTCCCTGGTAGGACACTTCAGCTGTCTGTGCTTCAGTTGTCACCTCACTGGTATATTGGATTTTCTTGCCTAGTGGAAGCAGCATTGGGTGACTGAGACTCTAGTTGAAGTGAAAGGTAATAGATGAGCGAAAAGAGGGATTTTATTTTAAAATCATTACACAAGAGTTGATGCTGGTTAATCTCATCCTTGTGATTGGTGGCTTTGACTTAATATACCTTATTAGAACTTTTGATGAGTCAGGCCTGTGGTTCTAGGGGAAGGTATAGCAGGTTTCTTACTGTTTGCATTTAATTTTTTTAATATCTCTAGCTTAATCTCACATAAAGCATTTTGGTAGAAGGCAGTGATTCTTCACTGCTATTTAAACAGTG
This sequence comes from Sagittarius serpentarius, assembly GCA_034782735.1. NCBI lineage: Eukaryota > Metazoa > Chordata > Aves > Accipitriformes > Sagittariidae > Sagittarius > Sagittarius serpentarius. Next base: position 16,640,339 of record JAVKLA010000088.1, on the reverse strand, counting down.
ATAAACCAACACTTCAGCCTGACTTCACTCCCAACCAAGCAGACAAATGCAAATGTTACTGCAAAGATGCTATCAAACTTCTCTGGGGGGAAGCTGTGGCTGGAGAGCACTGTTTCTGTACTACTGATTTTGTGGTGATTTCAGTGAGGCTGGTATAGCTGTAGCTGGTATGCCAAAGGACAGTTACTGAAATGGCTTATTTTTGTGGCTGATTCTGCTAAACCTTGAACAGTGCTAAAAAGTAGACCTAGATTTCTCTATGGAAATTACACCAAATGAAATCACTGCTGTAAGGGAATTGGCATTTCAATGGGCAAACAGCTCAGGGCTCTCTTTATACGTAAAAGAATGGAAAGCAATGCTCACTAGATTTTTTTTTTTTTTTTTTTTTTTAAATACACCCTGCATTTACCCTCAGAAGCTCTTCTGTGCCTGTTCTCATCCCTGAGGACTTTCTCCTCCTGAGCATCCTCATCACCAGGACGTGGGCAGACCATGAATAGTTGGGTGTTGGGGAAGTTCCCTGTGTGCAAACACAGAAGAGTCCCTGTTGTCATCCAGAGAGATGTTTAACATGTTCCTGTCTCGGAACAAGGTGTGTGTATCGCAAACCTCAACGCCTTTCCGTCACAAAATGGAAACAAACCCACAAAAGATTAGACTCATCACATCCCTAAGTCCTGCTGCTGCCTGCGCTTTTGACCCTTCTGTGACTCTGTGGTGGGTCGACCCTGGCTGGATGTCAGGTGCCTACCAAAGCCACTCGATCACTCCCCCTCCTCGACTGGACAGGAGAGGGAGAATATAATGAAAGACTTGTGGGTCGAGATAAGGACAGGGAGA
>JAVKLA010000088.1:16628444-16639396 GCA_034782735.1 Sagittarius serpentarius | reverse complement strand
TCTGCTCCGGCGCCTGGAGCACCTCCTGCCCCTCCTTCTGCACTGACCTTGGGGTCTGCGGAGATGTTTCTCTTACATGTTCTCACTCCGCTCCGGCTGCAGCTTCTGATCCCCAGCAACTTTTTTCTTCTCAGATATGTTGTCACAGAGGCACTACCACTGTCACTAGTTGGCTTGGCCTTGGCCAGCGGCACGTCCATCTTAAAGCTGGCTGGCATGGGCTATATCGGACACAGGGGAAGCTTCTAGCAACTTTTAAAGAAGCCACCCCTGTAGCCCCCCCTGCTACCAAAACCTTGCCACATAAACCAATACAGACTCCTCCATCTCAACTGTAAATTCCTCATAGGCCATGAAAGCCAACAGCTTCATTTTCAATCAGGATAAATGGGGAACTGCTTGTCAAGAAAGCTTTGCCGGTGACCACCTCATCACCACAGCAGAGATGCACTGCAGGTGTATCCCCCAACTTCCAGACCTCCAGGGCTGAGGAGGATTTATCCGAGCCCTGACGATCCTGCACCAGGGAAGCTACAGATCTGCAGATGTTCTCACAGTGTTCTGTCTGGGGCTGGCAGCCATCTTCTCTTGGGAGTGATGTGTTTGAGCCTTTCTCTCTGTAAATGCTTGGGTCATCTTTTGAGAATTTCTGGGCTTCAGGGTGAGCCTTTGAGTGGTGTGGCTCAGGCGTGGGCAGCAGAGGTCCTGAGAATCTCTTGCAAAGGAAGCCACAGAACCACCTCTGCATTAGAGCTAGTGTTGGTTCTCCAGTCTTCTCTTTACTGTGCGGACCAAGCTCAGTCATCCAACATGTGTGACTCTCACTTGTTTAATACCCCTCCCTTTTCTGAAGCTGCCCCATCTTCTCAGAGAAGTGGGAAGAGCTTTTCAAGGAAGCCTTTACATCTGGCCAAGGCTGAAAGGGAACCAACCGTTATCAGAACAGATGAAAGGACAGTACCTGAGCAGCCACACATCCATAGGCTGCCTACAGAACCTAAATAAACTCTGACAGCGTCAGTGGCTGTTTGCTCCAGGAGCTTGCAGAAATGAGCGTAATGCACAGTTCAGAAGTGCTTCAGCGATACAGTTGTGTCACTGTGCATCAGACTATCTGCAGTCACTGTTTCTGTCTTGCTTACATAGGCATGCACTTACACTCTCATTCTGACTCTTCAGTGAGGTGCTGGTCATCACTTCCTGACCTCAGCCCTTTGAAGTTTGATTTCTGCTATCAGCCAGCCTATCTGCCTTGCTGCATCCCGAATGCTTGTGGCAAAGCACTATTCTCTTTCAAGCACATGTGAGGAGAACAGCGGCTTGCCACAGTTTTGCATAAGCCTGTGTCTCCCTACTTCAAGTGTGCATCCCGTGTGCGTGAGCTCAGACTCTTGACATGAGCTGAGTCTGCAGGGCTGGCAGTACAATTCTGTGCCCCCATGAGGAAGAGCAACTCTTTTCTTTTTCAGGTTGCTCTTCCCGTGACGTGAATTGGGACAGACCATCTGACTCACTTTACCATCTTGTTTGAGCCTCTGAGGAAATCTGTTGCCCTTTCCAAGGAAAACACTTTCATTTAGCTATTTACATATTCAGAAGGTGAAAGAAAACATGTGCATGACAGAGAAAACCACAGGGAGTGGCCCTGTTTAATCCTCTGGTTCAGGAAGGTTTAAGTGGTTTGTGTCAACCCTTGGAAATGGTGGCGTCTAAGGCCTCAGATGTAAGTGTCTTCCTGCTTGTAGTGGTTTGCTGACCCTACCTAGTAAGGTCAGCAGATGTTGCTTCTGCCTTGGGGATAAGCACATCAGTGATCCTTTTCCATTCACTCTTCTTTCTCTATTAAAAAATAAGGATATGAGGTTGGAATTGCACTTTTTGGACCCTGGAAAAATTGGTAGAACTGGAGCTAAGCAGAGTAATTTGAGAGACTGCCCCAGCCACCCGTGTGTCTCTGCTTCCCACAGGGGTTAGCACTGAGACTTCCAGGACTGGCAGTTGACTTTATGATGCAGAAGATGTGAGCAAATACCCACCTTTGGACTCACTATGCTTGCACGAAGCTCACACAGGTCAGAGAAGTGGTTTATTAAAACATTCTTTAAATTCAAAGTGTGCCAGTGTGGCACTAACAAAAAGAGAGCTGTGCTACTTGTGTTAACATCAGAAACCAGGGTAACGGTCTCAGATCTGCCCCCCTCCTCCTGCCTGTCACCACTACGTGACATCTCCATAGTGGAGTCTGAAATTGGTTCCATTTGGGAGGAATTCTTCCCCTGGCTCCAGGAAGGACCTTGGTCCTCCTGTTCCTCTTGGGGAAACGAATACTTTTCTAGGAACCCCCACCCCCCAGACTGGTGCTTTTTGGGGACTGGCAGTGACTCCGCTGATGGCAAGAAACCGCTTTTCCTGGAGAAGTCTGGGTAGAACAGGGCCAGTTCTCCAGCAATGGGAGGAGGAAGAGCTACAGCTGCATCGGCACTAACGGCACCATCTTGAAGAACCGCCGCAGCAGAAGGGCGAGTTGGGCACTGATGTTTTTTGCACCGAGAGGATTTGAAAGGAGGGTGGAGGAGATAAACTGGTACCAAAATCCCTCGCTCCAGCTCCCGTTGGGCTTTTCACAGCCTCACAGAGAAGGAGCGCTGGTGTCACTGGGGTGCAGGGGCTCAACCCAGCTGCAATTCCCTGGACGTTCAGAGCACAAATCTGAGTACTTTTGAGCAAAGTCAGCCCTGCACAGGGCTGTGGGCTGGTGTGGACCACCATCAATGAACACAGGGGATGGCAGCAAAAAGAGGAATAATCCTTTACTTGCTTTTTAAGTGGGCATTTCAAGTCAAACTATTTTTTTATATAGATAAATAATCTTAATTTTTGGAACTGATTTTTTTTTTGTACAGAAATAATGTTTATTTTGGAACTGATTCTAATGCTTAGACTGGCTTGAACTTTGTATGGTAATTTCGACTAAAATAATTTTATTATTATTAACCTTCCCATTATTTGGGATAATCAGGAATTGATATGAAATAAAGATAAAACAAGTATATGACAAGTCCTATTGCTCCTAAACCATTTGAGTGTCTTTGCTCTGCTACCAGCTACAGGAGCGGTAATTAGCTCAGTCACGTTTCGGTGTGGTGGTTGTGTCTGAGGTAATCCAGCATGTTTCCAGCAAAGCTGGTGCTGGCCGTGAACCATGAAAACTTGTAAATCCAAACCAGATTCTGGAGCTGTGTTGCAGAAGCTGCAATAATTCAGCCTTCGGAAGTGGGGGCTGATGAGAAAACAATTCACCTACTGGTGGATCCAAACGAGAAACCAGTTAGGAACTTAAGAAACAAAACTGCTTCACGTCTATGAATAAAAATGGATGGGAAAGGAGCATATGTCCTGTTTCTAATAGCTTTAACATAAGGACCAGAAACAACTAGTTCAATTTGCTGTTTAATAAAACACAAGTTTTTCAGTGCAAAAAATATTGTAAAAAAGAATTACATCATAAAAAGAGAATCCAGCAATATTAGTTTTATTTAATCTCATTTTAATTAAATTCCAGGTTCTACCCAAATATAATGACAGAAAATGAGTAAAACCATTCACCTACTAAGTAGCAAATATATAATTCATCCCTTTCAGTATTAAAATATAAAAGTTAAAAATCTGAATAAATATATATAAACGATATAACTGCTTAAATAAATTTATAAAAATAGATGTATTATATAAATTAATAAATACAATTCACTAGCAGAGAGAAGTACAAAATCAGTCTCCTGACAATCGACTGTTCTTTTGAAAAATAATTGCAAGATAAAAATATAAATAAAATTACTGAAATCATGCTTCCCTGTTTGCTTATTTATGTCATGATCAGTTAACTAAATCACCGACTTACATTACTCCATCCTTTTTATATGCTGTTGCAAATAAAACAGTATAAATAATTTTGTAATAAATACAGTCAATAACTTAAGACATTCACCCTTTAAATATTAAATTAAACTAGATCATATAGTTATAATATGTAGAATAACAAGTACATTATCAACATTGTTCCTGGCATCAAACTGATCACATAACTACTGATAGGTCACATTTAGCCAAGTCTCTAGTATCTTAAAGTTATTTTTTCATCCTGGCATATTACATTTCTGCTGAGGAGTACATTTTTGTTGTATTTTGCATAAATTGTTCATATTTCTGTAAAACCCACCAGATGTATGTCTTCTTCTCTGCCATTTTCATCCTCTGGACCTGGCTATAATCCATCTGCGGAAGGTCCTCGTTCTTGCAGGTGTAAAATGCAGCTCGTTCACTCAATGTCACATTTAGCTGATTGATATTTGCATCAACAAACTGAGTTAAATTCTTACCACAGATTAATTCTATATCGCTTCTCAGGTTTCGCAAAATGTTGTAAAAAATGTGGAAAATGCAGCAGTCTGCGTCAAAAGCTGGGCATTCGGGTATTTTCTTCACCATGTCTTTGGCCTGGGAGTTAGCAGTTAGCCACCTCGCAGTTTTGGGCGTTACAGAGCTACACACGTTCTGTAGGGGAGGAAGAGGAGAGAGAAATGATTAATCTTTTGTTTTACATCTTTCCTAGTAGTCCCTTCACGTTTGAATGTCTAGGTGCATACATGCCTATCGTTCAGTTTCTGTGTGCTTGGGTTTTTTTTGTTACTGTTCAATAGCTGTATTAGCACCTACACTCCTTTTATCAAGTAGGTATTGCACACTATCTGTGGCTGTGATTGTGCAGTACTTTCTATCTTAATACCCTGTTTGCTTTTTTTCCGCTTCTTTAAGTCTTTTTTTTTTTTTAAACTTTGCCATATGGGCAAAATTTACTTGTGCAAGAGATTTGCTTTGACCTGAGCATATTTTCATCTGTTTCAGCAGAGATGGTTTTGATTTCAAGAATTAATTCAGGGGAAATGATAAAAATCAACATACTCTTGGGAACACGTTCCCCAGAATCGAAATCTGTCTGAAGCATTGACGCTTGGGTTCAGTGCACATTTTACCATCTCCAGGGAAAGGATGGGTGAGCAGGATTTTTGGCAGAAGTGCTCCTGACTGCTCTAGTACTAGAATCAGACTGAAGAGCAAGGCAATTCTCTCCATGTTTCCAGTGATCTGACTTGTTTCCTCCAAACAGATGCCTGTTTCAAGCCCAACGTGACTCAGGAGACTGAGAAGAAGCAATGCATTTAGTGTGGAAGATCACAGCTAGCAGTTAGCTGAGGCAAAGTTGCCCAAGCTTTACCCCGCTGTCCTAGACATTGCTCCAACTCTGCCCTAAAATAACGCAAGTTAAATGCTTTCCTTCTTGTATGGAATACAGAGAAGAGACTATTTTGGGCTCTAACCCAAGTATTTCTTTTCTGATGGTCTTTCTAGTGTTTTATAATAATTCAAGAGATTTCTCCGCAGACATAGACCCAGCAAATGCAAAATGGTACACTTACGTAATTTTTAAACAAGGTAGTCACTTGCTTTTCAATCACTGATGCTAAGGGCTTTATTCTGGTAGTGAAATGCTTCTGTCTCTGTCCTGTAGTAGATTTGCTTTCTTCTGAGGTGGCTGTTGGTGCCAAGGAGCCCAAAGGAACCAGTGAACAGAAGAGGAAGATTGTGAACATGTTGATCTCTGCATTCAAATGAAGAGGGGGAAAGAAAAAAAAAAAAGAAAGAATACAATGATTAGTCTCAAGCCTCTACATCATTTTTGCAAAACTTCCTGGTTTTGTGCAGCGTGCTAATTTTCTGAAATGTACAGACATTAAGTGGCTGAGCTAGCAATGAACATCAACCAGTGCAACCTTACAATGCGTAGCAACGTTAAGTCACACCTACCTGCTCGGTGTTTCATGGCGGGCTTGGAGAGCAGCTGACGTGGCTGAAAGCTAGCTGGATGTTGGTGTTCAAGCTGCTTTTGTCTGGAGTGCTGTAGATGTGGACAGCCAAGCTGCCTTTAAGTACTGTGGAGTTTTGCGTCAGTGGCTTCTCCATGGTTTTTGGGTTTTTTTTTGCGGGTGATAGTTTGGGGTTTTTTCTTTTTTGAAAGATTATATCAAAAGTTGGTTCAAATGCGTCTTCGCTGATTGTGATCTAGATGCAGTTTCAGACTGACACAGATGGTGTCCTTTATCATCTATTTGACTAGGAGTTCAGGACACTTGGCTTAGCCATCCCATCCAAATCCTTGGGCTCTCCAAAATGTCGGATTTAGAACATAAAACTGTTGGGTTTTTTTTAAAATGTGATTGGAGCACGCAAGCTCATTATTGGTGCCCAAAGCCAGCAACCTTCTCCTGCAGGGTCACTGTAAGAGTGGGCTAACGTAGGGAGTGAAAAAGCCATGAGGGGCTTGTGTGCAAGGCAGGCCAGGCCTCCAGGTCAACATGTAATTCCGTTGGCTAGATGTCTGTAAGACCCTGTCCCTGAGGTGTGACCCCCCTCACATCACCCAGCAGAGGATGTCCAGGATCCCACCTCCCCATCTCTGTCACCTGTCTCTCTAACTCCCCTGGGGCTATTTTCCATTTCCAGTAACTAAATGCAGGAAATTCTCATACACACCAAAACAGAGAAAAATGGTTCCTAAGATTTACAAGTATGAGGCTGTGATCAGAAGAGGACCAGCAGAACTACTGATACATTAGGACAGAAAGGAGGGCAGAGGAAGCCCCTATGAACATACTTTTGTGAAAATGCAAAGTGACACATACACACTTGTACTTCCCACCTCTGTGATAAAAGATATGCCTGAAAGGTAGTCATAGATTCACAGATGAATGTGTGTCAAGTCACCAGAAAACTCTCAAGGAACATCTTGGCGTCAAAATAATCAGTTCTGTTCTCCATGTGAAATAATCTGTCTCCGAAAATAAAAAGCTTGGTGTGCACGTGAACTCCTCTGAAGTGCCTGGGACTGGTACAAGGGCTGTTCTCTGGGCTGAACTGATTCTCAAGGCTTGAAACGGGAACGGACATTTCCCCTGTACCAGGTTGCACTGGCATCCCACCAGCCTGTAACTGCAGGCCTCAGTTGTTTGCCTGAAGCCACAATAACGGAGATTCACAAACTGAACGTGGTCCTGCCACCGTGCTGCGAGGGAGGACTGGACAGCCAAGCGGAGGGATGCGGCCATCCTACAGGGATGCATTTCTTCTTGCACAACCCATGTTCCCATGTGCTAAATAATGCAAAGAAAGAGAATGAGTTATCATGGCCTGTGGCATGAGGCAGCAGACAGTAGAGCAGAGTGCTGGAGAAGAACCAGAAAAGGACAGTTCTGGCAGACACTTTTTTTATTTGAGGTTTTTATTATTATTTGCGGGTAAAATGGAGAGAAAGAGAGAGAGAAAGAGAGAGAGAGAGATGTTTCTTTGTGCAGGGTGTCCTTTAGGAACATCCCTGCAAAGACAATGATGGGTACAGATGGCTCCTTTCAAGTAGAAGGGTGATCTTGGAGGGCTGCTTGTTTGGAAGCACCAAAAAAGCAGAGATGCAGCTGGTTAGTGCCCCACAGGGCATTGCAAGATGTGTGGAAGGTGCGTGAGCTTGCACATAGGAGACACCACTGGGCACTGGGCACTGCCAGTCCCCTTCCAGCTCTCGGACAGGTACAGCCAGGGAGGACAGACAAGGAATTGCAGCCAGTCTTCCTCCTAGAGCAGGGAACATCTCTTTGTGCAGCACTGATGGCAATGGGGCCCAGTTATTTGTAACAGTGATAGAAATAAGAAGCAGCATTCTTACAGCTTGGCTTTTCCACGAAACACGATTCAACCACTGGTAACACTCTTTCAAAGATTTTTTGAAGATTTGACTTCATTTTCTACCGAGCTGAGGATACCAATTTGCCTGGTTATTCCACTCCATGGCATGCCACTATCTTTCAGCGTGTGCATGCTCTGCGTATCCTTTCCTATCTGTACACAGATGTGATAAGCTGCTGAGCTGATAAGGGAGCAGATCAGCATCTGTCCTGTAAAACCCAACCCGAGTGGAAGTTCAGCTTTCCACCATGTAACCGCCAGATGCCACAGAGCATCTGCAATTCATTTGGTGAAGTTTTGCTGACACAGGCTGCTCTGTAGGCTCCCTAAAATGGAATTTGTAGCCATTGCCTCAACACCTATCGCTGGAAAAAGCAAATAAACCTCAGAGTGTGGAGACCTGAATCTGACCTGAGACAGATGGCTTTTGTTCCTCAGGCTCATCTACTTTTTCCAAGTGTAGGAGCTGGTATTTTTAGCTGTGAACTTTGTTTTCCGATGGCCTTGCGCTGCTGTGGCTGTGGCAGCGGTGCCCTCCACGCGAGTGAACAGCAGCGCTTTCACAGCTAACTGAGAACCTGACTGCTTCCTCCCTGAAACTTGAGTGACACTCAGGATGTAGATAAGTGAAATGGCAAATGCCATGCCACAGATCCTTGGCCAGGGGACAGGCCTGACGCTGCACCCTGCAAATGCTGCATGAGGCTGCCCGCTCTTTCCCTGGTGGGGAGCAGCCCCCAGAACCCAGGTGGAGATCCAGAAAACGGGGGATTTATTCCCAGCCTGGGGAGCTTGGTGCCATCCCAGGCTCTCTCCGCAGCCGCGCTTACAGAGCTTGGTTCCTGGTCCCCAGGGCATACGCGTCCCTGCCATCTCCTAGCGACAGGGATGCATGCCACCGAGCGAGGGAATTCCATGCTGGGCTGGGGCTGAATGGCAACACCCGGCCGCTACAGTGTCTTGGCTGCTTTTCGGGAGCACCTGCGGCACCTGGGTCTGCAGGACTTCCCCTGTGGCCTTGGCAGCTGGGTAGGGGGCCAGAGGGGCACAGCCGTGGGACACAGCGGGGGTCTGCGGTCTGCAGGGCTGTCACTGCCTCTCCCCTCTCCCTCTCTGCAGAACAAATCCCGCTTCAATGCACACGTGAGCCCCTGCGGAGACCAGCCGGGGCTGGGGGCAGACCCAGTTGGGCAGGAGGAGGCTGTGCCGCTGGGTGAGGAGAGCCCCGACGCGCTGATGGAGCTGCTGAGCGACCGGCACAGCCCCTGGGCCTTGCCGCCGGACTGCAGCCCCCAGGACCAGCACCTGCGGGAAATGGCTGTGCTGGCGCCCAAGCTCGTTCGCGGCTCTAATGTCTTCCAGGTCCTCAAGTCCCTGCGGATCGTTGGCAAGGGGGTAAGTGCAGCTGCTGGTGCCCGTAAAGCTACCCATGTCTTCCTGTTGGGAGGGAAAACATCATGGGAAAAGGACACCTTCCCCATCCCAGGGTCTTCCCACATGCCACTGTTGCATGTGGGGTAGACCTACCGGTCGCCCCCGCAGCGTGTTGCACTAATCTGTGTTACACATATGTCATATGGATCAACACTACATGTCCATGTCGCCTTGGCCGCGAGGCGGCTCAGGGACGCGTTGGCCAAAGCCAACTCTTTGCAGGTGGAGGAGGTTGACGAGGGTCTGTTGCAGTTACAGCAGCTGGAGGAGCTCATCCTCAGTGCCAACCAGATCAGCAGGATAACCTCAGCCAACCTGCCCCGGACAACGAAGGTGAGCGAGCGATGACGCCTTGCAATGGCAGGATGGGGAAGGACCCACCTGGAAACACAACGCAAGCTGAACAGCTCAAGGGAGTGCCAGGAGCAGCTCATTGCAAAGGGTTTTGGTTGTTCCCTCTGTCCTGGGCAGGTCCTGGAGCTCTGTTGCAACGCTGTGGCTGATCTGCAGGAGTTGTGCGCTCAGCCTCCTCCGGAGCTCCAGCACTTGGGACTGGGCTACAACAGGCTGTGCAGCCCTTCACAGGACAAGTACTTCACTGCGGCCTTCTGGTAATGCTGCAGGCTGAACGTGGGCTCCTGAAAGGGGGTTGGGCAGCTGTGAACAGGTAACCTCGAGCCATCAAAGCGGCCCATGTTAGGAAATGACAGCCCTTCAGCAGGGTTGTTGCTTTGCTCTGTGTCTACTGGCTGTGCAGAGCAGTCTGTTTGCTGTCTTCTGTCTCATGTTCAGAGGTTGTCTTTATCCGTGGCCAAGGTGTGGAACGGGGAGATCACCTGGGGAACTGCCTTGACACCCTGCCCACCGCAGTTCCCATGGCCCTGGGCAGCTTCCTTTTTCCATGCCCTTCCCAGAGCCCCTGCTGGGAGTCTGCCCTGGGAAGGATCTAAAGCTTAGGCTGCATCACCAAATACTGCAGTGGGCTGGTTAATGGATACTAAAGGAACATGGTTTTGAGTTGTGGGACAGACTGCAATGGACCATGTAGCTCAGGAATTTGGAATTGGCCTCTTGAGATTGTACCATTGGATTCCCCAGTTTGATCCAGTTTGTGCTAGGGAAACATAATTTTTGTTTCTTTTTTTGACCCAGGGTAGTAGCTCTCTATCCTCAGGTGGATGCTGTTTGCCTAACCTTCTTCTCTGGATTCTTTCCTTAGGCCAAATCTTGTCTCCCTTGACCTGAGCTTTAACAACTTCACGGATCTGCTGGGGCTGGTCTCCCAGCTGTCCAGTCTGCAGAAGCTCCGCATCCTGGTGCTCCAAGGGAATCCCCTGGCTCTCGTTTCCACCTACAGAGGCTTCCTCGTGGACAGCCTGCCCAAGCTCTCCGTCCTTGATGACATCCACATAGGGCCTGATGAGAGGCAGCAGTTCCACGGCTTGGCGAGGCAGCCAGGTGAGCCTTCGCCTTTGAACCTGTCCACGCTGTCCCCGTGATTCGGGAGGTGGTTTCTCATGGTTGAGCTAGGAGTCCTCAGGGCAAACTCTGGATCCGGTATTGACTTCCTTCTTGCCTCTCCTCAAATGGAGATCTTTCTCCATGCCTTTTTACCCCGTTAGTACAAGTGGGGAGACAGGCAGAGGACCTTGTAGCAGTATTGCAGTTTAGGTAGTTTTAGCCTTAGTCAGGTCCAAAGATTGCAAGAACAACGTAGTCCTAGC
>JAVKLA010000088.1:16512234-16613349 GCA_034782735.1 Sagittarius serpentarius | reverse complement strand
CTAGGCTGACTTCAGCCGTGTCGGCCGCGCCCGGCCCGCTCCACCCCGGTAAACAGCCGCCTGGGGGCTACCGCGGCCGGGCGCGGCTACACTGAAACGCCCCCGCCCCGCCCCGCCCCGCCCCGCCCGGCCGCGCCCTCGGGAGCCGGAGCGGCGGGGCCGCCGCGGTACCTGAGAAGGGAGCAGCAGCTCCGGAGCCACCGGCTGCCCGCCGCCATCTTGCGACTGGCCTTCACGCAGGAAGTGACGTCAGCGCGTCGCGGCCGGGGGGGGTAGTGCGCCGCGGAGCGGGCGGGGCTGGGTTCCTGGCCTGGCGCATGCGCAGAGAGCGGGCACGTGGGGCGGGGTGGCCGTTGGTTGAAGGCGGGAGCGGCGCGCGCGGGGCTGTGAGGGTGGCTGCAGGCTGAGGCGGGCGGGTGTTTCCTCCGCCTGCGGGGTCAGCTGCTCCCGCCGCCCCGGGCTGTCCCAGCGGCTGCTCTGCCTTCCAGGTAAGAGCACTTGTCTCCAGACAGGCCATCGCGGGCCTCTGTTGGGAGCTCTCGGCTGAGGTCGTGCTTGGCCGGTTCCTCTGTGTTACTCTGCTCAGAGACACCTGGCAGGCCAGCCTGGCTCAGCAGAGAACAACCCTCAGCTGTGTGTCAGATCATCAGCAGGAGTGTTGGCTGGGATCGTGCTGACTGACTGCCACAGGTTTTGCTCCCCACCTTCCTCGTTTAATTCATCTTTGTTTTTCAAGAGTATATGATGCTGCTTAGCTTTTAGCTAGTTCCACACTAGTGATAATCCCTAGCTTCTCCAGCAAAGGTTTCAGGTATAGTTCCACATGAACGGCCTTGATCAGTTAAATCTGTTCTTTTTATTTATAGCAGAAATTCCTATCTGTTCTCTGTGAGACTCAGTTTATTCAGCACAGTTTACTTTTAGTGAGGCAGTGCTGTATCACAGGCACATCTTTCAACTCACTCCACGTTTTAAGCATCTGTTGAAAAGTGTTGCACACTTGAGAGCACCGAATAATAGGCGTGTAGATAAAGTGGTGTTGCTGCCCCCACCCCATGAAATGTACCTCATAAAACTGTAGGAAGAGGGAAACCTTGTGCTGATTTGAAATGTCTTTTCCCAGGACTTAAAAAAAAAAAATTACAAGTAATTTCTGTATCTCTGCCTTCACACCCTTAATGAGGCAGTTAGACAAGGCAGGACTTGTTAACTTGAGATCTTGGTCATGTTTGAATTGTGTTGCATCTCTGCTGTCCCTCCGCTGTGCTCAGCAGACTGCTGTGCTCTCGAGGCAGGGCGTAGGGTGGGAATCTCGGGAGAAAACTTCTGGCAGGCCTTTAAATATTTTGGGGAACAGGGGCAAATGTCTAGGAGACGCAAAGAATCAGCAAGAGCCACAAAGATCATTAAAGTGCATGCATTTAGATACTTTTTTTTTAAATCTTTATTTTTACGTATGAAAATAAGATTGTGACTAGGCAGTAACGAAATGTAACACTTGCAGATTTGGCGCAGGAGGAAGGGACGGCCATCCTGTGTGCTGAGTGGACTCACAGGACAAGCTGCACGGTGGAGCCTGTTGCCTCTGGCCAGCCTGTGGCTGCAGGAGCAGAAGAGGAGCTCTCATTTAAGCACCAAGAAGTACGTCGTCCAGCCGGCGAGCAGCAGCGCCCCGACCAGTACAGTGTAACTGAACAGCACAAAGGCTAGCAGCTCCTTCAGCACCTTGAGGAAATGGATGACGAACGAGTCTGGCATGGTTCTCCCCGGTACTGCGGCAGGTAGGGTCTCTGGGGCTGGCTGCTGCCGTGCTCCTCCCCGGTCTGTAAGCAAAGGGACAGGATGAGTCTTTCCGAGCAAAGAGACTGCAGAGCCGACGGGGTGGCTCTGCTGTGGGGAGAAATGGCAGTGTTCAGGAGGGTTAATGGCCACCCGTCCTTCTAAGAAGGTTGTTAGTGTCAGGTTGGACTTGTGTGTGCTTGTTCAGAGTCCTGTACAGGGTTGCCGAGCTGCGCAATGTTGAAAAAGAGTTTGGGATCTGATCAAAGTCTCCAAATCAGGACTGGTAACTAAGCAAATTAAAATACAGACACACAGGCAGCGGACACTGCCGTGTCAGTAAGGGCCAGAGTCCCCTACAGAGTCCAGCTGGCTTCTGGTATCTTCCCCCCCTTGCGTCAGTGGCTGTGCATCCAGGAAGCTTCAGGTTCAGAACGGTCGCTGATGGTGCATTACCAACAGTGTTTTCTGATCAAAGTGGTCAATTCCTCCAAGGAAGCCACCATTAATATTTAATGATATAATTGCATCTAATGGAGATACTGGCACAAACTGAGCCTTTTGTTTAAGAATGGCAAAAATTGGGGCTTAAATAGAAGTTTGCACAGGCAAATATTTATATCTCTCTTTAAAAATAACCTTTAAATGGGAGACACGGGATAAGATGCTTTAGAATTCATCATCTAGCTGTATTTTCAAGTCATACTTACACATCATTTTAGAAGTGATTGCTTGTTTGTTGGTTTAATATAAAATCTGAACTCTTACACAAAAGTTGTTGGCTTCTTAGAGTTAAAGCTGTGAAGACCCATCTAAAAAATTCTACCATATCTCCAATTTACTTGTTCTTTTTAATTTTGATCATAACTGTGCCTGATCAAAAATATCGACACTCTTGGTCAAGCACATAAAGGGAATTTAAAACCAGACTTAAGATAAAGCTAACCTAAAAGGATTATTTCTCTTCTCAACAGTCTAAAGCCAGCCAAAGTAAACTGAATTCCCATCCTGCCACTTAGAATATTTTTTAAAGAGCTCTTGTGATAAAGAGTTCACTTTTTGGTCTTATTGAAGAGTTCAGTCATTTCATTCTAAGCTCAGGCACACATATATGTTACAGGAGCTATTGCATTTTAAAACCAGCCATGGTTTCTGAGTTGTTCAAAGCATTGAAGTTTTCTATCTATAGGCTTTTTTTATCACTATAGGCTTTATAGTGATTTCTGATTATCTGAAAAGATGTTGATAAAGAAATAAACTGCTTACCCAGGTAGATGATGGGCTCTACTTCGTAAAGTTCCTAGCTCTCTCTAGTTTTGTTCTGCAGCTGTCCCTTGAATTTCTGGCTTCTAAACGGTCTGTGCTGTAGTTTGATCCCCTTCTGATCTGCTCCTCCAGGAGCCAGGAATAATGAGGTTGTGTTTGCAGCCCACACGAGGACTAATGCACTAGGTGTGGTCAGGACCAGTTATTATATGACATAGCGCCTTTGCGCTCTGTGCAGCGCGGCAGTACAGAGCATGCCAAATAGCTCCCCTTCCCCAGAGTGCTTTTGTCAACAGTATTTTGTGAGTTTAAGCGCCATGGCTTAGTGTTACCGTGTCAAAACCTGCATTTGTTTAATTGTGGGGGGTTTTCCTCTAACAAAGCGTTGTGTCATTTTACACTTTATGGAGTTATCTGGAAGGCTGTTGTGCCTCTCGCTCCATTTACTGAGAGCCCTGTGCTGTGGGCCACTCGGGGAGGAGGATGCTCACATACAGCTGGGGGTTGTCCCCTATCAGCAGCACATTACAGGGTAGAACTGTGCGGGCTGTGTCAGGCTTTCTTCTCAAAAGCTGAAGACAGCCTAATTGCTGCACTGTCACTAGTTCACGGCTCTAGCTTCACCCTTGCACACCTAAGAAGTCATCCCTACCTTTTAGAGAGCGAGTGCTACAACTCTTTTGCAGCAAGGGGTTGAGGAGGGAGGTAGGCTATATGTTTATTTTTAGCAAACCTGCTTTCTGATAATGTTATATGAAAAGTGAAAGTCTTTTGGAGTGGAGGTTGGGTAATGTTTGTTTGTAAACCAGACAAATGCAGACAGCAGAGAGAAGGAAGAGTATGTACTGCAAATCCAATCTCTTACCTACAAAGATATTATGATGTAGAAAATGGCCCCTTAATTTAATTAGGCTCTCTTGTTATCAAATTATTACCCGCATGGTCAGCAAGGCCTTAGACAGAAGCAGAACATAATCAAGCTGCTCAGGAAGCCTGTTAAGTTGTAATTGCTCCTCCAGAGAATCGATCAACATCAAGATGGCTTTTATATTTTGCTGTTGTTGTTGAATAGTTCCAGGAAGAGACTTTGTCTAGTTTGAGTGTCCACATGGCTCTAGCTTGGTGGTGGTGCAGGCTACAGTCTGCAAAAATATATGCAGCAGTGTTGTTGATAAATTATTTACCAAGTGTCTTGCATAAACTATTTTCCAAGTAAGTTTTGCCTCTAGTGTTACTAACAAACACGTCTGCTGGCCCAAGTGAAAAGGTAAGCAAGCTGTTAAATTGGCGCTTTGAGTGTTTTCTTTTATTCACTTGTGGTGTAGCTTTTACATGTCATGAGTTTAGGTCAGAAACTAGCCTGATCAGTGCCATTCATTTCCTTGCAATTGGTTCAATTTTTAAGTTTAAAAAAAAAAACAAAACCTGGAAATTGTGACAGTACAAAGACCCTCGAGGCCAAGCCAAGGACACACTGTAAGGATAGCACTGAATCACATTGTTTCTTGTTTTTCTTCTACACAGTAATGTCTAATTTTTGATCCAAAGCTACTTCAATTTTCTTTTTAAATACTGTGAAATTACCTACTTCACAGTGGAACTGCGGAAATAATGCAGAGCAAGGCAACCCACGTTTGCTTCTTGCATCGTCGTCGCAGCACGTTTTGTTTCTGTAAGACAAGTCCGCAAGTTGCCTACCCACCTGAAGTAAAAAGTCTCAAATGATTAAAGATATTTTTTTCTTTAGAAATATCTATGGGATTTCTTGACTTTTAATGCAGTATGTTAACTGGCAGAACAGAATGTAATTAGTGCAGAAGCTTAAAGAAAAAAACATCCAGAAAAGTAGTTTCAACTTACTTGTTTAATTCAGTTATCCTAGGGTAGGGGGAGAAGGATACATACAGCTACCACAGTACAGGGTTTTATTTTATTTATTTTTGTATTCCAGAGAGAGAGAGTGAGCAGACACTTTGGAAAAAAAGTTCAAATAAATACACTTTTATTTTATTCTAATATGCCATCTTGAGTTAAACGAACACCGGGGCTCTGTGAAGGGGCTGATTTGGCAGAACTCAATCTTACAAAACAAAACAACACAACAGATCAAAACCCACAGTCGTAACTGTAACAACTTGGAAAAATGAAGGGGTTTTTTTTTTTGGACATATGCAGGATAAGTAAGAACAGTAATATTTGCTAAGAGTGTGATTTAAGGCGTGGGGTGGCTTTTTTTTAACTATTTAAGAGTGAAATGCGGTGTGAAACAAGAGTCCCCAGTGGTTGCTGTTGAAGCATGTAAGTATAGTGACAGTGACCAGGGAAAGGGCTGAGGCGCAGCAGCACAGGCTCTGGCAGTGCTCAGCTGCAAAGACCCCTGTCTGCCTTCCCAGCCTCTAGCAATTAGCAAGGCTGTCTTCCGGAGCCAGAAGCTGCCTCTTGCACACACTGGCTCAAAAGCACACAAGCGCCCAGCCACCATGGAAAATTCCATTTTAAAATTTTGAGCTCTACAACAGCTTGTGGCAGCAAGTACCACAATTTATGAACTGAACGGGGGGGGTGTGTGAAAAAAGTGACTGTTTTAAACCCGCTGTTTACTGGGTCACTGACGTAGCTATTTTTGGCCTGAGTCCCATGCAAGGAGTGTTTGTGTGTCTTCAGACATAAGCTCTTGACACACTGATGTCATTCATACTCTGGAGTGACTTTCCAGAGTCAGGTGGGTGTACCCAGGATAAACAAGGCACCTCACACTGATCCCTTCAGAGGGTGACTGAAGTAAAAGGTTCAAGCATCTCCCTCGTAATGTGGGTGCGGTTGGTTGTATTCGTAGTCAGTGCTGTTGACGTGCATGTGGATAGTTTAAGGTTTAGCTGTTGCTGCAGGAAACCCTGCCTTGGCCAAAGCGTGCAGGACAGCGGACTTGAGCATGGCCTACAGGCAACTAGCCTTAACAGCCTGTTACAGTACAGTGCAGGCTAAGCAGGTCCGGCCTGAGAGCCATGAAGTTTCTAAACTTAACGCAGTAAAAAAGTTACCGGTTTCCCCTTTCCAGCAGTTCTCTTTGCATTGTACCATCGGCTTCCAAGGATGTGAGAAAATTTAGCTACTGTGGCCTGGCCCTTGCTGCTGAAGCTGGGGGAAGCACAAGTTCCCTGGCTTTCATGAGAAAGATGAGCCGGAAACTGAATCCTGGGTACAGCTGAGTACAGATCTCCGACAGAAACAGATCCAGTGCGTTGACAGAATCTATCAGGCACCAGAGCAAGACAGACTGGGAATACTGGTATGAAATCAGGAACAGAAAACATCCTGCCTCCTCAGCACCTTAGGAAGGTAAAAAGAAGTAATCGCATCTCCTACTAAAATTAAACTCAAAAAAAAGAAGCAATTTGCCAAATAGAAGGACCAGGGCAAATCCCTGCTCCCCCAGTGCTTGTTTGCCAGTTCAGACCACGAGCAGGGATCTATCTCTCTTTCTCCTAATTGTTTATTTCATTGTTAGTGTCTTTCAGGACTGCTTGTCTACAAGGAAGTTCCACAAACAGTAGGAACACAAGTGCAGAGAGGGATGAGGGTAACTGCATCATAAGCTGGTCTTCGGAAAGCTTCTTTCACTGTCGTGTTCCTCTGACATTCAAGCAGCCAAGCCAGAAGACCAGAAGCTGACGTGCCTGCGTCACACAAGGCCTCTCACTTTTACTGTCTCTTACCACAGACTCTAGAAGGGGGCAGGCTCCAGTTTTTCCATCAAGGATTTCATCCAACTTGTTCCATTGATCAGTTTTGTAGTGGCAATGACGTACTCTGTGCCTCCGTCTTCCATTTGAGACAGAAATCTCAGTGCAGCAATTTCTGCGTATGTTACCCCTCCCAGGAAGAACACCAGAGTGACTCGGTTCTCACCATGTTGACCTGTGTATTCAGAGAAATTTACACGTTGTCTTAGTTTTATTTTTTACATCTCCTATCCATCAACTGTCACTCAAACTCAAAATGACCTAAAACTAAAATAAAGATAGCAACTGAATTAGAGGAGAAACCTATTGGGCAGAATACCAGACTGGGGCCCAGAAGTGCAGACTCTACCTACTCCCAGCTCTGGAGTCTCTTTACAGAATGTGCTTCTGCCTGCCCAGGCTTAATACTAGGACAGTGATGCTGACCTTCTTTGTAAAGTAATGTTACTTATCAAGATCCTAGTGTAAGGTTAGGGTTTATCTTAGTACTCTGATGAGAAGTTAAACAAATGTACAGCTCTGTGGCATCTTCAGTGCACATGGTGCTGTGCATTAATAGCAGGCTGAATATGAGACTGGAGATTTTAAAGAGGCCAGAAAGCTATCTGTCAAAAATGGGTCAAGTGGATCTAATACTGCGGTGGGACAGGGAGATGAGAGATGCCTGGACTCTGCCAGCCCTGATTTCAGTTTGCCTCATTCCAGCCTAACAGAAATGCATCTCCCTTTAAAAAAATGGGAAAACAAAGCAAAACTTACGTTTTTTCTGAAGGCCAGTAGGTAACTGCTGCCTCTCCTCAAAATGGGGACCCGGCAGCATCTTTAAAACCTCCTCTATGCTCCGCCACCCTGGCCGAGCCAGTAGCTGTGCCAGGCGTACGCTCAGCGGAGCGTAACCACTGTACACATAGGAGATATCGTTGGGGTTCTGCAGGAGAGAGCAGAGTGTGAGCAGCAGGTGGGTGCTACTTCATGCTGCAAAACAGCACCATAGAAATAAGTTAAAAAAAAAAAAAAAAAGGAGAAGGTTTTCCTGTTGCACGTTATTCTTTATTGTTAGATGTAATGTTCACTGCTGAGGTGCCTGTTTACCTGTTCATTAACATCATCCATCCATAAGCGCAGGGTTTTCCTGATGGTTGGGTAATTATTCCTACCACTTGTTTGAGGTTTCAGGAGTCCAGCCTTTTCTAAGTTGTTTAAGGTCAATATATGTTCATAGCCATAAGTCTGCAATATGAAGAATTCACCTTTAATACCATGTCAATAATCCATGACCATAGTGTTAAAAAAAAAAAAAAAAAAAAAAAAAAAAGGCAAAGATGTTAGTTTAACAAAGTTTTTTGGTTAAGATCTCTCCAGAGTGTATCCCGTTCAGAATGTTTAAACCATAATAGTAAAAAGCGCAATGATATAAACCTCTCTGTATCTACACGTTGTAAAACGCACAGAAGCACCTCCTGAGTCACTGCTATCAGCCCAAACAGAAGCCTCAGTGCTCCACCTGTACACACTGGAAGTCAACACTACCCTTGTGAAAGATGCATCTGTCTAGAATGCAAGTGTCATAGAGCTGAGGCTTTGATGTGCATTTTTTGAGAAATTTATCAATCGAAAAGTTAAAGCGCAACCTGGAGAATCTCTCTTTTGTAATGGTCCAGAACCTTCTGCTTCAGTCCACTATTGCATACAGATTGCAAGCAAATGAGACGTAGTATCTTGATTAATGGATGTTTTTGAGCTATGCAGTCTTCAATATAATTGTTAACCTGTTAAAAAAAAAAAAAAAAAAGTCATTATTTAAAGACCTGTTGAAGTGCCTAGGAGACCTGGAAAGAAAGATCTAGTTTTGCCTAGTATCTCCAAAACAGCAAGAAAGTGGGTGCAGCTGCTCTCCAGGCAGCCCAAGACCATCTGTAAAACAGTGATCCAGCACTGGTTCCACCTAGCGTCTTTCTAAAGCATGTCGATTCCACAGTCAATAACTAGACTTTGTCTGATGCATGGAAAAAATTCTGATTAACGGTCTTCAATCTTTCACTGATCCCTCACAGCACATATTGCCTCTGTACAAGTCACAGCTCCCCAGCTGTATACATCTGCATTACAGGCAATGATAGGTAACCAGAGCCCAGCAAAGCACACAGTACAGCATTGTCTCCAAATACATGCAGTGATGCACGTCACTTGGAAAAAACTGCACATATGCAAGGAGACACGTGACAGCTCACAACCTTGACACTGGAAGGAGACAGACTTCACCTAGACCAGATGTCTCCTCTGTCAAAAAACCCAAATGGAAAAAACCCCAGAGAAATACGTTGGGGTTTTTTCCGAGACGTAAGAGTCACTAATTGTCTTACCTTGTCTGTGTCTATTCCAGACATGAACTCTTGTTCCACTGTTAAGTTATCAAAGAAATCTTCAGATGCTTCGGGAAAAAAACGAAAATCAATACAATAGCAACTGACAGCTTATTTTCTACATTTAACATTTCAGCAGAGATGCGCTGGATGGAGCAAAGCCAATTTTTGCCAAGCTGAATGACGTCCATCAAGTTGTCTCGCATCTTGCTATATTTAAATTAGCCAGACTATTCAACGAATACTCACTGGTGATGTCTTTGATGAGTTCTGCAATGGAGGTGTGGTTTGCTAGGGAACTTCTTGCTGCCTGCATGTGTGGCAACTGCGAGACAAACTGCTTAATCTCTCCAACCGTTTTTGCATGGTGTCTTTCCTAAAGAAATCCGTCATTTAGGTTAGGTCTGGTTCAGATTAATAACACCAACTAGATCATTTTATCGTGAAAAAGGTTTTTACTGTACTCACTGCAACAGCAGATACTGTTAAGAGATATGCAACCTTTTAGACAAAAGACTTTACATGCTTATACTAAAGTCACAGCATTACCTGCAACAGCATTTTGATCACTAGAAGAGGCAGGACGATACAACAGGATCACTAGACTGGTTTTCTCCATTATACCAGTGTTGCCAATCACTTTTCTCCACCTTTGTCTGACTTCAGTCATCACTATTTGCTCCTCAGTTTCCCTACCAGCAAAACTCCCTTTTTCATGCAAAGATGAATTACTTTGCTAGCTGCCGGTAAACACGGAGCTCTAGGCAAATGCAGTCAGAGGTGGGGGACATTTCTCCTCCAACCAGTAGTGAAAGGTGCCGAGGAACTGAGTTGGCAGGGTCTGCGTCCCTCGCAAGCAGAAGCCTGCCATTCACTGTACCTGGCTGTAAGAATGTCCTAGGTTTTGAGCAAGGATCTGATGAAGCACAATGCAGACTTCAGCTCTCAGAGCGGTCCAGAGGTCTGTATTTCATTTGGACTACTTGCCTCTTGCTGCAACTTGGAGTAAAAATAATAACAATTTGACTCATATGTGGAGGATTTAAATGGGCAAGTGCAGGCAGGAGAGTGATAATGATGAAGCCTGCTATTTAAGAAGTCCTTTGCTGCCAATATGCTCCTGTTTCATTATCACCTATTACCTCTGACAATTTCTTAAATTTCTTTTTTTTTTTTTTAAACAAACAGTATGAATAATCTACCTTTAGCACCTTCAGCACTAATATTGCAGTAATAGACATTTACTAGGAGATGAGACTGAGCACACAGGATTTCAGTTAAGGTACTGCCACCTCATCTTAAATGTGGCAGAAGTAAAGAGGCAAAGAAAAAAACCCAAGAAAATACAATCAAACAGTGTAACAGGTTCTCTCAAGAATGACCATGAAGTCTGAAAGCAGAGATATCGGATCTCAGTTTCTTTATGAATCATCAACAGGATGTTTTCAACCAAAACCACAAACCCCACAGCACTCTCCTGTTTCGTCTTAAGGTGACATGTGAGCATGAATTTACAGGTCAAATCTCCTGTAAGACAACTGTTTTTTTCACATTCCTACTGTTTTTTATGCCAGCCATAGTACTCTATGAATGTACATCCTAGAGTTTTATTTCTTAAAGCCTTTTCTCTGCATCCTCAGTGAATACAAAGGGAAATGGAACTTTCAGTTAACAGGAAACAAAGTGGAATTGATCAGTATGCTAAAATAAGCCTTTGGCCTCTGGCAGAGGGAAGCAGCACCTCACTGTTCTGCAGACTGAAGAAAGCAACTCCTGTTATGGGAACTACGGGCTCACACAGCAGAAATGTGGTTTAGGCTAGCTCTGAGACAAGCTTTCAACAGTGAGGGCAGGAAAAGCCCCAAAACAGAGATGAAAGGAGAAGAAAGGACCCACACTACTACAGGATTCTTAAGAGAAGAGTTGACCAACACCTACTGAGAACAGTCAAAGTGGAGCTGATCTCATCCCAGGGCAGGGGAACAGACTGCAGTGGCTTCTGAAGACTACCTGTTTTTAAGCTGGCTGGGGGATTACTCCATGGCAACAGCTTACGCTGCCAGTCACAGCCCTGGCCCTGCTGAACACAGATCGTGACTTATCTGACGACAAGAATGCCCAAGGGATGCACAGTCGGATACGGGCCTCACCTCAAAGGCTGCTGAGATGATCTTGGCTTTCTTGCTCAGCACTGACCCCACAGCGTTGAAGTTCTTGTCTCGGATTTCAGCATACAGCTCTTCAGCAGAGTTCAGCTGGAGCTTCTTGGGTTCTGTGGGGAGATCTTTCCCACCCTCACCCTGCTTCTTCGGGGCAAACTTCTCAGGAGGGAGTTTCACATAAGCTACCAAATGCAGAGAAATAACCCTAGTAAGCACTAGAACTTCACCACCAGAAGTTAAGACAAGCAGGCTGTGGAAACATGTCCCCTGAGCTGGAAACAGTTGTAAGCAGCAAAGCTAATACAAACGCCCGGACGACTTGTTGCGTATGTGTTAATTAAGGAGGGTCTCCCTGTACTCACCCAGGGACCCAGAGACCTATACAAACATACACGATCAGAACCCAAGTGCTAGCTACCCTGTTTGCAAAGAGGTTTGGAGGCAGCCTTCCAGCCAGTCTTCAGTACAGGAGGAGGGATTAAAACCCATAAATGCCTCTCTGGGGTTCTTCTTACTGCCTCCTGAAGAGCAGGAGAGCGCTGTGAATAGCCTTTCACAAACTGTTCCCATCTCTCAGTGTGGCACATGAGCCAGCCAGGCTGGAGGGTGAAGGCGTACCCTAACATTTCTACTCCCACACTACGTGTTCTGTGTCACTGTGTCTGCACCCAGCCAACATCCAAAATATGCCTATTCAATAACCGTGCACTGTACTCAACTCCCCTTCCTAGGCAAAAAGAGAGCCAGAGCTGATCTCGATGGGCTCTAGCTTGGGACGGAACCATCCCTGCACTAAGTTCAGGTGAGCTGCTCCCGGCATCACGGTCATTTAGTGAAGCAGAAACGCACCTGACACACTGCAACCTGTGCCAGCACGCCAGACACCTCCCCCTTACCCAGCAGTACTCACTGTTCTGAATTCCGTAGATTTCATCTATCAGCCCTTCGTATGTCAGCTGCGTAGCTAACGGTGTCAGCAGATCAACGTTGCGGTCCAGCAACAAGAGGGTATCAAAGACGGGAAATATCGAGTTCTGGCTTCCAGGGAACTCGCGCTTCATCCTGATCATCATGTTAGCCACGTGCTGAAAATACATCGTGTTGGTCTGGTTATGGTGCAGGCCACAACAGATGGATTTGACTCCTAGGCCCTACAAACAAGCTCATGCAAGTATGGGGTGCAGCCCTGTGTAAAGGAAGAGAATGGCAAGACGTACAAACTGGCTGACAGATGGGGGCAAGACAAGACCAAAAAAATAAAAAGTCCTTCTCTGCTGCTCTCTGCAGCTTAGCAAGACAGTGATTGTGGCTGAAGCACTGCGTTCATCTCAAGCTACTCCCTCATTACAAAAGGTACCAAATAAACCATAGGCTGATCAGAGAGAAAAAGAAGAGTGAGTCATAGGGAGAGATGAAAAAGCTAAGGCATGAGCAGTAGGTTACACGTTTCTCACTTCATTCAGCTCTTCTGATACCAACAGAACAGCTAAGTGTTAAAACTCTACAGAAAAAAGAACCGCTGAAAACATAAAGGCAGTGGACCTATGAGCAAAAAGCATACAGAATCAGTTAAATCCTCCTGACAGGAAGACTTATGGAACAGCAAAGATTGTTCTTTTGGCCAGAGATTACAGAGACCTGATGGCCATGATCCTGAAATTCTAGTTATGACAGGAAAGGTCTGTGGCTGGATTAAAAAACCCCACAGATCCATTAAGCAAACACTCCTTAAGGCAGTTCCAAAGAACAAGATGCATTTTTACAGCAGCAACATTTGCCTCACCCGGGCACACTCGCCCTTCCCAAAAATCTGCGGGATGGTTCCGTAGAGAGCCTGCAGCGTCATCAACCCCTTTGCCGCATGGTACAGACTTGTCTGGTCGCTCTCCAGGTAACATTCCTACACAACAAGAAGGATTCCCGATGGAAGATGGAGATCCCACACAGCTGCTTCCACAGCAGAACGTGCTCCATGTGAACAGTTCAGAGGAGACATAGGCTGGGGAAAAACTGTGGCTGTTGGCAAATATGGGCCTCATCTCTGCTGTTACTACATCAAATCATTTGATCAAACCAGGCGCTGTAATATTTCTGAACCCCACACGCTACTCCCAGTTTGATGGAGAGGAGTAAGACAGCCAGAAAGTGACTGTAAAGAGCCTCTTCCTCTAATGAGGCCAATCTGAGCACACAACACCTCATCCTGGCTGCCGACAAGCAGCTGCAAGCCCAGACGCATCCGCTGGGCTACGCTTAATAAGGCAGAAATGGCCAAAGAAACTCTCAAACCTTTCCATCCCCAGACGCAGCATTCTGAGAAAACAGAACGCAGAGCTGTTATGTGACAGCTGTCAATTCTCAGCGCAGCTTAGCACGCAGTATTAACCACTGTATGTGGCTCTACGTATTGACACAAACTGTGCTGGCTCTTTGTAACGACTGAGCATTTTAAGCCTCACAAATGCTCAGTCTGTGAAAATAACACCAGCAGTTAAAGCTAGAGGAAGCGGGGTGCAGCTTGGTGTAGTGATTGTTCCTTCAGCGTTTAGTCAGAAAACACACAGAGAAGTTTGGGCTCAGTTCAGCACTCGGGATCAAGCCACATGTGCTCTGCAAGGCCCTTCCCTGCTCTACTGGTCACCGACAACACCCCCCCGCCGCCACCCCGAGAGAGAGCCCCTGTACCAAACACCAACAGCCAACACAAAAACGCATGGCGTTTTTCCTCAAAGATGAGAGGAGCGCTCACCTTGAACGCGCTCTCGGACTCCATGGAGAGCAGGTCTCCGTCGAAGGGTATCAGATCCAGGCTGTACTGCTCTCGGTGGATGAAGGACCCCAGCACGCCCTGCTCCTTCAGCCACTGCTCGCAGAGCAGGCTGCGGCGCGGCACAAAGAGGATGTGGAAGTCCCTCTGGGGAGAGCGGCCTCTGTCTTCCCTGGAAGAGTCACAGGCAGGAGCCCAGCAAACGGTAACTCGGCTGCGCAGGTAACCAGCGCAGACCGCGGGCTGGGGGCACTGAATTCGAAGGAAATAGGAATGCCGCGCTTGGTTATTATTACCAACTTCCATTCCTAGCTTTGCATTTCAGAGTATTTTTTTATCCAGCCATATGCATCTGCTGCCACAGGTGTGAAACCAGGGCAAGGTGACTTGGTTTTCCTGCAGTTCTCAAAAGGAGGGTCAATCAAAACGTCAATCGAAGCGTGACTCATTCCAGCTAATTAGAAGGCACGTACATCTTCTTAACGAGGAACGCACCCTCTGCATTGCTAGCCAAAGCGAGCCCCCCCCGCTCCCTCCCCAGGGCATCTCGCACCCTGACTTGAGCCCCCACAGCGCCTGCACGGCGGTTTCGGTGTCTGCAGGCAGGTCCCCGTTTCCCGCCCCGCCGTGACAAACCGCAGGGCAGTTTCAGGCCAAACCTGCCCCCTCCTTGGGTGGGCGGCCAAGAACTGAACCACCGGTCGAGCCGAGCCCTCCCGGCCGCCACCCCGCCAGCCCCGGCTCTACCTGAGCACGTTGTCCGTAATGATGTCCATCAGCTCTAGCTTGGGCCTAACGAAGAAGATGATGTTCTTGACGTCAGCCTGGGGCAGGCGGCCCGGCTTGAGCGTGAACATCTTTTCCACCTCATGCTCCTAGGCGGAGGCAAGGGCGTTAGCTAACTGCGGGCAGCTCCGGTGACGAGGACCGCCGCCGCGCCGCGCCGCGCTTACCTTCAGCAGCGAGTACTGCGCGATCAGCCCGAAGGGCCCGGTCAGGTACTCGTCCCAGACGATGGCCTGCGGGAAGGGAGAGAGGCGTCAGGCCCGGGCCCCGCCGGGCTCCCCGCCCGCCCCCGGCCCCCGCTCACCTTGGAGCCCGCGCACTTGTCGAGGAACTCGCGGAGCTCCCGGCGCCCCGCCTCGCGCAGGGCCGTCAGGTTGACGCGCCCCGAGCTCAGGTGCGCCGCCATCGCCCTCCCGCCGCCGCCCGCGCCGCTCACGTGACGCCGGCGGTCACCTGGCGCCCGCCACGTGACGGAGGAGGCGGAGCCACGCAGCGACGGGGCCGCCCAGCGCCCCCTGGCGAGCGCCGCCCCACCCGCGCCGGCACCAAACCCCCGCTCTTTCGCACCAGATTGCCCCCCGCCTGCCAGCGGTTTGGCGGGGGCGCTCGCGTGAAGCCTTAGTTAAAAACATCCCACAACGCTGCTAACGTTTCTCGTTCCGTTTATCAACAGCGCAGCCACAGGGCAGCATCTGTCCCCAGGCAGAGCCCGCTACAACCCTAAGAGAACAGGAAGATACAAAAGAAAACACACCTTTTTTTTTTTTTCCAAAATATAACTTTAATATATATATGCATATATACACACACACCACACACGCACTATATAGAAGCTGAAAGAATGCAAAAAAAAAAAAAAAAAAAAGATGTCCCACAAACTGTCTTAGGTGTGCACAGCATACGGGTTTCTAAAAAAAAAAAAAAAACCCACAGCAGCTCCATTTCTTACCTGCTTCATGATTTCACGTTTCACACTGTCGTCAAACTGCAACCCAGAGCTCGCGTTCACCGAGCGAAATCACAATCAAATGAGTAAATGAAAATAAAGACGAAATTTCTCAACCCAGTCCAGTGTCAAAAAAAGCTTAAAAATCTAAATGTACAAATTCAGGCTTAAAATGGTTTAGTGCAAATATGAAAATTAACAGCATAATTTTAAGGTATTTAAATAAGCTTTAATATAACTATAGTGCTTCGTTCCTATACAAGTTTTCCCATCAACAGATGCAACAGCACAGGGGCATTTCTTGTTAAGAGTGGGGACAAACCCAGAACCTGGGAGGAAATAGCATAGTCATTTGTTAAATCATTTATTTATATTTCACTTAGGTTTATTAAAGGGAGATGGGGTATTTATTAGCAAAGGAGCAAAATATTTATCAATTTACTGATTTTGGAGTGGATGGGCAAGGGGAATGGGAGCGAGGGGGTCAAGAAACGCTGTCCCTTTTCCTGCCATTCAGCACACACAAATGCTGGTGGTATAAATCGTCCCATCCGGGCGCACAACAGTCCATCCTCCCGGCCCTGTGTTGCATTAGAAGGTCTCGTCATCATTGCAGTCGGCCGTCCAGTGCCCGAACATCTCGCAGGTATCGCAATAGGGGCGTTCTTCTCTCCTGCTGCCGTGGTAAGCCGAGTGGGGCGGCTCCTCCAGCATCTGTGCCTGGGTCGGACAGTCTTCAGTGTCATGAAGATCAAAGCAGCCACAGATATCGCAGAAGAGACGAGGTTTCTTCTTTGACAAGCTTTCTTCCTCACTGCAAGATAGCACCAGTGCAAGTCAAGCAGGGTGGTATTCCTTCATAAAGGAGAAAGGCCTGCTTCCCTGCCCTGCACGATAAGCTGTCCCGTAATTACTGAGACTGAAGAAACACCACAGTGGTGAACAACAAAAAAATAAATTACAGAACCTCTTCTGAAGATCCTCTGACATCTCAACTACCTTGCAGTACCCCCATAATCCCTTATATGCTAACATTTACTAAAAAAATTGCTGTTTGTGTAAATATTTGCACAAATACAGACATTTAAAAAAGAAACACATGTAAACTAGTTTCTCTTTTCTCTTGAGAGATCTGAAGTCAGAACGTATCAAACAGGTTTTAGTTCGTTCTGTTTCTCTGGACTGGATCTCCCCATCTCAATGCAGTTACTGGCCTCTTGAGAGCAAAAGACTCATCTACTTAACTTGGGAAGAGCCAAACTCAACCAAGACTGACAACAAATATGTCACCATACATCAGTGTTTGTGATCGATAGCTACAGAGGACCATTCTGCACCACCAGATACACCGTAGTAATGGACCTAAAAAGAAGGCTGGATTCAATCACACTAAATTCACGAGAAAGCTACGTTTGTCCTTCCTGACAGCTGCAATCAGGCTGGTGCATTGTGCAGCTGACAGAACTACCAGCTGCCAGCGGTTCCCAAAACACAAGCCAAGGTTTTTCTTTAGGATTTATACCTGTCATAGTTATTTATCTCCTCTTCATTGCCATTGAGGGCTGCTTCACACATTCTTTGTATCTTCAAGTTCAATTCTTCATTTCTCCTTTGCAGATCTACTATCACTGAATTCAGGAAGTCAATCTATGATAGTCAAGAACAAGGACAGTCAGCAGGTTGAGGACTGCACTTCAGAGAAAGCAAGCAACAAAGGAATAACCCTCAAACTGACACATGCAGCTCTGCATTAGCTCTTACCACTGGATCGTTGTATTACAGAGAGCACCCACGGACACTGAGAGAACAAGGGACAGGAAGGACCTACGGTCCTCACAGACCGACAGACCTCCAAGACCCTCAGTGTGATTTCTGTCCAGGGAGCTAGGTAGTTCTGCCCCGCCAACACGTCTGAGACATCGGCGGGTCTCAACCCACCACCATCAGATCGTGTTCTTTTTCTAATGTTACATTTTGAATGTAAATCCAGTTGTGTAATTCTGATCAGAACAGTGTCTCTGTTCCTCTGAATCAGCAGCTCTAGGGGATACTCTTCAGAGCTGTCCTGGAGGGGCAGTGGGATGGCGCAGTGCACCCGTCTGCATCTCCCAAAGCTAGAGCCACAGAGATCAGTAGGCCAGCACGGCAGCAGCACTGCTGAATGTCATCAAGTCATGCTTGGCAAATTAACATAGTCAATAAAATAAAGGAACCCAAGAAGTGGAACAAACCTCGTGCTGATTGGAAGGAAGGGTTGCCATCAGCAGGTGAATTCAAGGAGGCAGAAAAACAGAAAAAGATTGGTGTACGTTAATTACACTACTTCTGATCTCTGAACAGACTAGGAAGGACATTTTTTAATCAACATGACTGACATTAGTGATCTAACAAGGACTTCTATAACGAGCAGAAGGTGCTTCTATTCTAACTGTGTTTCCTAGGCATTTGTTGTCACAGTCCGCCTGTTACACGGCAGCGCTTCACGTGTTCATTATGATTATCGTACTCTTTGACACACATTTCTCCTGTTACCAAGCACATGCTAACTGAGCAACTTCCTTGCTCCATTGCTGCCAGCCCTCATTCCGAGTAAAGTTCTGCAGTTAAGAAGCAAAGATCAACATTTTCAACTGCAGAAGCTTAGAAGTAGCATGGGAGATCAGGTAGCCCATTTCTCCAAGGCGGCGAGCACCACAGACTCAGGTGGGCCACACCTTATTCCTCCTTCACATCCCAGAAGCCTTTGGAGAGAACAGCAAGGAGCAAGCGTGCTCTGCTGGGTGGGACCTCACCAACAGGCTGCAGGTCCAAACTTGGCACCTCTGCTTTCCTGCTTGCTTCTTCATGTTCCAATAACCTGAACTATTTCTCCAGTATCACTCATCGCTTGATTCTTAGTATTTACTGTCATTAGTATTTCCCTTCAGAAGCAGAAGGTTACAAGATAAATCTGCCCGTTATAATTCTGATGTACAAAATCTGATTAGAAACTGTCTTTGGAAAAATATTTCACTCTGCCTACAGACACACCGCTGTTTTAGCATGCTGATGTTTCAGATCAAATACCTGCTTCTCTTTCGCAATTTCATCTTGAAGTAGATTAGCAGCAATGTCTCCTTTAAAGAAAAAAAACAACAAAAGGAAACAAGGTGTAAGTATCCAGTAATCTAAACAATGAAACACGCAAGGGCTTAGTCAGAGACTGAAATAAACAGTCTCCAAAACATCTTACTCTCGCTGCTTTCTAATCACTCAGTATAAGCTTTGGTAAGGGCAACTTTGGGGAATTTTTTTGACCACTGTATTACAGAAGCATATTCAATACTGCACGTTACTCATTAAAACACAAAAAATGTATGTATAGGTGACAGCTACAGTTCACAGATCTGCAAAGGAACGCTCCTCTGTTGAGAGATGAGTGCAGTGGTACAAAGCTGAAGAAGCTCAGCATAAGGTAAGCACGAGTGCCTAAGCTGTGGGATTCCCAGTCCTGTGCTCAGCTTGGGTAGGTGGTTTTATTACGATGCCTGCACATTCATTACTTTGCAGCTACAGCAAGTTAAAACAAAATCAGTCTAAGAGAGGCTCTTGCACAGAAGCCACACCATGAACAGGATAAAGTTTTATGGTTCATGCACGTTTCATTTCAAGTCAAATTGCCCCCCACCCCGGTGTAAATGGGGTTAACTGGCAATGTTGGCAGCTTTCACGTTTTGCAGCTGGTCAGAATTTTTTCCTTCATTCAAGTCTTCTGTGTGTCCTACAACAGGGAAGTCACATTTCTCAGGAGGTTCAGTTAGTTAACCAGATAGTTAAAAGGAGGCTTAACGGCTGCAAAAACTTGCAAGACTAAAAAAAGAAGGCACAGAGACAGTAAAGAGGCTCTCTCTTTTACCTGAGGAACTAGTTACAGTTAAAGGCTGCTCGTTGTTTTCCTTGAGTTTTTGCTCCAAGTTCTTCACCTTTTCCTCAAGTTTCAATTTATCAGACTCCAGTGACTTAACCACTGACTGCAAGGTTTTTGCAGAAGCATTTTCTCCACGGAGGACCATGATCTGTAAGAATTATTTGAGAAAGCTTAGGCCTTCCAGAATGAAGTCAGAGGACCAAGGCAACATCCTTAGTAGTAAGGGCTAAATAGCCACCAAAAATATATGCCAGAAGTCACCTAAGTAGGCACAGATACCTAAAGATTTAACTCCACAGTTGAACTATGCTAAATTAATAGAGAAGAATTAGCCAGCTCTTCAGTAGCAAGCATACAAAGCCATGTTTCTAGCCATAACTCGATCCGAAATTAGGAAGCATCCCACTGTTCCTCATTTACCTCATTTCTGAGTTTTTCCAGTTCCTCATCTTTCTGTGTGATCAAGGCACTAGTAACACTGATGGATTTTTGTAAAGATGCTCTCTCTTCATCAATTTCTTTTTTTAATGTTGATTCTCTAAAAGAAAACCAAATACAACCAGAAATCATCTAAAGAATAGGTTATTGTAGTCACCTAAAGAAGTTTAATTTAATTTCAAGTATTAGACTACAGTAAGGAGTGGTTCTTAAAAAGCAAATTTCAGTTCTGTACGTGACTAAGATTTTACATATGTATAAACATTTTGGATGTTACAACTGTGGAAACAAAGCAAAAACTTTACCTAGGTGGTACATGCCAGAATCTGCATATCATCGTATCCGTTTGAATTTACAGAAGCAAGTTAATAGACTGGGGAGATACAGGATAAACAAACATGTTGCACAATGTTCCACAAAACCTAACTTCAGAGTTTTGTCACTTCTCAAAAATTATTAACAAGCAACAAAACATACATGCAAAGCTCATTGTACAAGTTGTCATGCAAAGCATTGATGATGCTGGAAATATCAGCTGGTCCTCACTAATTTCAGTGACATCATTATTTCCTGAAACACGTACTTTGAGAGTTTCTGGGCTTTTAACAACTACTGTTTCAGCACAAAACCATGTGGGATTTGTTTCACGTCACGGAAGAAAGGTTAAAAAGAAATCCTCCAGAGCAGGCACAAACCCCTTCTGTGTACATATGTCCAGTTTTCCCAAGCTTTTCGGCTGATCTCGTAAGAGACATGACTTCTGCCTACAAATCCTGTCCTGGCAGTGATCTTAAGGCATCATAGCCATGACATCCTCAAACTGATGCTAACGAGTCTTCCTGATAGGTCACACAACACACACAGATGAGTAACTGTCCTCTGATGTGAGGACTATTGCTACAAACATTCCTTACAAGCTGAAAAGTTTTTGTTTAAAAAAAAAAAAAAAAAATTGTCACTCCAAAATCTATGTTTACTTATCTAGAAGGGAAACTTGCTTTTCAGAGCACTGAGCAGTGCCCAGCAGCTAGCTGTCAACTCCCCCAGCTGTGTAGCCAGTTTTCTACGCAGACGTCTCGGTTTAGACGATCATGGCCTCACCGCCACAGCAGTGAGCTGCTGCTCTTCTTACTAGCTGAGAGGGCTGAAGACAAACTAGGCTACCTGAATGTGTACCCACTACACAAAAAGCACAGAGTAACCAATACTTCAAAGATAGCAAATGACATAACGATTTCACTTAAGTAACGAAACAAAACTACACTCTCTTAGGACCGTTCGAGGGATCAAGAGCAGAACGTGTCCTTGTGTGACGATGCTCGGTAGGTAGGGGACAGCTGTTACGTTCAAATGGGAAAGTTTTCGTATCCACGGTATCTACAGTTAGTGAGAGCCATGATACCCAGACCATGAAATACAGTAAATCTCACCGACTCAAGGTGAACAGGAAACTCAACAATGAGAGCACAATTAATGCAATTCTTTCATTGTTAAGATTATACTCGGGAATGGAAGCAGCAAGTGGAGAATCTGGGGTTTAGAAAAGCCGATGCAGCTACCAAACAAGAACCAAAAGGTTGATTTGGGGTTTGGTATATTTTTACAATGAGAGAATTAATATAAGCAGAAACACAACAAATTGCAGACTGCACAATCTTGCCTTCAAATACAAGTTATACTCCTGTTAATAAAAAACAAAAGGGCAACACCATTTAATAGATCTCCTTGCCAACCCTGGATTCAGCAAAGCACTAAAAGCATGACAGCAGTCTCTGTGTTCTTCAGCAGGATTATACACATGCTCTTGCCTAACCCATCTTTTTAAATGCTTTGCTGAATTGGATCAAAAGCGCAGGGTGGTGGTGTGGGAAAGAAATGTGCCACCAATGCATGAGATGCTGCTCAGAGAGCGCAGCCGCCCGCTCCAGTCCACAGAGCTGCAAATCCAGTATTTGCTGGAAAGTACATCTGGAAGTTGCTGCTCACAAACTCTGCTGTACCTGAGACTTCACCCAGGCTTCCTTTTGCTATACACACAGCTGTAGAATGGAAACCCCAGTGACTCATCATCTCACGCTCAAGAGCTTGTTATTTAGCCAATGTTTCCACTTCTCGGTCAGATGTTCATCTTAGAGATCAAGACCAAACATATGCTTTTTGTACAAATATGGTTAACTTGCCATTTATTGGGCTTCACTTCAACAACCACAAGCATTTCGGTGGTTGAAAAAGGCACAGAGTTTGTGAGCATATAAATATATATTTACAAATCCAATATAGGAATCTAGAATCCTATAACACAAGGGGAGCAAAACAAGAGAAGAAAAGAGGAGAGAAAACAAGAGGGGGAAAAAGGTCCCTGTACTGTAGCATTGTTTTTTTTTTTTTTTTTTCCTTTTACAGGGCAGTCTCTCCAGAAACCATGCTTTACAGCTCCAGCTGGAGGCCCTCTAAAACGTTAAAACTGGAAAACCTACAAATATAGTAGGTATATGTCACCACTACTTACACGTAAGCGTGGATCACAGTTCACTTCCAGCATCAGCTGAGTGTCTACCCCACTGATGCTCTTAGCTTCAGTATCGTTTGTGGTATGATTCATGTGAGAGATAGTAAATGTAAGGAGCATATGTTGAATGTGAAATAACTACATAGTGAAAACTTGCAAGAAAAATCTTGTGGAAACTATTTATTTTATCAGGGGAAAAAAAAAAAGGAAATTGATTCCGTGAACTTAAACTTTTCCCCTGCCAATTCAAGTCCAAAATATCTGCTTGCCAGCAGGGATTAAAGAAAAACAACAATAAAAATGACTTTGTCATTTCACACGCCATTTTAAAATTTCACGTTCTTGAGGAGGTTAAACCATGTTTTGAGCAGTGTGTGGAAGTCATGGGGGACAGAGGTTTTTGTTTTATTTTAACATTAAAAAAAAAAAAAATCACCCAGATTCTTCCCTTACTACAAAAATAAGAAATTCTAAGAATGAAGCAAATACCTTAAAGTGTTACTGGGCAAGCTTTAAAAACGCAAGATAACAAAAACCACACGTTAGAAACATGGAGTAGAAATGCAAAATACTGTAAGGAAGAACTAAATTTGCACCAAGGGGCTTTTTTGTTTTGGTAAAAAATATAGACTTTTTCTTTTTGAGATAGATATATATATATGTATAGCTGAGTATTTTACAAAACAAAAGCAAGACACCAAGGGACAAAGGCAGCCAAAATATGTACAACAACTTTACTTAAAAAAAAAATAAAATTATTTATTGTAACGTGGATAGACTTTCTTGAGTCTTACCATTAAAGACACACAGATATAGCAAAGGAAGCAAGGGTAGGAAAGGGAAGAGAGAGGAATGAAATGAGTATTGATAAATAGCGCAAGCTCAAAGACAGTAAGACAGTTAGCAACCCACAATGAACCTAATGAGCTGAAGTAACATAGAACCCCCTTAGATTCATAAATATCAAACTCCTGTCACTCCTAGCTGGACTATTTCATAGAGGGAGTTGCTAAAATAGAGGAAGAGAATTCCTGTGGGTGGAAGGAAGGTGAGAAAACTGCTGCTAGAGATTTGACCTAACTGAAACCAAAAGGTGTCTCTTTTTCTGTACCTCAAATTCTTAAGAAAAAAGGAAGACATCATCGCTGATCTCATCACCAACTTCAGCAGAATTTGGGAATTTAGAGAGACTCTTTTTTATTTAATTAGCTCTTCAATCAGCCTAACTTTTCTGTTAGCAAATAACCTCATACGCTGGTGTATTTTGACCCCTAGTGGCCTGCAGTCTGCTTCAGTGAGGCTGACTGTTTCTGTTACTTGCTTTATCCTTTCTATTGGAGTTTATTCAACACTGTTGAGGAATGTCATTAAGCCAGTCCCAGACTTGGGCATCTCAGTGTAACCAGCTGAAGGCAATGTTAAAATTCACTTTAATGATTTCACAATTATCTAGATTATTTCAGGCAGCTCAGACAGCGTAAAAACAGGAGAAAGAAAATCGGAGCCACACACCTTTCTTTTTATAACTTACTAAATTATTTGTCTTTTAAAATGTATGCCATGAAATAGAACTGCTGGGAAGTACTGAATGAACCTTGGGTCCCCACTCCCTCCTTCCTTTCCTCAAGGAACTTTCAGGATTTACACAATTTAAAATATATGTTTTAAAACATGTTAAATAACAGGCTATAAAAAGCATTTTAAGCTGTCAGCAGCGCTAATATCCTCCTTTTCCCTCCCTTCCTCCCCATCAAATATGCTGGAGATGATCCTCAGTTGGTGACAACATACTAATTACTGTGGATGTCAAATGGTCTTTACACCAGCTAAAGACTTCTCTCTTTATCTCCTTCACCTCATCTTAAAAAAGTAACTCACACTTATGCATTCCATGCAGGTAAAGGCTGAGTGATGCAGTTCATAAGGCTGGTGTTAAAGCTGGAGGTTCAGCTGTTCACTTGCCTCTCTGTACAACAACCGATCAAAATGTTACATTCTCTGAGGAAGCTTTAGCTTGTGTAATACCCTGCGTGCCTGCTGTCCTTTACAAGAGTGTGAGATGTAACAGAGTATGACCCACCAAATAACAGACTATCAGGGAATAAAAAAGGGATCAGTGTATAATACTGAGTAGCGAAGGATGTGCATGAATACCAAAGTGCCACTCGCTGTTCTTTGCTACGACCATTATAAATCCAGGAAATTTAACAGGGGTTTGTTTGTTTTTGCTGGAACACACTTGGTGTCATGGAGAAATGCGTCTTTTTCTAAGGGTTTATGTAACTACTTTTGAAAAGCCCACATTTTCCTAAAGACACTGTGGCACTTAGCCAGTTAGCTTTCCATACACACACAGCAGAAAGACAGTAAATTTTGTAACTTGGGACCATTTATTGAACAGCACAGTTTACAAATGGACGCCCCAGTCACCCAGGACAAATCTCCTGGTATTTAAAAACAGTGCTGAATGAACTGCAATAACTACTGCCACAATGAACTCAGTATCTCAAAATTATGAGAACAATCCGTGCAGTACTGAGGATCTGCCACTTTTCTTTCTTTTTTCTCCACACCCCACACCCCCCTTTTTAAAAAAAAAAAAACAAACCCCAATCCTTAGCATCACTGTATTTTTCCATTATTCCTTAAGAACTTGACAGGTCAGATCTGTATGCATGCATTTTTATCAGACTGAGGGACAATCCAATATCCCAGAGCAGGCTAAAACCAAACACTAAACTGGTTAATGAAAATGAAGAGAACTGTGTAACTTAATACAGTTACAGTTCCTTCTCACTTTTAATAAAGAAAATGTGGAAGATACCATGTATAATGCAATGTGTGTAACAGCCTCAGCACTTTTAACTGTGATACAATAGAAAAGAAGTGCTTTCTTAGCAGTGTTTTTTTATGATGTTTTCTGAAGTCTTCTGTAGGACTGTATAGTTAAAAACACATCAGAAAAAAAAGCTTACCTCTTTTTCATCTCTAATAACTGGTTATTGAGTACTGATCTCTCCTCTTCCAGCTAAAACACAAGTACAAAAAGACTACAGTTAATAGACTAAGGATTGTTTCCTTAGTCTAATCTATCAGAGCATCATCACCATCATCAAACAAACGTGGGAGAGGCTACAGAGCCTAAAAATCCTCAAAGTCATCGATTTTCTACTAGGACAACACATGCGCACAGACACAAATTGTTCAGTGACCAAGAATATTAGCTAGTGAGGGGCTACTGCTGGTTTATATTGTAGTTTCACCTCCTGTGCACACAAGAGAGGCGTGAGGCTAGTGTTGCCTTATACGGGATTTCCAGGTCCCGGGCACACCAAAGAGAACCGTAAGCTTTTCTGCGCCTGGCTATTACCTTTAGCCCAGTATTGGTGAATTACTGGACTTGCTGTTGTTCTGACCTGCATAATTGTACTACTGATCTGTATTTGTTACTGTCTCGTTATTTAGAGACAAATTATTGATCCCTAAAGCTGTTGGTCTGGTGTCTGTTACTGTATCCTGAACCCGTAACTTGGCGGGGCCACCTTAAGCCCTTACAACTAGCAAGGCCTTCAGCTGAAAATATTGTTGCTGCAGGTTCTTGGGGTCCAAACTGACAGGCACGCGTAGGTTTAGGAAAAGCAAAACTAAACAATCAACTATAATTTGTACAGCAAACAACTGTAAAACTCCACCACAGAAACATGGGGGTAACTGAACTTCTGATACGGTTAAGAAATCAAGTATTTTTCAGGCCAATTAGTTATTTTTCACCATCTCCTCCTTTATTCTCACTCGATGGCCAAAGTCAGCAATTACTGCCCTGCAGAACTGCTTATAGTAGCAACTACCCGTGCCTTGACTTGAACGCAATCTGTTTAGATTTCACAAGCTTTCAGGGCTCATCCACAAGGTTAGCAAGACATACATTTATAATGGAAACCTCGGAGCCCCAGCAACAGCAGCAAATAGTCTCTTCTTGACTAAATACTTCCAGCACTTTGCAGACACTCAGGTTTGGCACAGACTGGGGCAGAAAGCGATCAGTCGCAGTGAGAAGGAAGCTTGTCTGCCAGCCTCTGAGACTAGGTTAAGTGCAGCTCATCTCGATCAGTTGTCTCCTCCATGTTTTCTGACGACTTACCTTCTCCTTTCACGTACCGCAGTGCTGTTAAGCCTTCCAGGTTTAAGATTAATTGGTATCATTTTGCTGGGGCTTAATCAGACAACTTACCGATACGAAAAATAGATACTAGAAGGGTGTAGAGAGAGTTATACTAAGAAGCCTTAAAGCAAATCAAAATCTCTCTCTCAAGGAAAGTGACCACTGTGAGACTGCAGAGCAGCCACAGTACTATGAGGTGTGGCCAAATTTTTCCTGCAGGCAAGTCAAACCCAGCAATTTCACCAGCAGCACAAAGTACGTCCCCTGTTTCCAAGAATTTTTGTCTGCTTTCTACACAGAGGCACAGCCTGTATGAACTCCTTACATCTGTATGGACTGATGACAAAAAGAAGAGAATGAAAATTCTGAGAAACGTTTCACTTGTAAATCCCAGTGAGCTACAGGCTATTCAGCCGTCTCTCCAGAACTCCCTCCAACAACTATTTTACACGGCCCCTCTCCTCCCTCACACTCACGTTGCAATCTCTTGTGCATCACACTCTTCCAGCTGTTTTTTTTGACTACTTTTCCTCTACCAGCACTAGCATTTCTCTGTGGTCATACCCAGGCCACGTTCCACAAACAAGTCGCTTCATTTCAGCCTAGGTTAGCTTAACTTTCTGGTGTTTATGCTCTTGACTGCCATGTGCAATTGGAAAAACCTCATACTGACATTATTCACCCTTTACTCCTCAGAGGCCATGTCCACCGCACTCCATGATGCTCTCGTCCCCAAACACACCCCACCTTTTATTCAGTTTCTTTTAGGAAAAGGTTGTGGTGCCTGCTTAATTCAGAAACTCCTTCAGTGTTTGTGGAATGCTCCAAGATTGTGAGCATAAATCCCACGTCCCTCCTCCCTTTTAGTTTCCTGGATGAGGGATGGGTGATTTCTGTACAGAGCAAGACAGAAGTGGATTTAAAAGAGAGACAAGTAAAGGAGAACAAGATGTTAAGAGAGTTGGGCAGCTTCTAAATGCCTGTTGCAGCTGTCGTCGATCAAGCCTTGAGCAGCTTTGTGGTAGAAAGGGAGACAGCACACCCCTTCTCTCAGCAACATCTCTCCAGCAATCTGCTCACTCTCTCAGTAGCCTCAGAGAAGACTTCCCGTGTACCTTCGGTAAAAGATGGACCACAGCAGAGCTAGCAGACGTTTCTACACTTTTCCCAATGAAGTTAAAATGCCTGGCCAGGTTTGAGGCTCCCAAAATACCACAACAAATAATTTGAAGCCAGAAAAGTTTCCCAAGCTCAGTTATCTATCTGACCAGGAATCTTTAACTAATTACAAACAGCTAATTATTTATGGATCAATCAATACAGAAAAGCACCCCTCAGCATCGTCAGTACAAGACACTTTAACCTTTAGATGTCAGGATAAATCATTCATGAAGGAGTATTCATTAATTTTGCAAAGTGTGTCACATGCAGCCACAGATTCACTAACCCAATTGACTAAACACACTTGCTAGAATTTATATAGTTACCATAGCGACTGCTCAAAATACTTAAAACATATGCTTCCTACCTTTCTTACTGCATTTTAATAGGCACATGCACAGAAACTCACACAGACTGAAGCACTGCCACATTCTGTGCTTTCCTCCTTACTGTCCCAATTTTTCAGTATCCACTTTATAATATAAATGCAGCTCCATAAGCAATCCTGCTCTGTGTTAAACCTCTTCATTGTCACCACTGGACACTTGTCGTCTAAAATCTAATCACGCAATTCTTCACGGTAACATTTTTTCCACTCCCCACAGAGAGCCTGAACCAAGGAAGCCCAAAGCATGCTGCGACTTGGTGCCTAAACACGGTGACGTTGCATTCAGCCGAGTGACAGCAAAACAGAGGTGATGGTGGGGATCCCCAAGACTGTCCTAGCCCAAGATAGGGTGGGCTGTGCGAGAATCCTCAAGGCCGGCTGGTTTTCTTGCCACTTCATTAAGAGAACCCAGCAGAGTCAAAGGTAGAACAAGGGAACTGTAAGTTTAGGTTGGGTAAGACCTAAAGGGAACATGAAAAAAGTTCTACCCTTCGGGGTAACAGCAGGTTTCTATCAGACAGAAAAGGATGGTTAGTACTTTACAGGCTCCAGACGAGACAGGGAATGCTTTTTAGGAGCAACCAGGAAATACAACTTTCTGGGCAGGCGGACCACACGTTTCACCAACAAGAGCTCAATGATACTGATCTGAGAACAGCTGCACTCATTAGTTATGTGACACCCGGCAGGAAACCTGCATTTTAAATGACACCATTTTCCCTTTGTTCCTTTTGCCACAACACAGTTGCCTGGAATACCAAATGCCTCTTCCAGTCTTTTAGGAGGCCGTGCAGTTCACTAGACCTAAAGACACCATAGCCCAAATACTATGTTTGGAAAACGCAACAGATGGCATTCCCACGTTTCCAAGATTCAGATTACATCTTCCTCACAGAAGAGGACATAATGCAACATAGAAGATGACAAACAGACTGCTTCCCCAAGCTCTAGCA
This sequence comes from Sagittarius serpentarius, assembly GCA_034782735.1. Classification (NCBI taxonomy): domain Eukaryota; kingdom Metazoa; phylum Chordata; class Aves; order Accipitriformes; family Sagittariidae; genus Sagittarius; species Sagittarius serpentarius. The sequence continues at coordinate 16,584,019 of JAVKLA010000088.1, read as the reverse complement.
GATCTTGCAGATCTTTGATCTTGGAGCCGTCTACTCACGGACAGAAAAGGCTATGGTGCAAGTGAACGGAGAATATTCCGGTTTGCAAGATGACTGACTAATCCCTGTGCTTCACAGATTACAGCTGTCTATCCTGGCAATGAGAGAAGGATCCCTGCTGACAGATCCACAGTAGGCAGGACGCAGACAGCAGGACTCCTTCACCAGGTCATCTGGAAGCAACGGAGGCCGCAGACTGAGACTGCGGTGACCGCTGCCAGCCTACGCCTGGTGGGCTGAAGGGTCCCTACCCTCGGGGACCTCCTGTGTATCAACACTGGCAGAAAAGGTACGATAGGCAGAAAGGTTTGACCAATGCTGCCAAATCCCTTTCAAGTTACAACTCTTTCTGAAAATAACAGGTTGCCTCAAAGATTCTGAAATAATTTAAGAAAACACGTGGGAGTGGGGAGCAGAGCTCCCACTGGCTGTTCAGGATGACAGCGTTCTCTTACCACACCACTACTCAGATGCGGCATGAGTCAGTCGTTGAGCCCACACGTCTGGGACTCTTGTAATCATCTCCAAAGGCTCTTTAGGATGAAGTGGTGTGTGCATTACTCCTGTCAGCAGCCAAAAGGGTTTAGAAACCAGCCAGAACTGTAGTCACCCATCCTCCATATTTCCAAACAGGATCCTTGGGGGGAAAGTCAGCCTTTTGGCTTTAAAAATATAAGGCTTTGTTGCAGGATGAAAGAGGTCTGTTCCACTGTCACTGGGGAACAGGCATACCCCTCTCTGCACAAGTGCTGTCTCAGAAAGGCAATATATAAACCCACATCTTCTACGTTCTTCCGTTTGGACAAGATCTTCCAAAGATGTCTTCATGGTGTGGCTGTCACTGGAACTGCTCCCACCACCATATTTAATGGCCGTAAATCTAATTTATCTTTTGGCAAGTACCAGTGTTATAAGCTGTGTAACTAAGCCCATACTTGAAGATTCCAACATGTTCAAATGTAATAGTAAAAAAAAAAAAAAAAAAAACAAAAAAACAAACCAAAACCCACAAAAACTTCAGAGTCTTTCTTCCGTATAAGCTACCACCAGAAAAACATCTTACATCGATTCTAGTCCTCCAGTACCCACTACTTGGCTGCAGCACTGTTCGCATACATGCACAGTATGAAGTTTAAGCAAGCATACATGTGCATAAAGACAGAGTCCAACCAAGTAGTTTTAAATAGTATTATGAAATACATTCTAAATACTCTAGTTTTTTTAGTGGGAAGGGAGAGCAGGAACAAGGAGGAGTATTAAATAGCTAGATATCCTTAGTACCGGGTAGATGGAGATTTCCACAGTTGTATAACAAAATTATTCGCGACAGAAATAGCAAGTGTCTGTTAATACGTTTGGCTAAAGCATATTTAATTTACGCTTACTCCCAAGCCTCCTAAGTATCCTTCACGGGTTACGTAACCTTCTGTTAGCCTGCAGTTCTAACCTCCCAATGCAGGTGGCTTCCAAATTTATTCTAAAACATTCTCAGAACAACTCATCTTTCAAGCACAAACATGCAGTGCAACGTCGCCCAGGCATCAGCGGAAACAGCACGCACAGCACTTTCACCATAGATCAGGAAACGTTCCAGCCACTCTACCTTCTGATGGCTTGTGACTTCGTCCCTGCTCCTGCCCAGCTCCTCGGCAAGTTTCACGTTCTCCTCTTGCAAAGCTGCAAGCTGCTGGGACTTCTGAGCTGCTGCCAGCTTCAGCGCTTCGCTGCGAGGACAGAGAGTGCATCGTTACCATAGGAACGAGAGAGGCAAGAAAAAACTGTGGGAGAGATTCAGCTTCACAGCTTGGAAAAATACATCCAGGTCACGTGTCTAATGGGATCTATAATAAAGGTGACAATCGGTACCTCAGATGCGCAGGGATAGGTTTTACCCTGAAAAGCAGTAGCAGCACACAACTCCTTTTCCTTTGAACGTATCAGATACTCAAAGAAACGGAAGGTAAGTTCAGACTGTTAGTTCTGCATGCTTCCAATGGTTAGCAAATGCTTGGGTTTAGAAAGACAGGGGAGGGTTTGACAAGAGCATTGGCAAGGTTCATAGCCTAGACTTTCTCAGAAGTGAACTTTGGAGCCAGATGTAAAACATGAGAATTGTTTAAAAAAAAAAAAAAAAAAAAAAAAAGCAGCTTACAGATCCACTTATTTAAATACTCCCTACAAGGTTTGACACCCAAACATACAAGAATGTGCAAGACCATAGCAGGCAAAACAGGAAAGTAATCTATTCCGTTATTTTCACAGATACAAAACTGAAAATGAGACTAAACAAAAGCTGAAGAAAAAAATGGATTTGCAGATTCCATTAGCCTATTTTGCCACTAATGTGTGGTTTCCTTGAAGTTTATTTTCAACAAATTTTTGAAAAAAATATTTGCATGCCTGCCTGTAACACAAATGACTAACAAGCTTTCATAGGATTTGACAAAATCTTTCAAAGAAGTAAAAAAGATAAGCTTCATTTCACTAAACAGTAATTTTTATGACTATGTTTTGTTTTCAGAAAAAGGAATCTCAGTACTCCTATGGGCCAGTATTACATAGAGTTAAACCCTGACTGGAATAATAAAAATACTTTTACGACTGTGGGAGGCAGAAGAACCCCTAAGTCAGAAACTTTTTCAAGCACTTCAAAATACAAGGACTCTGGTCTATTACTGGGCACATTTAAACAAACGGAAGTCTGATTTACTTTTTGAATTCAGCATGTAATATGACTGACTAAGATTTTCCAACCATTTCTTCTACCTGGTCTCACCTTGACCAATTTCCAGTCCGATCCACCTAGACTGGATTAAACAGGCTAGCTCACATCACCGAACGTCGATTCAAATTATCTTGGTACGAAGCTACTTGCTGATGCAGGAACATACCTATTTTTAACTGTGACTGTTTGCTGAACTGCAGTACTAACTAGTTCTCCTCTTTCTGTTTTTGGCATTAAAATGTAGATTCAGGGCATAAAAGAAACACACAAAATACTGGGGTCAATTTGTGTGAAATGCTCCCCTGTGTTTAGTGCCAAGGAACTTTAAACTGATAGCTGCAAGTGCACCTGACAGCACGCAGTACTACATGAATATACAACATCCAGCCAGTATTTCTGTGTTTCTTCATTCTAGTTTTACACGGAAGGCTCTTTCACGAAGGACACCAATGTCACTGTAACATCCTCCCCCCTCCAAAAGGTGCTGCTCTAGAGGCAGCAGCATGGCCCTACCTACAGTCACAGCTCCTGTGGGCAAAATTTTCCCTCTACTCTCCGCGGCAAAGGCAAGGGCACTGCCTTCGTCAACTGACCTCTCAAAGGTGTTCTCTCTCCCCACATTACTGCTGATCAAGAAACGCCTGTTATCAAGCTAACTCCTTATTCTCAAACAAGGCAACACACAAAAGAATTATGACAACAAAGATCAATTAAAAGACAACCAGACAAACTTCCACTCATCCACTGTCTCTTAGCACTGATGATTAAAGACCACATTCAGCAATAGTCTATGACTAAGAAAAGTAATTAAAAAGCCCCACAAAGCGGTCAGGATTGTGAGAACACCTTTCAGTGCTGAAGATTTTCAAGGAAGTATCTTCTATAAATAACTTCTGCTTCACAAATTACCGTCTAATATATTTTGTCTTCCCGTGGTACCAGAGCCGACTAGCCCTCTGCTGTTCCACCTTTAGAGCAACTAGTCTGGAAATACCTATTTTGCTTTGGCATTTCCCACGAGCACTGAGGCAGGTAGGAATTGCTCATGGAATGAATCCTGCCTTTCTCAAAGGAGGCTGCTGTCTATACAAGCACGCAGGTTTTTAAAAGCAAGCAGCAAAAACCGTCAGTCATGCAGAAACTTAGTATTAATTCTGTGTGCTGATTTCCTTTGTGCCCTGTCTTCACCTCAGAGCAGTGGTTAAGAACGGTCACAAAATGACTTATGGAACTAACAATAATAATTAGTCAAAGCTGCCCTTAGCAATCAGTCCAGATTCTGGCTCTCACTCCGTGAGTCAAGAAATTCTTCTTGGAGTGCAGGTGGGAACAGAGATTTGTGATTTAATGCATTACATCTCTGAAGGTTGGGGGACGTGCCGCTCCCGCAGGGTAGCAATAACTAGGCTGGACTTTAATTCACGGTGGCACACCAAAAGCTTTGATACAATGAGATTCCACAGGACAAATTACTTTATACCAGATCCTTTGCAGAGAATTTGTTTGTGTACAATGTTACATATCATTAGTATGTAGTGCATAAGAGGCAGTTTCTCAAATGAAGCATCTCCAATGATAAGCAATTAACTCTAGTTTTACATACAATGTATGTCATCTGTATTGTACCAGTTAGAAATTAAGTGCATAGTGGGGCAATGGGAATAAACTGGATAAAGCCATCAATGAAAAACAAACGTAGAACCAGATTTTCTGTAAATAAAGCCACTTAAAACTACTTAACACTCCAAGAGTACTTGTAATTAAATCCAAACAGAATTTCTTTATAATAAAGCTTTTAAAACAATCTAGTGCCCTCAGGTGGCAGAACTCTATACTTCCTCCAACAAACAAATTATTTCAAACAATGCTTGGAGTGAAGAAGGATTTGCTTCATTACCCTTCAGCAATTCAGGAGCAACATTCTGATTTCATGTTTTATACATGTCAAACTCATATTTAATTTTGACCTAATATCTGCTTTATAAGTGAGGATACTGCACAGGTACTGAAAGACAATTTTTCAAAAAAATGACAGGTAAATGTAACTATGAAGCAATGGTTTAACAGATTTAACATTGATATACTTACAATTCTTTTCTAAGTTCTTCCACTTTCTGGTTCTCCAGATTTAGAAGCTCTTTTGATTTATTAAGTTCCTCTTCATTTTTCAGGTTGTTTTGTTTAAGCATATCCAGCTTAAAGAGGAAAAAAACCCTCATTATACTAATGAAACTATACAGTTCTTAGGTGTAGCACTTGGAAAAGATATTCAGCAAAATGGAGGCCTGAGCTGAGCTGTTCCACTTTTACATCTTTAGTCCTTAAATTAATTCAGTCTGTTTGTACTGAGAAGCATTTGTCCCACAAAAAACGTTGAGAAATTCTGCATTCAGGTCGAGCAGCACAAAGAATTCAAAGTCCACTGAAGAGCAACTTAAAGTAATCTGATGTATATACCCTGATATAAAAGGTAAAGCTCCAAAGCACGTCCATTTTAAATGCTATACAAATCAAAGCACTTTTTTTTTTTTTTTAATTCAATGCTCATTGCTAAAATTAGCTGTTTCCTTGATCTTTATTCCTCTAAGAGAACTGATAAGAAGTTCTGCTTTACCATACCTTAATTTCTGAGGAACAGTAGGCTGAATGTTGTGCTTGCAACCGTAAGAAGTGAATTCCTTTCAGAGATCTTGTTGCATGGCACAAATTGTTGTATATCTATTTACTGAGCTTGCATCTACCGCGCAAACCTTATTTGTTCGCATTCAGCGACACATTATATTACATAACAGATAATCTTCAGCCATTCTCATGGCATTACAGGACCCTGTGGATTTAATTTTTTTTTTTTTAATCCAGAAAGTGAACCCCAGCCATTATTAACGTCACCACTTTTAATTCCTGAGTCATCAGATCTCGCTGGAAATAATTACTGTTTCAGCACAAGCTGTGGCATTTAGGTTAGCCCAGCTGTTCACTACCCATTATTACAGCAGCTGCAAAAGATGAAAGAGCCATCAAAAAGAGGCCACAGGGTGCTCAAGATCTGCAGAAAAGATGCCAGTTCAACATCAGACTAGATACTCTGGGGCAAAAGTGTGAAAGAGATTAGTGAGGACATTCTTCCCCTCTTCAAACCCTGAAGTACCATAAAGTGGTGGGAGGACACAGACCGAAAACAAGTCCCTAGGGGAACCGCTGTACATATTTGACTGTGAAGTTCTTTGGGACCATTGTGCTCGTGTATTTGTAGAGTGCATAGCTCAGTGGAATTTGTACCTTGTCAGACCACTATTCTGATTAACAAAAAAGTGGAAAAAAGAAGAAATGATAACATTACACATGTCAAGATCACAAAGAGGATGTACAGAGCAAGGAGTACATTATCGGTGAGAAATGGAACGGTAACTTTTGTGGATTAGGAGCACCGCTACTCTCTCTGCGGCACTTCATCGGAGCGTGAAGTTGCACCCCGTGCTTACAGCCAGGGAATTGAAGCACAGAGTGGTCACATCTAAGCAACTTATCCAAAGCTGTACAGCAAGACTGATTAATCCTCAAGTCAAACCCATCTCTCTTGATTCTGTGATCTGGAAAAGCTGCGGTAGCATCCAGAACTCCTCCTACTTTTTTTTTTTTGTTGTTGCAGCTGCACCAAGATTTAAGGGACACGACCTTCTATGCTGTACGGTATTCGAAACCACATGCAAAATGCAAAAGAACACAGGTCATATGGCTATATAAAGCACCTAGATTTTCCATCAATATGCACTCCGCTAGTAAGTTTTCACAAGCCAGTCAAGACTGAGTATCGTGGTGGGAAAATGACAGAATCCACTCTTGCCTAATCTAAATCTCTGTAATTCAATATTGTTCCTTACAAAGTAGGCAAAACTTTTCATATACAAGCATTTAAATGTGATTACTTCATTCTGTAGCTTCTCATTTGTCTGTCTAGAGTCCTCCAAAGAGGCCAAAGTTTCAATCTTTTCTTTGTGAATGGCATCCTTCTCTTTGGTCACCTTCTCCACAGTCTGGTAAACATCTTCTGCCATTTTGGCAGCCTGTATATAAAGAGGGGGGAAAAAAAAAGTATTGCCAAAGGGACCTCTCAAAGCAAAAGATGAACCACAATACTTTATGCATAGCTCCACGGTTTGCCAGCTGCTTTCCAATTAAATAAGGACTTCCAACTGGGAATTTATTTCAATTTTGAAGCTGCATAAAGTATAAAGATAAATGGACATGAGAAGATTCAATTCCATGCAGAAAGAGATCATAACCCCATGCTTGTGTCAGCACCGAGAAAGCCCGTTTCTTCTTTTTTAATTCCTGGATTTCTCATTACCACCACTGTGATTGCTCTTAGACATCGAACTACTTTAGACAGTAGTAGTTCAACAGATATTCACTTCCAACAGACTGCTCTGTTTTCAGAAAATGTGGAATTATAAAAAGCTATTAAAAATTTGAAAAATAATTAAAAATTAAATAGGAGATAAAGCCAATTATTGCAATATTTCAGTGCTGTTCATTATGCCCTCATAAAAGGAAACACTTCACAAGAATATTAAAATACCTAGGAAGGCATAAGAACATTCCTAGAGGATATCTTGATTCCAATTTATAATCAAAGTGATTTTATGGGCTTCAAGCCCCACAAACTGAAATTCAAGACACTTTACAGAACTGGTTGGTGGTGAATATAAAACATTTCTGTGAATAAAAAGAACACCAGAATTGTCAACGTCTTTAACAGACTGGAAGTCCTATCATGTAAATTTAAATGGTTCTCTTACACTGCTTTTTATCCAATTACATTTACAGGAGCAGTACACTGTTTTGTATTTTTTTTTGAGGAACTCAAATTTGTAGTTTGTTGTAATTTAACATAAAATTACACAAAAATCTAATCTAAAACCTTATCTATTACTACTCTAGCTTTTAAGCTACAGAGTACTTCAACAGAAGGAGGTGCTCAATTTCTCTACCAGATTCAGGAAAAAAACCTTCCTTTTATTCACAGTTTACGTTGTTTTCTTGCAACATTCAGCGACAACATAGGCTTTTACATTTAGAAATTATTTTTTTTTAAATATTAAAGTGTCTTTGAGACTCACAGTTACAACTTGAAAAAAAAACCCAAAGTAATATATTGAGAGAGACCATAACTCCAGCCTGTTTATACTGAGATGAAGTGCTGATTGTGCAATGAAGTGCAGAGAGGAAACCATTGGGTTAGTGCTCAGTATTAGTAAAACCGTACTTGATTGTTTAACTATGTGTTTCAATACCTCAATTTTTTGCGCTACTGTTTGGGCCTGGAAAGTCTCAGTTTCTTTTAGTTTCAAAGACAGATTGTTCACCTCCTCCTGCAGCATCTGATTTTTGCCCTGACAGACCAGCAATTTGCCTGAGAGGTCACTATTAGTTTGTTCTAAAAGTGCTATTTCCTCATGCAGTTTATAATAATCCTTGCAGAATTTCTCCTTCTCTTTTAGTATTTCTTCCTTAATGACCACCAGACTCTTCTGTTCAGCAAGCAGGCTGTCATTTTCCTGAAGTAACTTTATTCTCTCCTTCTCCATCACCTCGTGCCTGTGTCGAAGATCATCTAGCCTCTCAGAGACACAGCTGTGCAAGTCCTGGAGCTCTGCTTTTGATTTAGACAAGGAAGCAAAGTCACTTTTCAGTTGTTCGATACTGGAAGCAAGCTGCTCTGTCTCTGCACAGAGGGTTTCTTTTTCTTTAATTACTCCCACCAGTTTAGTTTCAGATTTTTCTTTCTCCTGAAATAAAAGTTCTTTCTCAGTCAGAAATTCTTTATTTTTCTCTCTCAGCTCCTCTATCTCCTTCTCTAAGAAGCTGATGTTGCTTTGAAGTTCCATACGTTCCAACAAAAATGATTCCTTGTCCAGTTTTCTAGCTTCCATTTCTATGGTTAAGTTTTCTTTCATAATTGCAACCTCTCCATTTAATTTCTGACACTTATCTTGCAATTCAGTCCTCTCTCTGGTCAGCATTTCCCTATCAGAGGAACAGGTCTTGAGTGAAGATGACAGGACCTGCTTGGCATGTGATACAGCAGCCAGTTCATTTTCTAATGTTCTTTTGGCATCCTGGGCCTCTTTCAGAAGATCGGAAAGGTCACATTTACAGGCTATTAGCTCTTGATTTTCTAGAGTCTTCTTTCTTAGTTCTTCCTTGAGGACTTCAATGGAATCTTGGAGCATGGTATTCTCTTGGGCCAGAGCTTTCTTGGCTGAGATGTCCAGTTCATGTTCTCTCTTCATATCAGAAATTGCATTTGCAGAAGACTTGTTTTCATCGAGAAGTTCTAAGTATTTGTTCTCTAATTCATTCTTCTCTTGGAGAAGAGCTTCCTTGTGCTTTTCAAGTTGCAACGACTTACGAAAAACAGATTCCTTTTCTAAGTTCAGTTCATTTATTTTCTCAGTAAAGACTCTCTCAGCAAGTATGGCATCTGCTGTGGCCTTAGCAAGCTTTTCAGCAATTGCCTTATTTTCATTTAAAAGTTCCTCCTGTTCAGCCAAAAGCCTTCGTTCTGATGAAGAAAGAGCCTCTTTCTCTTGAAGTAACTGAACACATTCAGAATTGGATACCTCTCTTGAGGCTTTAATTTCCTCAAGAAGACAAGAGAGACTAGCAAGGGAATCCTTCAACTCCGTATTGTCTTTCATCACTTTTTTAAGTGCTTTATGTTCAGACTCGAGTTCTGTTTGCATCTCTTCCGTTCTCACTTTTAATGCTTGGTTTTCACTAACTGTATTGTCTAAACTCACACGCAGCTCTTCCATCCTTTTAAGGAGCATCTCCTTCTCGGACTGCAGACTCTGACTTGTCTGCAATAGACTGTCCATTTCATTTTTTAAGGCTATATGTTTATTTTTAAGATCTGAGTGTTTACCTAGGGCTGAATCTCTCTCTGCAGTCAGAGCTGACACTTCTTGCAGTAGCTCCTTTTGATCTCTGGCCAGGGCCTCACAAGAACTTTCCAGCTTCTGAATAACATCATCTTTGTCTTTAACAACTGCATCTTTCTCTTCCAAAAGTTTCTGCTGATAATGCTCCATTTCTTCCCATTCTTTGACATGTTTCTGATACACCACATCCACGGCATCTTTGTTGGCCTGAAGTTCTTTCAGCTGTTGGAGCAAGGTTGACTCTGAAGTCCGGAGAGCATTATTTTCTTGAGTTATCTTCAGAAGGTCTGCCTGTGCTGCCTCTATTTCAGAGAGTAATTTGCTTTTCTCAGAAATTAGTGCTACCTTTTCTGTGCTTTCCTGCTGGCTTTTGGCCTCAGCTTCTTCCTTCTGCTTCAGGATTTTTTTATTTTCTGAATTAAGTTCTTCATTTATTGTCCAAAGTTCTTCTTGGTCTTGTTGCATTAACGAAAACTTGGATTCCAATTCTAGAAGTTTTGATAACAAGGAACCTCTCTCTAATTTTAAAGTATGCCCCTCCTGTGCCAAAGTCTCTTTTTCTGATATCAACCCCCTCATCTTGTCTGACATTAGTTCGATTTCTTTTCTGGCTGATGCTAACACAGAGCTTAAGGACTAAAGAAACAAAGTCAGGGAGAAGGGAAAACAAAAATGAGGTCAAGCAGACAAATGAGAAATGTAGTTTTAAGGGCAAACAAAGCTATCGTAACTTAAGTTTTAAAAAAGTGTATACACTGACACACAGTCCCTGTGTGAACTCAACTGTTGACAGCCACCCCTGATATTTCATTACAAACCACCCACCATTCACAAGAAAACTTTTCAGTAGTTAATTAAAAAAAAAAAACAAACCGAAACAACAAACCAAAACATGGTTTGAAAGTTCCTCCACACAAGACTTTCATCTTGTTTTTAAAACTACTCTCAACAAATTTTCTGAATGTAAACTACTCAAGAAAGAAAAGCCATAGAATGTTTTCATGAGAATCTAAGTGAAATAAAATGCAGGGAGTTATATTAGATACTGACTTCCAATTCTGAAGTTCACCTTCCAGGGAGAATTCTCCTCATGATTCTGTCCAAAATACATTGCCATAACCCATTTAATTCAAAACAACACATCAGTGGTGTATTTAAAGTTACCTTGTGTGCCAGTTTATACACTAAATATTTTGCGAAAGCATAAAACAAAGAATATAGCGAATAACTAATGAGGGATGAAAGCAAACAGTAACGTCAAAGAAACAGGAGAAAAAAAAGTAAAAATTACTAAAGTCAAGCTACACACTAAATAGTTGCACATAATAGGGGATTATACTACAGAACAAAATTTCAGGTGTGTAACACTTTAAAATGAGATAGTTCACAACATATTTTAAAATTAATGCATTTAAAAAACAGAGAAGAACATTTGGCTCCAACAGATTGTGCTGAGCCAGATAATCTATGCACATAAAATGTTAACGTCAAAGAATCGTATTTCATGGGTTCTTGTGTAATCTAGGGAAGACAACCCGTTAGCTGTGTATGCTTCTCTTCCCTAACCAATATTACTCTACCCTGGAAAAGTTCAGAAATAGAACACTGCAAAAATCTTACTGAAACAGAAAGAATTATACTTTAAATTACTTGCAGAGTAACAAAATATACATACTTTGGCCTGTTCTGCTTGCTTTTTCAGCTCCTCAGCCTGTTTTTCTAACTCATCATTTTTCTTTTGTGCAATTTTCAGTGCCTCTTCTGCATCCAGCAAGTTCTGCTTAAACCCTTTGATATCTGCGTCATGTTTAGTGATCATCTCGGAAGTTTCTTTTTCATACTTTGCCTGAAGATCTTTATACTGATTTTGGCTAGTCTCGATTTGCTTTTTCTGATAGAAGATAAAACAATTGGAAAACAGTTAAAGACACAGTGGTACAATATTCTGCACACAGTTAGCGAATGCTTTTTAAAGTTGTTCTTACCATGTCTGTTAGTTGATCCTGCATATTTTTCAGTTCTGCTTGATGAATCTTGAGAGTTTCTTGCTGACTCTGCTCAGCTTTCTGTGTTGTCTGCTCCACATTTTTCTGAAGCTGAACAGCCTTTTCATTTGCTTTTGTAAGCTCAAGTTGTATTTGCTCCAACTGCCTAAAAGACCAAATAAAAGAACATTACTTTTTGCTGACAGCATGACAAGCACAGAGATGAAAGACTAAATTATGCTGAAGTTCTATATTCCGTCCAGGCATTTAGGAAGAGATTTAATTATTTAACATATAGACAATGTTCTGCTAAATTAAATATACACAAGTGAGACCGAGCACTTGCTCGTGTGCAGAGCAACACAGCTGCCAGTTACTTTGCCCCCAGTCTGGGGTTTTGTAAAGGTAAAGAACAACTATTCTACACATAATTTTTATTTGAAACAACACACGTTTTCTCTTGCTAGACAAAAATGTGACCCAATTCTTTTATATAGCCAAATAAACCAAGCTTATCAGGTAATCAAATAATTATGAAGCACAATCACAAAACAGCTAGATTATTAAAAAGCTCGTTTACTCTGGGCAATGAGAAGCATGTTACATAAGAATTTTAGAATTACAAATGTTAGATGCTCTTCAATCACTCTGAGGAGACTTTTGATTAATTTAGTTTGATAGAGTAAGTTCACTTGTCATATCAATGTGACACTCAGGAGCATCTTGTTCAGCTATTTACAAAAAGATAAAATGAGAAGCTGGGAGCGCACGAGTAAAGATTTAATGTGAAAATGTTCTGACAACGATGGAGTACCTTTCTTTTAACCGGAGCTCATCATTCATTTTCGTAAGCTGGGCAGAGCTGTCTCCTGAAGACTTCATGATCTCTGCAATATCATTTTCAAGTTTGGCTTTAGCTTCAATCAGTTGCTGTTCTCTCTCTTCTCGCTCCTTCAACTTCTTCTCCATCACTGAGCAAGACAAAGGCTGTTAGTCTAGTAAATTTAAGAAAAAGGGTATGCACAGACTAGCTAGAAGATAGTAAAGAACTATCAACAGAGCAACACGGATGCTACAGACCTTGCAAATTACCCCTTTAAAATTAAAAATTATGATTGATTGAACTCGGAACTGTTAACTGCAGCAAAAGGTTAAGAATTCTTCAGAAATAGTAAAAAAGCAACTAGTCAAGAAATCTTTCTTTCAGGATTGATTCACTTAACTTCAGGCCATGAGAAGTGGATATGAGTTCTACCCATATCAGAGAATAATCAAGCAATATAATAAGAGAGGTATGCACACCTTATAGGCCAGACAACTCACCAGCTATTTAGTACAGCAGCAGAAGACAAATAACGCACGCAACATGAAGCTACCGTGAAAAAATTACTTAGTCCAGGGCAGGCACTGCCACCAAGGGCAAGAGCAGCCTGTGGGATGACTTCTACGGCCCCAACAGTACCTTGAAAGGCTTGCTTACAGGGTACGTATCATTCTTAATTTCTTTCTACATTGGTTTTAAGTGGAGATGTACAGCTAGAAAGATACAGCAAGACTCCCTCCTACGAGATAGGAAGAAGGAGACAACCAGACTAATGTACAGTCTTTTTGATGTCCTTAAAAAGAAAACACTACTTACGGACAAGGTTTCTGTGAATTAACGATCTTACGTTTGTAATGCTTCAGTCTGGTCCACAAGCCTTTGTCTGGTATCTGACCATCACCACAGCATGACTTTGTTGCAACGTCAAACAAGAATTTAACTATTGATTTGGCATACACTCAGCCAGGAAGTCTTCTGCTTTACTGCACTATTTCCTTAACGTTATCATCACCTTGCTAGGTCACTATACACAGTGCCACAAAAGCTGTTTTCTGCCTAGAAAAAAAGGCTTTCTTTTGAAGGCATATGCATTTGTGAAAGCCTTACATACTACAATGTGGCAAGCTGAGCAGGAGGCATACAAAAGCACAAAGCTGATGCATTTTTCAAAACATTCCATTTTATTACTTCCTTACCAGTCAAACTAGACTTCAGCTGTTCCAGTTCTGAAGACATGAGTGCAAACTGCTCTTCTTTTTGGTTTAGTTTTTTAATTGTTTCTATGCAAGTAAAATTTTGAAAACAAAGTTAGTAAATACTTAGATGCAGACAATTCCACCTACTTGCAAGGTATATTACTCTTAAGAAGAGAGGCTGCAAGTAACCCTGTCCTTTCCATAGCTGCTGAAACTGCTGTACAGCCAGGTGTAAATGTGAAAGCGCATTTAAAAAAAAAAAAAATCACCTTTATTTTGCAGCATTTATTTTCTGCAGCCTTTTAGTTCTTTGTTTAGTTTAGCAGCAGACATACCTTGCATAGTTTGTTGAACGTTTTCTGCTTCATCAGCTGCCCTAGTAAACTTTTCTTTCTGAAAAATGTATAAAAAACTAAGGTAAGGTTTGATAACAGCAGTATAATTCAACCACTGAATTTATATTAGGTATTTTTCAAGTATAAGATAGAACAGTCTTCATTCATAAATAGATCTGAATTTTTTGAGTTACAGTTTAGCATAGATATATTCGGCAACATAAAGCAAGATTTTTCCCTTGCCTTGGTTGCAAGCAAGACCCTAGGATTTTCAAAATAACTTCTCCATCAGCTAGCATAGCAACAGAACTGCAGCCACAGAGTCCAGTGTAGGAGACGTGATTTCTGGGCTTCTCAACACAAGAAGCTACACATGCTGCTCACGGGCTGCACGATCTGCAACCTTGTGATCCATCTCACACCAGTGTTTTCTGGCTTTACCAGCAGGAAGAGATGCTAGACTGTGAAGAAAAGGGAGGATACTGAGGAAGATAAGAAGCGAGGCTCTTCCAACTTGAAATATTTACTATGGCCACGGAAAGATTTTATGACAGGGACAGGAAAACCTAAAAGCATGTCTTTTTGTTACTGATGCTGGTGTAGTTTCTCAGGAGAATCCCACCCAACTACCGAATACTTGCAAACTTAATTAAATTTGCAAGTGAGAAATTAGGTGAAAAATGTCTTCCAAAACCATGTGTAAGACTTGCGCAGAGCAAGCATTAATTTGTACAACAGTTACAATAAAGGGCCACATGTTCTTTAATAAGTAGTCTACATTTAAGCTACATGCTGCTTTTGATTTGGTTTAGTATTTTATCCGAAACCCATAAACAGGTGAGTTCTATTTAGACAAAACACCTGATAACACAGAACTCAGGTGAAATGCTTTTTGCATTCTGAGATAGATCCTATTAGTCATGAACTCTTGCCTTCTTTTTCATGAGTAAAATAGCTTTGAAAAACTTTGCTCAGTCAGAGTTGATCCTCTGATTTCAATTACACTCTCACCAAGAAAACCAAAATCCAAAGGATAAAGACAAAATTTTGGGGTATTACTCACCAAAACTTGAAGTTCCTTTTCCAAAGAATCTTTAACTTGATTTACTGCACTCAAGTTTTTCTCAAGGTCAAGAAGCTTTTGCTCTTTGCCCTGCAGTTCTTTGGCCAGATTACTAGCCTAACAAAGATGATGAAATGGAGTAAAATAAAATTACAAACATGAATGAAAAAATAGGAAAATTAAAAATTGAATCTTAAAGAAATAACTGTAATAGAAAATCACAGTAAGATGAAAAAAAAACTGAAGAAAGAATGTGATGTATTAACTTAGTGAAGCTGATTTCCACTGATGACTACATCACAGTACTAATTGCATCTCTGAATATATTTGAGATCATTAAAATTTAGTTCTCTTGGAATTAATGGCGAAAACATTATTTAATGGCAGGTATTTTTTAGTACATTAAAAATTTCCAAACAAAGTTACAACATCAGTTGAATTAGCAGTTTTGGTTCTTTATTGTTTTAACTTTTTTATCTGATAAATTTAGCATTTATGTTTCAACCGGCTATTCAGACCAATACACACACAGGGATGTAATTTTTCGAAAGGCTTTACCACACCCAGCGGTGGTAGAGAAACCCAGTGTGACCTCAAAAACAGAGTCAAATCAAGCCCGTAGAAATCCAGTATCTTGGAACCATCTGTGAAGGGTTTAGGAAAGCTATTTCCTGTTACTTTCCCACTACTCTTACAATTAGAGCTCTAGCTTGTCAGGTCATGCATAGATTGGGGGTGGGGGGGAACCCCTAAAATGAGATTATATCTTAGCGCTTTTATTCCCAGCTGCAGTGGCGGAACAACTTTCAAGTACTGAATGCCATGCTAGCAACTTTAAAGAGACATTACATCCAAACCAAAGAAAAATCTGGGTAAGACGTATCACATTGCAGTCTGTGCTTCAAAAATGCTGTGAGACAGTGCCTCACAACATCACTGCACTCCCTTGTCTTAAAGAAAAGACCCACCAGGATCATTTTGCTTTCTTTTGTTTTTAATAGCCTCTTCCATCATCTTGTTTGATGAGAGGCAAGGTAGTGAAGGTACAGAGGAAACATTTCCCATTGACCCTCAAGTCACTTTTTACCTGAACACCTCTACCACCAAAGGTTAAAAACTTGTATATTAAGATATGTGGATTCTTCTCCCAAATACGCCAAACTAACTTTTCCATAACACAAAGCTTTCAGCAGAGGCACGCTGAAGCCTGCAGCAAGAAAATGCAGAAAGAATTTTTTTTCTTTTGCTCAGTGGTGCAGACGGAGCACCAGAAATCTGGTCAGAGATATGACCCAGTTAACACTTTCTCTAAACCTCCTCAGATGGTACTACGATATGCATTCAATAAAACTTTTTTTCTGTGATGAGTTTGCTGTAGCAGATTAGAACAGTAAAAATGTAAAATAAAAACAAAGTAAAAATAAAAGGATGGATGCCGATACAAACCTTGCTACTTCCATCAACCTTTTCAGTCTCTAAATTCTGAATTTGTTTCTCAGCTGCCTCAAGCTGCTTGCTAAGTTTCTGGATTTCCAATTTACCTTCAGAATTCGCTTTCTGAAGTGCAGCAAGGTCCAAAAGCTTTTCTTCAGCAGCTTTGATCTGTGGTGTAAGACTATCAATAACTTTGGTTTGTTCATTGTACTTGGCTTGCAGTACCTCTAGCTCCTTTACCTTTATTTCAGCTTCCTGTAATTTGTTTAAAGTGTCTTCCATTTCTACTAGATGCTGATCTTCCACACTTTCCAGTTTGGTCTTCAGGCTTTCCAGGTTTTGCTCTTTCTCCTCTGTGACTGCCAACAGTTTTGCTTTCAGTGATTCAATCTCTTTTAAGTGATGAGATTTTTCATTTTCCTGCTTCAGTTTTAAATTTGACATTTCATTTTCATAGTCTAATTTAACCTTCTCAATCTGAGTCTTTAACTCTGCAAATTCTGCCGTCTGAGCCCCCACACCTTTGCTGAAAGAAACTTTTAGTTCTTCCATTGCTTGCTGATGGGAGGCAATTGCAGATTCCAGCTTCGACTTCCATAGCTCTATTACATCTGAATTCTCCTTGTTGGCGTGATCAAGCTTAGTTTTCAAGGATTCATTTTCTTTTGCCATTTTCTCATTTGAAGAGGAAAGTGATTTGATCTCTTTCTGCAATGCTTCTTCACTAATTCGAAACTTCTCTTTCAGTGAATTCATCTCATTCTGATGTTCTTTGCTAACTGTTGCCATTCTTTCTTGCAAAGAACTTATTTCTTGTAACAATGAAAGAGAAGTGTCCACATCATCAATGTGTTTACTAGATTCTAATCTCCCTCGAAGCTCAGCTACTTCCTTCACCCGCAATGCTAGATCTCTTTCTAGTTCCATGATGCGAGATTTTTCTGATACCGTGGCCACCTATGATTAACAGCATTTTAAGGAAAGAAGAAAGAATTATGAAAGATATGTTTAATACAAAGAAACTTAGGCCTCACTGAAAAGAAGCCACCAAGTGTTGCAAACTAACACCATTAGTGTATTCTCAACAGCAATTTGGATTAGAATACCTTTGAGTTTCTTTGTCAACTCCTATTTCTATGGAAATTCTAAAGAAACCTTAAGTAAAAGCAAATGCTGCTTTTACATGGAAGGCTGTGAAACAAGACCAACTGTTGTTTCACTTACGTATAAATTACTGCTGTAAAAAAGGAAGAATGTCCACATCTTCATATTACATACATACTATATTCTAAAGGTGGAATTTAGTTAAATTAATTTTTCTGATGTTATCTAGAAATAACAACTTGCTAAACAACTTACAAACGCTTATGTATATTATTAATGTTTACAAAATGTTTCTCAGAATTGTTTTAAAGCAGACTGAAAAAGAAAGGAGAACCCTGAGGTCTTTATTTGTTGGAATAGCTGCTTCCAAATTCATCTCATGCCAGCTATGAGACTGTCAGAGAAAAACACAAACACATTTTTAGCCTACAAAGCCTTCGAAATTCCTTCTACATCCACTCCATTTTTCTCTCTGAAAAAGTGTCCTCACGTTATCTGAGCTGTCGCTGACAGCTGAAGCAGCAGCTTGTGGTACGGAAAAGCATGCAAAGCTACCACAATTATTTCTAATTAGGAAGTTACAGTTTCAACCTTCTTATTATACCAACATCCTGAAAAAGGTATTACTTACCTGCAACTGCTTTTTAAAAGCACTTATTGTAGAACACATTCTTGGTTTTATAATATTCATCCCTACCTCAGCTTCAAGAAAAGCCACACATGTGAGCGTGAATATATATATACATCTCTCCTTAAGACTTCACGTCTGCTGAACTTCTGACTTGGGACAAAGTACGTCCAGCAATATTTTGACAGGCAACAGTATTACTAATGCTACTGAGATATCCATGAAACGATTATGTCACAGGTGGAAAAAAAAGTACTAAAAAGCCACTGCAAACCATGATTTAGCAAAGAAAATAGTACAACAACTATTTAAGACCTCGGACACCAAGCCCCAAATACTAAGTTTGTGTTAAAAGCATTGGTACAGTTGATCTTACTTTTTTTGGATTTAATGAACTTTGCTGCTTCTAACAATGAACCACTGAACATTCCTTTATGTCAATTCACAGTCCCATTTGCTACTTCTGACTTGGAATCAAGTATTAATTTTGCAGTTTTAAGACATCTTACCTGAATTCTTCTGAAGAAATGAGTACACGTATACAACCATACACACACACACAACAGTGAAGCTCAAAATTAATGTGAATTTTTGAAGTGTTCCAGCTATATCTATAGCAGGTACTGATCATGGCAGGAGCAAGGACCTGTTTCAGCACGTGTTACGCCCAGCAGACTGTGTCATCAGAAATCTTCCACAACACAAATCAGTCTTGTTATTTAAATAGTGAAAACCATTACCCTAGTGTCTTCTAACTCCCTCTGGAGTTTGTCAGCTTTGGTCTTTTCAAAGAGCAGGCTCTGTTCAAGCTCCTTAATGCGGGCATGCTCCAGTTTGGTCTGCGTCTGTTAGTAAAAAGGGAAAGGAAGAGAACACAACGGTGCCACCATCACATGCCAGCACAAGAGGAGGGAGCCACATGCAGGCCGTGCTGCCAGAATCTTCTACCAATGATGAGCAGAGAAGATGCAGTGGATAAAATGAATAGGGAAATGCTATGGATGAGAAAGATGGACTGAAAGTGTAAATGGACTGACGTGTAAATAAAATAAAAAATGTAAAAAATAAAAAGTCACAAACGAGGAAATATGAACAAAAAAGTTTCATGCAGCCAAGTAGAAGTTATTTATCAGTACATGAAGTTTTCAGCACAAATTAGAATAGTTATGTAAAAAAAAAATATATGTGTATATATATCTATACCTGTTCTGACAGGATGGTAAGTTCCTTTTCTTTTCATCCCACAAACTTTTTTCTTCAATGTATTGGGCTTATTTTATAAATGATTTAGTTATTAACCAGGGGACAAAAATTCACCACTGAAGCTCATGTGACAAATCAAAACTTTTTAACTTTTTTTTTTTTTTTTTTTTTTTAAATATTAACTGTATCTCAAATCTCAGCCATAAAAATCCTTTTGGCCAAGACCTGGGAACATTAAGGTTCATTTGCCACTATGGTATGAATTATTTGAATTGAAAGAGAATGGTTGCGTGTAACTGCAGAACCCTCCTAGTTTTTCCCCCTCTTCCTCTTTCAGGAAGGAAGCAAGCAACAAGCAGGATTCTCCAAAACCAGGTAAAAAAGCAAATCAGTCTGGTTGCTCTATAGTTACTGAAGTCTAAATACACCAAACAAGATGTGGATGTAAGGGAAAAAAAAAATGTAAGATCTTTGTAAGTCCAATAGGCTCCTGAAGAGAAGCAGGAAGCAGATGAAACTAAGTGAGCAGGTACCTCCTGCCTTTTGCTTACAGAGAGGCAGAATTTTTAGCAAGAATACAGATTATTGGATATTCTGGCGTGATACCCAGGTACTCCCAGATAGGCTCACAAGAGAGCTTGAAGTTCGAGAGATGCAGGTGAAGTCCAGCAGCTAGTTCAAATCTGACCTGTACCTCTGAAGTGGGGAAAAGGGGGGTGGGGGAATAAAAGAAACAAAGAGGTAAGAACCAGGTGCCATGCTTATTTCTGAAGTGCTGAGATTTGCATATTGTGTCAATCTTGACAGGTCACTGTTAATTTAGATTTACTAAACAATCCAAATTAAAAGGATTCTGAAAGTCTACTGTTGTTTCACAGTGTCTTTTCCAAAAAGAGCAGCTTTTCAGGGCTGGCCCACATTGAAAGTAAGGTGGACGTCCAGAAGACTGAATGAAGTTGAAGATTTGTTTATTCACTGAAAAAGTTGCATCCATCAGTCTTGATGAAAGTTCTCCTCGCAGCTTAACTGACGCAGTTAATTTACTGCAGAACAAAGTAACACAGTAACCCCCAAACCCTATGAACTAATATTAACAGAAGAGAGTCCTGCAACCTGAACAGCTACCCATTGAGCACTGGACTGAAAGAATCCGAAAAGGCAGGAAGACGCGTGAAGAATTCCAAAGCCACACTGCTGCCAAAGCCACAGCGCAGCAGTGTGTGCACAGCTGGCAGGACACTGCTGCTTCTCTGATCTTTGTAATATGATATTTAAAAAACCCTACAGAACCGTGTTATTTATAGAGTGACAAGCTGATTAGTACTGCCTCCAAACCAGCCGCAGCAGTTAAAGATCTTATGTAGTCTGTGCAGAGCAAGTGGGATGGGGCTGAGCCTCTTGGTTTTGCTTCAGGCCTGTTCTCCTCCAAACACAGTATTCCATCTGACAGCATCAAGTTATCTTCTTTCCCAAAAGCACGCAGACATCTGGTGGTTTAATTTTTAAAACATTTTTCCAGTTGAAAACCATTGGCTGTTTTACTCTGTAGTTATAGTTACTAGGTCCAAAATACTAAAATCCACAAACACTAAAAGTTGCTTCTTAGATTTGTCTATTTTTTGAAATTCCATAGCAGATTTGTTTCTCTATCAGTGGAAGATCTTCAGTGTATACGGGGGGAAAAAAAACCTCATGAGAACACAGATTACTGTTTTTACCTCCCACAGCCTTTGAAAATGGAACTAAGTATTCTAAGGGAAATAACAGTATTTTATAAGTGGCTATAATTCAGCTCCCTCTCTGAGACAGGTTAGTATTAGTTCTGATCCACAACAAAATTGTAAGTCTGAAAAGTAATCTGGTTTAAAAATTGAATATTCATACCTTCCTTGCTCTAATTCACCAAAGGGATCTATTAAAAACCGAGAAACCCCAAACCCGATAGTTGCAGAATTCTCCCTACATGACTTTGCAAAATATGCTATCTTAAGTTTTTCTATGCTATATAAAACCTAAAACACTTTGATCATTAATTTTATAGACATTGCTTTACTACTACAAAGGTCAGATATATCACCACTGGGGGTTTTTTTAATCTCATATCTTATCTATTACAAAGGGATATAAGTTAAAATCCTACCAAAATGGAAATGGAAGATTTAAAAAAAAACAAAAACAAAACCAAAAACAAACCCCACAACTCGAGAGATCTTTGCTGGACACCTTTTTCCCCATTTAGGGCATGAGGGATTATCCCGTAAACAAGTCTGATTTCCAAGGGAGAGGCTCCAGTTCCCCTGAGGTAAAAATCACTGCAAAATTTTGAATCACTCATATTTCTCTCCTGATCCTCTAGAGAGAAATGTCTAAATGATTATGTTTCTCTTTGAGGAAACCCAGAGCACAGTAAACTGAGAAGAACAGACTCCTACAAAAAGAAGAAAATAATTTGATTGTAAACCTTCACTTGGATGGAAAAGAAAAACACCCACCCCAACAACAAAGGAATTGTCTTCAGCTTCTCCAAAGCTTTGCAGTTAGCTTAAGAGTGACAGGGAAATGGCAGAAGCCTTACTCTGCCTTGAACCTTAAAGAATTCCACTCAAATAAACTTCAGAGACGAGTCATGAGTTATTTTCAGCACTTGTATATTGTAGCTACTCTTTCACTTCAAAATAAACCTTACTGTTAAGTTGTCCATCTATCTGTCAAACTGTGAAATTGTGCTGAAGCCATAAATGCTGATAATCAGTTCTAGGGTAGGGGCAAGATGCCCTTCAGTCCCTTCGTGCTGGGATAACAATCACAGAACACGACTGAGATTATGAAGCATTAGCCTAGAAACTACGTGATCACCCACTTCTCTCCTTTAGAGAGTGAAGATGTCCATTTTTAATGGAAAAATTAGAACAGGGAAATCGGGAGTAAAGATAGGATTAAACAAGGAGTGCACAAAACAAGAGAAAGGAAGGGCACATGCAGATTTACTTCTAACACACCGTGAGCCTGATTGGAAGAATAGAGGAGACCCAGATCGCTGAAGTAGCTTCGCAAAAGGAACACCTAAGAATGCACAGCAGGAAACCAGTTTTAGTCTTGAGAACTTCCTGTCTCGGCTGGGGATGCAGCAGAGGAGGCAGCCTGGGATAAATTTTCCTGAGTCCAATCAAAGAGAGGGCTTTTAAATTCCACTATTCTGAGCTATGGAAGCTAGAGGGCTGCTTAAACGTCCTGTAAGGCAATTTCTGTTATCCAGTAGCACATATTTTTCCTACATAATTCAAAGAGAAGCTACGTGAAGATACAGTAAAAACAGCCAGCTTTGCACACTAATTCTTCAGGTATTTTTAACCAGCTCTCCCCTTAGCATTTCATGCCCAAAAACCTAAATAAATAAGGGGAGGTGGGAAACATACTGATATTTTTTTCCTCAGAAAAATTAATCCGCTAATTGCGTACTGCATCTACTGAACAGCAGTAGGAGCTCATAGGAAAGCATGCAGAATTTTGTGAAGAAAGCAGCTAAAATTCTACATTTACATGAAAGACATTTCAAGATCCTGGACAGTCATTTTCTACAAGCTCCTATACTCTTCAATTAGTTGCAAAGTTTTTGACCCTAAAGAATTCTAATGACACATTTGCCCTCTCTTCAATTAATGAGGATTATAACGTTTAGTCATTACACACATTCTTTTTGATAAATGTTGTAATTGCTCTGACAGCAACATGCACACGAATACTAGAGTCAATGTTTCAATAACAGATTATGCAGTTAGTGAATAAGTATAAGCATTTTCTGCACACAATCTGTTAACATGGGATGTCTCTGCACATTTAAGTGCCCTCTTACATTTTCTGGGTCTTCCGAAATCTGCCTCTTTCGCTATCAGTAAAATTAAAAAAAAAAACAAACAAAAATATTTCACCTGCAGACTTAGCACTATCATTCCAACACAAACAACAGGATACATTTCATTATCTTGAATCCAGTTTAAACTCTTGAAGTTATGCAGCTTGACAAACCAGACTCTTTAAGATGGTTTGCCATGACTATCGACTGATTTAACAAAAAATAAAAAATTAAAATTTTCCATGAACTAAACAATAAAAGGAGCATTCTATGAAGAGTCTAGATAGGTATCTTAAAATGAATGGAAGACTAAAATAAAAGAAATGTTATATGAAATGAGTAATTTTTGTAAGGCTAGCACTTTGATCATAAATGGTTCACAGGAGCACAAGTTAAGTTTGTACTTTATGCTGTGCAAGAAGTTCTAATATTTTTCTGAGTGGACAACAACAGAGTAGAACAACTAAAAAGGATCTTGCTTTTTAATTTGAAATTTGGGACAAAAATTGGCAGGGTTCAAATATCTGAGAGTAATCCTTCGTTAAATGTTTCCTATTCTGATTGTGCAATAACACACTGTTTTAGCCCAGCGTTACAGTTATACAAACAATAGAAAGATAAAAATTGTACACATTAATTGCTGTTTAGATTTTGTGTACAATGACTCTCAGGACAAAACATTCTTTGCTAATCAAGCTTCCCTAAGGAAAGCACAGGGATTATTCAAAAAATTGACTGAAGACAAACAGGCCTAGCCTTCAATATTAATTTTCAAAGGCATAAATATTAACTTGCAATTTCATAACTTCAAAATTACTTTTTGTTGGTGGTTACTTTTAAGCAACTTCAGAAACGTTAGTAAGATATAATACAAAATAAAGTATCAAAAAGTAGAGTTTTCCATGAATTAATTTAATTACTCTGAATGACTACAGCCATTTCACAGTAGAACCCTTGCTAAAGTGTGTAACTGAATTAAGGGTGCAACCCTGTAGTTTCAGGACGGTTAGCTTACTCCAGGACTGCAGAACTGGGAATCACTTTCACATGCTTTGCATATGCTTGGACCAGTGTCGCATCTACTAATTATTCCTGCCTTTCTCTTCTGGAGAACAGTACACTTAATCTGAACTGACTGCATTTCTGCATCCTGTTATATATCCTGTTTACAAAGCTGGAGATTTTTTACCTCTAGGTCTCCTTTGGTAATGGATTCTTCTTCCACACGGAACTGAAGGTCTTCAACTTTCCTGTGGGGACAATTCATCAAATTTCAGATAGCTTTGAAAGTAAATGCTTTCAAGCTCACATTTCAGTGGAAATCAGAACTACAGCAATATCATTCTGATTGTACCAGCAAATTGTAGGAAACATTAAGGAGAAGTCTCTCACAGGAAGCATCGGAGAGCAGGAAAGCTGCTGTCTTTAAAACACACCCACTGAGTAAGGCATCAGTCTTCCTGCGGCTCTATAAAGAAAGTATTTTGTTGCGTTTTCTGACAAGTTAAAATGACAACCTTTAAGTCATCATGGATTTTCTCATTCTTTCACCCTTCTGCATGTCCTCAAAAGGAGTGACCTAAATGAACAGTTTGAGCTCTCATTCTGTATATCCCACCCTTCACCTAAGAAACAGTCAGAAAGTTAGGACACATCCAAGATACCCATGGGCCTTCTAGGAGTGCGCTGGCCAGCTTGCATCAAAACTCTAGCACAGACAAACACGTTAGGTGTCAAGATGAACCGCAAGATGAAGAATGAGAGCACAAGCAAGAACACTGACTTGCCTTGCCCATACAGGGGTCTCAGAATGAGAAGACAGAAGTAAGAAGCTACTATCTAATTTAAAATAAAATTTGCAAACAGTTATTTCTTCCCTCTCCTGTCTCTGGTATACCCCAGTGAACAAGGGGTCAGATCTCCTCCTTTTCCCCTTGATCCTTTTAAGACTGTAAGATGTTGCAAAGTAAGAGACCAGCATGTTGTCTTTCCTTTGAATTACACACACTGCTGGTGCCTGCAGCTTGGCTGACAGATGTAGAAATCATTGCATCAAAGGGAGTTAGAAGTGATGGATGTCTAAAATAAAAGGACAGGAAGAACTTATTACTGGAAGTGGGTCTCACCAATGTGCTTTGGGAAACAGGATTAAAGATTATTTGACTTCAAGTCACTGCTAAGACTGACTTTAACACATAGTACAGAGAACATTCAAAGTAAATAAACCTAGAGTGGTTAGGAGGAAGGAGAAATATTACACCGCCGAAGCCGTGAAATGTTTTCCCAGCTGTAGGACGTCACTTCGGTGAATGGGTAGCAGGCGCACAGCGGCACTGCCACACTGCCTAGCAACACGCTGAAGGTGAGCTCAAGGCCACGGAGGATTGCGGTAAAACAGACCCCGACTGACTGGCATTCAGCAAAAGTAGCTCCACAGCCAGGCTACTGGGGGTGCTGCAAAGCTGCCGGTTTTTTTTTTTTTTTTTTTTTTTTTTTAGGATTTAAAACCCCAGTGCATTATTTTGTAGTCGATATACAACTAATTCCAGACCTAACTCTACTGCTTGTTTTGAAAATTCAGTTAGAGCGGGTCCCATAAAAAGGCGGCGTGAAAAGCGTAAAGCAATTGCCCAGGGTTTACCTTTGCATTTTCTCATCTCTGATTTCTAGTTTTAGGGATGCCTTTCAGAGAGGTTGACATCTGACTGATTTCAGGGGCGCACACAAGCCTACAGGGCAGACTCACAGTGGGTTTCTAAATAGACTCTCACTTCTCAAAAGCATTCCAAATCCACCAAAACAATCTATCACATTATTTCCTCACCCAACCTTATCCCAACAATTTATCAGATTATTTCCTTTCCTGACCTCACCTCACCTATTTGGTAATCTCAGTTCCTTTCTTCACATGGTTACAAAAGGCAATTAGAAAAGGCATTAAAATTAATGGCTTTGATGATTTTCCTGTAAGAGACAGACCCTGCCTAGAAGCACATGACTAGTAGTAATAAATTACTCACATGAGAACTAAACTGTAAATTCTTAATCCAGCACTGTCAGGAAATGAGATTACCAAAATTTTCATTTTGAAGTGGAAGAAGAGTGTTTCAGATCAGGCATGATCTGTTCATTTCATGAGTAGGAATAAAATCCTTCATAACAGAAAGCAGTAATAAAAGGAATGAGTTGCACGAAATTCAGCTATAAACAATACTTACAGCTTCTAAGAAAGTCCACTTTCTTTGGCTTTCCCTCCCCAAATTCAAGAGTTTCTTTTTTAGTATTAATTTTAAGAAACTGCAATATGATTTTATACAATAATTATCCGTATCTGCATTATTCATAATTTGTTTCATATTTCAAAATCACCACAGCATTTGCTTTTAATGCAAAGTTTATTATTAACAGTTATACTAATAAAGACAGTCTTCAGATACCTTTTCTCTTCCTCAAGCTGATTGAGAAGCTCCACTTTCTCCCTATCAGCAGCCTCCACCATAGCTCGTAGCTGGTCCATTTTTGCTTCCATCTCCAGTACATGCTAATTAGCAGGAAGAATAAGAAAAAAATCTTGGAAATTTTTCCCAGGTTATGTATCTACACCTCAGTAATCACAATTTGGTAAAGCGATAGGCCAAGGCACAGGAATGTTATATTCAAATATGCATATAATAAAAGAAAACCATCGCTTATTGAGATGTGTAGAGAATTTCAACCAAAATTAGCTAAATGAAATAGATGTGCTGTCTCATCAAACCAAAGCTCCCACAAGGAAGATCTCATAGGTATGGACTACTTCAGTTTTAGAACACCATCTCTTACTCCGAGGCCTCTTCAATAAGAAAACACAATTTTGGAAATGAAGTCAATTGTCTTAAAGCCTCTATTTTAAGAACAGCAACACCGCTCTTACCCGATCATGTCCATCGCGAACAAGTGCTAATTCCTGCTCTATTTCCCCTACGTGACTGGTTGCTTTTGCAACTTCTGCCCTCTCCAGGTCCCTTTCTGCCAGGAGCTGTTCAATGTGTTGCTGCTTCTCCTTCAGTGCCTCCTGTAGGGCTGTGGTACCAGAAATTTTTCTTGCATACCGGGAGGATGTTTCTGTCAACTTCACAAAGTCAAAGTCAGTTAAAAATCATTCTGCATCAAGTGAAAACAAGGGATATCTCCAGACTCTACAAACATTGGGTTAGTAAAACAAATGCTTTCTGTGACCTACTGTACCCTCTCCTTTTACATTTAAATTACTTTATTCTCTAGAATTTAACAATGGCCATATAAGTGTAGTAAGACTGCTTTGTAGCAATCAACAGGTAGTATGTAGGAGACAGAAGGGTTGAAGCAAAAAAAAAAAAAAAAACGGCTGGCCTCAACTGAAGGTATGCTTAGTAGACTCACATAAAGGCTAGCTCATTATGTTTCTAAGCATCTTTCCGCATCAAAAAAAGAAAGGCAGGCTTTTAGCAAGTTAAAAACATTGTGCCTCTAGTTACAAAGTCATCATCTTGGGTCACCAGCAACAGTATAACGTTTCCAAATGCTCTATCAAAAGCTTTTGGAACTCCAGCTAGCATTTTGCACCTCTACTATGGCAATAAAACATCCAGCATGAAAAGCATTTACCTTGACCTAAAAAGCCAGCCTTACAGCCAAAAACTTGTGAAGAACAATTGATATCCGATTAAAATATATGTTTATATCACTTGGAATTAAATTACTTCTGGAAAAAAATCTGAAAAATTAAAGAATATAGGTAAAAATGAATCAATCTGGAGAACTATAGCTAAAATGAACCTTAGGGTTTTCCTTGACCTTGCATGATCTCTGCTCCACTGAATGGAACCAGTGTCAGTGAAAATTCAGCATGGCCCTGTCTTCTACTTCCTCAAGAGTTTTTGAGCTAGAAGGGAAAGTAAATAAACTGAAATTATGTAGTAAAAGTGAACAAGGGCTGTGAAAACAGCAAATACTGAACAAAAAAAAAATCTGATACAGCTTATAAAAATTGGCTTATGCTTAACAGCTCAGAAATTTGTCTAAGTATTAAATGAGAATGACACCTTAGTTAAATTAGTTAAAGCCTTACTTAAACCAAAAAAACAATAAACAAAGGCTCGCTCTTCTGTTATGTTAACCTTTAGCTCTGTCTAATAGTATTGCCCAAGAACAGAAGCATGTTTCTTCCATGATCCTTGCAGAGATCAAAATCTTGAAGAATAGTTCCCATATACACCCTGGAATGCTGGCATTGGACAACATCCCCAACAGAAACCGTAACATGGACGTATTCCCCTGTCATGACAAAAACACACTTCCCCTTCTGTTACTGTGATTGCTACGCAATCTCTCTAACTTGTCTACCCGCAGCCTTGAGTGATACGTCTACAGTCCATTGCAAATGCTATAGCAAGTGACTCAAAAGGCATGAGACAAGATAAACCATCTTTCACTTTGATGCTTAGATTAGCTGTTTCAGATCCTCTTTTCAGATTCTCTGTTTCAAGAGGATACCTCATTCCAGAACATGCTGCTTTTTCACAGTTCTAGCTCTTCGAATCAAACTTGACTTAATTCCTGATTCTAAAAGAAATCCAAAAGATTCCAGAGAAACATCCAACTTCGTTCAGACTGGGCAGTAAATACAAATTGCAACAGGCAGGCCCTCCTGAATCATTAGATCACCTACTTTGACAGTTGCTTTTCTTACACAGGAAGAAGAGCAACAGCCCTGAGTAACTGAGAATACTATGTAGGAGCCCAGCAATTTCCAGATAAGTCATAATTTTCCTAGAAATTGGAGCAAGAGAAGTCTGCTGTGTTGAAACTGCTTTCAGGAAATCCTGTGTCTTCAGCAGCTTAACTTTTAAAGAAGAAGCGTCAGAATTATTTTGACAGTCCTTTTAACTTGGACAGCAACCAAATGCTCACATTGCCTGAGAAAGAGAGCTAGAAGAAGGCTGGAATTTTAATTCCAGAAAAAAATGGATTACAGAAGCTTTATATTTTATGGCCCAAAACATGCAGAAGCCCTGAGGCACAACACAAAGGCAAAATAAGCAAATATATTGTAGACATTTACAATGTGTAACTGTATTCTCTTGTTGCTTGGAATATCATAGCATATGGAATAAACTGTAGAGGTCCATATTAATGCTTCACCATCAGCTCACGAATTCTGCCCTGAACCTGAGGAAGCACTGTATGTTAGTGCACCGATTTCAAACTAGGGGGCACTCTGCACCTAGAAGTGCAACTTCCAGAATGGATTAGGTAATCAAGTCCCACTGTTTGTGCCAAATAAAAATCCCTTACGCTTTTTGTGATAAGGTATTAACCCTGTTGCCCTGACCAACTGTTGACCTCTGTTCGCTTGTAATCTGCTTCAGTATTGAAGGACTATGGTAAGTCACCTCTCTTGTTCTGCACCTGCTGGTCAGTGGGACAGTATGCCAGCCGACCAGTTCCAGTCCAGTGGGAGTGATCTCTTTCTAATTAGATGTATTTATGCACTTTGGTTTAAAAAAAAAAGGAAAAATCTAGGGTGACTGTGGAAAAAAACCAATTATTTCTATCTTTTAATTGCCTTAAAAGAGAGACAAAATTCAGCTTTCCCAGAAGATTTCCATTTTACTGCTGCAACCCAAGATTAGGACATTTATGTAACAGAGCAACTTTAAAAGAATCCAGAGTAAGTGTATTAGGTGGAATTAGTACTGTGTTAGAATTCACCTGAGCCACTGTACTTTGCAACATTTAGCCTTTATGAATGCATAGGATTAAAACCAAATCTAAAAGAAAAGAAAGAGGCTTCTTGTCAGCAAAGACTCAACAATTGCTACTTCTGTATTTCTCAGCTGACTCATCTCTTTAACAGTAAAAGAAAACCTTTTACATTTTAGACAATTTGAAGCTTCCTGCTTAATAAAACAAGTCTGATCTATGGAAGCTTTAGTGCATACCAAATCCTCAAACACAAACTCCACATGACAGAGGTAGCGCTAGGAAAGTGAACAACTAAATGGAGATTCCGGTCAGAGAACACTGATGCCTTTTCAGTTTGCTGGCATCACAAGCCCCTTTCTTATTGCAATAACTCAGTTAGCCTGAATTAACTGTGTAAAGCTTCAATATTCAAATATTCAGCTACTCTTCAGGGCTAGCTAAGATTTCCTTCCTTCATGCATGCTTTGAATGAAAAAGAGAGCACAATTAAATGTGTATTGTGCTCTGGCCAAGATATGTTCTATCCTTAATTTATGCAAGTAGACCACAGGCAAGCGCCACATGGATTCCTGCTTGGGAACGTAAAGCATGCAATAGAAAAAGAAGCTTACTAGTCCTGTACGGCTTGGCTTGCTGCTTACTGAAGATGCCACAGAACTGAGAGAGCTCAGGGAAGATGCACTTGGACTACGTTTCAGCGCTGTGGGAGTTGCAACCACTTTTCGCACAGTCGTCTTTGCTTTCGCTGGTGTGGTTGACGGGAATCCAATCTTCGTAACTTTGTGGACTGGAGCAAACAAACCATATTTTGGCTGACACTGAAAATACCTTTAAAAAAGCAAAGCAGACAGATGACAGTACTAAATTAACTTCTGACTTCAGATACATGGTCTAGCTTCACAACGAATACCAGATCAATAGTCTGAAAGTATTAAAGGACAGGGTAACAGCTGGTGTCAATCTAATCTACATTAGATTGCAATTTTTTTTTTCCTGACACTAGATTTGGAAAGGGGATTTTGAGAGGCTGAAAGAGCCTGATTATATCAGACTTCAGAAATTCAGAGTAAACTCTTGAGGTAGAGCTCCGTTTCCTAAAAATTCCATTCAGATTCAAAGTTTAACATGCAGAGCTTTCCTCTTCGATACATTCTTTTGAGCTGCCAACAACAAATGTGATGGCGGTGAGTTAAAAATAATCAGATTTTAATTAAATCAAGTAGTTTTATACTTTGTTACATGCATACCTGTAAACATATGCATATTTGATTATACAGAACATGTACCTCTGGTTATACATAAACAAAAGCCACTTAAAATTTTAAGTTGTGATCACCTACATTAAGGTGGCACAATCCTTGTAAAACGTCTTTTTAATGAGTTAAAGGACTGTTCCTTATACCAAATGAGAAAGAAAGTTAAATTGTGATGTGAATTAATGCTTTCTAAGTGTGACTTATTGGAGGAAATGGCTATACAGTTCCCAGTCTTTACAATGAGGCAACTATTGGTACAGGAGTTTTCAGTTCCTGCAATGGTGCAATATTTTCCTTAAGTTCAGCTATTAAATACCCAGAGATATTTTCTTAATCGAGCATTCATTCCAAGCTGAGAAACCAAGCAGACGTTTAAAAAGCAGGAAATTGTGTTTTCCACTACCAGTCTATGAATAAAACTCACATGGAAGTAGGAGACATCAACTAATCCCATGAATGTGGGGTTGATGCAGACTTTCAGAGATGTGTAGGCGCCACAAAATTCAAATCAGTGTCTAACGACCCACCACCACCATCAGCAGATAGTCAGGTTTACAGCCTACCTCTCTCCTTTGATATAAAGTTTCATGTAAGAGATTAAAAAAACCAAAACAATATAGAGATGTAAAATCTTTAAGGCAGCTGCTATCTGATGATAGACTAACCTTGTTCCAGCAACAGCTCCGTCATTCTTTCCCAGAGGTTCATCCAGTTCTACTCCACACCATTCTCCTTTAGCAAAGTCAGTTTCTCCCAAGAAACGCACAACTCCAGCTTTTGTTCCACCAACCTAAAGCATTAAGACACACAACTGCATTTACTACATTTCCAAATTAAAATACCAAATAGTGAAAAAGCTTTCAGTATAATCATGTTCACAAAGCACATTAATGATGTGACCAGTTCTTATTTCAAGCTGCATATTCTTTTGTCTATGAGTTTGTTTTAATGTTGAACCGATCTTCAGAACCAAATTGTTTACAGAAGAAAAAAAAAGAAAAAAAGAAAAAAAGAGAAAACAAAATCACTTCCCTAGCATTTAGGTCTGTCCAGCTTGGTATTCAAGAATTTTGTCATCATTTAAGGCCACAATTCTATTAAGTGACTTGATATGGCTGTAAGATTAAAAATATATTTAAGATGACTCAGTATAACCACTGTACTGAAAGCAATAGATTTGTACTATAGTTTCACACAAATTTCTATCAGCAAGTAAGGATTTCTAAGAACTGCTTATTTCTTACTCTAATTCTGTTAGGAAGAGTAAAAGAAATGAAAAAAAAGTCTTTCATATTTTCTCTCAGGAATAGTTCAGATAAACTACATAGTACAGCCCTCTTGCACCTAAAAGAACTGATATCAAGTATGATGCACAGCACTTCGCAAAACTGTAGACGCAAACAGCTATTTGAATTCTTGGGGAGAGGAGAATAATTTTCTTTACCTTTACTTGAAAAAACCCAACAAATCAACCAAACACAGAAACCACAACCAAAAAACAAACACTTCTAAATGGAAGACAGAAATCAGCTGGTTTTGAACTTACAATATTAAGTATTTACAGCCATTCCAATTACTTGCAATGTCTGCAAGATACAGCTTTTCATAATGCCCGGGGGAGGGAAGAATTAAATTAAGTGAAGAAGCACAAGGTGTTCAGTGTGGCTGATGCTTGCCAAGAAGGGCCACAAGCCAGAACTGCAGGATTCTTGCAGGTCAGAATGACGATATGTTGTGTCCTATTTGCATGAAAATCTGTTCAGCCTGCATCTAGCATTATGAAAACAAGCAAATGTTAATGAAAACCTCTTCAAGAGATTCATCATGGACATTTTCAGGGCCACTGTTTTTTCTTTCCCACTGTATTTTCCAGCACACGTTATACAAAAAGGAGTATTTTGTAGCCTTGGCAGAGAGCTGCTAAACCAGAAACTGTAATTTTCCTTGTTACATACTAAAAAGTA
The DNA here is from genome assembly GCA_034782735.1 of Sagittarius serpentarius. Classification (NCBI taxonomy): domain Eukaryota; kingdom Metazoa; phylum Chordata; class Aves; order Accipitriformes; family Sagittariidae; genus Sagittarius; species Sagittarius serpentarius. Next base: position 16,550,741 of record JAVKLA010000088.1, on the reverse strand, counting down.
AATTAGGGTTTCATATAATTTTTACAATAGACATTCTATTTCTTGGGGGGAACTTCCCAGGATAACTAGAGAACACCAAGCTTCTTGTGCCATAAATTAAGGTGCACGATCACAGTACACTAGATAATTCACATGAATACATTTAGGAAGTGTTCACACAGGAGGTTAACTGTGAGGAATCTAGGAACAGAGGACATTATCTTGCATGAAAGCACTAAGTGTCCACAAAGTATTAAGTTAGTGCATAGTAGCTGCCACATACATTTATGCTTTAGCTTCTGGCTCATCAGCTTCCCAGAGCCAACAGCTCTGTTAGCAATACAAGGCTTCAGCTGCTGAGAAAAAAAAATAAATCCTAATCTACACTAACCTCAGAAAGCCAGGGAAGAATAATTAACCTCTCTTGATACTACTAAAATAAGAAAGGTGACAGAGACATCTTTCATCCATATTTAAGGTGGCAGGCCCCTTCTCCGCTCTCATTAGAGGCAGTCTTGAAACAATGTTTAATCTGCAGATCACCTTTATATCTTGCTTTAAGTGAGACGGTAGCAAATTATTACTCTTCATGGAATAAAAATACACAAAGTTTACAGTTACCATGACTCAGCCTAATATAGTAACTAGTAGGTTTGGTATTTGGTGTTCTTGGCAGAGAGCAAACAAACTTCCCCTCTCAAAAAACAAGCACGAGCATTGTCTTAGGAAAAAAGAATCGTAACCAGCCAAAACAGACACATGGAATCCAGATCTCTGTGGTACCGTGGTGAAGAGGGAATATATAACATTTGTTAAAAGTATTTCCCGGGAAGAACTATCCCTTCAGTTGACATGTTATTCACCCTCAAACATAACCTACTTTTTCTAGAGGATAAATATCGTTAACCTAAGTACAAACATTAAAATTTAACTGAGCAGTGTGAGAGAAAAGCATGCACGTGTCTGTGCTATCAGCCCATACTAGGTCTTCCAAGCTGTCCTTCTCCTCATTCCTCTTCTAACCAGTTTGGGGTTTTTTTGTTGGTTTTTTTTGCCTTTTTTTTTTTTTTCTTTAAAGATAAATTTGGAAGACATCTTTAGGTGAAAAGACTAGTCAGTTCTGTGCATACTGTTTCCCTACTCAATTTTGTACTGCTGTCTGCCTGAATAAACAGTTAAATCAAAAAAGGCTGTAAAAAAAAAAAACATTAAAGAAATTAGACAGGAAAGCTAGAACAATAGGCTAGATAAGAAGCATCCCTTCACAGACAATAGTCAGGTTTGCAGTTGCACAGAGGGATTCCTCAGCTCCTTTTACAGAGCTGTTTAGCCAGGCCAAGGAATTTCATTGCAGTTTTGTGGAGTGGAGGTGAGGGTTGTTTTGTGTTGTTGTTGGTTTTTTTTTTTTAATAAACAACATAAGTCAATTACCAAAACACACACACACACAAAACCTTTCCATAGGAAGGTATGTGGGGTAAGCAAGATAAGAGCTATCTGAAGCACGGTAGTGGAAAAGGACACCTACACGCAAAGATTCCCAGAGACAGGAAAAACTATTGCAATCCTCTGACTCAAACTGTAAATAAACCCCTAGATAAGTAATTCTAGCTCCAGGATAACACAAATTAAACTTGGGTGCAGAATATTCATGCTTTTTTGTTTCATACCTTGGCCCTGCTCATCTTCCACATTTAAGTAAAAAACATACGGCATTTATTTTGAAGACATTGCATCCAAATCACAAACCGGGAGACACAATCCAGTAGAAAAGCTTTGGCAGTGACCAGTGCCCATTGGACCTGCTACAGCAATCACAGTGGATCTGCATGGGATTGCAACCCAAGGCCCGGTGGGAGTGAGCAAATGGAGGAATTCATATCCCGAGAACATATGGGGATGCACAACATGAGATCCCCAGGAGAAACAGCAATGTGACTAGTCTTGTAACCATGGTACCAGGGTTATTTTAAAACAAGATGCAAGGAAGAATGCCAAAGAATTTTTGTTTTTTCCAAACCCAGTCAAGCTTCTTTGAATAACCGGCTACTACATTTCTGCTTTCTGCAAATATTGAAATGTGTATCCTTACCAACAGTAGGAATCAGAGTACACTGGCAGTAAAGTGCTCATAGTATCAACCAAGGTCTATATACGCAGGTTTGCTCAGTTTCAAGCAAAAGCCTTTTAAGTCTTCACCTTTAAAGGCAGGGTCAGCATTGTTCTATAAAGCCTGAATATATTGAAGACTTCCAGTCATTCACAGACATTTGCCTCAAACAATGTACTTATCTCCAGCTGCAATTAAATCGTCTGCACGTGACAACACACCTACCTTGAAAGCATTTAAGAAAATAATCACTTATTCCCTTGGTAGTACGATGCGAGGTGCTACTGTACAACACAGTATGGTAAAGGCTTTTCTATGCATAAAAGTTGCTATACATATACAGACTTACACTTAGTGCTCTAAAGGGGAAAAAAGATTAAGATGTGATTACACTAAACTGTATATACCACTATGAAAAAATAACTGTACTTACAGAATTATAGCATTTATTAGAAAAATTATGTAAAATTTTAATTATAAGAATTATAGAAAAAAATATGTTAAAAAACCCAACCCAAACCCCAAAAAACTAGGTGCATTTGCCAGCAGATCTACTTCTCTGTAGTGCATGAAGGACTAAAAAAAAAAAACAAAACCACCCCCAAAAAACCCCAACCCAGTTTCTAAAAGAGACAGGAAAAAAAGTTTATTAAGAAGTTTCTAGAAGTTATATGGAAAAATGGGGCATCACTACCATGAAGACAGTTTTCCATGACCTTCATTCATGCTAAGGCAGGTCACTAAATAATAGATCAGAGAAAAGAACTGCCAGACCTTTTTTTAGTCAGTTACCATGCTCAATATAGTCAAGCTGTAAAATACAAAGCAATAATATGCCAGAGAATCTAGGTTAGGCTACAGGTCATCATGGGGTGATGAAATTTGCTTGGAATTCACTCGTGTTATGTCAAACACATGGGAAAAGTAATTAAAATTTCATTTATCAAAATATAACTAAGCTTACATTAAATTTGCTGCAACGTAAAGTGAAGTAGCAAAATGGATTTTGCAAACCTGAAGCAGTTAAAAACTTCTGATGAAAGCACATCGGGATGAGCACGTCAGACTTTGTGAGAACCTTTGTAGAGCCGCGGTTCCAAAGATAAGTAGAAGTAGGAAACAAATAAACCAGTGTAATCCAGGGGGAAAAAAAAAAAAAAAAAAAGAGATGGTCTAAAAAATGAGACCTCTATTTAAACAGTATTCATTGAAAAATGCAGATCTCTCTGAAAAGAGGATAGCCACTCTCTGAAACTTTGTCCGGGTAACAGTATCACTTACTCAGACCAGCTGAGCAGAGTTAAAAGATGAATAACAATTGCTCTGTCTCGCCTTCTGCCTGAGCACTTATTTATTGTGACTCTTGTAAAGCATCCCTTGGATATTTCTGTATTTGTCACATAGACCAGGCATTTTCACCCATTTGCACCCATAATATGCGACACCTGAAAAAGCAAAAAACAGCCAGACAAACAAACACCGCCTCTGAAAAAGTGGGATGTAATCAGAATCTTTTTTCTCTTGTTTCTCACAATTTAGAGGAACCATTTCCAGCTGGCAAAAGCAATTGTATTTAATTGATTTGTTCATCCATTCCAGGCCAGAGGGAACCATCAGATCATCTCCTCTGGCTCTCCTGAAACAGGTCTTTACATTTTACCCACTCTACATCTGTAATTAACCCTGTAGCTGTACTGAGCTAAGCTGTATGTGTTGATATTTTTAGATCAGAGCTGATATCCATCAGAAAACATGCTTCCACTGACAGTCTATTTTCATAATTAATCACTCCATTGTTAGAAACATATTTAAATTTGAAATAAAACAAATTTGACTGTGGCTTCTAGCCACTGACTCTCATTATGCTTTTATCTGGAAGGTTATAGAGCTCTTCAGCAACTGGCATTCACCATGCAGGAACACACGTTTTAGGCACAACACCTCAATTTTTCCCTTCGTAAATTAAGCGGATTGAGTTCTTCAAATCTTTTATTGCAAGATAGTTTCTCTTGCTGGAGTCATTTTGCAGCTGTGTTCTGAATTCTCACCAATGTTTCCAATGGGCTTTTCAAATAACTAAGGATGTAATATAGAGTATCTGAGTACTGACCAAAAGCATGGTTAGCACCGCTTAGAGCACCCTGTATTTTCACTGGTCCTTCTACCACATCAACCCACCAACTCCTCTTCAGTACCTTTAGCTCCTGGATCTTCTTCAGGCACTATTCTCTCCAGCAGACAGCTGCCCATGGCTGTTACACAGCTTATGTCCTTATTCTTGGGCTTATGAATTCTGCCACTGAATGCAAAATGCAACCAACAGCTTGGCCTGCTGGAGATGAAAGAACAAGCCCCCCTGGACTGCTCCATGCATATTGTTATTTACCCCTCTGACTGCCTGGAGATTTCACCTGGAATTATTTACAATTACTTCCAGAGCATGGAACAAAGCACTGGATAGCATTAGCACTAGATTAGCTCAAAGAAAAACCACACTAGTGGCTATATCCAATGGTGGTACCAAGCAAGCCACTTTTTTGGGGGGTGGGGTGGAGATGGGTGCTTGCCATCCATTGCCCAGTTCTTAAATGTATCAATAAAGTCCAATGCTAATTTTGAAGTTAGACTGTTAGATAGTATTCAAAATTAAAAAAAAAAAAAATCCCACCACACAACAGAGTTTTCTTCATTAAATCTATAGTTTCAAAGAAGGAAGCAAAACGTGTTTGACAAAACTGCCATGTTTTAGTTTGTCAGCATCTGGTTCCTCTGTCAGTTTTTGCCCGTCTCTTTCTCTTCTTGATATTAGACAGTCTAGCTTCAGATTATCCTTTTTTTTTTTTAGAAATATCTGCATAACATCTGACACTTGACCAAGGCATGACTGGAAGAGTGCTAGAGTATCTACTAAACTTTAAAACTGCCTCCCTAATTCAGATTTTTCAAAAAAGCAATTCTGTGAATAGCAGGATTACCGATGTCAGTTCTCCTGTGGCATTGGATATTATGGTCGAGTGACTTTGCGATCTAAAAATGCAGGAGTGACTACAGCTATTTCTATTGATGGGAAGAAACGGTATTTAGACAAGACCTTGATCATGTGGATTCTCTGATGTGCAAACATCTGTGAAGGCAAACTGCAGCTTTTCCAAAATCTCTACCTTCCATTGGGGTACCTATCGCCATGAAACTTGTAAGAACTTATCTTTGAAACCTCTACATTTCTACCCAATTTTGTTGCAGTTGCAAGTTCAAAAGCAAGGCCAAAGGAGCTAATGTGCAGTAAGACACTCACACAGACACAGTGCTATCACACAACCCTTCACTTTCAGAAGAAAATAGTTTAATAATTAAAAAGTATGTGCTATTGAGGTTCAATTCATCCAACCAACTCATTCAGTCACAAAAGAAGCAAAACAAAAAACTAACAGCAGTTCTATACTACGAAAGCCACATGTGAATTTGCCACCACAAAAAAAAAAAAAAAGCTAAGGCGAAGACTAAAATAAGTAAATAAATGAATTGTTCTTTCGCCCATCCTGTGTTGAAATGAACAAGGACAATGTGTTCCTGGATATCGCTCCTCTTGGGAAGGCAGGGGGAGGGGAAGGGATACAGGGAATCCACAGACACAAAAAAAACCCCAGCCTTACATGAACAAACTTAACAAAGCACCTGTTGTTGCCATTATATCCCAGTAACTCACCTGCAATTTTAAGTTAAATAAGGAGTTGCCAAAACAAAATGACTCACAGGCACAACTCACACCTTGCTGCATTAAGATAAATTTAACATGTTATTTATCTGTGAGCAGATAGGTAACTACATCCTGAAAAATGCTTGAAAGTAACATTAAAAGCAAGCTGCGGTTAGCACGGAGAAAATTGCCCAGGTAATGAATTACAAAGCCTTTGGATAGCCTCTATCCTTCAGCTATATTCTCATACATATATTTCATGCTGCGGCAACCACTTTGCAAACTAATCTACATTATACTTTACAGTATCCAAAATACTATGTCTAAATATACATACATACAAGAGTTACTTGCATCCTTGACTTAACATGACAAAGCCATCAAAATAACTTACAGTCAACTCAGCTTAAGGATAAAGCAAAAGCATGATTGAACAGTTAAACACTGTGGTACATTTGCAGTTACAATAAACAAGGCTCAGGAGAGGACAGCCCCAGTAGAGGACACAACATTTGCACGTTGTCAACTTCCAAATTTTTACTTCCTTTTCTATCCTCATATGCATTGTGGCAAGATGTTTTTGCATTGCTTTAACTGTAACAATGCCAATGAATATTTGTTCTTCTGGCAGTTAAATACTGACTATTATAGATTTTTAAATAGACTAAACTCAGAGGCGCATTTTCTGTTAAGAATGTTATAGAAACTAGAAAATGGAAAACTTAAAAATACCACATGGACAACGCAGGATTACTTCCAAAGCGAGCAACTTCTCTCTATGTGTGAAGTTTTTTCCCCCTTCGTTGCTTTTAAGAGCCCTGGAATTTAATCAGTTGACAGCCTTACGTCATGTTTACTTGAAGATAGGTTACATGAGTGGAAACGAATCCGACAATAATCTCCTATCAGTCTTTCCCTATTACATCACTAAAGAACTCTGTAAGAAATAACGAAGCAAGAAGTAACTTACAGTAAGCACTGTAAAACAGACAAGAAGAAAATAGATGTTACTCACGCATAGAGAATAACTTTGCAAAAAGGCCACATCAGGATACGCCTGTAAATCTAGTTTGCAACCTTCTGCGAACATATGGACAGAGGCCCAAGTTACAGCTTTACAGCTCAGCTCCAAAAGCATCAGATTTGGCAGACCATGATGAAGCTGTAACTGGTTAAATGAATGAAAGCACTTTAATCCCTTGAGAAGGCTAAGGCCCCTTAGGTTGATAAGATTTTTGTTTTATTTATTTATTTAAAATACAGCATCTGGGCCCTCCAGGAAAAAGCCTGAGATGCTCTCAAAGCTGCTTCAACTTTTGGTAGGTGCAACGGTTGCCACACAAAGCAGGTTCCCCCCTTTTATTTCAACAAGTTGGATTTGTTTGGTTGGTTAGTTCAGGGGGGTTTATTTGTTTGTTTGTTTTTTAAAATCAACTTTGCACTGGGCTCTTAAGAAATCGTGTTTGCAATACCAGGCAAACAGGTTCTCTGGCTACAACTCAAAGAGGAAACAGAAACTGGCTTAGCCTGAAAGTAATTTGGTTTCTCAATTAGTTCTCAGTTATACTTTCCCCATCTGGTTTAGTACCTAGCGACAACACTTCCACTGGCACAAGAAGAGATCACTTTTTGCATAGGAATTCTTATTCCTACAAGGTTCAAAATGCTGAACTGTAGCCTAATTTTCAGCAGACAAATCAACTACGGTTGTGTTAAAGACCTTGCACTCTGTCATTAACCCAGTAAAGGCTGGATGAGCGCAGTGAAGGAAAAGCAGATTTCCACATCAACACTTCCTACTTCACAGCAATCCCCAAATATGAGATCAGGCTGCCCAGAGTTAATGTCCTCTCTCTAACAGCTAGATCATATCCAGATTCCAGAACATACTTCAGATGTTAAGAATGGAAACTATGGTTAATACAGAGCTATGTGAATTACTCTTTGCATTAGTAACTATTTCTTCACTTTAGCTGTATTGTTTTCTTCCAGTAAAAGTTATACATCAATGCAACAAACAAATAGTTGAATAAGGACTTAGATATCAGAAACCACGATTCTTTTAAATATGTACTTTATCTCCCTATATTTTTAACATTGCCACATATTAACATGAAGTATTTCCAAATACTTGTTAGTGAAAGGAAAATCACTGCTCAGCTTCAAGTCAACTACACAATTAAGTACATGCTTGCTGAATATAGTTCAGATATACCAGGATTTGAGGGAGACAGACTTCTTAGAGATTTCCGAGACAGCAGAGGGCTTGCGTGCTGTTTTAACCTAATCGCCTTTGAGAAGGAGTAAACTACAGAAATCTAAAGGACCTCTCCTTTTGTACTGCAACGTCCATTTTGGGGTATACTACTTCAGCTTGTGTATTCGTTTCACTTAGTTTGATTTGCTTTGGCTCCTCTAGAATCTCAAGAAAGAAAGCTTCTAAGAAAACAGGACAACATGAATTTCTCCACAATTATTGTATTTCCCTTACGGACACTGATGTCTACCATGAGCTATTTTTCTGATGTTTACAACTCGATTTACCAGCCTGGAACATGTCGTCTTCAAATTGAGGGGAAAAAAAAGTTGTAGCTGACTGTTGCACCAAATCTACTACAAGTATTTTTCTGTAGGCATCCACAGGAACACCACTCAGCTGACATATCACATACCTTGAAGCACTGTCTGTCTGTTTTGATGTTAATGAAACTTTTTTTTTAATATATACAAGGTCTTTTGGAATAAGATGTTTTCTGCCCCCTGGAAAAGTGAGCCTGCTTGCTTTCGCGTCTTTCTATCTCCACATCTATTGCACTGTTCAGCACAACCTCATATGAGATACTCTAAGCAAGCCTGCATTTGAGAATATATAGGCGATCACCTCACAACTCTACTTGTTTTTTGCGGTGGAATTTTTTTTCTGTGACAAGCATCTGAAAGAGTGTCCCAAATGCTTAGTTTGTATGTAACCACTATTTTTCCTAATGTTATCTTAATTAAGGAAAGATCCTGTAGGGCACCTGTCTTCAAATCCAAATAAATCAGGGATATGTACATTGGAAGCTTCCTTTATTGCTAAATCTAAACATTTTTTAAAGACATCAGTTCTCCCAGAGAAGTTTGGGGGGACTTTACATATGGGACCGTGTAGCATTAAGTAATTCTAACTTTAAGTGCAAAAAGGACTGGTGAAACAACTAGAGATCAAAGGAATAAGAAAATAAATTTAACATTTTTTCTATCCACACAAAACAATACAGACCATGCACTACAGCTTTAATCACCTCAAACTACCTCATCCCAACACCACTGGCTATGAACTTCTGATACAGTAGTTTGCTGTGACAGAATGCAGAAGCAACTGTGAAGACCTGACAGCTTCTTTTCACATAGAGGAATAGTACTAACATCTCAGTAGGAACTGAAAAATGTTCCAACAAAGCTTAGCTGTTGGGAAGTGTCAGTTTGTCAAGCCTGAAATGCTTTGAACCCAACATTTCAGGTTCAACATACTTGTGTCAAATTTACATTTGTGTAATGCAAAAAAGAAGCCAAGCTGAGGTGTGAATTGCTAAACTCATTTCTCTGGAATTTAAACAGTTGTCAGAACAGCCCCTTGTTTCTTGATAATCCAGATTGGGCAGGAAAAAACAAAGCTGTATGATTTTGCCTTTTTTTTTGAAGGTATCATCCAAAAACAGCCAGTTGCCCCCCCCCCCCAAAAAAAAATTAATTTGAAAATATTGGCCAGATCAATTTAGGGTAACTCCTATTAAGTACATTTTAAAATCAAAGTTAGAGGAAAAAATTCAACAGACTGAAATACTCCATTGTAACACTCCACACCCTAAGATCACACACCAAGATCAACAAAGTTGAGCTACATCTGAAGTCCATTCTAGAATGTAATCTTAGCTGATGAGCTATGTCTTACCCAACTATGAATTTGCCCTTAAGGACATACTTTTCCAGTTAAGTATTTTAATAAGACTTCCAAACGAGCTTTTGTCTACCATGAATTCATTGTTCTGCTGAACTGCAGTTCTACACTGCTGGAGGCTCACGGTTTTCAAGATGCAATTCTCAGCAGTTGTCTTCCCCATACATCCATAATCATCACGGCATTGCTATTACTAAGAACCTTCACAAAGTATTCAATAGCAGTCAGTCCAAGCTGCAAGAACAGATGAATGTAGGCAGCATTTAGTCACTAGATTTCTGTAATGGTATGGTCAGACTGGAGTGTAACTCAGGCCTGTGACGCTACCTTGTCACTTGGAAAATTCTGTGCTGAGGTGGGACTTACAAATTCCATCAAGCCTCTCATCCTCTTGTATAACATATTACTGAAAAGTTAGTGCTGTCAGTATAAATAAAAAACAAATGACATGGAGCACTCCAGTTGCACTTGTACCTTTGATGGAGATGGAATGGCTAGGCAAGCTACTGTGACAGGCAAGTCTTTCACAAGTGGTTCTAGCTGTAGACTCCGAGGACAGTTTCCAGCAAGTACCCAGTAACAGCTCAGTTCTACAGTCCATAGTGCTGGACAGGAGTTCAGTGGCAGAGAAAAAAAATAATTAACAGGTGAATGGATTATTCAGCCAAGTTTATTATTATTTGCACTAACCTGGAGATTTAAGATATTTACATCTGAATTATTTTTAGCCATGACATCAGTAGCGCCTGGGATCTACTACAAAAAATTAGCATGGGACCCAAAAGGGTTAAAATCCAGATGACAAGAATCCAGTCCATTTAACATTCATATTCCTGTGCATATGCTGTCTTAGACCGGCATATAAATTACAAACACGCATCACTGACGTGCTGTGCTAGGAACTGCACCAAAACCTCAAACTACAATTTGATGATTCAACAGGAAGACTTAAGGCAAACAGAGGAAGTAGGGAGAAGGAAATACTACGTTTAATCTGTTCTACTTAACAAACAGAATTTGGGACCTTATTACTATCAAACTGTGGCAGTTAGGATATGCCACTTCTGTAATTTGCGCTAACAAGATACAGGAAAGTTACAGTGATGCCTTCATAGGCATCAAAGAATTTTCCCACACAAAGAGGACATCCCAGAAGATCTCACAGAGATCCTTGAGCAAAAGGTAATCAAGTGATTAAAAAACCAACACCGACTGGAAGATGACAGGGCTCTAGTCTCTGATAGAAATAGCTAGGGATAAATGGTGAGTCTTTTGTTTCCATTGCCACTCCAAGAAAACACATCTCAGCCCAACTCTAGCTGTCAGCCAAACTCTGCCCTCACTTCACCTTAGTTTCCTTCACACTTTCTTCAACTTGGCCCCTAAGTTCTCTTCACACAGAAAGAAGAGTCAAATTCTTCCTTAAAAAAAAAAAAAAAAAAGAGGTAAATAAAGTATTATTCCACCTTCACTACAGAATCATTATCTGGTGGGGCAGTGTAGGACAAAAAATAAAATCCATGAGATTTTTTTTCTACACAAGGTTCTTAAGGTAACCCCAGAAATTCCTTCTACGCCAGGGCATTCATTCCTGTCCTTGTTTTTACCTAATGGAAATCTAAAAAATTATATTGTAAACAAAAAGGGGTTGCATCAAAATAACAGTAAGACAATTCTTCAGCTTAATGACACATGCAAGTAACTCAAACCTAAAATCAGATCTCAGTTACAGTGATTGCAGATCTGGCGGACATACAAATATCATTCTGGTTATATTTGAAGGCTATATACATAGCCTTTAAATAAAGAATACAACATAAACAATGTATCACCAGCTTTCTACTGCTTTTTCAAGCAAAGGCTACTGTTTCAAGGCAAAGTTTCCCACTTTTTGCAGTAAATGGATGTCTAATCAGTTATGAGAAATGACCCATGCTGCAGTACATTGATCCAAATATAAAGTGTATACAACATAATTATTTAAAAAAAAAAGCTTAAACTAACAAAACCTCACTCCCTTTTAAAAGGGTGAAATGATACATCAGCAGAAACATTTATGGTTCTGAATTTAAGAAGGGCAGCCAAGTAACATGGCACATCACTAACAGAACACGTAATTCCTGGGTGATCAGTGGCATTATGTGACTACTTCTGTTGCTGCCTATCATTACTCAGGGGAACAATCAATTATTGACCTGTTAGTTTTCAAAAGACATGTCCCTGAATACAGAAAAAAAGCTGCACAGAAATCTCACAAGCTTTGTTTTTATTTAGCATGACTGTAGTTCTTGAAGTTATGGAAAGATGTGCTACAAATACGTTGTTAAAGACCGAATGTCTCTTTTAAACAGTGGCAAAACATAACAGATTAAAACCTGCCAAATTAACCATTTCATCATGGTAATGCAAAGATCTTCCTACAGTATGCAAAACTGCATGTGAAGAGCTTGTCTACAGAAGACACTCAACGGAAAAGAAAGCTAGAGCATAAATTTACATTACCTTGACCAAGGAAATAGTAGAATCGTTTTGAGTATTAGCAAAAGTTACAATTCATCGACCAATAAGCAGACACGGAGGCTGCAGAGGAATCTTACCAGAACTCGATCTCCAATTTTGAGTTCCCTTTCGCCTTTCTTTAGTGATCCGGCTTCAGAGAGATTTGATATAGATTCACTTGCAGTTTTTGAAAGATTGCTAATCTGAGACGGAGTTGAATGTTCCTTAGCAGCAAGCGGTGAAGTTTTTTGTGGAATTCCTGAAGGTGGAAGTGCAGCAGCGGATGAAGATACCATACTAGCAGCTGATGTGGAAGTTGGTGATGTAGCTCTAGAAGCATGAGCTGTCTGTGTACCATTGGCTTCATCTTCTGTCAGCACTTTTCTTGTCAATTTTGACGGTCTTGTAAATATTCCCCTCAAGGGTTCACACTGGAAATAGCGAACGCCAGCCACAGAGCCATCATTCTTACCAATTGGTTCATCTAGAACAATCCCTGCCCACTGTCCTGGAGCAAACTGTGTTTCACCAAGGAACTGAATAAAGCCAGGTTTATTTCCATTGACCCAAACACGTTCCCCAACTCTGAAATCATCCACAAACTCTTCATGTGCATCTGCAGTGGTTGCACTTGAGGCCTTTTCACTGGAAGCTGCTTTTTCTGCTGGAGCTGGAATCAAGCACAACGAGAAAGCAAATACACTAATATTCCAGAGAGCATCATTACCTAGTTTCAATGTAACAAGCATTTGGAAAAGCATGATTTCTAAAAGGAAGAGCACAACTCCAAATTTTCTTACTTATGAAAACACTGTAATCTCTGGAATACACTAATTCAAAATCTAAGGACGGAGACACTGAATGAATTTAATGTAGGTTCTGGTAAAAATCTTGTGAAGATTACAAGCCTTACCTCAAAAACTACCCAGTCATTTTTATCATGACAAGGTTTCTTCAAGGAAAACTGCTTGATCACATCCAATTAGTAGCTTCAGATTTATTGCATGTTGTACACATAACTTTTTTAGATCAGAAATACAAGCAAAAATACCTTGGTGTAAATAGTAAAAATAGTGTATACTCATAGCTTTCAAGGTACTTTTTGTTAAAGGATGAATAAGGGCAAAGTTAAGATATTTAAATATTCCTTACCAGCTGCAACAGATACAGGTGTTTTCAGCAATGTACTCCCGTGCTTGATGGTCTTTGAAGGAGCCTTAAGTCCACTCGGTTTTAACATACTCATCTTTTTGCAGTACCAGTGTTACTGTTCTTCGTCTGTAGCAACTATCTTTTTCCAAACATGGATAAAATATATTATTTGAGTTTTTCCAACTCTGGAATAAACCTGTATATAAAAATATCAGACACAAAATAAAATAAAAAAAAAATCAGTATTTTAAATCCTGCAGAAGAAATTTCTGCGTATACACATAGTCTGTGTATGAAATGCATGATAAAAGATGCTTCACAATAACATCCATAAGCATTTCCCAGGACAGCATTTCCAACTCCTTATCTTTTGAAGGCCATTTCCTATTAAAACACACCAAGTCTGAACTTAAAACATCAAAATAACTCACTTCACTGAATGCTGCTGTATTCATCTTGAGCTTTAAACTAAAAAGTTATTTTAAGAAAGAAAAACAAAGCCCTTAACAGCATTACTAACATTACACACAGATATAACTGAGCTGTGCACCCTACTGTTTTCGGTCACATTTTTCAAGTGTTGCAATATCCCAGCAAAAACAACTTGAGACTAGAGAACTAACTGCAAGAGAAATCAAGAGAAGCAGGAATTTCAGGATAAAAAGAATAAAGTTTTTAGGAGAGATTGGAACTGAAAAACTAAAATTGATCAACAGAGTTAGATGATGACAACTAAAAAGTAAACATCCACTTCAGCTGTATGTGATCTTTTAGATCACAAGATACACTGGCTCGCAGTCCCCAACACAGTGCCCCAGCTATGCTCCCCTGGCAAGAGGAGGAGGGACTCTTCCCTGCGTTGCTTGGATAGAGCCCTGCTCTGACTTGGAAGCCAGCTATAAGCTTTTCAGGGAGCTATGTCATGAGGGTTTTGCCACAGAAGGCATCTTCCTTCTGACTACAAAAGCTTTATAAATGCTTTTTCATCTATAATGAAAAAAAAAATCTGTATTTTTTTTCTCGAATACAAATTCAAAGCCAAACCGTAAGATGACTGGTCTCCCCTTCCATCTTCAAAAGCATAAACTGTTCTGCATGAACACAGCTTGGCTATTTGCTAAGGCGCTGACAGAACAGCTATGACCACTTAAAAAAAAAAAAAAAAAAACAGCATGCACCTAAACAAAAACCTGAAGGGAAAAAAAAGGAAACACAGACATGTAGCAATAGACTGTTTGCTCAACTGTTTGCTCAGAACATGACAAACAAGAACTGTAAAGCATGTCTCAGCCCTGCCGTTTAGTCAGCGTTTTGGCACCCATCAGTACACATGCACAGGCAGAAAGCTGGCCAATTGCAAACTTCCCAAAACCATTATTAGCAGTGCCCAGGTGCACATATCGAGGGTACAGTATGTTTAAAGACAAAACAAACACTACTGAAGGAGACTGCCATGTTACAGGAAGCAAGACTAAAGAGACAAGCCAACCCTGCCTTTTACCTACCAGTGTAAGTTTTACTCCTCATGTATTGTTAATAGCCAGCACATTAGTGTTCCTAAAAATCAATTCACTGTGGAAAAAAAAGCACAGGCACACTGCTTTGTGAACCTAAATACCAAAGTGAAACATTTCTTACACTATTTCAAGATCGGCCGTGCCAATTTCAAGGCATTTTCTAAGTCTGCAAAAATATTATACTTTAAAAAGCATTAATTACCACCTTCGCTGTATGGTGTTTGTCTACAATTTAAGTTATGCTCCACAAAAACTCTCAAGTAGTGCTGTAAAGATTTCTGAACATTTTTTCTAGCGTTGCCAGAAGTATGTCATCCAGCCATCTGCAAAGTTATGACTACGGAAGAGAAAAATTTCTCCATTGTTTTTGCAATACATATGCCAGTTTACTATTAATTTTTAAGTGGGAGCTTTCGTGTTCATGAACACGAAAGCAGAGGTAGCTCTCTAAAATCAAAGCAGAAGGATAGGCACAAAGTATGACTAAGCCATGAAAGAACTGGGAGGCACACAGTTCTACAGAAGACCAACTAGAGGATCGCATAAGATGTCACTCTGGACACAGCAGGAACACTGTGGGGTTTATTTCCTCTCCTACTACATACCTGCCTTCCCTGCTAAATCTGAATGCATCATATTTCCTCATACTTTGTTTTCGAAATCTTCCAAAACTGCACTTTGCTCTTACACACCAAGGACCTGAAAAACCTTTTTCTCTCTTACACACATGCTACTTATCTATTCTTTCTCATGCTGCAGGCCTTATTCCTTCCCCTCCAATGCCAAGATCTCCATGCATGCCTCCATTACTTTCCTCAACCTGTCAAAATCCATGAAATGGAAAAACTGTACATAATAAAGAAGGATTTGGTACAAATACAGAAATGCGAGAAGTATCAAGGTCAGTTCTTTTTAGTTCACAGTCTTCTCCGTCAGTGCCAAACACCAAATTTATGGAAATTCAACCATCTCATTTGGGCCAGAGCAAGTTCCCCTTAAGAAAGGCTGCCTCCTAAAACCCAGAAGCTGTCTTACAGTATTCTGCCATTCTTTTCCATATAGTACCTCTTTTTTTTGCCCTCAAAGAGCATTCCAGCACCACACAGGTAGTAACCATTTATATTGTGCAAGGATAGGTATATTAAAAGAAAATAAACACTAAATTACCCCCCAAAATTACATTTTGCCAGTTTCAAATAATCATTTATTAATAGATGTTTAACAAACCTCTGCTCAAGAGAAAGTTAGAATGTTCTAATATTGCATTTCTTGGCTCAGGGTACTCATTCATATTTTAATCTTGCTCTCCACAGTCATGGGTTATATATTTGCTGTGTCATTTGCTTTTCTCAACATACAGGCCTTCAACTAGGCCAGAAGTAACACAATCACTTGTGTGCTGGTTTCAGAGTTACTGAAAATGTAGCTTAATTCAAAAAACTGCTGAAATATAGGCAACACATTTTGGTAAATTACTGCCTTATTGCAATAGTGAAAATGCAACTTTTGGTCTTAGAAACAGGACCTTCATAGTAGCATTTCCTAAGAGAATTCATAAGACACTGAAAGCACATAAATTTGCATCAAGTGATTTCAAGCATTATGCACTCCAGCATTTCCTAACAGGCTCCAGATGTCAATTACCTCATTTTAGTTCTCATAAGAGAGAGCAGCTAGCTACTTGTCTCAATTTATTCTCTTTCCTTCCTTGAATCTGTCTCAGCTCTTCTGAAAAAGAATCTTTAGAACCAATAGGCAATAACGTTAACTGTAATTTTCTCAAAAGATCGTATCAGGAATCTAAAGAAATGCCCAGAAGAATCTGATAATGTATTACTACTTAAGTGTTCAGAAAGCCACAAGGTCTACCAATACCATAACCAAGCATAAAAAAAAGATTTTAAATACAAACTTTACACTTGTGCCATTACTGGGAAATATATGATTTCATACAGTATGAAAATGCATCACATTCTCGAATGAATTGCAACTTTTTTGCGCGTGGGTTGACTACCAAAAATTTTCAAATGCAGACATGAATCCTCACATTGGCCCTTTTAGCTGATTAATAATATCCTTATTCTTATTTACCTTTTACAGACCTCTAAGTAGCGCATGGATTGAAGCAATCCATAAGCAACAAGTTGAGAACCATTGGTGTAAGAAAGTAAATCCTACTAATCCAATGATTCTGTTGGCAATTTGAGATTAAAAATAAGTAAATAAAACTTATCCACATAACCCTGAATTAAAAAAGCAGAATAGTTTGCAACTGTCAAAAGAGGAATTCCTATAATAAAAACAGCTGTCCACCACTTCTTCTTTCAAAACTGTACTTTCAACAACTAGTACTCCAAAAAGAACCAAAACAATTAAATAAGAAAACAGGGAAAAAAGTTAAAGCCTCAGCTCGCTCCACTTAAGAACCCTATAGTCACAACAAGAATATAACAGAACCAATAGCTCTTTAAGCATGCTGCCACCACCACACTCTCCTTCCTCAGGACAGGTAGTGCCGTAATTAAAAACGTTTCATCTGATTAAAACATTTGAAACAATGACTTGACAATTTAAGGAAGAAACATTGGCTAACATCAACAGATGCAGTGTTTCCATGGAGAAAAGCAAGTTGTCTGTCCATTTGGTACAGAAACAAAGAGGACATTCTAGAACAGTGCAGCATAATGTTTGAATTGACTCAAAACAGACTGCATAATCTCCGTCTTCTGCATGCAGAGACAAGCAGTCTGACTCTGTGCAGCGTACTTTGAGGCTGGAACACTACTCTCATGGTTTATTTTTATAATAAAGTGAAACAATTATTTTAATTGATGATCGTCTGCTATCGGTCCTGCATGATTTCTTCAAAACATTTCAAATTAAAAAGATTAAAATTCAACTTAGTTAACATAATTAAGAGACTAAATACTGCCGGAAAATGCCTTTCAATGCCAACATACTTCTGAGCTCAAAAGAGAGACCACTTCCAATTTGTTAATTCTGCTAAGCATACCAGTGCTTTGCAAAATACATATAAACATTAAGACTAATAGATACAGAGTAAATATTCTAAAACAGTTGTATAGAATAGGCAACTCTGCTGAAAATTTCGCAGGGATCTATAACCAGAGAAGATCATTTGCAGTCCCTGTGGCAGTCAACTAGTAGGTATCTAGAAAACAAATTCTGACCATACCATGAAGAAAATGTAACATGTACAAAATAAACTAGAAAATCCCTTCTGTAGAAAAGTGATATGGAAAATATAATCTCAAAGACCACCACAATCCAGTAACTTCACTTTCCTGAGGGAAAGCCAAACTCACCACATGAGGCACTATGTTTGGAAATAGCAGCCTGAACAGCATTTCTTAAATATCTGTTTCATACCCTTGATGTTCATACCACTACTTCCAAGCTTTCAGACGCTCATGAATCATTCATCAAATATCCTGACAATTGGTTAGAGAAAGTAAGTTGGAATTTTGAACCTGGAAAGTTTTCTCTTCTGGTCCATGAATTACTCCAAGAGCTCAGACCCTTCACAGCTACAAATGCTTACAACTCCTAAAATTATTGCCATCTTAAAACTTTAAAGCATATAAGCATCTTCTGTATGATTCAGATCTAATTCTTATTACAGCTCTAAAGTTGTATTTGTTGTCTCCTGGGCTGGTATTACATTCCTGTAAAAAGTGAGTATATTTATTTCCAAAAGCACTTAAAATAATGCTTTTAGTGGAATTTATAGGCTTTTGAAATTCATACACAATTTAAAAATACAACCACATTTTAGCTTTGAACAAAATAAACGCCTTGGCATTGCACTGCAATTTGCTTCTTGCTACCTGTTTAAGAATATTTCTCTCTGCGCAAGCATGTGCCAGATCACAGCCACCAACTTCTGGAAGGTTCAGATAGGAATGAGATTAATTAATCCACAGCAGGTCCACAAACTGACCAGACTGGGACACACCCACCAATATCCTTACTGAAACAATTCTGGATGAGGTAGATATAGCAGAGGAATAAATTGCAGAAAGCAAGTAGCCTTACACACCCTCCCTAAACAGCATTTCGTATTGTCACCTTCTTGTTTTGTTTCCAAGGAGGAATACAAGTACAGTCCTCCACTACCACATATTATGCAGCCAGATTTCTCATGTTTGACAAATTGCAATGTCAGCACACCCAGAGTGTGAGATGAGCCACATCCTGGAACAATAGTGTTCCTGAACGTGATGCCTCCTCTGCCATGTTCTGGGTCTACTGGAGGTACTTCATATTGGGCAACCAAAAAGACTGAATCACCATTTTGCGAGCATTGGCTTACATTTACAATGAAATAATACCACAGCACACAATATCCATTTTAAATGTCACACTAAGCTTCAAAGTCAGTTCTGTAACAATTACAAGTAGTTAAACCAAAAAGATGGATTTGGAAGCCTTCATGCATTAACTTTTCACAGCTTTTCTTGTAATGATGTAGCACACTGTGTTCCTAGCCATTTACTACTAAAATATAACCATTTTGGAGCTACGAATTCACATCGAGGTCTCTCTGCATTTGGCCACTGAAGCCAATTACTGAAATGGTAAGTGAACTTCTCTCTGAACCCAATGCTTATGACTTCGTGCAAATTCAGCATGTTTTGTCAGCTCCAAAGCATTTACTGAATGAGTAGCAAGTTCAGACTGAAATAAGCCAGAAAGCACTGTGGGCATTTGATAACAAAGCAAGTCACAAACAGCAAATTATTATGGTACTGATGTAACAGCCTCTGTAGTAGTCACCGTCAAACCAAATTGATTACCTGAATGTTGCTCAAGAATTTAACTGTACTGTTCAGTGATTAGAGACTGCGGGATTACATAGGCATCTTCAGGTATCACTTAAGTTGAAAAGAACAGAATTTAAGAAAGAATTTATAAATAAAACAGAAAACACACAGACTTAAGAATTTAACATTTCAATACGAGTTGGCATTTTGGAGTCTACATTTGATTACTCATTCAACACACAGCAATTAGAAGAAAGGGAGCATTTAAAACCACTTCTACAGTTTTGTCTCCCAGAAACCATGGATTTTTATGTCAATTAATCAAGTAACATGATGATCTAAACATATTCTTCAGGTACATCACTACATAAGAAAAGACACCAAAATAATACGCGTCATTTAATTCCATGTTTATCATGCTAAGTGTCATCAGGTCATATTTATTTGGCTTACTAGATGCTCTGTTTACTGCCATCATCAAAATATATGGGCTGGTATGTGTCTATCAAACCAATGGTTTGTACCTCACTTTTAAAGGCAGAAACAACTCTGCATTTAAAGCACAGATGACGAGGTGGAAAAAAATAAAAGGAATCCAGACCTTTCTCTCAGATCTGTTGTCTGCAGATACTGGTATAGGAAATAAAAATTTAATAAGAAAACAAGCAAGAACGTCTCCTAGTTTGTATAGGATAATTCTTCTTATGAATTTCTACTTCAGCTCATTCCAGCCCAATCCAATATAACCATCATATGGATTCTAGAGAGGTATACCCTTCACAAAACAAACACGCATCCTACATGAACCACAGTGCCTCAGTTTCTCATTCCACGTTCTTAACAAAAATATTTTATAAGAGACAGGTTCTTGAAGAAGTGCATCTCTATTTTAACTAGGCATAACTATTAAATTAATAGAATGAAAGCAATCCTTTGCTCTTCTGAAGTGCCTTCAAAGTTGCTACCAGGATTACTCCAGGAAATTACTGTTGCATGCAAGTTTTAGTACATCTTTAGTCTAACTCAAAATACAGTTTACTCTTACTATCATAAAAATACAAAACCAACAGCTTGTGGTAAGTTGGGAAGTATGCCCACCGGTATGACACAGCTCTTTTGACAGTGTCATTGATTTGATGAACATAACTTGAAGAGTGGCTGACAAATTACTCAAACTGAATCATATCTATACAATCACTAGCAGAGGTCCTGAAAAATCTTTCAACTCTATTTTAGAGGACATTTGTTTAGACAAACATTACTTAGTCTGAAGCAACTAGTATGTTCACTGAAACAGACACCCAGAGGATATTCAAAACAGTCCCAACACTAAACACAAACACTATGCCTTGTCATCACTCATCCTACTATCAAGCAACCATCACACCACAGTATAAGGACATCCCCATAAATAGCTACTGGCTTTCTGTAACTTCAAAGACTGAATCTGTTTCCTTACGAACTCAGAAGACACTCCTACTTTATTGTACACTTAGAGGGACCGGGGAAGAATAAAATTTGTTGTTTGGGAATCACCCCATGATGCTGTCCCTCATTAAGGACACGGCTAACCTAGAGCTCAACCGGCAACTTCAGATTTGTTTCTTAACTGAGACAGATAGTAGATGCTGTATTTCTGTATCACGGAGATGACTTGAACTGGTTTCCGTGCGAGTTCACAGTTCCATAGCATATTCAGGACCAAAGACTTTTAGATTATCTTTCAACATCAGGGCTTTTACGGCAGCCAGGCCTGCATACAAGTCTGTATTTCGCCTTTGATTTTCAACCTGCTGGGTAATTTCAACTAAAATAAAAGGCAGGAGATTTCTTTAAAAAAAAAAAAAAAAGTAATTATATTCTTACAAGTTTCACAGAAGTAGGCCAACCAGTAGGAGAAAGACTTGTGTTCAAATAGTCTTGAGTTTCTCCCAGTGAGTTTAGATCAGACCAACTAATTTCTGAAGCAAAATGGAAAACCGAAGTACTGCCATCAATACACTTGGTAGCAGCAAGTTATTAGTATGTTTGGAGATAATATAAAATTTGAATACAATATAGTTAGGAAGGTAACCATTAAGAGATGCAAAACCACTGAAAATTAGAGGGTTTTAGTGACATTGCTAAGTTGGTAAATAAGACATATGGTTGTTTTTCTACCTTGGAAAGTACAGGATATTGACTGAAAACTGGATAAACAAGATTCTCTCTGCATATGCTTGGGAAAGGGAAAAGGCAGGGTAAATTCCTATAACTACGAAACTGTACTAAGAACAAGATGAATCAGATCAAAGATAGTAAGAAGCTTAGGACCTCAAACCATCAGTCTTATATTACAGCAATGCTATGAGGAAGGTAATTCATTAAAGCTTCTGCTCTGCTTACGGATTTTAATTCTGCATTAAGCACATTTTAAGTCACCTCATCTTACCATTCTATAACTTGCTATGCTCATTCAGATTCCTAAATGCCTCGAGATCCTCAGAAAAAAATATACCACTGAAACACAGAGACTTAAACTGCTGAATATGAAGCACAAATAAGAGAGGATGTCTGTAACAGTAAAAAAACTATTTTGGGCTAGGAGTTGTAATTTTTTCTCAATCTATGTTGCTATTTCTAAACACAATCTGTTCAATTTTTTAAAAAGATTCCCATCTTTAATTAATAAAGAAGAGCTGATAACTGTTAAAAAGATTTTTTAAAAAGTCACAGAAAATATGATGCAAACTCTAACACCTCAAGTTGCCACTGTACACATGCGTTATAAAAATGTCGCTGCTATAGTCTATTAAAAGATCAGAAGGCACATGATCCTCCAAAGCACACATCATTCTCTACAGAATGAATCAAGGACTGAGAAGTAGAGAAAGTTTTCACTTGAGAAAGTAAATCATTGCCACCTCTTCTGGTAAGCCCACTATCAATACTTACTACTTTTCCTACATTTTTCCAAGGAAATTCTTGCCTTTCCCAAAAGCCCTCCATTTTGATAACAAGAAGAGTAATTTGTTTGACTGTGTGCACTGACTTCTTCTGATGATAATGTACTTCAACCATCTCAGTAAGTGCATTCAGTCCGCAACAACAATTATGTTTTTGCAATAGTAGAGCATCAAGGCATCAAGTTTAAGTTATTGGGGATCTAAATTTTGAACGAAAGTTTGAGTAGGAAAACATCCTCTCCTGTCAGCCTCAAAACCAAATGCACATAAGCAAAGACACTGGGCTACTCCCTAATACAATTACAACTGAAGCAGCTGAAAGAAACATGCTGCTTTTTATAGTAAGGATTTAACTTTGATAGACTTGGGTGAAACTGTAACTGTTTCACACTCTTTGAAAACATCAAGTCAGCAACCCCTTTTTAGCTCTCCATGTTCTTAGCCTTTTAAATTAGCACCATGACTGCTATATGGCTGGCATATAATAAAGTAGAAGTACAAATACAGAACTTAGACAAATATTGTGTGATTGAGTGGATGTCACTGCCAAGCAGAGAAGCAGAATGAGAGTGTAAGATAAGCTAACTCTGTACCAAATGCTGAGTTTCTCTTTTTGCCTTGCAATTTCCCCTCAAAATAAGCTAAAAATATAGACAGTAAGATTATAAAGATCAGGAAAACTGAGCAGCTTTTAATGGCGTTTCTCCTTGAAACAGCAGAGTGAAGACGTCTTATAAATTAAAAGAACGTATGGTACTATTCACCCAAGAGTCTTTTGTCTGAGTTTGTACAACTGATTAGTCATTCCAGGTGGAAAACAGCTAGGCAGGTGCTAAGGTAGAAACTTGTACACTCTATTCTTAGATACATCTTCCACATCCTTTCCAGCCTTTTGGAGGCCAGGAGCTAGACACCAGATTTGTGGGTATTTCTAAGCGTCAGTTGTACCACTATAAGTCATGCAAGTGCAACATCACTCTGCAAAAATAAATGCATGTGGAGGACAGACACCTGGACAAGCACAGACATATTAGTAGATGTTTGAAATCATCAGGGACCATGCTGCTGACAGAGCTGGCTTCAGTTCTACTGATCAAGAAGAGCGAAATGGTTGCTCCAGCAGCAACTGGCATCCAGCTGAGGGCAGCTGAGATTACAGTTAATGCAGTATATAATTGCCTTTCACTAAATAACAAAACACCATCCATCTGAGGCATTTCTAAACATGCCAGTCCAATACGGATTCCAGTGCGCTACTTTTTATACATGCCAGCAGAGTCAGTAGTTCCTAAGGAATGCCAAAAGATTAAACAAGAGCTGCATTCATTCATGGTCATCATGTTCAAACATTAGAAAACTTGCATTCAACATACAGAGTTAACATTTGACCTGAATGTTTTAGAGAGAGAAAGAAAAGCAGTTTTCAAAAATCATACTGGCAAGACAGATTGCTCTATTTCTTTTGAAGGAAGATCTATTTTGAAATATTCTCAGTCACTCCCAAGAAAAACTTTAAAGGGCTAAAAAGATAAAGGGAGGAACACTAAAGGAATTATCCAGTCTGCCCAAGCTAAGTAAATAAAGGCCATCCTGGACATTCACATTCAGAAGATGGGTAACAGATACAGCCTATAGCTCAGACAGGAAATCTACAGGAGCTCTAGAAAGTCACAGCAATCAGCATATAAAAAGCACTGCT
Organism: Sagittarius serpentarius; assembly: GCA_034782735.1. Taxonomy (NCBI): domain Eukaryota; kingdom Metazoa; phylum Chordata; class Aves; order Accipitriformes; family Sagittariidae; genus Sagittarius; species Sagittarius serpentarius. The sequence goes on along the minus strand of JAVKLA010000088.1, from coordinate 16,526,419 downwards.
CCTTCCTACAGTATAATCACATGAGGAAGGAGGTTATTTCCTACAGTACACCTCCACGATGAGGATACAAGGCAGCTGTTTTTCTGCCCCTCACTAGAAAGTTGAGATCTTCTCTTTAAAAGACACTGTACAAATTAGATAAAACCAATGTTTTTGCCCAGCAAAATCTCCCTCTTGATCCCTAAAGATACGGACATTTGAGGTCACATTTCCAAGCTTTTCTGCTTCAGCCAACACATCCCTTTCCTTTCAATACGCACAAAGCTTTAGCGCACTTTAGCACAGACAGAAAATCTAGCATGTATAAGGACAGGACAGGAAGAGAACCATGAAATCTCATAATTTTAAACCAGGAACTAATAATCCCCTGCACATTTTTCAGTCATTCTACATTCAGCACGTAAATGAAGTTTTGTGCCTAAACAGTTATACGTTCCCTAAGACACATTCCTGTTGGGGGAGGGAGTATTTACTTTTCTTCCACAGTATCTAATTTACTATCTTGTTACATGTTGTAGCAGGTGCACACAGACACACACTTAAGAAAAATAACTCAACTAGTTTCAGAATTATATGCATATTTCTGTTCTTTAAATAAAATTCTTCATAAAGCAGCAGGCATAAAGGCATTTCCTCTTTTGTACCTCTTTTCTTTCTTCTTCCTACATATTAATACAGATACCACGTTTCAAAATCTTTCTACTCAAAGATCTCAAAGCAACCTGCGAACTTCCATAAAACCCTACCCATTCTGCACACTGGGTAAGTGAAGGGGTGGGGAGGAAAGAGTCTTCATTTCACAGTCATATTTATAATCATGAACATATACAGTCACAGACTGAATTTTATTCCCCATGCTATGTTTTGGAAGAGATTTTTGCAGTGTTGGCTTTTGTTCGTGGGGTTTTTTTTTAATTATTTAAAACACATACGCAAAGATGTTATAATGAAAGGGAAAACTAACTCCCGATTTTAACGCACCAGGAGCCACATTAACATGTAACAGCAACAATTACCTTGTGCCCCATGACAGCTGAGGCACAGAAAAGAGAACACTGAATCGCCTTAGGTAGCAACACTAGCGATATAGCGGAAAGCAGGAGGGGCCTACGGCATAGCCTTTGCCTGGGGATTCCACAGGTCTAACGCTGGCGATAAACACGGCAGTAAACTCTGGCTGAGCCACCTGGAACCGTGGGGCGATACAAGAGCAGCTCACCTGCAAACCGGTAGCTTTGAAAACAACACAGGCACGGGGACCAGACATAAATCCAAAACCCAACAAAACCACAACCAAAAAAAAGCCAAGGTAACTCATAAGCCAAATCATTAATAGGTAAAATATCAGCATATAAGTGTGGGATGCTGAGAACTGCAGGTCAGTGTTTACCGTGAAATACTCAGACCTGTTCTCCCCCCCACCCCCGATCACCCACTCCAGCCACACCAAGCGCAGCCCTTACCCACCTTCCAAGGGTAAGACTCGAGCAGAGAAGACATTCAAGACCCTCCTTGTCCCTACCTGCTCCTCACGCACCACAAAGACAGCCAAGGGCTCTGCGCGGTGGGAGACGAGACTGGGGAGGCCCCCAGCCCACCCGGGATGCTGCACCCCGCACCCCGCCGCGGCCCACCCCGTTTCCCCCACCAGCCTCCTGAGTTTACAGAGCGCAGCTGCCCCGGGAGCACGGCAGGGAGCCAGCCGGCGGCGCGGCGGCGGCGGGAGGTGGGGGGGGGGGGAAGCCACAGATGAGCGGAATAAGCCCGGCAAGCCCGAGCACACGGCTCAGGAACCAGCCAAACCGGCTGCTGTCACCGCGGCCCTGGCAGGCCGGCGGGGAAGCGCAGGCACGTGTGGCGGAGGCTAACAGCTCCTGGGGCTGGGGGGGGTGGCGGGGGTGGGTGGACTCCCGCCCCAGGTCCGGGGCCTCGCCCCACGCAGGGTCTCGCCACCCCACACGGGGCTCTCAGCGCCCGGTCCTCCAGCGCCCCACAGCCACCGCCGCCCCCCGTCCCCTCACAGCCCACCCTCCGAGGGCCGCACCACCCGCCGCCCCCGCCCCGCAGCCCGCAGCGCCACACGCAGCGCGCGCCGCCCCCGCACCACCATCCCGCCGTGAGCCCGCGCCAGCGCCGGGGGCGGCACCGCCCCGCCCCCCTCCTCCCCACCCCCGCCGCCATCTTTGAAACGGGCAGTGCGCCGCCACGTCGGAGGGGGGCACCATCTTTGCGAGGGGCAGCGAGGGAGGAGGAGGAGGAGGGGGCGGGAGGGGAACCTTCCTCCTTCCGCGGAGCCACCGAGCCCACCTCGGCTTAAGGTTCCTCAGCACGCCAGCGCGGGGGGCCTGGCTGAGGCAGGGCAGAGCTTGGCGGCTGCGGCCCCCCCAGCCCAACACACCGGGGCCCAAGGGGCTGCTCTGGGGCGCAGGGGCTCCCCAGAGCTCTCCAGCCGCCAGCCAGGTGGGCATCACCCTCACCCTCTGCTCATGCTACCGCTGCTGCTGTGTTAATCCACTGCAGCGCTAATTCCACTGACCCTCCCTCCTGTTAACAGCGCAGGGGCAGGCACCCCCCAGGAGGGAAGCGCCGGCAGGGGAGTCAGATGTCCGAACACAAACCTGGGCACCTCTCCTCGCGGCTGACAGAGGTGCTGTTTTACAGCACTCCAGCTGCTTTCTCTGTTTAGGCAAAAGAGCAACACAAGGCTAAAACCCGCCATTTGGGACAGGATCATGTTTATTCACAACTGGCAGAAGTCATCTGGCTTATTGCTCGCAACCAGCTTCATTTTTTACAAAGAAACCAAGTCCCCCTAACCAGACACTGTTTCAGAGCCCCGCACCAAGAAAGATTTACCTTGTACACGTCCTTTCTCATCCTCACTTTCTGTCCTGAGAACGGCCCTTCTCACCACCGCTTCCTCCTGAGACCTTATACTACCAACATGGCTTTTGCATTAGTCTAGTTAACGGACAACCTATCAAAGGCCAAAGGTCATCACCTGCTGCATGTTGTACACGTTATTTGTTTGAAAGTCTTGGGATCCATGGGGCTCACCGAGAAGACAGCCAGCTGCAGCTGACGGCCATGGAAGACAAAGTGTTCAGCGAGCAGTTCTGCTGCAGCAGGCTGTGAAGGAGGACTCGCTCTGTATGAGTTGGCCCCAACAAGCTCTGGCTGGTCGCTGCAGCCGGGGAAGGCAGCGGTGTTGCTCTAGACTCGTGCAAAGAGCTCCAGGGCAGAGAAGCAGACATACGTGCAGGACCTATGACCAACTGAGAGCTGTGACATGACCCAGCAGGGCCCAGTTTGGTCCAGGACAGCTACTCCCAGTCCTGCTGGTCACGGCACCGCTTGCCGAGCGCCCCAGCACTGACAGAGCCGCTTTCTCCATCACCAGGTCTATAACAATCGATCCACAAGATTAATGTAACCAATACAGACTGTTGCAGGGGGAACACGGGCTCTGTGACAAAGCTGCAGGGAAACAACCCCGGGCTTGCAGGCATCACCTCCCCCGTCACGCAGCTCCGCGGTGGCTCAGCTGCTGCACGAGGACAGAGGATGGCAGAGCTCGGTTAAAGCCAGCAGGCACTTCGCCTTGAAGAAAGTCCCTTCCCAGACAGAAAGACCCCGCCAGGACATCCCCGCTCAATACAACCTGCGGAGTAGCCCAGCTGGGACCCCGCTGGGGAAGCCCCTGCTCAAAACACCCTGTCAAATTCAGTCTGGTTGGTGGCAGCCGGGTTCCTGCCCTGGTTTGCCGGCTGCTGGGGCATGTGCCCACCCCTCCTGCGTGGTGGGGCCAGGTACTCGAACATGGACTGGTTGTGGGTTGACAGCATGTTTTTGAGGTCCGAGGGCATGGGGTCTGACCAGAAGAAGTCATGGTTCAGCGCATCGTCACTGTCAATCCGCTGGGCGGGATCCAGCACCAGCAGCTTGTCGATGAGGTCGAGTGCGTAGGGGTCTTTGACGTAGGCTTTCAGGCGATCCTTCACCTTGCGCTTCTGGCCCTTGGGGAGATCCAGTTTCTGGTACAGTTCATATTTATCCACATTTGGCCAAACCTGGAAAGGGGCAGGAAAGAGGGGTTGGGAGGAAATAGTTACAAATAGAACAAGCCATTTTTGATGCAAACACCCTCAGGCAAGCCAAGGTGAGGTCTGCCGAGAGAAAAATACTATTTAATAACCTCCAAGCCAGCAGACCTTGTTCCCATAGCGTGAAGGAGGCACTAAAGGGTGCACTAAAGCCTGGAAACACATGGACAAGTCAAGACAGAGTCCTCCTGGTGTGGGAACAGCACACAGGATGCTCCAGGATCTCTGGTTCTCCCACAAAAGAGCTACTAGAAAGCACGGCTCAGGCCAGCTACAACATCCAGAAAGGTAAAATGACGAAACTTATTGCTAAACAACAACCTGGACATATGTGGCACCTTTTATCCTTAGAAAGCAAAGGCTGGTGCAATCACCAGCACTTACCTCAACCCTGATCTCGGAGAGACCACAGCAGGTATTTACATACAAAAGAAAGCACCTTCAACGTATATACGTAATGTATGTAACAGAAGTATCTGGCCTCTGCAGCTGCCTGCACAACACAGCCCACCAGATTACAGCCCTGGCCAAGAGATCCCTCAGCATGATCCCCCACAAGAGGGCAGGACAAGCTGCTGGTAAATAAGGAGCTGAGAAAGGGCCGAGTGCTCACACCAGGGCTGAGCTGATGCCACAAATCACAAGCCAGAATTAAAGAGGCTTTTCAAGGTGACCAGTGCAAAGCACCTGAGACAAACCTCTCCACACAGAACAAAAAACCGCTGCCCTTCTTTAAGCAGAAATTCAGAGGATGTTTATATGAGAGACAACCCCCAAACACAGGCTAGAACAGATTCCTACATGTAATGTTCTGTTCTTTCACACTCGGAGCTGCCAGCGTTCTCTCTGTGCTCAAAACCAAGGACACAACTCACCACTCCCGAAGGAGGTCTAGGAGGCCAACTTCACCCTCTTCTGCTTAAGAGGTTGAGCACAAATAACGTGACAGCTGTAGTTTACACAGAGCACTAAGGAAAGTGCAGCGTCCCACTGTGCACTTGGCTCCCAGGACGCAAACAGCATTTGCCGGAGCTTCCCCAGTCTCCCTGCCAGCAGCGGGCACACTCCAGTGCCAGGAATGTGCAGCAGTCAGTGCACAGGGCAGGGAAGAGGCCCAGGAGTGCTCAGACCCAGTCCCTCCCCACATCCCAGTCCCCCGCTTCACACCTCTCTCCTCCTGCCCTCCACAGCTTGCCCACGCTCTTGCTCTCACCTCAGGCGTGATGGATCCACAGAGCTGGCTGATGAGGGTGAGCTGGTGCTGCTCTGTGTTCCCCTGCATGATGGGGCTGCGGGTCCACATCTCCGCCATGATGCAGCCTCCGCCCCACAGGTCAATGGGGGGACCGTAGTCCCGCTCCCCTAAACGGAGATGCTGCCGTTAGTCACCCAGGGGAATGAGAAGGGCAGAGAAGCCGGCAGAGCCCATCACCTCCTACCTAGGAGCAGCTCTGGCGGCCGATACCACAAAGTCACCACCCGGTTGGTGTAGCGGTTTGGCTGGCTGTTCTTAGCCAGGCTGAAAGCTCGAGCCAGCCCAAAGTCTGCAAGCTTCAGGACTCCATCCCGTGTGATCAGGACATTCGCAGCTTTCATGTCTCGATGCAAGATCTGTACAAGGACAGACATCGAAAGGTTAAGACATTAAGGCACCCTCCTTGGGCACCCGGTGCTCAGACTCCAGAGGTGGAGGACAAAGAAGGACTTCCCTCCAGCCCATGCTAAGACACCCACTCCTTGGAAAGCCACAGAGAGCAGGGTGACCTCAGGGCACAGCTCAGATCTGGCCCATTACCTTGTTCCTGTGGATGTAGTAAAGTCCATTCAATAGCATCTGCATAACTTTCTTGATCTCCGAGAGCGTGAACTTGACATGAGCATTGCTGAGAAGGCCAGCCAGGTCGTGCTCGCAGAAGTCAAACACAAGGTAGATACTGCCCTTGCAGCGGTTGTACGGAGAGGCTACGGGAGAGGCAAGGAGGGACTGTCAGCAAGGGAGCCTTTACTCCGCCACAGCTCCTCCTGACCTCCAGCCACCCTGCTGCTCATACAACACTCACTAGACAAAACCTCAAGGCACAAGAACACAGAGAACCAGAGACAGCCTGCAAGAGCCTTCGTAAAGAGCCGCAAAGACAGCACAGCTAGCAAGGGAAGAACAAAGGATGAGAATGGGAGTAGTGAGTGTCGTCAGGCAAGGAAAGGGCATGAAAATCTTTGAAAGGTTCATTTTGTGCTGTTCCGTATGCATAACGGCTGTGGGGTTTCCTCCCTGCAAGCTGTGGCTGGTAGGTGCACATACCACTAGCTGCCAGCCAAGCACTATCACTGATTGCATCAGCGATGGAGCAGGCACCTGCAAAGACAGCCCCAGGAAAAATGCAGTAACAGAGAAAATCCATCTAATGTAACACTAGAAAGTGAGGTTTTCTGCAACCTCAAACAGCATCTACAAAAACAGACTAATCTCGATCAAAGTGATTTAAAACTCCAATTGTAAAAAAAATTGTCCAAAAGTCAGTAACGGGAAACCTCAAATGAAGCAATCAATTTCAATCTTGTTCCTAGAGCACACATGCAAAACATTATTAAAAAGAAAGGCTGATTTTCATCAGCTGTAATCAGCAAAACCTGCTGATTGGCAACTCCAACCAGAAAATGACGGCTAAGCTCAGCCCCCATGGAAACACACCACTCTCCTCTGCCAGCCAGGAGGGTGCCTGCTAGACTAGGTTTGCAGTTCCTTACAAGGATACAGCCCCTACCACACCTTTCATACATAAAAAGAGAAGAGCTTAAAGTTTGAGAACAGCAAATGCAACATTTCTACTTTACTGGAAACTGAGGTCAAGGTAGATTCAGATGAAAACCGGAATTCAAACAAAACACAAACAACTGACCTGCCTACAAACATATTTACCTTAGGTATGCCTGACACGCAATCATTACAACTCGTTTAATCACACAATGATTTAAAAATTAACTTGTCGTTGGTGTTTTCACTTGTACCTGTTCAGACAATAATCTACACGCAGTGGAGTACTGGAATAACTTCAAGTTCCCGGTCCCAGGCCAGAGATTTACAGCAGTTCAGTGACCAGACTTTTTTAAAAACATCATCACCAGATACCTGCCACTTTCATTTCTGTTTAACTGAAATGACTGGCTACAGTATGGCAGGCTTTAACATCAGCTGACACTTTCAAAAGTATTCTTCCAGTACAAATCCATATAAGAGAATGATATATAAAAACTAGCAAGTGTTTTAAAGCAATTTCACTGGAAATGGAGCCAGGCTAGGTTCACCCAGCATGCCAGTCACACAGCAGAGGCATGCTGCATGAGGTGGAAGCAAGGAGGTGGAAGAGCAGCTCAGAACTGCCCCGTGTGGAGTTCCAGCCCTCACAGCACGAGCAGTTACTGTCACCCACAGAAAAAGATGCCGAGCGAGTTTCCAGCTTGAGCTGTGTCATCAGCTCAGAGCTCTGTCATCAGCTCAGAGCTGCCATGAACTGTCATAAGCCAACCGAGAGGGACAGCTCCAGCTCCTGACAAGGAACCGGCTGTGCACAGCCACGAGATCAGCTCCAGGCTGAGAACCCTCTGCTTCAAAGTCTCTCCAGCGCTGGTTTATTTAAAGCCTCTCAGATGGGAGTTTTCCAGCACGGGCAGCATTCACCGCCACAGCACAGGCATATCCTAGCAGGACTAACAGCTCTTTCCAGCCAAGCTGCAGCAACATCCTAACTCATTTAGAAACTGTTTTCCAAGATGAGTGTACTGTCACCCCACATCACAGGCAGGAACAGAGGCCCATGCTCAGCTAGAGGATGCAGCCCCCAGCACAAAACACTAGCCTGCTCAGCAGTAAAGGAGGGGTGAAAAAAAGATGACAGCCCGCACAAGGGAGACCCCCGCAAACTACCTTTGGTCCTGCAGATTTCTATGAGGTTCACCACGTTCTCGTGTTTGAGCAGCTGGAGGATTTTAATCTCTCGCAAGGCTGTGATGGGGAACTGGAAAGGAGAAAGAGAGGACAGGGATTAGAGGTGCAGGAGGCCAGGCCACACCTGCCTAGAGAACAGGAGAGATGCAACCACGGCAGCTTGGCAGGGGACCTGCTCAAGCAGCACTGCAACAAGTCACTGAAGGGCAATCTGAGCTTTAAAATATAACACCAACACCAGGATTGTCAAAATTTATTCACCATCAGGCCACCACTGCTGAGGGAGATTCTGCCACAAAACAGAGGTGTTTGTGTGGTGTCGAGATTGGCACGCAGACATGCCTCCCTCCTCTCCTCACCTTGCACGTTCATAACAGGACATGGTACAGCCCAGCTCAAGCTGCAGAGCAGACTCCCTAGCTGCTGCCCATGCTGTTTAAGCTGTTAGCTCTCTCCCCAGCTTGCCCCATCTCTGCACACCCCTGACGCCATGCCTGTCACGCACTACCCAGTTCTTCCACAAACGACAGCCAGTGTGGAGCCCTGCGGCAGCGCTGACAGGGTTTTGCACAGGAGGAGGAATACATGGGCAGCGTCACCTCCCAGCAGCCGTGCCGCACAGCCCAGTCACCACACAGCTACTGCTACACACTGCTGCCACCTGCCTTTGCAGCCAAGAAGGTGGTAACAGGCCGTACACCTTGGCAGGGCAACCAGAAGATGCAACATTATCACAGTATCACCAGGAGAGGAAAAAGGCCACAGGGCTGCAATCCTGTCCACACCCTTACAGGTTCAAGATCTGGCATGTTATAGCAGTAAATATTGTTAAAGAACAGAGTGAAAAAGCATCTCTGCTGTCCCAAAGATTAGCTTTCACCTATGAACCTCCCAGTCCAGGCCTTCCCAGACACAGCCCAGCCATGCTCCCACACTTACCCCCTCCTTCTCATTTTCCATCAACACTTTCTTCAGTGCTACCTTCTTGCCTGTCTGACGATGTTTGGCTTTGAAAACTTCCCTGTAAAGAGAGAAAAAAATCTGTGAGCAGCACAAGGAAGACAGGAAGGAGGCAGGTGCTCCTGACCAGGAACGAGACCGAACAAGACACACTAGAGCGCCACACAGACAGCTCTGTGCTAAGCAGCATCCAACCCAGCCACATCCCCTTTGGACCAAAGGCCCTCAGGACTGGCTGAGCCAACCCAGAGCCCAGAGCTCCCAGTCCCACAAGAATTTTGGGCAAAGTTGCAGGTCCCCATCCCGACTGTCTCCAGGGTAAACACTGCTCTGCCAGAGCCTGGGACAGAGCAGAGCCTCGGGATGGGAAAAAGAGGGCTCAGGGGCCAGGCTGGTTCCCTGTGACGAGAGGGGTGACTGGGGAAAGGACACCCAAGCAAGGGGCACTCAGGCCTGGGGCGGATGGGCCGCGGGGCTGAGGGGCCCCGGCCCAGGCCCGAGCAGCAGGCCCCAGGGCGCGGGAGGGCTGGGGAGGGCCGGGGCCGGGGCCGGCGGGACACTCACCCGAAGGTCCCCTGCCCGATCTTGGCGAGCTTCTCGTACTTGGAGACCTCATCACAGAAGGGGCACTCCACCATGTCGTACTGCTTGGCCATATCGGCCGCCGCCGTTGCCACAGCACCGCGCCCCGCCCTTTCCGTCACGTCCCTCGCCCCTTCCGTCACGTGCCCCGCCCCTTCGTCACGCGCCACCGCCCCCGCGAGGCCTCCTGGGAGTTGTAGTCCGGCGGCGGCGGCCGCGGCCATGTTGTCACCGCCTGTCGCTCTCGGGGTGCTCGGCTGGGCGGTTCTTGCCGGTGCCGCCAGCGCCCCTCCGCTGCCGCGGCTGGCCCCTCGCCCCGCCGTGGGCCACCCCAGAGCGTGCCCACGTCTGCGTCCATGCCCCAGCACCCTCAAGGAAGCAACCATGTGCCCCCCCACTGCCACCCACATCCCTCCACACGGCCCAGGGCACCCAGCAGCCGCTGGTGCTGGTGGCTCTAAAGCATGTCACTGTGTCCCCTGCGTGCTAATACACATCAGGGGTTTCACAGCGTTGGTGCTCCCTGGCTCTGCACCTGCACTCGGGCTGTGGTGAGGGCACCCCATGGCCAGGGCAGGACACCAGGGCCTGGTCCTGGAAGGACCCCAAGTTCCTGCCCTGCTGGCAGAAACGTGCCTGGCTGGGGACACCATACCCCCGGCAACACCTGTGTTCGGGTGCAGAACGAACAGCTTGGTTTGGGGTTGTTTGAAACTGGTCCCTGCAGCTGGGAGCACAGGGAGCTAAGGCCAGGGCAGTAGCAGAGATGGCTGCTGGCATCCTGGCCACAGGAACTGTCAGGTGCTCCCCGGGAATGGGGGACAACATGGACACCAGATCCCTGCCAGGCCCAGGCCACCTTGTCCTGCATGGAGACACTCCTATGGGGCACCCCAAGGTCCCCCAGCATGAGAGAACAGCTGGTGACAGGGTGCTCCTGCTGACAGCGATGCTGTCCAGCTGTCACCCCACAGGGCTCAATGAGGGCAGGGGCTGAGCCCCAGATGTGCATGGTGGACCCCTGTCTGCAGGGATGGCACCCTCCTACATAAGGCTGGCACCTTCCTCTAGGGCTAGCGCCCAGGGTGTTTTGGGTGTCCACATCTGCCAGACATCCCCAAACCAGGGCCCCAAAGGTGGCCTCTGAGCAGCCAGGCGGGTGCGAGCAGACATGGGGACTGCGAGGACTTTGGGGACAGCAGGAGGGTGGGCAGGGGCAGGAGTGGGGCCAGGAGCAGATGACAGCACTGGGGAGGAAACGCTGAGCAAGCGATGAGCGACTGTGGGGGCGGGGGGGCAGGAAGGGAGGAGCAGGCAGGGAAGGGCTTCACAGTTATAAACTTGTCCCCTCAGTCCCCGCAGCCTCCGACCGGCGCAGCCATGGCTGAAGGCCAGAAACGAGGAGGCTTCAAGAAGTTCAGTAAGTGGCCATGGGATGTGGTGGGCAGGCAACGGGGTGCTCACCTGGATAGCCTGGCCAGGAGGGGGAATGCGTGACAGTGAGTGTGAGCGTGAGTACGGGTGTGAGTGTGGGTATGTGCTCACATGCTCCCTGGGTCACCCCCACCAGGGACATTTGGAGTCAAGACAGGCTCTGTTCTTTTTAGGAAGATTGTTGGGGTGACAGGCTTTGGGGGTTTCCATCCCCAGGGCTGCGGGAGAGTCTGGCTGCTGTTGGTTTAGGAGCTGGGTGCTGGGACCAGTCTGCTGCAGCCCAGCCCTGCACTGGGTGCCAGGATGCACCCAGGGGAATGCACAACAGGGTCTGGGGGTCTTCACTCCCCAAATCACATCCTTCAAGGTGCACAGATGGGGGTGCAAGCTGGTGCCAGGGGCTGGGAGTGGCCAAGCCCCCCACCCCAGGGTGCTCCTGCAGCACAGGGACGGGGATGACATGGAGGAGCCAAGGGGGAGCCTGGGAGCAGATTCCCACTGGCTGCTCTCGGAGGAAGTGCTCGGTACCCACTGGGAGTGAGCTCTGCTCTTTCTCACAGACCTTGGGTTTCCCCCAGAGCCCCAGGAGGCAGCTGCAGCGGCCTTCACCCTGCTTCCCAGCGCTGGGCTGCACAGGAGCTGGCCTTTGCTGCTGCTCTCTGCATTCCTGCCATGATGCCGGCGCCGGATGGGGGCCAGTCCCTCCACTCCCGAGCGACCCCTCCACTGGCAAAATCTATGGCCCTCTCCCAGCTGGGATTTTTCCTTTGTGGTGGAGATCCGAGAGATGGGGAAAGTCCCCGACATTGCCTTTCCCACCCAGCTGGGAGTGGAGGATGCTCAGACCCTGAGGGGATGTATAACCCAAAGCAGTTTTGCCTTTAACCATGTCCAGGCCATGAGGTTTTTGCCATGCAGAAGGGCTTTTGGACTGCTGCAGCCCCTTGCATGGCCCTTTGCCCCATCTGGCTGCAAGGATGCCCTGCAGACCCCATGGATGGTGGCAGGAGGTGGGGGTCCAACAGCCAAGTGGCCCCCGGACACCCAGTTCCTTGCACAGCACTGCCCACAGCGTGCTGCTTCCTGCCTTGGCAAATTCACTGTGCCCGGAGGGGAAGAGACATTGCAGAGCCCCGTGGTGGTGTAAACGTTGCAAAACCCCCAGAGGCACCCAAGGCACCCCGTCTCCGGCAGTAAAACGCTGCCCTGCAGAGCTGCGGCCACAGCCTGCTTCGCTCCGCATGCTGCTGCCCTCGTGCCAGCAGCAGCACTGGCCTGGGGTTGCGCTGCAGCGGCATGCAGAGCCGAGTCAGGGCCGAGGTGAGAAATGCAAAGCCGCCCGCCGGAGTTATAAATACTTCTTCGACAAACACTTTGCGCTCAGCACTTGCAGGTGGCAGCTGGGAGCTGCAAGGAGGTTGTGAGGGGCCAAGCGCTCGGCTGAGGAAGTGGGGAAGTTATCTCCTGCCCGCAGCCGGTGCTGCCACGCGAGCACCGCTGCATCCCGCGCTAATGGTTGGTTCCTGCTCCACTGTGCTGGCAACGGATGTGCACACATGGGCATGTCACACGTGGCCAGGACCCCCATGCCCTGGGGAGATGCGGCATGTCCCATACTTTCATCATGGAGAGGGCAGGGGGTACGGCCCACGGGGCTGCCCCGAGGCTACAGGGATGGGCACAGCTTCCAGCCCTGCCTGGAGTCCCCTAGGGGAAACAGGGAGGTGGAGGGCAGGAAGAAGAGATTTGAAATGATTTCTGGCATTGCCTGCTCACCAGGGCCAAGTGTTTCTTCCTCCACCCCTACGACTGCAGAGAGGAAACACAGCCGCTAGGTTTGCCAGGGCACAAGGGACATTTGCTCTCCAAGGGACCAGGACAGACCTCCTGGGGTCCCAGCAGAGACATCCAGAGCAGCATCACATACTCTCGAGGCCACAGGGATGTCATGCTGAGCTGGAACTGGAGATAGCGGGGTGTAATGGGGATGACACCAGGCTGCACCACAGCACAGTGCCCCATGCCCACCCCAACCCAGGACCAAGGGCCCCGGGACCCCTCACCATCACGCCGTGCCAGCAGTAACCCCACACTCCTCTCTCCTCTCTCCTTGCCAGAATTTTTCAAGTTCAAAGGCTTTGGGAGCCTGAGCAGCATCCCCCGCTCCTTCACCCTCCGGCGTGTGTCTGTGGCCCCCAGCTCTCCCCAGAGCCTGGGGCCAGGCACCCCTCCTCCCCATGGCTTCCTGAAGGAGCCCTTCGACAGCACCCAGGATGATCTCAACACCATGCCCAAGAGCCCTGGCCCCTATGCCCGGTCATCGGACATGTACAGCCACATGGGCACCATGCCCAGGCTGAACGTGGGCAAGACAGGGAAGAGCATGGGCAGAGTCAAGAGTAGCCAGAGCTGCCAGGAGAAAGGGATCCCCAGTGCCAAAACCCCTCGGACAGCCCCGCTCCGCAGCCCCGAGTCCCCCAAGTTGTCCGGCATCCCTGACCCAGGCACAGACTCACCCTCAGCTACTGGGCAAGCAGAGCAGGAGGAGGAAGAGGCTCAGCCCATGGACAGCCCACAGGCAGCGATGGCCAGGATGGACCAGGAGCCTGCGGGGAACATCTCCTGCCCCAGGACAGAGGCACCGAGCTCCGGTCTGGCCCCAAACCCCAGCCAAACCCCGAGCCCCAATGTGGCAGCGGGAGCGGAGACCACCGATGGGGATCTGCTGGAAAAGGGGCAAGAGCACCCCGGTGAGAGCTCCCCGGACAGGTACGGCCCCATTGGGTTTGCTCTGCCTTCTGCTGGGACACCCTTTCTGTCTCCCCAGGGAAAGGGGAGGGGGCTGGGACACAGCAGGGTCCTTGCGGTGCCCCTCCGTCACCCACAGTGCCAGCGGGATGCACCTGGCCTGCGGGACAGCATGGCCAGAGCGCTCCGTACCATGGCCAGGTCAGCGGCTGTATGGGAGTGAGGTTTCCTGTGGGATTTCTGCTCCCTCCTGTTTCCGGATGGGGTGGAAACATCTCGTGGCCCTGCTCAGCCCCAGCGTCTCTTTGTCCTGCCGGCAGCTCCATTCTAGCGCCGGGATGCACTGCAAAGAGAGCAGACCTGTGCTGTTCCAGCCCCCTCCACCTCTCACTCTCCTCTTTTCCATCCGTCT